>CM045497.1:53106961-54306961 GCA_024704745.1 Rosa lucieae | reverse complement strand
CTCCAGAGGGTGGCAAGGGTAGTGACTTCCCCCTTGTTGAGCCTGTATCCACTCGATCAGTTCTTTCAGAAGGGATCCTCTTTGAAGATCTTTCACTATCAGAATCTGGCTGCTTCTTTGGAGTAGAAATCGTGTCTTTTGGGTAAATAGCATCTACTCTAACATCTTGGCCATCACGACCCCCAAAATTAGACTGGCTCTCCCTTTTACTACTCTCATTCAAAGACTTTCCCGGCAAATCTTTCTTACTGACATATTTGTTCTCAGTTTCACCATATTTGTTCACCTTCTCCTGCAATTTGTTCCCCTTCTCAGACCTACGATAAGCCCAGGAGGAAACTTTTTCCTTCCTTGCTGTCCCAGATCGATCAATCCTGCCGTCATCTTCACCATCTGAGCATCTCCGTGGGCTACGTAATGCAAAACGACCAGTGTCTTGTGACTCATCCTTTGCCCCAAGTACTAATTCATGCTTATCAGGATTTAAGATTCTCATAGGTGATGATGAAACAGATTCTACAGGTGAACCTTTAATTTCTTGAAAGCTGGATTTGGTCTTTTGAGAACCAGAAACTTTAGAAGAGCTTGAAGTGGCAGCCACAAAAACCTGAACAGATCCCAAATCTTTTTTCAAAGATTCCATCCCATTCTGACTCCGTTGAGTTGGTCTGCTGCTTATATCTTTTCCACGTTGTTGCTTCTTTGAATGGCTGCTCTTCTTGTCTGTTCTACCACTGCCTTTGCTTGCACTGGACTCTTTTCCCTCAGATTTAGATACCCTCGCCTTCTTTTCCTTCCTACAGTCATTCTCACTAAACTCCTCCTTCACTACAATGGAACGATCTGGAAGGGAACCCATATGAATTTCAGGATATTCCTTCAATTTTCTCTTTTTTGTTCTATCTCTAGAAACATTACCCATGTCTACGGATCCATTGTCTCTACAAACTTCATCTTTTACTTTGGTAAGAGTAGCAGCCTCTATCCTATCCTTAATTCGATCTTTTCCTGCTTCAGTAGTCAGAAAACCACTACTTGAGCTAGGACCAATCTCGCCGTCTGGTCCGTGGTTATCTGATGCCCATTCTTCATCAGTCATACGCCTACCATTGCTCTTGATTTTCTTGGGTGGTCTAGAAGTATCTGGATCAAAGTCCCTTCTGCTCTTAATCTTTAAATTGTTGGTAGGACCTGTTTTGCATGTTTATCACAGAGTATCTAAGAATAAGCAGATCAAGGAAATTTTAGAAGCACAAACAAATCCATGCATCAAATAAAATACCTCCATCATAAGAGGAACCTAAAACTTTTTGCTTCTCTTTGTACTTGTGCTTCCGTTTCTCCACTGCCAAGTCACTGGAATTGCTCAGCTGCTGAAGATTAGGCTCATTCAGAGGTGAAGATTGGTTAACATCATTCAAGCTTTTACTCTTCAGTGATGCCTGTATGTTCTTCTTCATAGAGTTTGGCAGCAGAATAGAACCATCTTTATCACTTGCCTTTGACAATTCTTTCAATCCATTTTTTTTCTTCCCGCTGCCAGGCATGGCATGCAAACCAAAATTTTGGGGGTTCTGATCAGGGTGCCGAAAATCAGCTTGTGCAACGCCTTCCATAAAGCCACCAGGATTATTGGGAAGATTATTTTGACTGCCAAGGGCAGGAACTTGGTACTGTGCAATTAGAGCTTTTGTCTTGTCTGTTGTTTCCTCCTCCGTTACACTACACCGGTTCATCCCAGGCCTGCATTTGAATCAAGAGATCAGCTTCACATAAAGAAAGAAAGATTGAAACTACTAGCCACCGAATTTTATAACTAACATACATCAATGTACCACTCTAGGGGTATGATTGATATACCATGTAATAGAATGAACATATGGTAGGTAGTGAATGCCTAGAAAGGAACTTACAGCCAATTAAGCATGCTACATAGCCACTTTTCTGGTAAGTTGTCGGGGGTTGTACCATGCGGAAGAAGCCGCCATTTTAGACACTTGTCACACTGCACCCAATAGTCTTCCATTAATGCAGGAGCCCCTGTTACAGGAGCTGCATCAGAAATGGGTCCGTTTCCAGGGCGTTGAGCTATATTTGAAGCTGTTACAGGATGTGAATCAACTATCTTGCCATTTGGTTTCTCTCTCGATGAAATGTTAACTGCAGATGTGCTTTTTGCAACAGCATCAGGCTCCTTAAGCTTATCTTCAGAAGGCAATTGCAATGAATCAGTTTGGTTCTCTTCTTCTTCATCCCCAAAGAAATCCCTATATGTATCCCTGCTTTTATCAAGATCCTTTCTGAAGTTTTCTGACTCACTATTGGATGTAAGCTTGTTCACATGAGCACTCTTCACTTTGGGCACTGAAGAAGAACCAACCCTGGAGCTTTCTTTTGGAAAGTCTGTAACCAGGGTCCTTGGAATTTCTTTTGATTTCCATTTTTCGCCAAGTAAGGGCTGCTCCTTCCCAGAAAGTAATCTCATATCATCTACCTCATGGGCTATACCCTTCTGACTGACCCTTTGCTTTGAGTGGTCCACAACTTCAGTACTTAAAGATTTCCTCCCTTTAGATACATTTGAGTCAGCTTTTACTGATTCATTACCTCTCTCTCCTTTGTGATGGCCATCTTTCTTTAAATGTACCGAAACATTATTGTTAGAACTTACTTTTCTGTCTCCCTGAATCTTTGCAGCCAAACTGGCTTTTCGCTTTTCAACCCAGTTTTGCTCTTGATTGAATGTTGGCTCCATAGGCTCATCTTCTGGTTGACAAGGGAAGCCTTTATCCCTTCCAGCATTCTTATCTGCTTCTTTACTCTTTTTCACATCATTGACAGAAGAGTATGAATTGGATAGAAGTGGGAGCTTCAAGGTTTTAGAAACAAGCTCCTCACAAGCAAATGTATCAACATCTTGGTCCTTGTTTGCTAGAAGCCCAATTCCATCCTTATTGATCCCACTCTTTGATTCTGCTGAAAAATCATTTCTTTCAACTGATTTAGTTTTCCTTGCCCCAGACACTTTTCCACCACCCTCCCTGGTATTTGCTCCATTCACTAGGAACCCAGATCTTTCCAAATCATCCCTTGGAAGAGATCTGACTTCTTTTGCAACCTTATCCTTTTCAGTTAAATAAATTAGATCCTCAGGAAGAGGTGACAAAAGCATACCCTCATACACCGGACAGGATGTCATAATCTGCTCCAGACCGTCATCCAAAAGAATATTTCAGTTAATGCACATTATGTTCAAATAAGATGAACAACTAAAAATTGCAGGGAGATGATTCACCTGGAGAATACTAGTGGGAGATTCAAATGGGGCATCTTGAGGTCCATGAGATATTCCTTCACTATCTGAAGAATCATCTAATGAGGAAGATGGTGTACCGTCAAGGCCAAGCCCACTGTAGATATCATTTTTTCGTGTCGACAAGTTATCTGAGCCCACCCTAAGCCGTACCTTGAGAGTTTTCTGGTCTGATAATTTAATAGGTCTCTTTGTTGCGGATTCCTGTTCAGGAGGATACTGGTCAGCTTGATTATATGAAACACTCACATCTTGTTTGACTGGAATGTTTGCTGATGGTGCCTTTGGTGCAACGAGTGAAATGGAACTGGCAGAAGCAGTTCCAAGTCCAACAGACTGAGATACAGCATAACAACTAGAATTGTTACGATGGCCACCCTGTGGGGTAATAAAAACAAATGCCGTCAAGTAAACAAAATATTCAGAAATATATATAAGGAATGGAAATAACAAATAGGAACTACCATCCTCATTAAGTTGATACCTCAAGTTTTAAACTGTTGGGAGATTTGGGTAAGCCATAATTCTGACTTTTTGCTGGAGTCCTCGGATGAGACCACACTGGAGACCGCTGATAGCTAGGTAAAAATGAGCCATACCCACCAAACTTTGCCCCTGTTACAGTGAAAATATGACAGTTCATTATTACAGAGAATAAACTCCAATTAATGCATCGTTTAAACATAATAGAACATACAATTCCATTTTCTTGACTTACCTAGATTCTCTGCAGACACCACCCCACCTTCAAAATCTTTCTGAAAGTGCCCCAAAACATCCTGAATTTTATCATCCTAATGCCAAGCAGAGCAAACATGTAGTTAATTACAAAGCTCATTAAAAAGACAGGAAGTGATAACAATGGCCAGAACAATCTGTAGTACTTCCATAACAGTTCTGATGAGATTTAGGCATCTTTTAAGATTTGAGATAATACATAGTTCAGCTATCTACTATTAATACCCTAAAACAATAACACATGAGGAACCTACCACCATTCCCAATTTCAAATTCGGAAAGTTCAATGCAGTGCACTTTCGGTCGTATCATAGATAATTTCAACATTCGAATTGTGCAATCCCACATAACTCATAACTACATAAGAGGCGCTACAAACCCATAATACTGGAGTGACATTACTATGCCGCCATAAACTTTTACCATAACCAGTCACTTGTGCGTAAACATTTCCATAAACCACCTCCAGTAACAGTTTCATACCCCTCTCAATAACAAGTCAAAGACGAATACTAAATCCAATCCCACACTTGAGTGCCCTTTTAAGTTATCAAATTACAAACATTTAGAATCCAGAATTCAATCAAAGGCCTCAGCTTGGATCTAAGACCAGCAATTACAAGTCAACCCCAGCAGAACTTGAAAACCAAAATTCAATATTCGCAGCTAACAAAGACTACTACATCAATATTCACATAAATTCTGTATAAAGCTTACGATTATATATATCTATATCTATAGAGAGAGAGAGAGAGAGAGAGAGTTATATAAAGCTTACGATGTAGGCGAGAGCAACGTCGGGGTCGATATTGGGATCGTATTCATTGATTTGAGAAGAACACGCCTCGCCTTCTTCAAGCTCGGAATCGTCCATCTCTCTCCCAGCTCCGAACCCTAACCCTAGCCCCTTCCTCGCATCCCTACTCCCCACAGAAATCATCCACAACCCAACCTACCTACCTACTCGTCTCTCAATTAAAAACCCAAAGCTCCCTCCGATCCATTACACCGGAAATTCCCCCGATCAGTCAAGTTCAGATTCCGATCACACCGCCGCCGCCGCCGCCGAATCAATCTCCCCCCCCACCTCAATTCAGAACCCCACCACCTCAATTGCTCCCAAAAATCACAGAAACAAAAAATCCAAATCGAAGTGAATAGTTTTGTGAAAACCGCGAACAATTACGCGGGGTTTTTAATTTTTTTTTTTGGGACAAAAGCTTGAGAGAAATATGTGTGTTGCTTTGAAATTGATTGAGCAGGAGTCTCTCCTTCTCTCTCTCTTTCTCTCTCTCTCTGGTTTTTGGTGTTTACAGCAGCTTGTTTTTTTTTTTGTTTTTTTTATTTTTTTATTTTCCTTTCTGTTCAAGCAAAATATTAAAATATTAGTTATTTATAATTTAGGTGTCCAAATGAGATTAGGAGGAAGGAGCAGGGATCTTACCAGACAGAGATGAGACTGTAGATGTGGGATTCACCGTTTTCGGTTATGTGGTCACGTATTTTATTGTATTTCTATTTTTGCCCCTTCCTTCTTTGCTTTCTTGTAGAAATGGATTTTGTCCGGAAGGAGGAAGAAATTGGCTGCATCAGATGCTCTGCGACGCGTGCCGTCACGCGCCTTGCACTCTTTTTAAGTCGGAGACACTCAAATTATGAAATTGTATATGAGATACATACATGATTGGAGTGTTTTTTTCTTAGTGGATCACAATAACAAAGTGATCCATGTGTACTGTGATACGTTTTTTTTTTCCCCTTCGTTTGTAAGCCGCGATTGAGACTTAAAATCCTATCTAACATTCAATCTAATATATATTCTTGGCATGATTGCCAATAATATATATTATTATTAACTCATGCTAAGATGGACATTACATATCCTTCTGCCACATTCGACTAGACATATCAAGAAGTTGTAGTAAGAGAACTACTGTGATACATAGAAATAGACCACGTATATTCAAACTAACCGCTCACTTTTTTAAAAGCGAGCATATAAACTATGGAGAATAGTAAGACATAGTAAATAGGCCCCTACCACACCTATCTATATTTTTTCCTCGCCCTTCAAGCTAGGGCTAGGAGGTTTTGTTGGGCACAATTGCTTCCTGTTCCATAGAGAGACTAGGCCTAACAACATAGTGAAGCGGGCCCCAAAAACTTCTAAAGGCTCGAATGGACTCGAATGCTTCTTTAATGAAGAGCCCAGGCCTATTACTTGCTTCCTTCATCTTCCTTTTCTGGCCCATAGTAACACATAAGAGCCCATTTTCAAGAGCCACAAGCATAGGTCCAATAGTTTGACCTAGCCATAGAAGGTCTAAACCCAATCTCACTAAGGCAGCAGCATCGCCGCCATAGTCCTCGACATCATTGTCGCCATCAATCACCCCGCCAGTCGCATGGGGCATTGGATCACTGCAAAAAAACCGCCTAGTCCCCTGACACCACCAGGCAACCATCAACAGAATTTATTTGGACACCCAGCGTGTCTCCATTAGCTCTGATTTCTCCGGCACCCAAGCTTTTGGAAACCAGTCATCGACAATCAGTCCAGCAGCACCGCTTTTCACTTTTTTAATACAACGTTAATGAAGTGTTTGTCGAATATAAGATTGTCGATAAATAATTAAGTTAATGTTTATTACCTTGTATGTGGGAGAGCTAGAATCGCTATTGCAATAAAATCTCCACACACAGGAATTTAGTTTGAATGCACACCTTCTTTTGACGTCATTTATAATAAATGCTAACCTCTACAATATGATAAGAAAAAACTTTATCAATGAAACCTTCATTTAATACTTGAGTTAATTATTGTTTACTCCCTATATTTTTAGAGTTTCATCGTTTCAGTCCTTGTCATTCGAATTTCACCTAAAAAGTCTCTGAACTCCCAATTTCCTCCCAATTGGTCTCTACCGTCAAGCTCCATCCAAATTGACTGTTATATTGTTGACGTGGCATCCATTTTATGCTGAAATGTCTATTTTACCCCAAATATTTTTTTCTTTTATTTTATTTTTTATCTCCCCCCCCCCTTTTTTTTTGTTTTCTTTTCCCTTTTGACCTCTTCTTCTTCCGTGGATCCGCAAGACCCAATGCCCCTGAAAACCCACTTCATCTCCTCCACCGATTCTCCCAAGTTCACTCACCTAACCACCTCCTTGACTCGCTCCGCCATTATTGCCCTCGACGCCGAGTGGAATCCCCTCCGCTCCCACCACCCCACTTACCCAACCATCCCTCTCCTCCAACTTGCATGCCAACTCGGCCACGAACTCACCTACGACTCGGTCGTTGCCTTCTTCTTGCTCGACTGTACCCTCCTCCAGATCAACTCTCACCTCCAATTCCTTCGACGGGTCCTTCTACGATGATCGCGACCCGATCTTCGAAGCCCTGAAAGCTCAAGACTTTGAGAAGATCTTCGGCGGCTCGGCTAGGTTCTCCATCAATTTCGAAGCTTTGAACTTGGATTCCATGTACGGTGGTGATGGGCCCACTGATTCCTCCTCCAAGGTTACCGATTTGGCCCGACGTTGAGGGCCTGAAGAGCTCCGCTGCAAACCATATTTTCTCCTCGACAATGACGTCGCCGCCACTGCAGGCAAGTGATAGTAGTGGGTTTGATAACCTTCTCAGTGGGTTTGGCAAGGCTGAGCCGGGGTCGTCGAAAAGCTTTAGCATGGGTGTGCCGGCGGCTTTTGATGATTTGTCAACTAGGTTTGGAAATAGTAGCAGCCCCCAATATGAAAGGTATTGTTGCTTTCTCTCATTGCTATATTTGTTGGTTGAATTGGATTCCTTTACATGATGAATTTTCGGTTTTGGGCAGTACTAGTGTGGAGGTTGAATTGATGGTTAATTATGTGAATGTTGCACTGTATATTGTGCCTCAATTTTCATGGGCTACGTGTTGATGAATATTATAGGAACATGAGTTTGAACATCTTTTTTTTTTTGCCTGATACTGTTTTACTGTGATAATCTTGTTATTCATTGCTAGAGATTCTCAATTCTTCCTCAATTTAATCCTGAAAAAAAATTATGTATCTGGATCGAAACGATTGGGATGACGTCGCCACCACTCTCACCGCCCAATTTCCCCTCGTCTCGCCATCCAAGACCGCCTGGGAGAAGAAGATAGAGAGAGAGCTGGGTTTGTTTTTGGAAGAAGATGTTGGAGATGAACAGAGGAGAGAAAACTTGGAAGAAGAAGAGGTAAAAAGAAAAAACAGAAGAAAAAAAATTAATTAAAAAAAAAAGTAAGTGAGGGTATAATAGACTTTTTAGGGGGGGAAACCGCCGCCACTTCAGCAAGATAACGGAGTCTTTGACGGATGCTTGACTGTAGGGACCAATTGGGAGTTCAAGGACTTTTTAAGTGAAATTCAAAGGTCAGGAACTGAAATGATGATACCCTATAAGTATAAGGAGTAAACAGTATTTAATCCTTAATAATTCTTTTAAGAAAACCTTGAATAAAAAGAACGCTCCTACCCTTGCCTGACGAAATCCACCTCTCCCCTTTGTTCGTCCGGCGGCGCATCCTTTGGATGTCGTTGTCGGACTGGCCGCTGTCGGATCGCTGCATTATTGGTCTGGTGTGGTGTTTGGGGTATATTTTCTAGGTTCAAGGCTCGGCTCATAGTGTGGAGGATCTCACTGGCGGCTCTGGGAGATTGTTTTGCAGTGGGTTGGTGAGTTCAAATTGTCCTACCATGGATGGAGGTCACCGCTTTAATCTTTCTTGGAGATGGGAAAGCGTTGGTATTTCTGGTTGGAGAGGGAGGCTCCAGATCGGATTGGATTAGGTTTGGGTGGCTTGCGGTGGCAATGGCTGCAACACCAAAGGGGTGGGGTTGCTAATTCGATCTGCCATGGCTTGCGTGTCTTGATCTGGGTGCCATTTCGATATGGTGGTCGATTCGATCTGGTGGCCTTTTCGATCTAGTTTGGTGATGGGCACACATTGGCGGTGATGAATGGAGGGGGCGGGTTTGGTGGTGGCGCGCTGGCTGACGTTACTCGAGGACGGCGGTGGTGGTTTGCAATGGTAGCAACGATAACAAAGGGTTGGGCTGGGCCTTTGGGCTGTTCTCTCTACACTATGGTTGGTTTGTGGACCTGGAATCATACTCTGGGCCTAGATTGGGCTGATGATGTCTTTACTGTTTATTTATTTTGATTCTTACTTTTAGTAGCATGTGGCTTTATGCCGGTAATAAGCCCCTATCGAGTAATGGTAGGGGCGTAGGGCGACGTGGGCTCTGTCCCGGACTGCACCTTTTGTGTGCCTGGTCTGCCTTAGTTAGGAGGCGAGTTCCTTGTTTTGTCAAATTGTCACAGCCTCCTAGTGGCAAGATGAAACTAAGTGCTACCGAAGTAGTTTTCTGGTGGCAACATAATGGGAAAACTGATCTTATTAGTATATTATGGTTTCAAGTAAGCATTTACTTTCGGGTATGTCGCCATATTTGTAAAGCGAATAGAGTAGTCAGAAGTGCACTCTTCGCTAATTTGTGCATGTTAGAATACATATTTTTTATTGAGACTCTCGTTATTAGCTCGAGATATTCTCCTTATGCTTATTGTAATTTGGGGTTTAAGTATCATGTGTATTCTGCAGTTTCATTAATGGTAAAGGCTTAAGGGCAGCCATTCTGGCCCTCTTTCAAAAAAAAAAAAAAAAAAACTTTATCTAAAATGGTTATGCTATAAGAATATACCATGATCAAATATATCCCACACTGAATAGATAAAAGAACAAAATAAAAATCCAAGTTTGCATTCCTAGCAATAAAGTCCTAAAATTGACCTAGCGCTCTGCTAGGGTTATCGTTGGCCTCCTCCATCGACAAAATTCTTAAACCTTCCAGACCTCTTTGGTCATGGACTCATGGCCATTGCTAACCTTGTGGCTACCTCTCTATTTCTTCTTATTGCTTTCGATCTGGCACTAGGTGTTCCGCCTTGGATAGGGATGTCTGGGGGTGCTGGTTGGGCTATGGCTGATCTAAAGTCAAGCTCCAAGGGAGTGGAGCTATATTGGTTTAAGGCGGATCGACGAGTCTGGATCGTGGATCGTGGTCGACCGGTTGGCATCGGTTTGGATCTTGGATCGCGGACACCTTGGTGTGGGTTCCCTGAGGTTGCTGTTTGGGATGGTGGGTTTGATGTTTGGGTGGCTGATCTGAGACCGTGCTCTAATGGTGTGGTTCTGGTAGGATTTGTATTGGATCGGCGCGACTGGGTTGTGGATCGGGGTCGTCTGACTTCCGACGGTGGTAGGGAGCCCGGAGTAATGGGTTGGAGGCAGCAGTCGCAGCATTGGTGTCCTCTTCTTGTTACCGTGTTGGGCGACAGCGAAGTTGGCTGCACTGATGGCTATGGTATTCAAGTTTCCCAGTCTGAGTGGTGGCATCGTGATAACGATGGGGAGCATGGAGGCAAGACCAGTGATGGTTTGTGGCGGACTGGTGGTGCGGCTGGTGATGTCAGTGTTGCTATAGGGGATGCAGACCTTGGTTTGGATTCGACGTCTGGTGGTGATGACTGGGGTGAGGTGGCTATTGATGACGAAGTCGAAAATGGCTGCATGGACGGGCGAGATGGATGTGGAGGTGGTGGTTGGAGCGGCGGCAACGCCGTTGTCTCCATTGCTCCACTCAAACTGTGGATGGACTGGGCCACTTGAGCCTTGGAATGCTTTGTGGGCTTTTTTCTTGGGCTCACTGGATTAAGGAGTGGGAATCCACCTTTGTTGTGGGTTAGAATGGAATGGGTCTTTATGACCCATAGTATTGTTTAATTTTTGTTTGGGTCGCAAAAACCAGTGCCTTAGTTGTTTCCCTTTTATGTCTGCTTCGAGGTTTTTTGGTTTTTGTTAGAATAATCAATAATGGTGCATGGATTTCCTAAAAGGTGGGTGTACTCGGGATTTTTTGGGATTTTATTCTTCTAGAATAGGGTTTCTTGAGGTTCTAAGGAATGATTGCTTTTTGTCGACCCCATAGGGGTGTTTCGTTTTTGTACTGCTTGCTGAATCTAATGAAATGACTGACTTATTTTCTCTATAAAAAAAATACAATGAATTAGAAAGAAAAAAAAATTCCAAATACCATATGTATTACTATAAAGTGAATATAATATCACAGAGCACATGTAACTTTCGAGATTTACAAGTTTATCTTTCAAATTAAATAGTTTACTTGATCAAGTTATGCTCGCTCTTAAACAATATTTTTATTAAAATAGTGATCATTTCGCAAGTCGTAGCCAGTTCATTCTTTATTCAATTGAACTAAACATAATAAATTATAATTTGAAGCAATTGGTCTTTTAAAATCTCTTTTGTTTCTTGCATTTCAAGCTTTGGTATAAGATAGACCTCATTGGCTATCCGAAGTACTTATATCCAATGTATATATCTCAATTGCTTAGTAAATGCAATTTTATTTTTTCAAAGAGGAATGCTAGCAACCTTTTTCTCCAACTTTTCTCATTCATTGTTCGCCATGTATATTCCATTATCCCTAAAAATCATATAATCAATAGACTAAAAAGACACATTTTCAAGATCCATCCATACCCCTATTTACTTTCAACAGCATTAAAACTCTTCAGTCATCTCACGTTTATCAACTCCTTTTTCTTTTTTTTTCCTTTTCTTTTTCTGAATCGTTGTGGAACTGGAACTCTAAACTTCCATTAACGCAGTCCTCCGGTCTCTATCTTTTCTCTTCACTGGGTTCGTAAGTAGCAGCGGTAGTTTTCAAATACAACAAAGGTAACAATCTAAATATTCAGGTTTTGTTCTTTTTTGTTGTTGTTGTTGTAATTTAACCCATGATTACTTTAGAATATGAACAATAGTTAATCGTTGAGGAGTAGGCTAGAAAAAGCAGTCCGAAATTATGCTTTTGATTTGTTCAATAGTAATAGTCTATCATTCGTAATAGGATTAGAGAATTATGCTAATGAAATTAAATAGTCAATCAATAATTTGTGCAATTGTACAACATTACGTCTACCATTTGTGGCTTTGTGTAATGAATTGAAATTATGCTTATGATTTTTAATGGGATTAGAGAATTATGGATTATGAACCTAGACTCAAGTTGATGCCCTTTTTTTTTTTTTACTTTATGTGCTCCATTCTCTTCATTTTTTTAGGTGTTCATGAACTTCATGGCAATCAGAAACACAGATGCCAGTAACAATGTCAAAGAAGAAATCTTTAAAGAAATCCTCGATGGCAAAATTGATCCCATGGAGTTAGAGCTCAGTTTATTTGCATATGTAGGAAATTTTATGGCAGAAGCCCAAACTACGCAGGACTAATCTCGCTCTCTAAGGAAAATATATTCATCTAGTCTAATCTGCCAAGCACGCAATTGTGGTACAAATATCAACTAGAAACGTCTTAGAAAGCCTATAGAAATTACCCCTACATCAAAAGGCTTGTGTTCAGAATGTCTAAAAGCTTGGATAACTCAAGAAAGAGCTAGTCCCTCCCCTATAGGGTTGGAACCAGCACCTTTCTCAACCTCCTCAGTAGCCAACAACCTCGGCAGCATCAGGTTGCTCCTCGAGCCCTTCTGGAGATTCTGCAGTATAAAGCCCAAATTGAGCCATTTCCAAACTGGCCCAATCAAAGACAATAGCCCATGAAGATTAGACCCAAATCCAGCCACAACCTCAGGCCCAATCATAATTAACGGCCCAATATCCAGCCCGGTCAAATTAGTGGCCAGCCCTAGGTCAAACCTAGAGTTTCCCATCGATTTTGTCGACCGCTCCTCCTGCGAGCAGTCAGCCGCCACAATCACTTCCAGGACCGGAAAAACAATCCCAGCCCACTCCAGATCCTGCCCAGCCACCACCGGCGTCACGACAAACCCTCCTGCCGCCGCCACAAAGTTCTGCACACTCACAGCATCACAACCCGACGCCACCAAAGGTATTACCTCCAGCCGCCCAGATCTACCACAGACCAACCAACTCCGACTCCATGACGGAGAGTCGAATCGCCAACACCAAAGTCCCAATTTCGACTTGATCTGCCAACCCACAGCAAAAAAAACACCCTCAGCCGAGAAACACCTCAACCGGAGCTTGTGAGAATTTTGGTCGAGATCCCGACGTCATTACAGAAGAGACCACGGACTCTTCACCACGCCGCCGTCATCTTGCCTCTGCCGGGACTAGAGAGCACGAGGCTCTCCGCCGCCATCATGAAAACGAATTTTCGCCTTACCGGGTCTCTCTGCAGGTTTCGGAAACCCCTCGCCATTTTTCTAAAAACTGAGAATATATGCTTATGTCAATAGAAAGAAAAAAAAATTATGTATGCTTATGTCAATAGAAAGAAAAAAAATTATGGAAAAAAATCTTCACCGCTACTACTTGTGAACTTGGTGAAGAGAAAAAATAGAGACTAGAGGACTGCGTCAATAGAATCAACGTTCCACAAAGATTCAAGGAGGTTCGGTCAAAGTTAATTAATTATCTGAAAATGTGTCTTTTTAGTCGATTAATTATCTGATTTTTAAGAATAATAGAATCACATGAGAAAAGTAGAAATGGAAAGATTGGAAGAGAAAATTTCTAACATTTCTCTTTTGAATGAATCATTACAATGAAGAGGTTCGGTTAAAGTTAATTACTATTATTTTTTTTTTTGGAGGAATAATGGGGTTATTTTGCCGCGTCCTGCTATATTTGCGGCAGCTTTGTCATATGTACAAGTGGAAGTGTGGTTCTGGACTCCTGGAAGGCGCGTGGGGGGCAAAACCTTACTGTTACTCCACTTGTCAGTTAGCGAATCCAGCATGTTTTTTGTTTTTATTTTTTTGAAATACCAGCGTGTTCTTTTTTTTTTTTGGTACAGCGTGTTCTTTATTCATACCCAAAACATGTATTTCATTTTCTCCACGATATATATGAAAGAAAAATAAAACTGATTAGGGTTCAACTCACCAAAGATTCTTCCCAAAATTGTGAATCGAACTATAGAAATCAAATTTAACAATTCTTAAATGCTCTTTCGGCTTTTATTTCTCTTAATTTATTTGAAAAACTTCGGTTGTTTAATTTTTTTTTCTACTCCTTATGAGAGATTATTTACATAAGATTATTTCTATAATACGGTTTCTTTGATACTTAAAAGAGATTTCAGAATAAAAAATCTTTTGTGTTCACTTGGTGAAAATTAGTCTCCCTCCACACATGTTCTGTATGTGTAAGTATCTTTTTTTAATATTTTTTTAAAAAGAAAAAAAGATAATGGATTAAAACAATTATTGTAGAGAGAAGTTAGTGGGAGACAAAAGTGAAAATTTTGTTTATTTTTTTAATAAAAATATAATTTGTAATTGTCATAATTACTCTTGTGATTTAATTAATTATATATTTTTTTTAATATTTCAGGGTCATTTCTGTCAAATTTTTTAATTTTGGCTAACAAAGTTTTTTTTTTTTTTTTTTTTTTTTAAGAAAACAAAGTCTATTCTCTTAATAATTACTAGTTTTCTGCTCACATGCTCTGCATGTGTAAAATTTTTATAATTATTTTATTGAGAAAAGAAAAAGTTATTTGAGAAAAAAGAAAGTGAGATATTATCTGAATTGTGGGTGGTTATTGCAGTCATGGGTAGGGCTGTCAATTCTGACACGACCCGCCAACACGACTCGAAACCCGCACGAAATAAAGCGGGTTGAACCCGCACGATTAAAAAGTGGGTCTGCGGCGGGTCAACCCGTCATGACCCATTTAATAAACGGGTCGGTCACGGGTCAACCCGCCAACACGAAATGAACCCATATATATCGATTTTATTGTTTCTTCTTATAATTTGTATTAGTTGAGGTTCATACTTTGCCACCTAAATTGGACGACTTGACTGAAGATATTACCAAATTAAGCATTAGCAATGGTAATAATGAGTCTGTTGATTGTTCCATTACTGCTGCTCATCCAAGCTAAGAGAAATAATGCCAAACTCATTAGCATGTGACCATTTTTTCTTGGTAAGTGACGTTAATTACTTGTGCAGCGTTTCTTTACTTTTTTACTATGAGGAAGTAGATCTTCCTTTTAGTGTCCTAATTACGTTTTGTATGAGTTTGATGCTAGTTTAATCTACTGATTTTGATTTGCTTCCAATTGTAGGTGGTTGACGCAGACGGATTGATAACTAGATTTACCAGCAATAAACCTAAGCAAAGAATTCTGGAGTCCACCAGAGATAAAAAGAGAATAATCTCAATTTTATTGATAAAAGATGAAAGATCCATTCTGCAGCCTTAAGGCGGCTTATTTATAAGAAAATAAACCCTAGGGCGACTAACAATGGAACCCTAAAGCCTATGGGTAAAAACGAAAACAACCCGAAAATAACTAGAAAAAACCAAAACGCCGAAAAATAGAAAAATGCAGTTTTGAGGCCCTAAACAACCCCGAAAGCCCGAAAAAGGTCACAGGTCGTGGCTTAACCACGAGTTTGATTTCTGGCGCGATTCCCTTTCCGGAAAGGTAAGGTGAGTTCCCAATCGGACTCCGGAAGCCCATTTCACGTCTACTAGTCACTTTTCGTTTTCCACCTTTAGCACGATCCAATTGTTTTCAAATTGGACTGCCATCTGTTCTGCATCAGTGGTGATCACTTGCATTTCTTTTTTAATAAAGTGAAGAAGACTTTGGAAGTTAGGATTTGATCGATGCTCTACATTCAATTTTAAACTTCAAATTTAATTATGGATTATGCTCTATTTTTTTCTTGTAATATTAGAAGCTCAAAGTATTTGATTCTAGGATTGGACAACTTGGATTTGATTATTCATGAATTATATATAATTATTTATACTCTTTGTCTTGTGGAGTTTGTAGTGAATTTAATTAAGTCATGCATTTTTTTAGTTAAATGGGTCACAATGTTAATGGGTCATTTTATCTAACACGACACGACCTATTTATTAAATGGGTTAAACGGGTAACCCGTTTAATAAACAGGTTGGGTTTGGGTTTAAATTTTTGACACGATTATTAAATGGGTCGGGTTTGGGTTTGCCTCTCATAACACGACAAATACCTTGACCCGATACGAACCCAACCCGACACGACCAATTGACAGCCCTAGTCATGGGTGGTTAACTTTCTGAAAATTAATTATTTAACTTCTTTTTTATAGGAATTTTAATTTTGCTATTTACTATACTACCACTAAGTTATTAAAAATTATTTAAAATTAATATAAGATCTAAGGATTTTATTATATTTTCACACCCATTTTAGCTAACAAAGCCTCTTCTTTTAATAATAGTATAGATATAGATAGATAATTTCCAATGCGATCAAAAAGAAAAGAAAAGGAGAGTAGGGGGACGAGAACAAAACAAAGAGGGAGAAACAAAAACAAAGAGGGAGTCATGTTTGGTGACGAGAACAAAAGTCAGAGGTTGACCCACGTGCTTATTTAATTTTAAGACAAACAACTGTACGTGGCATCCTTTTCCCTTTGTGTGGTTATGTGTGTCTTGAATTTTCCATGTTGTGTTTTTAGGCTTTTAGCGAAACAATGTCTCAACGCGCTTGGTGTGCAGTCAATATCTTGGTTAATTTCTTCTCTTTTTTACTGTACAAGCAAGAGGATTACCCAAGATGGATAAAAGCAGTAAATGAGATTCATGGTGCATTGCCATGAAGGTTGTTGAGCAAGATTATATGTTCAATTAATGTAAATGGAGCATGCTGCATGCATTTAGTTTTAATGCGGCGGTCATTGACAAATTTCGGACAGACCTTAAAATAGAGAGATTCAAACTTAAAATTTTAGAGCAATCAGATTTCTTATATTTTGATTTCTCTCTATTTTAGGGAAAAATAATCATTTATTGCTCCAACGGATTTTTTATAACTATCCTCATTTTAGGGATAGTGAGGAAAAAAAATTTCTTAAATTTACAGCAATCTCTAAAATTTTAAGGAACAGTTATGGAGATTTTAGAGATTGCTGTAAAATAGGGAACCTGATGGAGTTGAAAAAGAACAATTGCTTAAAGGTTTCATATAATACAAAAATACAAAAATTAAAGATTTTAGAGATTTTAGAGACTTTTGCTTTCATATAATACAAAAATTATAGGAAAGCAAAAGTCAAAACTTTAGCCTCTTTTTCTTTTCCAACTCCACCAGATTTTCTATTTTACAACAATCTCTAAAATCTCCATACTTATTTCTTAAAATTTTAGAGATTGCGGTAAATTTAGGGAATTTGGTTTTCTCTTTACTCACTATCCCTAAAATGAAGATAGTTATATTAAATCTGTTAGAATAAAAGATGCTCATTTTTCCCTAAAATAGAGAAAAATCAAAATATGAAGAAACTGTTGGAGTTGCTAACGGATAATGTAGGAATAGATGCTTAGTTTGCTTTTTATAATGAAATACATTTAGTTGTCAAAGAGTACAAAAAAGGAAAGACATTGAAAATGACCGCGTCCTTCTTCCACATCTTGTGGATTAATTTTTCATATATTGAGCTTATCTGGTAAGATGTCTTTTCAAAAGACGAAGTAACAGAGAGTCCTTATATAGCTCTGAGCCGTTCAAATCAATACTCCAAACCTCCACACTCCGTTAAATACTTAATTTTTCCTTCAAAAAAATTTCTTCCAATTCTATTCCATAAAATCTATTAGCTAGCTAGCTCAGCCGCTAATTAATTAGCTTTATGAGACATTAACAATTGTTTGAAATTAAGAGAAAGCAAATATCTGATAATCCTCAGATCACTTCCACTCCCAGAACAGAAAAAAAAGTAGTAAGAATGTGAATCATGAGATACAGGAGGGACGTGATGTGCCCATCATGAGAAGCAGCGTGTGCTGTTTCAGTACGTACAGCAGTACTACAGACTTAAATTATGTGGACTTGTTTCATCCATCCAACCAAACAATATAACATAAAAGAGCTCCAAGAGATTAAAGACAATGATCTTATTGGAACTTAATGGGTTTGTTGATGTGAACCCATAAACATCCAAATTCATTGTGAGCATAATTCCTATTTTTTTTTTTTTTTTTTAGAATATATTCTAATTCCTGTTTTATTCGTGGGTTTAGTTGGAATTAATGCCGTCATGCCTCGTTTTTGGTAATTAATCAATAATAATGGGGACCTACTAGCATTGTGGAAGTGGAATATACTCTCCGCAAATTATGACAAGAATATGCTTAGATTTGTGTTGTATCATCTTCGCATATTAGTATTTAAATAAGAAGTTAGTGTTACCTTCGTCAGTAACTGACAATAAAAAACTATGCTCAATCACTGATTTTTTTTGAGTAAAACATAGCAATACTTTTATTAAATTAAGGTAAATAGCTACAATCAAATTGTAAAGCATCCAAAACAAATGTTGGAGCTTGATCTATCCCTATCCGACTGGTATGGGATTTGAGATCTAAGGCACCTAGTCTACCTGTGCTAGAAGCAACAAGGAAAACTAGATAAATTTTCAAGAGCCAGAATGGTGTATACATGCAATCTCTAAAAGGTTCATGGGTCACTATAACATTGAAGCTCATAAGAGCCTACATATCTATTGAAGGTCATATCACACAAAGTAAAGTAGCTTGAATCCTCCTTCGCCAATGCATGCAATTGTGGCGCTCCAGAAAATTCATTTACTTGGCTTGAAATCAACCCCATAGTATGCAAGCTTGTATCACCTATGTCAAACATAAGCGCAGTTAGTTGGGTCAATCCTCCTGGATCCCAAATCCGAAACCCTAGAGGACCATAGACCATCAATTTGGTCAGAAAACCGGTCCAAATCGAGGAAAACATCTCTAACTGTTTTGGACGCCCAACATAATTTGGGCCCCCAACTGGACTTGGGCCAGCAATCTGATCTGGGCACCCTTCCACCCTCATCACCGATAGCCACCGCCGGACCTGCCTCCGTAGTCGTATTCTCTGTACAGATCAATGATTCCTCCGTCACTGTTTTGGACGCCCAACATAATTTGGGCCCCCAACTGGACTTGGGCCAGCAATCTGATTTGGGCACCCTTCCACCCTCATCACCAATAGCCACCGCCGGACCTGCCTCCGTAGTCATATTCTCTGTACAGATCAATGATTCCTCCATCACTGCACCCACAGAACCAGGCCCCGAGCACCCTTTAGCCACCCCCTCTGCAGGTCGATTAAAATGAATTATTTTAAAATTAATTATTTCCACAATTTGAGTTTACATCTAAATATAGTTAAGCTAAGCATAATTTTCTTAGTCAATTACATTATTGCTAAGTAAGATTTAACACTCGTCAATTAACTCCTTTTTCATTTCAAATTTTACTTTTTTACCGTGTACAAAACGCTATAATGATGTAAAAAATGTGCCCTTTTACTGTCCCATGAATGTAAAACAGCTAACGATCTCTTGGTGAAAAAACGGAGCAGATCCAATGGTGAAAAAAAAAAAACGACCACTTGTTTAGTAGTTTTCATCATAGTTTACCCGCCAAGGCGCCAAGCATTCGATACAGTCAAGGTATGTCTCTCCAAGAACACGTTGATGGGAGGTCTATGTTGATAAATAAAAAGAAACAGTCACAGTCTCTGAATCACCGTTGATAGGAATCAAATTGTAACAATAATTTTAAAATAAGTAGAACAGCCACATGTTCTATGTACATCTCAGAAATGGAAATCATAGGAAAATACGGTTATGATTCAATGAGATTGTAGTTCCAAGTCCAAATAGTATAAAAATAAAGATTTTGATTCTAAGAGTGACCTCTGCGTCTTTGAACGAATAATGGTACAAGTATGGGAAGACCAAGTCTCTATCTTCTTCTAATCTTCTTATCATTCTTTGATTTCCCTTTCTCATTTTTTATGATTATTCCCATCTCCTTTTCTCTTAATGGTACATTCTACTATAAAAAAAGCTGTCATTCACAGTCGACTACAGTAGGAGAAGTGATCCATAATTTTTCTACTTTTTTTGAATAGATTTGATTTTCTTGTATTGAGGAGGAACTACTTGGAAGATCCTTCAAACTGATCTCGCAGCAACTCATACTTCCTAAGCTCGGCCGTGGAGAGCGAGGGAGATAGCTCCCTTAAGACCTAAGATGTTCGGGACAAAAGCAGTCAGATGATGAACCCAGGAATTGGATCTAGAGCAATTCTTTGACTTGTAAAAGCTCATTAGTACTCATGATTAACTCAGAGTCTCAAACACAGTGAAGAAAGCAACTGTCGTACCTTGAAAAAATCATCATACTCGACAACAACAGAGTCAGGTTGGTCGTCCATGGAAGAAGATTCTGAGCCAGAACTCAAAACCTACATGAATGCCAAAAATCACGTCAGGACATCTGTTTATCCCTATAACTTATGAATCATGTGTCTTTATAAAATCCAGGATATTGTTGAGACTGCAACTTCTGCAACTAGCATTCTTAGTGTTGCACCTCAATTTGTAAAATCATGGGTTTCTCCATTACCATATAATTGATTGTCTACTAGATACTCCAATATTAACAGAACTACGTCATTCTCTTTGCTTTACTATTCAGTTAAGCTCCACTCACCAATGCATTTCCTATTTCTCAACTATTTTTGAAGACCTCAAAATCGATCCACATCCTTTATCAACTGCCCCTCTACACCCTGAACATATTGGACAACTTACACCAATACTTTCAGTTCTATCAAAACCAAGCATCAGCTCTGCTGTTGAGGTGTTGACTAGACTCACCTTACGCTTAGCTGCGCTAAACCAAGCATCTGCACACAAGGCATACATGTCTGCACCAGTGAAGGTTGGGGGACATTTCTTCGCTATTGCATAAAGTGAAACATCTTGATGTAACTTAAACTTCCGGGTAAGAGCTTTGAGAACCCTATTTAAAAAAAAAAAAAAAAAAAAAATCATCATACTGATGACAAAATTATTCAATGAAGTACTCTTATGTATTACAACATTATGAAATGGAAAGGGTGAGAAAACCAACCGTTCTCTGTAAGATGGATCAGAGACAACTCCAACGTAAAGCAACTTATCAAATCGGCCAGGTCGTAGAAGTGCTGGGTCAATTAGATCTGGTCTGTTACTTGCTCCAATTATAAACAAGTCCTAAATTAAACCAAAGAAAAAACACAAGGTTTTTCTGTCTTAGTTAGGGGATAAGAAAATATCCGGTGGATATTGATAAAAAGAAAAATAAAAATTCAAGCAAAAAAGACAGAGCAAAACACCTGACTCGAATCATTTAGGCCATCAATCTCTGCAAGCATCTAGCAGAACAGAAAGTCATCACAGTCAGAAATTATCAAAGGAATTAATGCAAATTCTCCCAGTCATAAAAAAGGATGCTTCACCTGAGAAACCACTCTGTCCATAACACCCCCAGAATCCCCAGATGCACCTCGGGCTGGAGCAAGAGAATCAAGTTCATCAAAAAATATAACACATGGGCGTGCTGATCTGGCCTGCAAAGCATGTGCAATACTGCTCTAGTGTGAGCTGAAACAGATGTTCTGAAATTTAAGTAGATCAAAAATAATATAAACTTCTTCCAAAGGGCTACTGATCAAGCTGGAATATTTTACCTTCTGGAAAATGTCTCTGATATTCTTTTCTGACTCTCCTATGTACATATTAATTAGTTCAGGTCCTTTTACACTGAGAAAATTCAGGGAGCACTCAGTTGCAACAGCTTTTGCCAGTAGAGTCTGAGGTTTGAAGTAAGAAAAACAAATATGGTTTAACAAATCCCTTGGGGAAAATGAGAGGGCAAATAAGAAGTCCTTAAAAGAATAACTGTAACTTACTTTCCCTGTTCCAGGAGGACCATACAGAAGAACACCAGAACGCTTTCGTAAGCCAGATGAAAACAAGTCCTTGTGCAGAAGAGGTAACTAGAAAAAACAACGAAGAAGAATTGAGTTGACAAAGCCTTCCAACTTCCAAATTGCTGGAATCTTGCTAATGGACAACAGGTAAAAAGTATAGATACAAACGAAACCTACCTGAACAGTATCCAGGATTGATTTCTTCACATCCTCAAGACCACCAACATCTTCCCATTTCACATTAGGAACCTACAGAAAATATGACTTAAATTGCATTGATACATTGGATGTTTTATAAGACTACTACTTCCATGTGTGTTGCAATACAAAACTCATTCCTTTGCCCCACATAAGAGGACACACTTGGACATCAACCTATACAGACAGCTTAGGAAAGAACAATATATCATTCCACCAAATTAGTCTCGTCGCCCAATTACCTTTGGAGTACCGAGGGCTGATGCATTCCTTTTCTTTGATCTTTCCAATGCTTTTGTCAAGCTTTCTTTCCCCAGAATCGGAGATGCAACTTCAGAGGACTTACTGTCTGATTCAACATTATTTGTGAGAGAAGCATCTGATTCTTCAGACTTCAGTGTATCAATCTGAGCATTGCCTTTGGGAATCAAGTTTGCGCCAGCATCAGCAACCAATGCACAGATATCTCTTGGCATGAAACCAGATGTCTGCGCAACTATATCCTTTATAAGATCCTCCGAATTAGTCTGCAAAAGAACAAATCTGATCCTTCAAAGTCCCGAGATGATCAAAAGTAACTACAACTAATACCATATAGAATACAGACGCGTATAGAACTTGTTTATGGACTTCAAGATTCACATTAAGCTTAAAATTTGAAAGTGACAGACGGAGAGCTTTAGCATTTGACAACACTGCCTTAGGCATTACATATAAAACGGCTACCCAAAGACATACTTAAGCAATGTCAATGCTTGGTGCGACCATGATAAATTCTTACCATGTAATAGGAATGTGTGGCAAACCATCAAATAAGCTGGGGGGACTGGTGGACATAACAATTGTTTTGGTCATATCCAACCATCTAAAGCCAGGGGAAAAAAGTATTAAAGTAACGGAATCACGGTATCATCAAGGGAGATCTTGACTGAAAACTACAATAATTACACCCTATTAATTGGGCTCTAGTGCTGGAGAGAGGCTCAGATGTGAACAGGTGTTAGATAAAAAAACTATTTTTGGCCCACAACCTAGCAGCGTAGGCTTTTGAAATTAATAGTAAATTAATAAAACTTATGCATCATAGTTAATTTATATTAGAAAACACACATAAAAGGTATAGAGAAACAAAGAAAATTGTACACATACATTAGAAAGGAATTCAGAAGCCTTCTGCAAAGACTGTGAGACCATTCTAACCCTTTGTTCTTCAGTCAAAGGACCCATACTTATTTCATGGCTAAAGCAACGTCTAATAATTGGCGGTAGACCTTCTGAACTGTCAGCAGCTGCAATGAACAGCACTTGATGCCTACCTATCTTCCCAGAATCCTGCATGTGGTGTAGCATAATTAGGTTGTTCAGATTCAAAAACAAAAAACAACATAGCAATCAACAAAAGAAGAGAAGTCACACACACGAAAAAGAAGTAAGGATTAAAACTTACATCAACTAATGATCATTTCTGAGAATCAAAATTAATTAATCATACATAAAAATAACCCAAAACATGAAATATGGCATTAAAACCATGTACTTACAACATGACCATTTTGTTTTTGTTCAGAATCAATGTCTCCATAATCAGAGATTGGCTCAGTGAATTCCCTTATAAGTGATGCAACTTCAGAAGTGATGCCAACTTGATCATTTGGTGGACCTTCGTGCAAATTCCGGAAAACATCAAAATGGCGGAGAAGAAGTATAGTTGGCGAGTATCTGACGGAAGAACAATGCATAAGAACGATGTGGGACAACAATAAAAAGTAGGAAACTTAGGTGCAACAAAATTGATAGATTGAACGATATAGCGGATATATTTCTCCCATCAAATGATATAATGGTTGAATGAAAAAATAAGGAAAGAGTAGCATGGACTGTTTTCTCATATAACTTGGAAGATAAGATGTATAGGTAATTATTGAAACAGTAGCTGACAATAACTGCAGCTGTCTTATCAAACATATATCATAACAATGCAGCAAAGTAACAGAGAAAATTTGGGACCTCCATCATGTATCATACTCTGAAAAATGTACTGCTTTACCTTTGAGCTGCATTCAAGGTTTGGGCTAGTGCAACAGACATCTTTTTTTCAGATGACGCCGTCAGATTATGACAGCTATATTCAACTACATGCAGGCCCAATCGATGAGCAATGTATCTAACAACTGTTCTCTTCCCACATCCTGCATGAAGCAACAAACTACTACTCAATGACTCTAAACTCATGTGCGCATGAAACATATAACTTAGCCAACTCATCCTGTTCTCGGCAATTGTTCTTTTCCATAACTGGCAATAGGTTTAAAAAACAATATTACATATCGAATGTTTACTTCCACGGGATCTTGTTAGAGAGTAGAGACCTTGCCAACTTATAAAAAAAAATTGCAACCATCAAATGCTAATGACAAAAGAAAAGCCCAAATATACCTGCCAATCCATACAACAGAACAGATACTCTGAATTTTGAAGATAGTGCTGAGGGGCACAGAAGAGGTGTAAGTATGGAGGCCAATATTTTCACTGTGTCCCCTTGCAAGGGTGTGAAACCTTTTTGTCCAGAAATCAATAAATCAGGGGGCACAGCAGAAGAGACACTTCCTCCAAGCACAAGGGCAGTTTGAGAACGGTTAACTCGGAGAATTGGTTCGTCCAAAGGTTCCATAGCCACAACCTAAGAAGACAAATTACCTGGTGATTGTCATTATAACGTCAGTTGAGTAGAAATGCAACCAATGAAAAGTACTCAGAATTTACCTTGAAATAGATAGTGTTATCAACCCCATTTTCCAAACTTTGGTTGCAAGGAACGCAAATCGTTGACTTGCAATTCCATTTTATACAAATACTAAAAACATCACCTCTTGCTAGATACCTATCAACTTCAAAGTAGCTATGCAGTGCCAAATCTATCATTTCTTGACGATCTTCATGTTCAACAGCCGAATTTCCTCTAAGAGAGTCAAGACTACCACATTCTGGTATCCTCACAAAGGAAGCCCTCAAGTGCGAAGCATATCTTGGCAACTCTGACTGAGGTTGTATTCCAATCACAGAAGCCCCGACGCCTTTCCCACTCACCTCTTCGTCCACTCTATCCCCGAAATAAGATGCCAACGCGGCTTCCCCTCTATGGACAAGGGATTTCAAGCACAATGTATGCAAGTCAATGTTAAATGCCAACAGAGGTGATATATAGGCAACTTCCCGGTCTAACAACATGTGGCCATTTTCAGGGAAAGTGCAACAAGGCAGAATAAGCATTGCCTGGGAAGATTGGGCAGCAGATAGTCCAGTGTTCTCGGAGCGGTCTGGAGGATCCACAACAATGGCCTGAGCAATTCTTTCTATTTTTGTCTCCATATTCTTCACAAGCACCTTGTGTATTCAAATCAAAGCAAACCAGAAAAAATTAAAATTATTGATTTTTTACTAGCTCCAGAACATAATATCAATGCTAAAATTGCAGTGTTTAAAGAAATTTCAGTTCCTACTACAATTGAAATTCGATAACTTTAGCTGTGTAATAGGAATTCTAGAGTAAATTCTTAGACTTTCGGTAATTTTCTGAGCAACCAAAACCAATGAAAGAAAGTTAAGCAAAGAGAAAGAGTATATGAATCTTTAATACCAGGGAGCCGGAGGTGATGCAGAGGCGTTTGAGGAGAGCAGTGGAGAGCCCAACGAGAGCAGAGTCGTCGAGAGAAGCCAATTTGGGGCTCCGACCGATGGAGAACCGGAGAATTCCCGGCGGCAGCAGCTGCAAACCAGTAGACACGTCATCAGCGGCGACGGCGGAGAGTCGGTGATCGTCGTCGGAAGTGAGTTCTCCCGGCGGCGAAGTCAGTACGGATTTGATGAGAGTTTTGGTGGACGTGAGTACCAGTGGCTTCCTCCTCCTCCCCACCATTGGGAAACTACTGAGCTCTCTCTCTCTCTTGCTATGTAAGAAGTTCAATTTGAGTTGTTTACATAGTAGTATTTATATATGAAGGCAGAGAAAAGAGAGAGAGAGGTGGGTTTGGATGAGAGTGAGAAATGTGAAAGCGCATTTCGATGAAGCAAGTTGATGATGATGCTTCTGAGTTAGTTACTTGAGGGACATGGGAGTGATGCAAGTCCCACATCGAAAAAAAGTTGGAACAGGAAAAAAAGGACGTTGAAGAAAATGGGCAACAAACTAAAAGAATGGAGATGCGGGGTATCGATCCCCGTACCTCTCGCATGCTAAGCGAGCGCTCTACCATCTGAGCTACATCCCCTACATGACATGAATGTTGTTTTTGTAAATCCTATATTGGTATAACTTAAAGAGTACTAAAAGAATGCATACAAAAAAAAAAAAAAAAACAAAACAAAACAAAATTTTCTAGCTACCTACATGGGATAAGGTGGGTTTTAGAACATTGATTTACACTCCTGTGGACAAAAATTTTGAAGTATCGCACATAACTAAAGTGATTAAGTATTTTAAGCCGAATGTTTTATAGTGTTTCAGAGTATTGAAACTTTAGAGTACTATAAAAAAAAATGTTATTTTACGATTACAAGAGTTCATTTTCATCAACTTAATTCCTTTCAACTGACGCCACGGAAATTTTGGGACTACCAACCCAACCATTTAGTGTTGGATGACCAAGCCAAGTTATTTGGAAGGGTGTTGTGTTGGAAGACAGACAACCCAAGATCCATGCATGCTGTAGACTGTCAATAAACCAGATTGCAGGATCGAGCAGCCCTTCAACTAACCTCAACTCCATATATAGCTGCTAGCCCTCCTTATAGGGCAGTGGTGGAATCAAATATTAATGACCTTTTTCAATAACTAGAAAAATGTCTGCTTTATCTCTCTCCGAATATCTCTTCAACTTAATAGAAACAACCAGGGAGAAACAAAATGAACAAAGTTACCAATGACTATAAGAACAGTATATATCTAATACGTAGAAGATTAACTTCGAGCTCCATCGTCCATGATTATGCACTCAGATTGAAAAATAGATGACAAATAAGATTGAGAGAGTGATAGTAAAACCAATAAGAGATTGATCAATGCAGCAACTATAAACTAGATATTGATATCTGATCGAGCTTAATTTCCACATTTTTATTAACAGATCCACAAAACCAATAACCTAGCTATAGCAGTTATATGTATTACTGGTGTAGGGGCAGTAAGGTGGAATTTACAACAATAATAGTGTTGATGGAGTTGGATAACCTAAGGTCCATGCATCGGAGACAGCCTTACATGAGTGTAGGTGCCTGCTCGAACCTCCACCTTTTTGTCACAAGTAAAAATTGAAGTACATGTATCAATGAATTATATAAGAAACTCTTCGTGAGCGATCCATAGAGAACTTAAATTTTTGTTGACATGTACATTTTGAAGAAAAATATCAATTTCAGCTTTAACCTAATTTCTCTTTCTCCAACAGAAACTGCTGACTCTCTCATCTTCTCGACCCTATAGAACAACCCTATAGCTCAAGAAAGAAAGAGAAAAGGAAGACCACGTACACCATGGTTGAAAAGGATAAGATATTCTCTATAACACTTTGTCTAGACTCTAGAAAAAGTTTGATTTGATAAGTTTCTCCTTTGAAAAAGAGTCCCACATCCAAAAATTATTCTCAGATTAAGTACTTAATATAGTAAAACTTCAAGATTTGGTTTGCCGAGCTCAGCAACGTGAGCTTGTGACCCAAGTTGGGGGCATTAAGGTGGAAACCGTGGAAATTTGGGAGACCTCGAGTTAGACAACCTTGGTGTAGCCCGTGTCTAGAAGTGGCCATTACTAGACAAGGGTGTGTGTGCGCTGTATCAGGCGATTTCTGGAGGAGCATGTACATAAGGAGGTCTTTGCCTCACTGCCTGACCCACTGAGGCAATACTCGTTTCCTTATCAGAGAAAGCGAGATCGTGCCTCACGTATGTGTTCCCTCCTGAGTCTATCGGTATGGGCTGGGTTCGCATGCCACCAGGCCTCGCTCGACCTCCGACCTCCACCTTTTTGTGCCATGTAATGCCCCTTACAAAGAGTGGCATTTTCTCTTGGGAAATACCAATTGAATGAAGGAACTGAAAAGTACAAGATTTCTACTTCGACCTCCATATATATAGTACATGATTATGCATTACAACTTAAAAGTAGATGGATCCGGTGTGAATTTACTTCAATTTTATAAAATCTAGACTCTCTGTCTAATCTAAGAGTTCTGATAATTAACACATCACTCTTCCACCAATTTTTAGTTTTTCATCCGGTTTTTAGAGATGAACAGAGTCTCTAATAAAACCAGTAAGAGAGTGATAAATGCAGCAGCTATGGTTTAACTTTTCACCTTTTTGACAGACCATAAAACCAAAAAGGGTGATGATGCAGAACACATTCAGTTGCAGCGCGCCGATAAAATACCTCATTAATTGTTCATGACGATGAAACCTCTTTGGCTCTTTCAAATCAAGACTTATAGAGGCTCCTTCCCATTTTTACAAGTAGCACCTCCAGATTCAAAACTGTCAGCCTAGAATTGTTGCTCACATCCTGAAAGTCCACTTTCCCATGGTATACTTTCGACAATTGAGGCACTTGGTCGAGATATCTGGTCACAAAACCTATTTAAAAAGTACTTCTCTGTCTTAATAATAACAGTAGCCAAACTAAACTTCTTCTCTTCTATCAATCCTTTCAAGATCAAAACTCTCAAAACCGAGCACCTTGGGAAGTTGGGATGATTCTCTTCTCCAAGCTGTAACACAAAACATTGGGATCATATTTTGCAATCTTCTGGGAATGCCACCCCATCTTGTTCACTAAGAAATCCATTATTCCCATTATTTTCTTCTCCGACATAACCAACCATACACAATGGTTTCCATGTCGTTTCCACCTCCTATAAGCCTCTTGACATCGTTTCCATGCATGTCGTCTCTTTTCCATATAAATGCATGCAAGGCCTCCACAAAGCTCGTTTTCTGAGGGTCAAATCCCATTTCTTTGACCTCACAATTCAGGCTTTCTCATCACAGTATTAGTATAACTTTTCAGCAACAAAGCAACACGCGACTGGGGCATGCCTAATTCGTTCACAAACCCAATATTCGGTAACACATTCTTGGATAGGTTTTCCATGAAAATCGTTGACCTGTTCTTCAAAATAATCAGAGCCGTGACATCAGAGAGCACCGCGCTCTTGACGAAGCTATAAGTGTGTACCATATGGTTTTTCAAGCTTCCACTCAAGATCGATGGGTTGTAGGTCAGGGTTCTTGCAAGGTCCAGCCTTGAAATTCCTACGGAGCAGAAAAACTCAAGCTTTGGGACAAGGGTCTTCTTGGCATCGGCCACTAGAATTCTTGGGTATTTCTTCTTCACAGCGTCTCAAAAGGGCTAAAACAGAGTTTGGTTTCTCTAAAGATTGAAGCTTTACCTTGTGGGATGCTACAATGGCGGCTTCTGGTGACAGCCCACATGAGCTAATGAGGTAAGAGACTGTAGAATCATCTTGGCCGGCTGAGATTCTGGAGCTGCTGAGATGAGTCTTGAACAAAACGATTGATATTGAAGACCAAAATGTGAACCAAATCCTTGGACTGATCTGCAGAACAAGCGGGAGAATATTGGGGATATGCCATTCTGAGGCTCTTGCTGAAAATGTAGTGGAATTCCATACATTAGACTGATTTAGAGGATGGAGAAAGCCCAATTTTTATTTTTTCCAATTTCACCACCCTTATTGCCACAATGTGATCACTGAGACATTAGACCCGAAATATTCTTTACAGAAAGAGGGAAAGGGTTTAAGGTCTGAAGCTGATGAATGGGAAAAGTATTTAAGGAAATAATAAAAGAATTACATGACAGTGGAGTGAGCTATATATTCAAAACAGACCCTTGTTTATAGTAGGTGTTGGTCTTTAGAGAGAACAACAATGAGAAAATCACTTCTCAATTTTGTACAAGTTTACAAATTTGAAGAAATAATAACTTCATTGTGCTCGATACAAATAATCTCGTATCACCTTTCTGATTTCCAACATGTTGTAATGAAGCTTTACCATCATCCGCGTTTTGCTAGTTTTTTGTGTTTTATACCCCAGCGGCAAAGAAATCCTTTGAAGCATATAGCTTATGATCTTTGGTTTTCTAATTGCATATATGAACTGCGTGATCTCACATATTATCAAACACAAATTATTTTAGCATTCACTCTAGCTCTGTAATGATACTTCACAACTCTGCATTCAATATTTACACTCTTAACAAGCACTTTCATAATGATCATATAAAAGGCATCTAAGTAGCAATTACAGAAAAGAATGCTGCAGTCCAAGAAAGTAATTTCATGCATATATCTAAAAGATACAAGACACTTGCTCTTCCCATCATGTTTGACAGTTTGAGTTACACAAGACCAAGAGTTCTTCTTCAGATGCTCACCAAGTACCAACAGTAAGTACTTCCCGGCGTTATTTCTGAGCTTCCCTTCTCCTTTCTATCAAGTTCTTATCAGGAGGACGCGTTTGCCTTGATCTGGACCAGGAATCCTCCTCTCCGAGTCACTGAGTTTGTTCATCAATTTCCGAGTCAAGAACAGTGGTGAAAGAATGTCTCCACTACCATCAGTACAAGTTATCAATAGCTACAAAAAAGTTGACCTTTACTAGAACACTAAAGAAATTGAGTGAATCACTAAACTACAGATTACAGAATGACAATTTGGACCAACAGTCACAGCAAACAATGAGTGGATCCGAATTCTGCTTGAACTTTTCGGACTGCACATATTAGTGTTCAAATGGGACAAAGAAATCTTATCCCAGCTGGTTCAGAATCCACAGCTATCAGCTTAACATGGATCCTCTCTTTACTAACAGAGAACAGACATACCTTGCAGCCTGCCCATAGTTGGCAATGAGATGCAGCAACTATAAACTGAAGACCTTTCACCGAGCTTTTCACGTCTTGGAGAGAACATAAAACCAATGAGTAATCTAGGGACACTATTGAGAAACCTCTTTATAGCCAATACTGAGAAGGCTCCTTCTATTTAGCAAGCCCCTTCCTGATTCAACGCCATACAGCCTAAAACTGTGTTACAAACTAATCTCACCAACTACAGGATGCATATATTCGCTTTTCCTTGGTACACATTCGACAATTGGGGTACCTTGTCGAGATATCTGGTCACAAACATATTCAAGAAGTACTTCTCTGAAGTAGTAATAATAGTAGCCAAACTCAGCTTGTCCTCTTTCATCAATCCTTTCAACAACAAAACTCTAACAACTGAACACCTTGGGATGATTCTCTTCTCCAAGCTGTACAAAAAAACATGTGGAAACTTTGCAAGTTTTCCTAATTTCCATCCCATCTTGTTCACTAAGAAATCCATTGTTTCCATTATTTTCTTCTCCGACTTGATCATACACAGTGGACACAACCTAAAGGCAGAAAGAATATCATTATCCGACCAACCCCACCTCCTATATGCCTCTTCATTTCGCCTCCATGTTGTCTTCTTCCCATATAATGCGTGCATGGCATGCACAAAGTTCGACTTTTGAGGGTCAAATCCCAATTGTTCGACTTCACCCACAAGTTCACTGAACGATTCAGGCTTCCTCATCACAATCTCAGCATGATACGTTACCAACAGAGTGATAGACGACTGGGGCACGCCCAATTCTCTGACAAGCCCAATATTGGGTATCACATTCTTGGATAGAATTGCCCCGAAAATCCATGAGTGGCGCTTCCAAATATTGACGACCTTGCAATCAGAGAGCACCACGCTTCTGAGGAAGGTATAACATGGTATAATGCAGTTTTTCAAGCTTCGCGTAAAAAGAATTGGGTTGTAGCTCAGTGTTTTTGCAAGGTCGAGCCTTGACATTCCTATGGAGCACAAAAACTCAAGCTTTGGCAAAAGGGTTTTCTTCCCATCGGCTAAGACAAGTCGTGGGTATCTACGAACAACAGTTGAGATCTGGGAGTCTGAGAATTCATACTCTCTCAAAAGGGCTAACACAGAGTCCGGCTTTACTAAAGATTGAAGCTTTACCTTGTGAGATGCTTTAATGGCGGCTTCTGGGGAAAGCCCACATGAGTTAACCAGGTAGGAGACTGTAAAATCATCCGAGCTGCTGCCGGTGAGTCTTGTTGTACAGAACCACTGATTTTGAAGTGCTTCCACCGGGAACCGAGGTCTGCAAAACAAACGGGAAAATGCGGATGGGAGGGCCTTGCGGAAAATGTAGTTGAGTGCCATAGATTACTACACTGATTTAGAGGATGGAGGAGACCAATTTCGATTTTTCCCCAATTTCACCTCACTAGGGATCAATCCGTTGTCGTTTTGGCTTTCCTATTTCTAAACTGACAACTGAAACCTGCTATTGGTAATGGGAAATGTCGAAACAGTCCGCTGGTTGCCACAATGTGATCGCTGGTTGCCACCGTGACATTAGTTAAACACGACATACAGAGAAATAATAAACAAATTCATGTGTCTGAAACATAAATCATCTAAAATCAACTTTTGTTATCTTCCGATTCCAACATGTTATGATAAAAACTCTATGATCATTGACGTTTTGCTAATTTTGGACATAATCATTGCTGTGCTCGTTCTAATACCTTCTCATTTTGTCATGTACTTAATACCCCCGGGGTATTGGATTCCTTTGAAGCACAAAGCTTACGGTCCTTTGCTTTCTAATGGCATATGAACTGCGTTGATCGCACATACAATCAAACATCATTTATTTTAGGATTCACTCTAGCTTTGTAATGATATTGTAGTTCACAGCTATGCATTCATTTGCTTTTACACTCTGTATAAGCATTTCCACAGTTTTAACTGACCATATGATAGACATCAAGTAGCAACGACAAAAAAGAATGCTGCATTTTACCAGTAAGTCAGTAAATTCATAGCAAATCAAAAAGATACAAGACACAGTACAATGCTCTTCCAACTATGTTTTGAGCTACACAAAACATCAAGACTATAACTTCTTCATTGGATGCTCACCATCAGTACTTCCCACCGTTATTCCTGTGAAAACCAATGTGTAATCTAGGGACACTGGGGGAAGCAATGATGACACAGGGCATATTCAATTGCTGCTGATCAAATAATGTAACAAACATGAAAAATTAGAAACCTCTTTTTTAAGTCCAGACCGAGGCAATGATTAGAAGTGATCATTTTTCTGTAATGAACAAAGTGAATATAAGGCAGAGACGATATGGAAATCCCTTTCTAGTCAATACTCAAAACGATTGAGCTTTTCACAGTATTGATCACAAAACCAATGAGCCTTTCACAGTTTCGATCAAGCTTCCCTTCTTCTCCTGTTCTACAAATTCTTTCAGAAACAAAGCTTTAAGAACCGAACACCTTGGTATGATTCTCTTCTCCAAGATGTAACAAAAAATCTGGGGATACTTTGCAATTTTCGCCAACTGCCACCCCTATCTTGTTTAGTAAGAAATCCATCGTTTCCATTATTTTCTCCTCTGATTTAGTCGTACACAGCGGCCATATCTGGAAGGCAGAAAGAATATCATTCTCAAACCAATCCCACTACCTACAAGCCTCTTGATTTCGCTTCCACGTTTCTTCCCAGATACTGCATGTATGGCCTTGACGAAGATCGATTTTGGAGTGCAAATTCCCATTTGTTTGACCTCTGCCACAAGTTGACTGAACAATTCAGGCCTACTCATCACAAGATTAGAACAATATGGTATCAAGGAAACAATACGGGCATGACCAATTCTGTCAAAAGCGTAATTGGTATCACATTCGTTGATATTTTTTGCGAGATAATCCACAAGTGCTTGAAAATATTGATGACTTTGTCAACAGAGAGAATGGTAATTTTAATGTAACATGAAATGCCAAATCAGAAGTAATCATTTCTAGTAATAAGCCAAAAAGTAAATGCAAGGCTGAGAGATTAGTTGAGAAACCTGTTCCAAAATCCTGACTTAGATAGAAGGCTGCTTCCATTTCTTCTAGCAATGCCCCCGGATTCAACACTACAAGCCTAGAGCTATGTTATAGTGTCACCAAGATCATACATCCTGCACATCCACTTTGCCGTGGTACACATTTAACAATTCAGGTACTAGGCGCAGATTAGTGGTCACAAACTTATTCAAGAAGTAGTTTTCTGGAATCGCAACAATAGTAGACAAACTCAACTTTTCCTCTTCCACCAGTCCTTTCAACATCAAAACTTTCACAACCGAAAACCTTGGGATGATTCTCTTCTCAAAACTGAAACACAAAACATGGGGACATTTTGCAATCTTCTGGGAATGCCATCCCATCTTGTTCACTAGGAAATCCATTGTTCCCATTATTTTCTTCTCAGACTTGGTCATGCACAGTGGATACAACCTGAAGGCAGAAAGAATATCATTATCCGACCAACCCCACCTCCTATAAGCCTCTTCATTTCGCTTCCATGTCGTCTTGTTCTTCCCAGATAATGCGAGCATGGCTTGCACAAAGAACGTCTTTCTAAGGTCAAATCCCAATTGTTCGACTTCACCCACAAGTTGACTGAACGATTCAGGCTCTTTCATCACAATCTGAACATAATATGTTATCAACCTAGCAATAGACGACTGGGGCATGCCTAATGCTCTCAGAAGCTCAATATTGGGCATCATAGTCTTGGACAGCTTTTGCCTGAAAATCCATGGGCTGCACTTCAAAATACCGAGGACCTTGACATCAGAGCGCACCACATCCTTGAGCAAATTAAAAGATGGCACAATATGGTTTTGTAAGCTTCGGTCCAAGATCGATTGGCTGTGGGTCAAAGTTTTCGCAAGGTCGAGCCTTGACATTCCTATGGAGCAGAAGAACTCAAGCTTCGGCGCAAGAGTTTTCTTGGCATCGGCCAACAGAATTCTAGGGTGTCTCCGCACAAGAGTTGAAATCTGGGTTCCTGAGAATTCATACTCTCTCAAAAGGGCTAAAACGGAGTCTGCTTTCAATAAAGATTGAAGCTTTACCTTGTGGGATGCTACAATGGCGGCTTCTGGGGAAAGCCCACATGAGTTAACCAGGTAGGAGACTGTAGAATCATCTTGGCCGGCTGGGATTTCGGAGCTGCTGATGAGTCTTCTACCAAAATGTGAAGCAAATCCCTCCACTGGGTGCCCATTTCGGCAAAACAGTAGAGAAAATCTGAGGCTCTTACTGAAAAGGGACTCGGGTGCCATACTCCAGTGATTTCAGAGCAAGGAGATGGCCAACTTTGAGAATTCCCTATTTCCAAACCCTTCAATTTATTGAAAGTTTGGGCCAAAATGTGGGCTTTTTCTCTCCAGCGGAGCCTCGGAGTCGGAGGTGGCCTATGACAAACTTCTATCCTAGACTCCTAGTCCAGAGTTATATTTTCTCTTGCTAGTTACTACATTATCAATTTATCATTCCAACATCATGTTTTCTTAAATAATTTATCGGGGGGGGGGGGGGGGGGGGGGGGGGACATGAAGCCAAACTCCAAAACATAAGCAAGATTAAACAGAGCCTATTAAATCAAAGATCAAGACGCACAATGGGCATCCGATTGCGGATAGGGTAAGGGTCTCGTGAATCTCTTTTGGTCTTCAATTTTTAATTTTGAGACTTTGGAACAGACTTAAAAAGATTCTCATCTTTCAAAGTTGCTTCACCCTCATCAAACTAGGAACACAAAGGACTTATCTGAGCCTGAACATATGTGTGATGACCAAGGGGTTCTTCATTTTCCAAATCACCCCAACAGAACTTAGTTTGATGGACACTAGGTTCTACCAAAGCGGAATCCATATTATTAGTGCCAACTTTGCACTCTCCCTCTATCTGTTACTCATCGGTAACAATGCTCTCGCCTTGCTGCGTTTGAGCAAGAATTTCAAAACTATTATCAGTGGAAATATTGACATTAGCATTACCTAGAGAGTTTGTTGGAACTAAACTTGCAACTGGGCTTGAGATATTGTGTCCTACCTCCTGTACTATTGGAACAATGGCATGCTCAACAACAAATGGAGTAGTAGTTTTGTCAACAATTGGAGCAACAACCTTCTCAATAATTGGAGTTTCTTCGACAACATCCATAACCAAGTTCAATTATGAATCAACAACCATTGCTGCAACAAGAGGTGGCGATGCTTGTGCGAATGAAGGACCCTCTTTGGCATCTGCATTCATACTTGGCGTAGGAGCAACAACCATCTTATTTCCCCTTTTCCACCTGCTCAGTATTCTTTGCAACAAATACTTGTTTTGTTTTCCGTCAGGGAGACTTACGCAATTAACCTTGATTCATCTCAATCACAGCCTGACCAGAAGTTTCATGATTTCGCAGAAGCTTATAATTTCTTACATTGTGCCCAACATTACCACAATGCAAGCAAAGAGCAGGGAGACTCTCTTATCCAACTTCAATTACAACAATCTCTCTGTTGTCCTTGCACTTAACTGAGGGATAACGGAAAATAGACTGAAACACCTATTGATTGATGTGGTTTTGGAAGTCCAGGTACCTATTTGATCACTTTGAAAGTCTATGTACCATTCTGTCCGGTCCGTAAAAGTTCAGACCCGCCTATGATAAAAACCCTTAATGAAAAACAATGGGGTGTGATGCTTCCAAAGTTGCAACTCTATTCGTAAAAGTTAGCCTATGCAGTTGGGCGGTGATTTTAGTACTTCAATTTTTAACATATTTTACTATTTACAAATCATTCTTCTTATAGTAATATACAAAAGTTAAAAAAATTAATGACTTGACAAGTGTGGAGAACTTACTCGATTATCAAGCAGATAAGAAGGCGTTGCATAGGTTTTAAAGAATGGGTTCCTCGTAAAGTGAATCAAGCCGCTCATTCAGCAGCCTCGTTTGCCGTCAGGACAGTGGGTCCTTTGCGGTGGGCTAATCAGCCACCACCATCCTTACTCTTGTACTAAGAAACGATGTTCTGCCCTGTCCTCCCATGGCGGAGCTTAGACCGCGGGTTTGATCGGTCTAGTCTCTTGCTTTAGGAGTTACACTTTGTTTGTTTTTGGGGTCTCGGTTGTTTGTGATGGGCTCCTATTGTGGGCTTTGCCCTTAATAAGAAATCTTTCATTACCAAAAAAAAGCTTGTGCGTGAAGTCGTACAATTGAGATTTGACCTCAGAAAGATGTTCTTTCTACCTTGGATAGGAGGTGGGGTTGGTCGGATAATAATATTATTTCTGCCTTGGATCGCTTAAGAAGAGTTTCTGATATAATCCACCGATGCATATTACTAATATACGAAACGCCGGTTTACTATTCACACATGTTCATTGGGTGTGGAAAAGGCGGTTTCGCCCTCGCCTTTGCTTTACAATTTCACGCTGCCAATGCCTTTGGTTTTTTGACCTCCACTGACCTTTCCAGAAGTTCCGCAACTTCCAGACTTCTACTGACCTACATCTACATCTACATCTACAGATAGAGAGGAACGATCCAGAGAGAGATAGAGTGATCGGGTCTGAGAGAGAGCAATCCAAAGAGATATCAAGGACGATCCAGAGAGAGAGATCGGGTGCATGTTTTTTGCTTTGTATATACTATATGCTAAAGGATTTTTTTTGCGGTTTTGCCACTGACCTATACTGGATGCTTCCATCAGTTTCTTCTTTCTTCTTCGGCCATCGGATTCTTCTCTCTTCCTCTCTTCTGCTGGTTTATTAAGTTATCGCCATCACTCAGTAATCAGTACGACATTGAAGAAGTACAGCAACACTGCAACCACACATGTAACAACCCAACAATCTCTCTATTCCTTGATTTCATCAGTGAATCACAAACCTTAGGATTCCCATTTGACTTTGATATGTGTCTATCCTATGTAGTTTCACAGCAGGAGATAGTTTCTCTGTACGAGAGGTTCTATCAGCTCGATCGCAGCGGCAGGGGTTTCATCTTCGCCGACGAGTTTTTGTCTGTACCGGAATTCGCACTCAATCCTCTCTCTCAGGTATGCCTACCCCAAAGCTTTCGTGATCTGAGGGTTGTAAAATTTTGAAGATTGAGGCTTTTATTGAATGGTTGTTTTTGCTTCATATTTTGTTTTGCTTCTCCAATTCGTTGTTATTGGATAGGTTGAATTCTCATACAATTTTGGGTTTCACTTATATCAGTTTTGCATTTCTCAGTTTTGGCTGGGTGGACGTAGATACTGGGGGAGAGGGATTGGAGCAAGACCACACTTGCTCTTATTTGTTTTTATTGGTTGGTTGTGGGTTTGTCTAAAGAAAAGGGGTACAATTTATGAAATAATAAAGAATGAAGCTTTTGAACTTAGATTGCTGAGTTTAGTTTGATTGGGCTGTAGAGAAGAACAACATTCCAATTAGGAGGCATTAAGAATAAAGGGTGGCAATTTGTTTGGACCTGAATTTAGCTACTCTCGTGTACGACCATGTTGAGAAGAAATGGGACTGAGTTGGCACCCATTCAAGATAAATAGTTCGTGAAGTCATACAACCAAGGGAAAAGTGTCGGTTGGTCACCCAGCTTGATTTGAGGTTTTAGGAAAGGACGACCGAGGGAAAAGTGAAGTCATACAACCGAGGGAAAAGTGTCGGTCGGTCACCCAGCTTGATTTGAAGTTTTAGGAACGGAAGACCGAGGGAAAAGTGAAGTCATACAACTGAGAGAAAAGTGTCGGTCGGTCACCCAGCTTGATTTGAGGTTTTAGGAACGGACGACCCAAAAATCAGTGAGTTGGACCATGCAGCCATATGTTTGGTTTAGTCCGAGTTCAAAAGGGTGGTTACGCATGTGGGCTGAAATGAGAATTAAAAGTGTTTAGCCAAGTTTAGGCAACAATATCGACTGAGGAATCCTCGCAAGGAAGGAGTTCGAGTCAATTATAGATTTCGATTGTGAAGATTTCAGATATCAGCCAAGTCAGGATTTTATGAGACGAATCAATCCTAGAAGGAAGGAGAATCCTACTTCAATTCCACGTCTTGGAGGACAAGTTAGCTAGGGTTTTTGACTTGAATATATATCACATTGTAACTCATTGTAAAGGGTCCTGCACCACACAAACAAATCAATATACAACTTTTACTCACAAACTTTTCTCTTGCTATTTCATAGGTACATTGCCTTCTATTCAACTTTCATAACTTGTTATCATTTTTAGTTTCTTACTTTTATTTCAGTTGTTACATTCAAGCACTTTACTTTCTTGTTCTTTATTTTATATGTACTTTACTTTTTGCACTTAGGAGTAGTTCGTAATATAGAATTATCATCCATTGATCTCTTTCGCCATTCACACACATATCATCTCACAACGTTTTGACAACCGAGTCCACTTCACCTTCGTTTTCACCGTGATTTGCGAGTACCTTCACCCAATAGATCTCTCGCTTGTCACCCGAACCTTTGAGTTTAGCCAAGAAGTGAACGTGATAGAAGATCCCAGTCAAGTTTGACGCCTAACAGAAGTCCTTGCAACAGAGGCATCAGAACCTAACGGCTGAGAGGGTTCCTTCCTCGGCCTACAATCATTTGAAAGAAGTCAGATCACGCACCATTCAAATCATAAAGCCGCGAGTTGGCACGCCCGCGCAATTTCAGAAGGACAATTTAGCCACAGGTCCCTCGGCCCTCATTTCAGCTAAGACGATTTTGAGGCAAACACAATTATCAACTGTTATTGTTAATCGTTCATTTTTTTTCCTTCTCTGAAACTTTTTTTAGGCTATAAGCAATTTCCCAAAGTTTGACATAAAGCAAGAGTGGCTTACTTAAATGAATAGCTATAATACTGATAAACTTGGCCTCTGTTGAGATTATGATCTGTAAACGCGTGTACTCTCATTCAATCACTTTGATTTCTATGGCTATTACATTGCTAATCTGTTTATCACCAAAGACATGGGGAAAAAAAAAGGGAGCAAGTGGCCATGGACCTGTAGGCTTTTAAGCACATGGAGACCTTGCTCCCATATCTCAGATTCTCAGCGTAATGATGGAAATGGAAACCAATAAAAGAAAATGTAACATTTGGTGAGTTGGTAAGTCTGAGTCACGACTTAGTGTAATCTTTAATTGCAGTGTTAGATTAATCGGATTTTGTTTGTTTGATTCTTTTTTCCTTTCTCATTTTCCTTTTAACAATTTTATTTTGTTTTTTGACTTGGTTTGGGCAAGTTTCTCAAGCTATATTAAGCTCTTTTTTGAATCAGTTTGTGGAGAGGTTTGTGATTTCAAGGGAAATTTTAAGTATTTTGTTTTCAATTTGTATGTTGGTTTATAATAGTGACTACTATATTAGACTCTATTCATGAGGATATATCTTTTGCTGCAGGTTTATCGTCTGAGGCTGCTGGGACACTATCACCTCTTTTTTCGAAAATGTCCAAGATAACTATATTTGTTTGTCAAGTCATTGTATCTGATGAACTCTGGCTTGGCCTTGACACCTGCTACCACAGGTGTGTGGAATTTTTCCCTTTTTTTTACTCAACATGGAAATAGTCAATTTCTATTATGACTGATGCTTGGGTGGATGAGTCAAAGCCTTATTTTCTTTCTCATTGTGTATTCAACTTTACAGTTTGAAATGAGATCCCAAAGTCATCACTGTCATCTGTTTGACTTGGAGGATGGTAGTATGAGCAACATTGGCTATTCTCAGTTGTTCAAATTGGCCTACTAATTGATGTCCGGCTGTATCCTTTGAATGTAAGTTCAAATCTTTTGTTGTTACTTTAATTCTTATTGGTTACACAATTTTAAGTATGTATTTTTTTATTTCCCTGAGCAGCCATTAGATAAGTCAAAGTGCATAGTTAAGGAATGATCGGAAGGAACAATATTTTGGGGCTGTGGTGTGGTTTGAAGAAGTAACCCTATTACAGGGAGGAGATAACCATTTGATTTGTGTATAACGTGGCTCAACTCCTTTATGCTGGTTTTAGAATTTAGCTTTTTCAAGTAAAGCTAGCTTATGTGGTTAGTTAATTCTCTGAGCACAGTCTCTTAAACATAAAGCTCACAAATGCTTACAATCTGGTGATGAGAGCTTGACAACAGAACAGATTGTTGTAGCAAGTGAACATGACTCTAATGTCTAGAAGTTGTAATAAATTGGTTGCTTTGTAGGTGACATTTGTATTAAAATGTTGCGGAGAAGGGGACATAGTAATAATACTAGAATTTGCTTTTTGTTTCTGCTCTGTGGGGGGGGATACTCTTATGTTGAAAACTGACAATGTACATTCAACGAATGAGCTGAAGATGGACTTGATTGTTGAGTTGTGTGTTCAAAGTTCACAATACTGCTACTTTTTTCATGTAGTTTTAGTCACCTCCTTTTACTATGTTTACTTCATTCATCAGGTTATATGTTTGCTTTGGATAGATCTCTGTTGAGATTACATGTCATTATAAAATGCAAGCTTGGTAAGTTAACTGTTTGATAGTAGAATCATAGCAGTATTTGGAATATGTTTGTTATGTTTGCTTATATGAAGGTGAATTGCTCAAATGCCAAGTCTATTAACAGAGCAACAGTTATGTTGATATAGATATTGAAGCCCTGACTACTCATTGGATTAGGACAGTTAGCTGTTATGATTTTTCTCTACTTTTCTTTGTCCCAATTATACTTATCATTCTGTGTTTTTGTCTGTATCAGTTCATCTTTTGTGGTCATTCACATGCTATTACGATATACAATGAATGCCAAATGCAGCACATCTATACACCAGATGAACCAACTGAGGGAATCTAATGTACTTTTTGTTATATCTTACCATTTTTGTAACCAGTTTCAAAAACAACTTTGGTTAGAATGTTGATTTTTTGAAAATTGTAAGTAGTCAAGTTTGGTCTGTTTAGAACTTCCATTTTTGAAACATGTAGATATATGAATCTGGTTAGAACACCAGATTTTGAAATATGTAAATATAAAGCATTTAATGAAAATTGTATACATATATACCTGCAGCATCAAGCGGGATATCTACCTAGTATTTCAATTTTTAGGTGTGACAAAAAAGTGATACACACTTCAATTACCTGTGACAAAAAAAGTGGAGGTTGGGAGTTCGAGCACGGTTGGCATGCCACCACTGTCTCTGGTAAGGCAGTGACAGAGCTCTCAGGCTGAGAACACACACTTCTTCATGCCCTAAGAACAAATACCTCTTTAAGCGAGCGGCATGGCAACTCGTGGTATCATGCCCTCTAGAAATTGCCCGATGTAGGGAACACGCACAGCTTTTGCCTAGGCATGGCCACTTCTAGCTCTAGGCATAATCCCACCACCGAGGTCGTCTAACTCGAGACCCTCCCAAATTTCCACCTTAATGCCCCCTCACAATAGGTCACAAGCCCACGTGACTGAGCTCGGCAAACTAATTTTTAAAACCTGATCATATCAAGTATATGACACACACATATTTCTCGGATGTGGGATCTTATTTTTAAGAGGGGAAATCAAACTTCCTCTTGGAGTATGTATTACCAAAAATATTAATTTGTCAAATGTGTGGTGCCACGGATCTTCCCTTGATCTTCATTCTGTAATGGTCGAAAAAGATGAAGTTAAACGAAAGCAGTTTGCTTTGGAGGAAGCCTAGCTAAAATTGTAAGAGATGACTTTTAAGAGATATTAAACATGTTTTTCTTTAGTGTTATTGAAAACGGTCATTAATATTTTGAATGCACAAGCGGCCCTATATTGCTGGCTATGGGGGGGGGGGGGGGGGGGGGGGGGGGACCGTTAGTTGAAGAGCAAGCCTAGATGAAGCAGGCTGCTTCGTAGCGCACATCATATGAGCACTTTTCTCGCAGCTTCGAAGCCAATGAGCTTGCAAAAAATAGGAGAAGTGATTTGAAAAACACCTACACTCAATTGATTGTCTCCGATGTATGGACCTTGGGTTATCCATCTCCATCAAAACCAACTTTAGGCACATCAAAAAGATACAAGACACGTTACAATGCTCTTCCCATTATGTTCGAGTATACTACGAGTTCTTCTTCAGATTCTCACCAGCATTATTTCCGAGTTTCCCTTCTTCTCCTTTCTAACAACTTTCTTATCAAGAGGACGCTTTTGCCCTGATTCCAGACGAGGAATTCCTCCTCTCCAAGCACCGAGTTTTCTTCATCAATCTCCGTGAGTTAAGAATAGCGGTGAAACCTGTCTCCACTATCCTCGCTAGTAACTATCAATACCTAACAAGAAAGTGGAACTTATCTCCTACTAAAACGCTAGAGAAAAAGAGTGACTCGCGGAATTATAGAATTCCACTGACAGTTTAGATCAAGAGTCACAGGTAGCCTAAATAACAGTTGGCATGTAGATGCAGCAACTATAAGTTGATTTTTGATCGAGCTTTTGCCATCTTTGAGTAATCTAGAAACATAAAGCGAGAGCTTTCCCCTATTCGGCACTGCACTAGGGACATATATTGTGAACAACGTACTGTGATGACGCAGAACACGTTCAATTTGCTACCGATCAAATAATGTTTGTTTAGTGGTGTAAGACAATGGCCTCTCATTTGGAAGATCATGTGTTCGAGCCCCATCAAGAGTAGGAAGTGGTGGGTTAAAAAAACAAACAAACAAACAAGCTTTCAAAACTCAAGTTCTCCTCTTTCATCAAGCCTTTTAAATGAAAACTTATAATAGACAAAGGGATGATTCTCCTCTCCAAGCTAAAACACCAAATAGGGATATTTTGCAATTCAGCTATATCATCCATCAGAAATTACAGCACATCCTGGATATCTACTTTTCCACGGTACACATCCAACAATTGAGGTACTTGGCTGAGATATCTGTTCACAAACCTATCCAAGAAGTACTTCTCTGACTTTGAAATCCCAGTAGCCAAACTCAAGTTCTCCTCTTCTATCAATCCTTTCAAAAACAAAACTCGAACAACTGAAAACCTAGGGATGAATCTCTTCTGCAAGCTGTAACTCAAAACATGGGGATATTTCGCAATTGTTTGTGACTGCCACCCCATCTTGTTCACTAAGAAATCCATTGTTGCCATTAGTTTCTTCTCTGACATAACCATACACAGTGGAGACACCCTCAAAGCAGAACGTATATGATTCTCAGACCAACCCCACCTCCTATAAACCTCTTGACATCGTTTCCATGTCGTCTCTTTCCCATATAATGCGTGTATGGCCTGCACAAAGCTCAAATTTTGAGGGTCAAATCCCATTTCTGTGACTTGATGCACAAGTTGACTGAACAATTCAGGCTTTTTCATCACTACATCAGTATAACTAGTTAGCAAGAGGGCAATACAGGACTGGGGAATGCCCAATTCTCTCACAAGCTCAATATTGGGTATCAAATTCTTGGATAAATTTTCCCTGAAAATCCAGGACTTGTGCTTCAAAATATGGATCACTTTGACATCAGAGAGCACCACGCTCTTGATGAAGCTATAAGTTGGTACAATATGGTTTTTCAAGCTTAGACTCATGAGCCATGGGTTGTAGCTCAGTGTTCTTGCAAGGTGGAGCCTTGACATTCCTATGGAGCAGTAAAACTCGAGGTTTGGCAAAAGGGTTTGCTCCACATCGGCCAAAAGAATATGTGGGAGTCTCTGCACAACCTTTGAAATCTGGGCCTCTGAGAATTCATAGTGTTTCAAAAGCGCTAAAACGGAGTCTGGTTTCTCTAAAGATTGAAGCTTTACCGTGTGGGATACTAGAGTAGCGGATTCTGGGGACAACCCACACGAGTTAACCAGGTAGGAGACTGTAGAATCATCTTGGCCGGCTGGGATTTCGGACCTGCCGGTGAGTCTTGTACAAAACAACTGCTTTTGAGGACCAAAATGCGAAGCCATTCCCCCGACTGGGTGCCCATTTCTGTAAAACACACGACAAAATCTGAAGCTCTTGCTGAAAATTGAGTGGGGTGCCATACTCTACTGTTTTGAGAGCAAGGAGACGGTTTGTTTTGAGAGCAAGGAGACGGCCAATCCCCAATTTCCAAACCCTTCTATTTAATTGAAATTTTGGGCCAAATTTTGGGCTCTGCTCCTCCATTGGAGGTGGCCCATGACGACCTTCTTTCCTACACTAGTACACATTGTCATGTTTCCTTTATATAAAGTAGTTGCCACGAACCTATCTAAGAAGGCAAGAAATTCAGCATACCCATTTGCTGCCAGTTACAAACTTACAATGTGACAAAACTACGCAAAGTGGAAACCGATTGCTCTGCAAATAGACTTAGAACTCAGGAGAGACTCAAACATCTGCAACTTATGAAGTGGTAGAACATTCAATCCTTCCATACCAACAATTTTTATATTTTTTATCAACTACGCGTATAGACCCTGCCTCAGATCCGGAAAAGAAAAGGAAACAAGTATATAAACGTACTAATGCTCCAGGCTGCAGCCTTCGGCACTCCTTCGACGACCCCGTCCTTCTTCACTCCTAGTTCCACCTCATTCTTCGGAACTCCCACCACGTCGTTGTTTTCCACCGGCGGCTTCGGGACCACCTTGTTTTCCAGCGCCTTCTCTAGTCAGACTCAGCTGCAACAGCGAACACCGTCTTTTCATCAACCATCATGAACAACAATGATAGACGCAGAACAAGTTCAATTTGCTACAGATCAAATAATGTAACAGGACATGAAAAGCAAACTTTCAAAACTCAAGGTCTCCTCTTTCATCCACTTTTTGTGAAAGCTTAGTTTCATTTAATATGAAATTTTAGAGAAATAATAAACAACTACATGTGTCCGAGACATAAATAATCTTTTATTAACTTTTGCTTGTTTTCTTTGTTCTAAAATGTTGAAACTTTATGATCAATGACATTTACTAATTCTGAACAAATCGCTTATGATCATTTTTGTGCGTGACTAGTAAGTAATCACTTTGTTCATGTTTGATATCCCAGGGCATTGGATTCGTCAGCAACTGAGCATATAACTTATGATCATTGGCTCTCTAATTGTGTATGAATTGCTGTTTTCCTGGGCATTTGCCACCAGAACATGTGGGTGTATCCGCACAACCTTTGAGATCTGGGCATCCGAAGGGCTAAAACGGAGTCTGATTTTACCTTGTGGGATGCCACAATGGTGGCTTCTGGGGAAAGCCCACATGAGTTAACCAGGTAAAGAGACTGTAGAATCGTCTAGGCCGGCTTGGATTTCGGTGCTGCTGATGAGTCTTCTACCCAAATGTGAAGCAAATCCCTCCATACTTAATTAAAATTTGGGGTTTGCCATCGGAAGTGGCCCTCTTCCTACATATGTTGTCATGTTTCCTTTGTACACATTTTTGTCCGAAGATACTTTGATGAGATCATGAGAATTTCCTGCCACGAACCTACCCAAGAAGTGCAGCATACCCATTGCTGCCAGTTACAAAGTAGACATCGCAAAGTGGAAACCGTTTAGTTTGCAAGTAGGCTTAGAACTTAGTAGACTCAAAACATTTGCAACCTGTAAAGTAGTATATCATTCACTCCTTAAACACCAACAATTATTTCGTCTTGTTTTTACAACTACCTATACGCAGCGTATAGAGTGCCCCAATCCGAACAAGAAACAGGTATATTGAGAACCCTTCTATCCTAGATGGCTATGTATTAAGTATTAACATACTAGTGCACTCTCCGAAAGAAAAAAAACACGTTTGGTATCCTCATCAGAACTCTCTACTCCAACTAAACTCAAGCTGAAGGGACTGATTTCTTGGAGAGCAGAGCCTCCAGGGATCCAGGGTCAGCGACAGGCGCACTGCAAGTAAAGTTTTGGCAGACGAGAGCGACCACTTTGTCTGCAGCAACATGATTCTTTGCCATGAGCGCAATGTTGCTGTTTTTGTCTTCCCAGAATTGCAACTCTTCCGAATTAGTTGGATCTATGTGAATAACCTGTCATTTGGTTGCACGACGTAGTGTCATTATAGGAAATCACAAGCTACTCAGATAAAACAGGAGCATTATGACCCGCATAAGGTTCTTCCACAACTCACCGTTTTGTTGGTATCATATGATGCATGAGCTGCGGCAAGCATGTTTTCAAACTCTCTAGTTTTCTGGCCAACCAAGACAACTTGCTTCCGAGAAGGAACAGTGAGCATGTCTGCAGCACAACACATTAAAGGTACTGCCATGGCCATGTCGTTTAATCTTGTCTCGAAAACAGCCTGTCACCAGGGAAAAAAAACGTGAGAGATATATTCCCAGATACTGAACTTGTAAGATCAGAATTTTGGTTATACATCACGAACCAGAACATGTTCAGCTTCCTGTCTGTAATGCTCAGACCTGTTGCCAGATAGTATTGATGCCAATCTCACAAGGTTGATCACAGAAACCGAGTTTCCAGAGGGCTCTGCCCCATCATGATCTTCCTTCACACGAAGGAGAACACTAGGGTCATCACCTGGGGTATTAAAATAGCCGCCTCCCTCTTTATCAAGAAATATTTCATCCTGAAAAAATTCTCTAGTAAACTCGCATCAAGACGAGGGAAAAGATGATCACCTACAAAACTTTAAAATGGCAGATAAATATTTCTTGCCTGCGTGTCTTGCAGTTCAATTGCCCAAACTAGCCAGCTGGTTTGGCCACCAAATTCATAAAGATCCAATAACCCTGAAATAAGAAAAGCATAATCATCTAAAAATCCAGGCGCTTTAGATGGGCCGTTCCTAAAGCTGCGTTGCAGTCGATGAGATTGCTCATTGTAAAGGTGTTGCCTGATAAAAGATGCTGCCTTTTCTGCAACTTCAATGTACTCCCGCGGCTGACATATTTGGAATGTAATACACCAAAACAATCAGTAAAGTAGTAGAAAAAGAAGCCCAACAATGTGATTCTCATGACTACCCTATCAGTCCCCGAGCCCTATGAACTGATAGTTATTACATCTCTAAAATGGAAGATATTAAAATGTTTTCTACTAAAAGAGATTGTGAACACTCGAAACTACTAAAAGAGTCCAATTTGCAGTAAACACGGTTCTAAACAAATTCAACACTTAAGCATTCTCCAAAACCGCCAAACCTTCTGTTCCACCTGTTAACAACTCATATCCCTATTAATAAAGTGAAAGATGTAAAAGCTTACATCACAACCAACAACAGGAAAGTTGAACTTGATCTCCTTAGGTTCATTCTTTAGAATTTTAGAGGCTCTTGCAAAGGCTGAGATGGCCAGTCCATTCCATGCTACAATTACCTAGCAAGCACATGATCTATCAATTTGTGATTGAAAAGTAAAGAAAAGGATAATTGTATGAGGTGAATACAATGACAATTTCATTTATTCATGTTGAGAGACAACACCTTATCATCCAAATGTGGTCTTGGTCGACTACATCTTATTTCAAAAAGCTTTCGCCTGCTCTGACCCAGAATATCGAGGTATTTCTCAACCGGCATGGAAAATTTTGATGCCTCGGAATGACTTTTTCTCTCAATCAGCACATTCTTCCTCTTGAATTCATTATGAGGATCACTTATTCTGGAAAGGTCACAGTTACCAGAAGGCTTTATATAGTAGTGGTTCTTAAAAAGAGTTGCATCTTCTCCAAGTATGTCTTCAACCTAAATAGAATCAGATAGTTAACAACAGAAAGAGAGAAATAACAGAGTAACCAAAGGATATAAAGTTCCCTAATATCTCATGTGTATACATTATCTAGTATGAGCTAAATAGTCAACTTCTTTCTCAATATTTTCTTCCTGCAGACACAGCATTAATATAGATCAACAATGAATGAAGATAAAACTGGTGACTCGGGGCAACTTAAAAGTTGCAAACATCTCTCTTTTCTTCCTCTCGCCAACTATCTTCTTCAACTATAGCCCATTTCTTTCTGACCAAATACCTTACTCTTCACTAGTGAGAGATAAAATTCACACCATTGTAGAAGTGACTGTAATGTGGAGACACAGTCAAAATTAGAATACTGATAAGAGTCGAGGGAAAAACCTCTTTGCTAGACCAAACATAGAATGCTCCTTCCTTTTTTCTGGATGCACCTTCAGATTCAGCACTGTCAGCATCTTCTGCTGAATATATTTCGCCATCTGGTCCAATCATGTCTCTCCTCAGATAATCAAGAACATCCCGAGTAATAGATGCATAGAATACATCTTTGGCAATAGAAAAGGCATCTAGGTAGACATTAGCAAGTTGGCCCTGATCATACAACATCTTCTCAAAGTGCGGTACTGCAACAGAACACGACAATCTGTTACAGATATGAACCGGACAAAAGAGAGGGTAGAGGGCATGGCAACCATGAGACAAGTGCATTTAATTAAATGAACAGTTCACTCTGCTATCATGCCTGTCAAATAGAAATTTGATGGAAGTTACTTCTCAAGAAAAACTAACCATGCCAGCACTCATCCACGCTATATCGGTGGAAGCCACCTCCGACGTGATCGTGAATTCCACCTTTTGCCATGCATTGCAAGGTAAACAGAACCTTTTTCAGAACTTCATTGGCCTTGCCAGAATTTCCAGTTTCCTCCGACTTCTTTGAGTAATAAAGCATCAGCTGAATCTCAACTGGTCTAGGAAACTTTGGGGCAGATCCAAACCCACCAAACTTTGAATCATAACTTTGAGAAAGCTGTAAGAAAAGTAAAGCAGGAGGCTCAGGGAAAATAAAGATAAACCACTCAATCAAGCTAGCGACCTCACATAAATGCAAATGCATTAAAGCCATCTTCTTGTACAGCGAGAGAAACAATAATATATGAGTCATGTACTTCACCACAGAATTTCATTACAAGCTCCTCTTCTTAGAAGCTTATGAAAGATTGGTGACCTGTGCACATCCTCTTTTATATTTCCTAAAATGCCCTTATTTAAAATTGAAAGAACAGGAAGGAAGGTATGCAGTAGATCTTTGACTTGCAACACCAAAGACTCATATAGGTATGACTATGACTCATGGCTCATGGAAAAACAGAAATAAGAAGTTCTCAGTGTAAGGATACCTACTTGCTCAGCACATAGACGCAAAGCATTCTTTGGGATCCCATCTGACAGTTTTTTAGAACCTGCACTTGTTGACAATGCTTCTGACAACTGTTCAATTGCAAAGGCTCCACTCTTGACAAGCACATCCCTCTTGGTCTCCCAAGCTTCTTTCACTTTTCTGAAGCAAAAAATGCAGATAATGTTTAGAATCCAATCAACACTGAACTGTGCTGCGACTTCCAGATGTTTGTGCCAATTAAGATAACCACGGGAAGAGAGGGAGTGAGAGGGAGAGGGAGAGTCATAAGTTAAACTGTTCAGAGACCAAATATCTCACCCACCCAAGTATAGTCTTAAATCCTGGTCTTCCATACTTGTCCTCTGGGGGAAAGTAAGTTCCACCCATCAAAGGTTTCAAATCTGGTGAAAGGAACACCGTCAGTGGCCAGCCTCCACCACCATACAGAGCCTGTACATAGGTCATGTATACCTGGAAGGATGAAAAATGTTCTCAGCACATCATGTTGCTCACATAACAGATGCAAAATTGTTACTATCTTCTGAAAAGAAATTTCTTTTCAAACAACTAGAACCCTTTTGCGCCAAAAAAAAAAAGCATCCACTGGAACATATTTGCCTAACATTTTCATTTTTATATATTACTACAGGTTCTATGGTTCTACCTAAAACGAAGTCGAACCAGAACGTTAATCACCAGTAAGTATATGTAGAATTTTAAAGCACATTACTAATTAAACCTCGTACCCATGACTGTAAATCACCTTTCATATTTCCTCCTACTCTTTTGGAAATACAAGATGCTGTTGACAATCTTTAAAATCATTAAACATAGCATAACAACTAGAAATCCAAAGACTTTTAGAACGAAAAAAGAATTCCCAATCAAATATTAGGAGCTCTGGGAGGCCTACAAATGATGATGGTAACTTCATAAGTTTATTATCATGTATCATTCACCTTATCCACATCTGGTCTTTCCTCCCGATCCACCTGCGTTAATATTATGTTAGAAAAAAAAAAAAAAAGCAATACGGAAGAAAAAAACCAACTATGAGACTGGCCAATTTGGAAATGAGGTAATTAAAATCAGCAACAGAATCATAATTAGACTCACCTTGATACTAACAAACCACTCATTCAGCAACTTGGCAATGCCTTCATCCTCAAAAGACTCGACCTCCATAACGTGACACCTAAATGACAGTTCCACACCAACAAATCAGTTCCAGTTCATTCAGAACTTCAATATCCAATACAAGTATAATCAACTCAAAAATTGGATATGAAACCTCACCAATGGCATGTGCTGTACCCAACTTCACATGCAAAAAGCAGCACACTTTCAGTGAGTAATGTATCAAATGCATCACATAAAAACGGCTAGTTGTTCAACGCAAGAATTATAACAATTTACTTGATAAGAAGATGGGCACATCTCTCTTTCGAGCTTCGGCGAAAGCCTCTTCACTCCATGGATACCAATCAACCTTGTAACAGAATCAAAATCCCATCTTTAATAACAAAGTAAACAACTTTCAACTCAATCATGCCAGAAAAAATATATAAAAAAAAAAACATAATGAAAAATCGGAGGTACCGGGTTGTGGGCGTGTTGAAGGAGATAGGGACTGTGCTCGGCAGCGAGGCGATTGGTGTGCTTGTGGGAAGTTGGGTTCGAAGTGTGTTGGTGAGCCATGGCTAAAACCTTGGAAGCGTAAAAGGGTCGATGAGAAATCAAAGAGTGAGGAAGAGGGTGTGCTTTTCTGGGTGAGGAGAGTAGTTTTGTTGGGTGTGAAAAGATGAAGCGGTGACAAAGCCTTTTGAGCATATAATTGTGGAGAAGCAGAGAAGAGTGAGGAGAGGAAGAAGAAGAGGTTGGTGAAAGTTTAGAAGGAACTGGAATGGAGGAAGTTGGTGGTGCCATGTGTAGGGAAGTGGTGAAGAGGTGAAGAGAGCCATGTGGAAACTGGGCTTGTTTGACAGTTGGAGTGGACTTGACTGTGTTAACTAACAGGTGGCCCAGCCTTGATCTTACATCTATGTTCTCAGGATATAGCAGGCCCCTATCTAATGAGACAAAATTACAAATTAAATTTTTCGCAAACTGTTATTTCACAATTTTGGGAGAATTTTTAATGAGGACTAATAAAATAAAGATACTATTTTGTGAGATCGAAAAGTGGATCACTTTTCCGTAAATTAATCTTTAGACGTTAGTTTTTTTTTTTTAAGTGTGATTGTCCTCAAGTTTTGGTTAATGAAACTGTCGAATACAATAAGGGAACATTGAGCCTAAACCCCTGATTACAGTACGCATCTAGAGAACATTCTGAAATACTATCATGAGTCCCTACCAAATAACCGTATTCAACTAGGCACCAACTAGCTAAGAGCGCTCTGCCAACGACTCTATTTGCTTTGACATAGTGATGACATAAATGTTTAAATATTTACTTGTATATCATTTATGTAATTTTCCAACCAAATTAAAAATCGTGAAGACATTCATAATCGTGATTTATCAATTATGAACATGAACGGTTCGTGTTTGACATATTTGATTTGTCCATTAATTTGATATAGTTCAGTACCTTAACGATTAGTAATTTAGAAGAAAACTTTCAAAATATATACTCATTTATACATAAATATCTAACAGTTAATTTGCCGTAATGTAATCGAAAATTGGGTCTTCCTGACCGTTAATTAGAAAGTTCTCAACTAGTCCTCATTAGATGGGCTCCCCATAATTTTTGCATGTGCCAAGTTTTTCACCTTTTGGAGTTTTGGATATGGTTAAAAAAAAAATGAGTTTAATTGTGAAAATTTAGAACATGTTGAAGGAAAACCTATTTTGTGTTTAGCCCAAACTCTAGGTTACTTGACCTAGTGGTAATAGGATTTAATTAGAAGGATCTAGAATCCTAATCAATGTAGAATTACTTTCCTTGTATGATTGAGATTCTATGCATTGTAATCCTCTATATAAAGAGGCCCCTATTATCAATGAGGATACACAGAAAATTTCTCCCAAATTTAGTTTCTCTACAACACGTTATCAGCACGAGCCCTAACCCTGAAACCCTATAATCGTAGCCCTCAAATCCCAGAAACCTCCGCAGCTACAGTAATTTGCTACAGTACTTCCGTCGCTACAGTACTCCGCCAACTTTTTCGGACACTTTCCGGCCGACTTCCGGCGACTTTTCTGGACAACTTTTCGGTCAGCTACAGTAACTTCCGGCTGCTACAGTACTTTTCGGTGACATTTTTCCCCCGCCATCTTTTAAGGTAAACTTTTCTAAAAGTTCCCGTTTTTGAAGTTTTTTCCTTCAATTTCTTCTTCTTTTCTCGGGGACATCCAAAATCCCTTCTTCTACCCCCCTTTTCTCTACATAGGGGAGACCAATAACCGAACTGTGGGGGTTCGTGCTCACTCCAAGCTTAGAGCTTGTAGAGTGCTCCAAACTTAGAGTTTGTTGAGAAGAAAACGATTGACCATATACATCGTCGTTTCGATCTAATCCAAAACCCCTCTTGGAATTGGATTTTCTTGGAAGCGACTACGCTCAGAAAATTCCTAATTTCTTGGAAGCGATTACGCTCAGAAATTTCATATGTTTTCGTGGTAGCCTATTTCGCTCTGAAACTAACCCTAATTTCTTGTTCTCTTTCAGGATGAGTAACCTGAACAAATTGGATTTTGCTCCATTGGGAACAACTGGCTCTGGATATCACCGGTGGGTTCGTGATATCCGCCAGCATCTCAAGGCTGATAGAATCCTGGATATGATTCTCGAGCCTAGCCAGGACGTGCTAACTGTTGAGCAAGCTCAAGTTTTGGAAGCAAATAGAGCAGCCTTAGAGGCAAATAAGGCGAAAGCCATCATCCTAATGACTCGTCATATGGATGATTCGCTCCAGTACGAGTATATGAATGAAGAAGACCCCAGAAGGCTGTGGGTCTCACTCGAAGAAAGATTTGGCAACGTCCGTGACTCCTTGCTTCCTGACCTAGAAGAGATGGCATAGCCTCCGCTTCTGTGATTTCAAGTCAGTTCTTGACTATAACTCGGAAGCACTTCGCATTAAATCCTTAATGGAATTCTGTGGTAAAGAGATCACAGATGCGATGTTGATTGAGAAGACTCTCTCTACCTTCCCCATCTCTGCATTGATGGTTGCTAAGAACTATTGAATCGATGTAAATGCAAGACGGATCACAAGGTTTCATGAGCTCATTGGAGCTATGAATGTCGCTGAAAAGCATGACAATATCCTTGTGAAGAACTATAATTCGAGATCCGTAGAAACAGAGCATATTCCGGAATCCAATTATAGTCGCACCTCTAAGAGAGGGCGCCAAGAGCAAAACCCTAATCTTAGGTATACTTCTGGACATTCTGATCCATATAATTGCTCTACTTGAAAAGGTAACCGCCAAAATAGGCGAACACGGAACCGAAGAGGTAAACGTGGAAAGAGAGAGGGAGGCAATGCCTCTGGCCATGTTGGTGGCGCCACCAACACTAAGAGCCATCTAAATGACGCTTTCAAAGCGCCTCAATCAATGGAGTTCGAGCAAAGAGATGTATGTTCTCGATGTGGAGTGTCTGAGCATTGGGCACACATTTGTAGAGCTCGTGAAGAACTGGTCACCGCCTACAAAGCATATTGTGAAGCAAGAGAAGCTCACTATGTGGAACAAGAAAATCAAGAAGATGATCTAGAGTGAAGGGTTGAAGACTACAAATACTGGCTGGGATCAATAGATCGCCAATTCTGTTTAAGTCTTTATTTTCAAGAGATGTAGGCGATTGCCATATTACTTTTATTGGATCAGATTTTCTTTGATCAAAGAAACAATGATGTACTCCGTTGGCTTATGAATAAAATTTCGAGTTCTTTTCATTATGACTCAATTTTGATTCTGAGCATATTACTTTGTGACTACGATGGCTGGGCCATCAATATTAATTCAAGGACATGGAATAGCCCAAGTTCCACTTGCCAAATGGCACCTTGATTACAGTTGTCACAGAAACTCTCTACGCTCTTAGGGCAAATCGTACCCTATGAATAGCCAACGAATTCCATGCGATAATGCATGTAGAGAACGGAAATGAGTTCCTTTGCATTACCTCTAATGATTGCGAACAAAGACGCATCTTAGAGAAGTTTATGTGTCTCTCTAGTGGACTCTATGTCACTATTCGAGCTATTAAATCCAATAAACTTATGAGAGAAGATCTCTTGGATCTAGACACATATTGACTTTGTCACGACAGGTTAGATCATCCTAGTCATGATATGATGATCCGTCTACAAAAAGACTTCACACGGACATCTTTTCTCTCGAGCGAAATGAAGCATGAATCAATAATTGATTCTTAGACTAAGTCTGCAATCACCAACTTGCTTCAAAATAGCGTTTCAGACGCTTAGGCCTAACCAAAACCCTCATTGGTTGCTTCTATGGCCTCTCGCTCGTTTTACAAAGCCCATTCCTTAGGGAAATTAGGACTGAGACCGTCCTATGCAAAGGATATGACAATACTCATTCTGTTCTTACAAAGAATCCATAGGGATTTTGTGGATTGATTCAACCAACTTGCGGACGCTTAAATATTTCATGATGTTGGTTGACACCCAAACACGCCGGTCACGTGTTGTGCCATTGTCCACCTATAAATGCTACTTATGCTACACTCCTAGCACATATCATGTGACAACGGGCTCACTCCCCGAATCATCCTATTCAGTCAATTGAATTTTACTATGCTAGAGAGTTTACATCGAAAGACTTTCGATGGATATTGCAATGGGTTTTGATGTTGGACATCACATTCCCATGTACACACCCAATTGGTCTCGCGAAAACGACTACAATGGCAGTCCGAACATTGGTAATGCGCACCAATCTTCTTACATCCGCTTGGGGTGATGCAATATTGCATGTAGCTGTGCTAATTCGTCTACGACCTATCGCCACTCAATGTACCTCTGCGTTACAGCTAGTGACTGGGTACACGTCTTTTGTACTTACGCACATTTGAGTGAGTCATTTACGTGCCAATTGCGCAGCCACAGCGCTCTATGATGGGTCCTTACAAGACGAATGGGCAACTACGTTGGATTTGAGCTTCCAACAATCGTCCGCCACTTAAATGCCCTTGCTAGGCGATCTCCTTACCGCTAGATTTGCGGATGTCACTTTGATGAGACAGTCTTCCCGTCGTTAGGGGGAGATAAGAACACGAATGTTCAACAGGAACGACAGGAATTGTCGTGGTCTGTCCCCACTATGTCTCATCTTGATCCCTATTAAAGTGACGAGATCACACAATTATGCTGCAAACATGCCTGCAAGGAAGGACGTCCCTACGAGAGGACGTAAGCGCCACCCTACATGGAGGTAGGCATGGCGCCAATGCCAAAGAGAGTGGCACTCTGGCGTTACAGGCCATGGCCCCAGCTAGGATGCGTGGGAGGCTCGTGGGTTCGAATGATACTTTGGCACATTCCAATCCTTTAATCATCAAGACTCAAAATCTGTCTCATGAGTATCTTCTGGGTTATGGTTATCGTTGGGGGACGCCTCAACGTCAAACCCTATTCCTGAGAATATAGAGCTCTATGAAACTTACACTAGTGTACATGAGATGTGGGATAGAAACTCCATCATAATTGATGATGTAGTTACGCATTTTGTTGCGCATGAGTTTGCTGAGTCCGATGATGTCGAACCACGCTCCGTTGATGAATGAATGCCAACGTAGAGAGTTTTTGGCCTAAATGGAAAAATGCGATTCAGGTTAAGATGGATTCTCTAACGAAGAGGAAGGTTTTCGAGCTAGAGATGTCAACACCTCCTAACATAAAACTTGTTGACTAATGGGTCTTCGTTAGAAAGCGTAGTGAGAAAAAGAGATGGTAATCTCGCCTTATGGCGCAAGGCTTCTCACAAAACGCCCTGGAATCGACTACGATGAGACATATTCTCTCGTAATGGATGTCATTGCACTCCACTACCCTGTCAGTTTGGTAGTTTCCGAATAAACTGAACATGCAGCTTACAAATGTGGTCACTAAGTATCTCTATAGGGATCTAGATACGGAATATACATGAAGGTTCATGGTGAACTTCATTTACCCAAGTCAAGTGGCTCTAGACCATGGAGCGCGTTTACAAAGGTTGAAACGCTCATTAAAGTGACTACTTGATTGGGAAGGGATATGCCCACGCGTTTCTATAACAAGTTTCGGATTCCATCGCGGTTCATGTTGGACATGATCTTCATTAGAAGCCCTTAAAGAGTTAAGGGAAACCGCTGAACACTTGAAATCTGAGTTTGAGATGAAGGATTTTGGGAGAACACGATTATGTCTCGGTTTGGAACTTGAGCATCGTGTCGATAGATGCTTAGGCATTTTGACAAGGTCAAGCCTTCAAGCACCCCCATGATCGTCCGTAGTCTTGATCCTGAAAAGGATCCTCTTCGTCAAAGGATGATGACGAAGATGTGCTAGAGGCAAAAGTGTCTTACTTAGTACAATAGGCGCATTATTGTACTTATCTCAATGCACAAGATCGGACATCTCATATGTTGTGAACTTGTTAGCTAGATATAGCTCTGCGCCAACGCGACGCAATTGGATTGGTGTAAAAGATATCTTTCGATATTTGAGATGTACGATTGATATGGGCTTGTTCTATCCCTATGAAGAAATGATGGATTCGGACCCATCACACACCAGAAACGCTGCCAACGCTGGCCTGAGTTTTTCTATCCCCATTCCAAAATGACGTGTGTTTTTGGAAGGTTTTGCTGATGTTGGGTATCTGTCTGACCCACACAATGGTCATTCCCAATCCGGTTAAGTGTTCACCATGGGAAAAGACCGTGACATCTTGGAGGTCTACATATTAGACCGTAGTCGCTATATCTTTGAACAATGCAGAGATCATTACTCTTCACGAAGTGGTTCGTGAATGTATATGGATTGGATCCATAATTACGCATGTTCGAACAATTGTGGTTTGAAGTCTACCACAGATGAGCCTACGAGCATTTAGGATAATGCTACTTGTTTTGAACAAATGAGGCAAGACTACATCAACAACGACAACACCAAGCATAATCAGCAACAACAGACACTCCTCGAGATCAAAGTGAACTAGGTTCGATCTGAGGACAGTGAGGCAGACTTGTTTACTAAGTCATTGCCCAATACCACGTTCGAGAAACATGTGGCAAGAATTGGCTTGCAGAAATTATCTGAACTCCCATGATCTTAGTCATCAGAGGGAGGTGCAGACATCAGGGGGAGATGTCTACATGTTCGTCTCGAATCGTGAAAGGTGTGTTGTGCTCTTTTTCCCCTTCGACCGAGGTTATTTTTGTCCCACTGGGTTTTTGTTACTCGGCAAGGTTTTTAACGAGGCAACGAGAGAAGCACCGCGTTTGGGCAACACAAGGGGGAGTGTTGAAGGAAAACCTATTTTGTGTTTAGCCCAAACTCTAGGTTACTTGACCTAGTGGTAATAGGATTTAATTAGAAGGATCTAGAATCCTAATCAATGTAGAATTACTTTCCTTGTATGATTGAGATTCTATGCATTGTAATCCTCTATATAAAGAGGCCCCTATTATCAATGAGGATACACAGAAAATTTCTCCCAAATTCAGTTTCTCTACAACAGAACATACCATTTCTGAAAATTAGAGAAGGGTTTCTAATGTTTTTTTTGAGTAAAATGAGGCCAGCCTTTTATTGAAATTGAGAGATTATAACGATACCATGCCAAAAGGCATAAAAAAGAAAATAAACAATGCGAAAGGAAAAGATGCAAAAATTGCATCTGAAAAACAAATATTTAAAAACTCAAGAGCAGCAGGGTCGAAACGCAATACTGATTTTACACTACGGATTGAAGCCGTGTAGTGAATTGAGTAGTCGGTGGTTTGACTACCCATCGAACTCCAACGCACAATTTGACAAAAATCAACTTGGCGCCGGAATGAAGGTACTCTCCCACCTAAAGATCGAAGCCGGCCAAGGGTGTCAAAATATGGCCATGGTGGCAGACGATCTTTCACGAACAAATATCATAGAATTAGGTCCTAGGTCCAATACCAGTAAACCAAAGGAGCCCTAATCCATTCTAGCAAATCATAAAAAGCCCAACAAAGATTGTGGGCCACAGGCCAAAACCAAACTCCACCCGGATCCCAGATCCAGCTCCATTTGCCAAGCCCACCTAGATCCCAAATCTGGATCCTAGTGCCAGCGATCTAGACAGCAGCACCGTCGGACGCGGCCCTATGACCTGCAATGGAGGAGATTGCCAAACTGCGATAGCCTTCGCTGACGAACAAAAGACCGCCATCGAAGTCCCAACAAGCCTACACCACCGGTCGACCATCACCAGCAGAACCCAATCCCCTCGCCTAGCACCAGAATCCGACGTTCTTCAGTCCTGTCCCGGTAGTGTCATAATCCCATGCATATGAAGATCCAAACCCACCAGCAGAAGAAGAAACCGAGTTCCCACCGCCCTTATCCTTCAACCATCGATCCGACCAAGCATCCATCACCACAATATCTGCAGCGAGACCTCGCCCCAAAACCCTGAGATCACTGGTACTGCTTCCCAGATCCAACTTCTCCCAGTAATCACCGCATCCCTCCGATGGTGTACCAACAGCAAATTGGCCCACCGACTCCGCCCCAGCAGCCCCCAAACTCCACACAACAGACGCACTGCCTCCGAAGACAAGGAAGATGAAGATGAGGAGGCAAAAGCCTGAAATTTCCTCCATGAATGGAGTAGGTATAGGTCACGACAGCTAAGAAGGGCCGCCGCATCACAAACCCTAGCAGAGCGTTCTATTAGGTCATATTGGAATACTCTTTTGCTTTCTCTTTAATAAAGAATCAATCTTGTTTGATGTGGGAAGGGTTTCTAATGTTGAATGAGTTTCTACTTTCGAGTACTCAATTATCTTTTTATTGATCAGTTATTTATAGGCCTAAACATGAAGTTTTGTTATAAGAGTGTTTCGAAGTTCAAAACAATTAGAAAGTGAAAACTCAAAACGTTTGTAGTTGAACCTTACAAAATCGAGTGTGTTACACCATGTATCAATACAACTACAATTTTAGATTCTATCTATATATCATTTAGATGCTGCATTGAATGTTCAGAGCTTATTAGGAACTTTAAAAATTGGTTTACCAACTGAGGCAATTGCCTCATACGTACATAACTGGATAAATTAACATCTTTATTATCGAGTTTGTGATGTTCTTGTGACATGACCAGTGTGATGTTCTTGTGACATGACTCATGACCAGTGTGGTGCTATTGGGTCTGAAACCAATAGCACCATCTCTCAATCCTTCTTAGTTCAATTTTCATTTCTACTCTAACTTTCTTCTTTGAATTCATTTTACGTTCTCCAGCCAAGATCTTTCATCTTTCACTTCATTTTTTCATTCTCAATTATCATGCAGAAGCACCATGTTTCAATTCCCATCAAATCCCAACAACCCTTCTCCTCTATAGCTTCCTTCCATTACGCTTAGATTGTTGTTTGGAGAATAGTAACCACATTCCTCTGTTCATTTGCGCTCTCACTCCCTCTGCTCCAGAAAATTTTCATTTATCTACAAAAAAAAAAAAAGGTCATATTCATTTAGAACTCTTGCTTAACAATTGTTTGATTCTCTTCATGGCACCGATTTGGAGTCCTCCCCTTGTGAAACTCTCTCCTCTCAACTCATTCTTCTCTCTCATGAAGCCCTCCCCTTTTGAGCGTCAAGCTCTTCTTTTTCACGTTCAGGTATACAAGATTTTCTTCCAGCCTGCACAACCACAACTTCAATCTTCTTTCACATTTTGATTGCACAATCTTCTCTTTTGCATTAATGTCGCTGCATATTTCTCTTCTTCATTGGTCACTCTTCTGCAATGGCATCTCTCTTCTACTTCTTATCTTTCCCTTCGTTTACATTTTCCTCTTCATGAAACTCCCTTTTGATTGCACAATCTTCTCTTTTGCATTAATGTCGCTGCATATTTCTCTTCTTCATTGGTCACTCTTCTGCAATGGCATCTCTCTTCTATTTTCTCTCTTTCCCTTCATTTACATTTTCCTCTTCATATGGTTGCAAACTCTCTCTCACTTGACAGCACCATGCATCATGTTCTTCTCGTGTTTACTTGTTTAAGTCACTCTTCTTTGTTTTTGCTTTTGGCTTGAGCTTTGTTTAAATCTCTATCTCTTTCTAGCAGCGTCTTATGGTTTTGCTTTGCTTAATATCTATTTCTAATTCCTTGTTTTGTATGTGACTATTGCCTGTTCCTATCCTTTTTTGGTCAACAAACCCAAAACTCCCTCTTTCTCTAGTCTTCCATTTTTCAGTTCGTAATTGGTACACAGATCGATTAAGTTTCTTTCCAACTTGGGCGAAATGTTTCTCCTCCTCTAGGGATCAGGCAACCATCTCCTCCCCCGGCATCAATCAACAACCGTTCTCATCCTCTTCTAATAACAGTCTATTTATCTTAGTTTTTGTTTCAAGCTGACCACTTGTGTACCCAGTGTCAACTTGCGGGGGGATGTTAAGTGTATGGGATTGGAAACTAAGCACAATCCTAATTTAGGATTGAAAACTAATATCAGTCCTAATACAGGACTCAAGACCTGAAGAAGAATTCCAACATATCAGCAATCTGAGCAAACATTCAAACAATGCAGTGGACCATCAGACAAGATACCCTACCATATCTGAAGCACCACAATAGACTGAAGCAATTCTGCACTGTACTCACAAGCGTGCCACTGTCCATCCTTATACTATGAGCCAAGACAAATATGGAGCAAATACATCAAGACAAAAACCTTGTCTGCCATGCCTTGTTTGGCATCTCTATGCTTGTAGTAGTTTATATATATGTTCTCTTTCGTAATTAGTTATCCACTTCAATCAACCAATTTCAATTTCCCTTCATGTGGAAGGTAAACCTTGTTATGTCTTATTGGGATTGATCGAAGTAGAACATATTGTATCATTTGTATGTAATTTCATAATTTTAATGAAATTGTCCTCTCAGATTATTATTATTATTATTATTATTAATTTTTTTTTTTTTTTTTTTATTTGAGAGATCTTCTCAGAAAATACTAAAAGAAAAGAAAAAAGAAACTATGACTTCAGGAGTAAAGAGGAGAATAGCATACCAATTTGCGACCGAGAAATCTAGGTTTATATTGCTTGCTTTGAATTCCATTAATAATAACAATGAAAGCGATTAAAATAATGAAAACCCTAGCTACGTACCACGACTCCAATCAAACATCTTTAATCAAATATCCCAAGAACAATAATCTCGGTAGAGGCCGGGCTAACAGATAACTAGGGCAGTAAGGCTTCTTAAGACGAAATCTCAAGGTAACCAATTAAGAGATAATCTTGTTCTTCAAGAGCTTGTGGTATTTGCTGCATCCCGGCATGTCAGGGACCAACGAATAAGGTATTTCCGGTGACGGCCATTTTTCGAAGATCCGGAAGGCGTGGTTTCAGAGCCTCCTCCTGCATCTGGGTCAGACCTCGCTTCGCAGCAAAGTATTGTACGCGTTCTTGATCTCGTTTAACAAATCTTTTGATGAGGAGAATGTTTTGAGCGCCGGTTGGGTTGGAGGAGAAGGTTGTGCTTAACCCATTAGTAGTTGATGTGAACAAGGTTGCGATTAGAAAGCAGAGAAGAAGGCATGGAACTACTGCTTTAACCATGGCAGAGAAGAAGTTACTATTTTCGGGGTGAATTATGAACAGCAGACTGCTTCTATATTTTAGACCTTTGTAGGGTTTTCGAAACTTAATTGAGAAGCAAGAATGCTTGGCTTTCCTACTTCTTATGGGATTAAGTTTGTATAAGTGCTAGTTATGAACAAGAGTTTTTCTACTGGAACCTCTAAATTTGCTCACTTGACCTCTATGCTTTTTGCACCTCCTATCAAATTTTCAAATACTAAATTTACTCACTACACCTCACTAAAGTTCCTTAAATAACCTGACTCATATAATTTGCAAACAAACTATTATCTTTAAAATAAAAAAAACTTAGTCATTTCAATGATTAATTACTCTGTAATCTTAATTATATGTCTATTCCTTAATCAGACAACATAAATCTCTTATCTAATAAAAAAAATCAAAAATAATTTCTAATCAACAAGAAAATAACATGAACTATTGTGTGATTTTTTTTTAAAACTTTTTTTTTCTTTTAGTTGTGCAAAAAAAAAAGAGTAATCATTTTTTTCTTAATGTTTTTTTTTCTCTATTTTCTGCACCTCATGAATAATTATTTAATTTTTTTTTTAGTTTTTCTATAAATGCTAGCTCTCTCTCTCTCTCTCTCTCTCTCTTTTTACAAATATAATAGATAGACTTAGATTTAGGTTATAATATGATTTATTTTTCTCTCCCTCACAATATGTGTTCAACATGTATATCATATATTTTTATGTCACATGATCTTAATCATAGTTTTAGTTATTATTAAAATATATATGAATGCTATAATGAGTATGTAGTGAAATTGGAAAATGAAAATAGATAAGGAAAATAATAAAGAATGTAATCTGATTATTATTGAATTGGAAAGTCTAGAGAAATAAAAATAATATTTTTTTGATATAATTATTGTCCTTAATAGTCATTTTATAGTAGATTATATATGTAATTTAATAATTCGATTATGAATGAGGTCAAGTAAGCAGATTTGGAGATCTCAATAGAAACACTCTATGAACAAAAATCTTTTTCCAATAAAAGTTTTGTCCACAAGGTGCATCATATTAAAATATCTATATGGGAATGTTTAATTTTGTCAACAAAAGTTGTGTTGGTAAAGGTGTATTTGTTTTTATACTCTGGATGAGCTGCATGTGTACATGTTAACATAATTGACATTTCCACTAAAGTAACAAATTTAATGTAAAAGAAATCCAAAAAATGATGTGCTTGCATACATCCTATGCAGTGCTGTATTAAAGATGTACACCACATATAAACACAAAGTGCATGTTAGGTTGGTCGTTTTTCCAGAAGAGTTTACATCCTAACATCAAGATTTGAAAAGAAACCGCGTGAGCATTCGATGAATCAGTCTATATTCACTCCCTCTTAGCTAGACCAGAGCACCTACCAATCTATAAAAAAAAAAAGATCGATCTAGATCTTAGCTCTAGCTAGTAACCATGGGAATGCGTATGAGGGTTCATAGAGAAACTGCAATAGTGCCGCCGCGAGTGCATGGACACCAACTCTTTCGAGTACTTGTAGAAGTGATGATCATGATGAATATCACCATATATGAAAACACATCACAAGCCAAAGCAGATGCATCATCCCCTAAACTCCGATCTAAGGGATGCTCAGACACTTGTGGGCCTCTTAGCATCCCTTTTCCTTTCGGCACATCCCCGGGTTGTTTCTTTGACGATAACTTTTTCGTCTCCTGTAATACTACTACAAATAAAGCATTTCTCCGAGGAAGAAATAATGATTTAGCTATCCTCCACATATCACTGGAGGATCACGAACTGCGTGTGTCTAGGCCCGTGACGAAAGCCTGCTTTGATGAGCAGGGAAATCCTCTCAAAAGGTGGATTACAGGGGAAGATGGGAGGGTAGAAACTCCCACGGTGACACCCTCTGACTACTTTTATATCTCAAGTACACGAAACAAGTTCACTACTGTTGGTTGCAATGCAAGCGCGATAATCGTGACCAGCACCCCTAGAGATTTGGGCAACAACAATGCAGATTTGGGATCGACATACCTGGACTCTTGTGCATCTTTGTGTCTTCCAGGAGTCAAGAAGGTGAAGAATGGAACTTGTGACCCCCTTGGTGGATGTTGCCAGAAATCTATCACAATTAAAGGCCTGAAAAATTATGCGATTTCATATGGGAGTAGGAAGGAAGTAATTCGAAACAGAAATAGTTCAATATCAGCAATGGTACCACCTACATGTGCTTATGCTTTTGTTGTAGAAGCAGATACCTTTGAGTTTTCCTCTTTAGATCTTCAACAAGGCATACAAAACCGTGACGCTGTCCCTATGGTGCTCAATTGGGTTGTTGGGAATTACAATACATGTCAAGAGGCTCAGTCATCGTCGTCTACTGCCAGTAGTAACATAACTTATGCATGTCGCGCAAAGAATAGCGAATGTCACAACTCAACCAGCGGACCTGGCTATCTCTGCAAATGCCGCAAAGGTTACCAAGGGAACCCTTACATCCTTGATGGTTGCCAAGGTATTTTTTGTTGCATAATTGGAGTGTTAATAACAATTCAATCTGTCATCTCAGTTGTACTAATTCGACTCGCTAAATTGCATGTAAATTATTTTACAGACATTGACGAGTGTGAGCGGAAGCGCGAGCTCATAAACCCGTGTCAGCTCAGCAAAATGCATCAACAATCCTCGAAGTGTTTATTGCATTTGTCCAGATGGATACAAAGGAAATGGCAAGAAAAGCGGAACTGGTTGCAGCATCAATATCTACATCTTATTCTTGCATTTGGTAAGTATAATACTTTGCTCTTTAGTTAAGTGTCATAATGTTAGTAACTGTTTAATATTATACTACTGATGGAGCAGGTATTTGCATAAGCATCATGGTGCTCCTTGGAGTAGGTTTTCGGATTTGCTGGGCTTCAAAGAAAAGAAAACTAGTCCAACTCAAAATGGAGTTCCTTGAACAAAATGGTGGAATTTTGTCTCAACAACTGCTCTCTGGTGAGAGAGCCCTTGAGATGATCAAAATTTTTAGTGCTGAGGAGCTGAAAAAGGCGACAAATAGTTACAACGAGGGTGTGGTTCTTGGCAAAGGAGGCAACGGAAGAGTGTACAAGGGACTTTTACGAGGTAAGAAAGTGGTTGCCATTAAGAAGTCTAAGGTTTGTGACAGGAGCCAAATCGAGCAGTTCATTAACGAGATGATTATTCTTTGCCGAGTCAATCACCCCAATGTTGTCAAGTTATTGGGTTGCTGTTTGGAGACTGAAGTCCCCATACTTGTTTACGAGTTCATCACAAAAGGTACTCTTTCAAGCCATCTTCACTCGTCCTCAATTAGACTGTCATGGCAAATCCGCCTTAAAATTGCGAAGGAAGTTGCAGCAGCACTTGCATACTTGCACTCCGAGACTTCTATCCCTATCATACATAGAGATGTAAAGTCAGCCAATGTACTACTGGATGACAACTTCACGGCAAAGATTTCCGACTTTGGAGCTTCGAAGCTAACTCCTATCGGTCAAACTCAAATAACCACACTGGTGCAGGGCACGTACGGTTACTTTGATCCAGAATACTTCTGTAGTGGCATACTAACAGAAAAGAGTGACGTCTATGGTTATGGAGTCGTGCTGGCAGAGCTACTCACAGGCAAGGAGGCACTGTTTTGGAATAGTTCAGGGAGTAGAATAAACCTAGCATTCTACTTTGTTTCTTCAGTGAAAGAGGTTCGCTTGGTCGAAATTCTTGATGATCAAGTAGGTGTCGACCAAGAAATCATTGAGTTACTAACGGAAGTTGCTAGCCTTGCAGTAATGTGTTTAAGGGAGCGAGGAGATGAAAGACCTACTATGAAGGAAGTCCAAACAGAGCTAGAAGGACTAAGCCCACTTAATTAAACAATGGGAACCAGAGAATAAAGTCAGGAGTTTGATCAAACTAATCTCGGTCAATATTCATCTGTCATGAGTTATGATCATCTTGGTTTGAAATATGAACTACAGTTTTGGTGCTTCATGTTCATGAGTTTGATCTTTACAGATAATGGGATTCAAAAATTACATATCCAAATGGGATCTGAGCTCAGCCATTCTTCAAAAAAAAAAAAAAAGTAACGAAAACAAAAACAAAATATAGAAACATCACCTGATCACCCTATTTGAAATGGAGAAGCATAACAGATTTTCTGGTATGACAGTATGAATCTTACAACAATATTGCCTCAGATGGTTTACTATTACCCAGCTGGAGCTCCTACAGATTCAGCAAGATCTTCCAGGAGTTCCTTTTGCTCCATGGAAGTACAAGCCTGCAAAAAAACAGGAAAATCAATTGCAGGGTCAAGCCAAACTTAAATTCCATGCACCTCTATCCTTCCTTCAGTATGCAATTAACTATGGAGAAAATGGACATGTCTTACAAGAGAAATACTGTAGAAATGATACCTGAATTGCATTATCTATATCACCACCAAGAAAACTGGTGAGCTCATAGTTAATCTTCAACCGGTGGTCAGTCACTCTATTGTCCTGATTCAATAAACAAAAAGTATTAATAACTTCCAGAAACATAACCATCATTATCATGAAGAGACTTGTAGACACTAGTCTCACACAGGTTAGGCCAAGTGTCACAGAATAGCACGGCCGGACTGTGACACTTAATAAAAACTTTATACACCTATTGGGACTCTAAATCTAATAACTGAACCTTTTGAATTGGATACTGTCTTAAGCAGCCAGAAAAATTCATTTATTTACCAACACTGTGATTGTCAATAAGCCTCACTTCAAAACTTCCAAGGCAGTATACTTGAAATTGATGACATGAATATATAGATCTAATTACCAATGTTATTAGTACCTTGAAATTATATGTTCGAATCTTTTCTGCACGGGAACCAGTGCCAACCTGCATTTTAAAATACAACATTATTACATTATCATAGTTAAGTCTAGTGCCTAAACCATTCCCTGAATAATGTAATAGTAATATTGTTTTATATGTGTATAAAGAAGGAGAGAGGAGGGGGCTAGGCTTTGGCTAGAGGTCTCATTCCATACCCTCATCAAAGAAAAGCATATATGTGATGCACATGTTCACACCCAGGTATTAGTCACATGCATCTTAAATAGTCTCTAAGATAAAAGAGTAACAAATACCTGTGATTTCCGTTGATTCCTAATCAGTTCCTGCTGCTCTCTCAATTTTATTTTATACCTGTAACAAGGTTATTGATCATCAGAGCTGCATCAAAGAAAAGCGGGCGAAAACAAGACATATATGTGTGGAAGGGCTGATTGCTTTCATCTCAGTCACCATGTTACTAATCAAAGTAAGAATCTGAAGACACATAAAACATGGTGAAATCAGCACTCACAATTTCGCTCTCAACAACTGAAAAGCACGATGCTTGTTCTGAAGTTGAGACCTCTCTTCACTACAGAAGATGCGGATGCCAGTTGGCTTATGGACAAGATCAACAGCTGTCTCCACCTTGTTCACATTCTGCCCTGCATGACAGCGGTGCATAAAGTTGTAACAGATAAGGAGTCCTTTCCCCGGGCCAAATTGAGGTATGCAAAATAAAGTCACTAGTGAAATAAATATATCATTGCATATTTATACCTCCAGCTCCCCCAGACCTTGCTGTTGTTAGTTCAATATCTTTTGGATCAATAACCACCTCAACTTCATCTGCCTACAATATGGCACAGAAGAACCACGAGTGAGCTAATAGTGAATAACATGACCATAAAAGAATTCAGAAATTCCCGCTGCCTCAGCATGCTTGACTTAAACAATTATGAAGTACAGAAGGCTGAATTTAAACCAAGTATAAATGTTATAAGCCCATTCTGAATATCAAATCGAGAAAAGTAGCAAGATGCGCTAGTCAAATTCATTCAAAACAGTACACTCATACAAAAGTTATCTGCAAAAGAAATTTTGTAGCAGATAAAGGGACACTTTTCAACCATATTAGAGGGGAAACTAATTTAAGATTTGGAGATAATTAAGTGGAAACTCAACAATCTGTTAACCGTTATTTTGTAATTGTTATGATTTTCGTCTATCAAATGCTTAAACCACATCAATTAGGAGGAAACTCATTGTAATCTATTTGTCTGGTATGCCACGATGTAATTTTTCTTCAGCAAAATTGGGGAAGAATAGCAAAGCAAGTAAGAGATAATAGTATAGCAACAGTTTTACTCATCAGGAAGAATCCATATGAAGGCTCACCTTTTCAAAATAGTGTCAATATAAAGAACTTGGTGGACCTATGTTAGTAATGGCTACACAAACTTAAGCACACTTTATTGAATCTTTCAAAACCCAGATCCAATGTAAAATTGAGTATTTTGTGCATAAGCTACCTCAGGCATGATTGCAACAGTTGCAGTGGAAGTATGCACACGACCCTGTGTTTCCGTATGAGGAACACGTTGAACCCGGTGAACACCAGATTCATATTTTAATTTGCTGTATACACGCTTTCCTTTGATCTCCATCACATAGGTCTTGTATCCTCCTCTTTCAGCCTAAAAGAAAGGAGAAAGCTCTGTCAGTCATGTCCAGAGCAAGAGGATATACCTCTATACAATGTCAGCAAAAATACCTCTGTGCTGGAAACTGGGTTGAACCTCCAATTGTTCCTCTCACTGTACTTCTCATACATACGAACCTTGGTAGGGAAATTAAAAAAAAAAAAAAATGCAGAAGCATCAAGGTATGTTCACAAACAACTTGAAGGAATGACTTCATGGACTGCAAGAATAATCTTTTAGGCCTATAATGCGTGCCATTGAAAAACAAAACACAAAAAGCGAAGAAAGAGAGCTTGGTCTTGTAACAAGTTTATCCACATCAATAATAGATACTGAAACAAGCTTTTAAAAAGCTTTGTAACCTAAGTTACCTAACCCATTATTATAGCTTTTTTTTTTTTTGAGGGGCAAATTTCAAGTCCTGCAAAATATCTCTAAGATTTTTTCCTGGTATTCTTTTCTTTCTTTTTTCACCAGTTTGGTGTTGTATGCAAGAATGGCAGATTTCCTACAGATTTTATAGGACAAAAGAAACATATACCTACAAGATCACCTGCCCAGATTCCAGCTTCATCGCCACCAGTACCAGCCCTTACTGTAGCAATGAAGAACTCTTCAGTTGAAATGAAATCAAAGGGCAAGTATCATCATTGCCAGCATAATAATGAATAAAGCTGATCTATCTTTAGTAGGAAGAACATGGTGAACCTAAACAGTCATATTGTCTACCGTATCTCGTCCTAGTTTAGACCACCCCAGTAAAGGAGAGCAGTTTACTCAGTAAAAAATGATATGTGGTTCACTAGTAATCAAAGAAAACAATTTACTCGAGAGGGAAGACATGAAATTACCTTCAAGCATTATATTTCTGGCATCAAGAGGATCAGTAGGAAGGAGTTTTGTCTGTTAATATAAATGTAACATTATTAAATTCCAAATATCAGGGGGGGGAAGAACGGTGTAACTTGAAAAGAGAAGCACAAATTTAAATGCTTACAGTCTAATAGAAGGCTCACCAAATCAACAATATTAGATCAAATTAGGCCATAACATACCTTAAGCTTCTCCTCAAGTTCTTTCATTTGATTGGACAAAGACTCAATTTCATACGATATCATTGCTGCCATTTCTTCATCATTGCCATCTTCATCCGCTAAAGCTGATACATTGGTTGTAAACAAGGACTTTAGCAAGAAAATACCTTCAATATGTTCGAAAATAAAATTTTACTTCAAATTGCAGCAAACCTTTACTCTCTTCTAACTGCTTCTCACAGTCCTTATATTCCTTATAGATTGACACAACCTGCCCATCACAAACAACAGTAGAAAACTGTCTTCAGCAAAATCCAAAATAAACTCAATTAAAGAATCTGCTAAGACAAACTCTGCAGTACCTCATCGAGCTCCGCCACGGATTGTGCCAGCCTCTGGTACTCACTGGGATTCGACACGACATCTGGATCAGCCAGCTTGACCTAATTTAATTTCCAATTTCCTTCTCTATGAGTTTTACTCATAATCTAATAACAGAGCAGTAAAACTCGTCGTGAAATATTTACTAAACCCTAACCATTCCAATCACAGTAATTGAAAATCATACCGACAATTCCTTCCATGTCTTCTCTGCAGATTCCAGCTTCGTAATCAAATACGGCGCCTGCAAATTCAACAACAGTTAGCACAAGAAAATTACTCACGTAACCTCAGTTCGTTTCTCGGTAAAAAATTTCCATGGAAACTAAAGCAAAAACTTAATAAGGAAGTTACGAATTGCTTAATGGACTGACCGCCATGCAAATGATTCGTGGAGCTCTGAGATGAGGTTTGGGGATGGCGATGGAAGTCCATGAATTGTCGGTGAAACGGCGTCGTGCTGGGAATGCGAGTAATCGCGGCGGTGCGGAGGTAGTGGTGAGGCCACTCATTGCCGCCGTGGGGAAGAAAAGCGCGGTAAGCCGGAGTGGGACGGAAATGAAGGAGGATTTGATTTTTTTTAAGGCTACGGCGTGTGGACTGTGGATAAGTTCCGCTATGAGCTGTGTTTTGGGAACTCGGATATTAATTATAAGGGGTCCTTGACCAAAAGCCCGAAAATGAGCCAAAGTTATCCCACTTGCCCCAGCAACAGATTTTTACTCCCACTAACCCAATTTAAATTAAAATGACAATTTTACCCTCGCCTTAATTAATAAACTACAGAATGCCACTCTATTTTATCTTTCATCTCTTTCTCTCTCTCCACTCTCTCTCCAGCACGATGCCCATGACGCCGGCCCCCTCCCTCCCCGTCGCTACTGGCTATGCCGCCATCGCCGTGGAGCAAGAAGGAGTTGGTCCTCCCGGAAATCGACGAAAACGACATCGTCAGCACCTCCCAGAGATCGAACTCGCTCCTCCGCCGCCTTCACCACACCTCGGAAAACGCTGTCTCCTCCGGAGATCATGGCGCCGGGGACGAGTTTATTTTGATCAACGATGGATTCGGCGGCCTTGTTCTTCCTTTGGCTCTGAGGCTCGAGAAGGAGAAGACGGAGGAGATGTTGAGGACGACGAGGATCTCAGCTTCCTCGAACAGCCGACCATGATCTTGATCCGGATCAACCGGTCAGAGAAGTTATTGTCATTGAAGGCGAAGGCAAAATCGGCGTCCGTCGACGTCGTCACCGTATCGGCGAACTCTGACCCAATCATTCTACTATCTGCTATTTTCGATGCTCACAGTGGAGGAGATGCTCATATTTTCCGACGCACTCTTCACATCCGATCCAGATTCAATTGAGCCAGTCTTCACATCCGATTCAGATTCAATTGCATTTATGGTTTGATTGCTTGTTATAGGGTTTGCACTATCAAATATGAAATTATTATTTTGTTTTTGCATTTTGATGCTTTTGACTGTAAGAATTTGAAATGATTCTGTGTTACAATCCATCAGTAGTCGATGCTTCTGTCTTTCATTTCTTTGTTAGTTCAATTTGTTTCGTTTCTGCTTCATTTTGCTCCCACTTGAGGACTTCCTCTGTTTTCAATTTTCTCCTTTTCTCTCATCTGTGGGAGAAAGTGGCTAATGATGTTGAGAATCTGCTCCTCCTGGGTGTATTTCTCTGCTTAGATTAGTTTTCATATTGTCTATCAAAAGTTCTATTGGGGGGCAATAGACGGCTATTGGGGGGCAATAGACGTTTTGAATTGATGTAATCTCGTTTTTTTTCTGTAATCAAAGTTTTATTTGTCTAAATTTAGGGAGATTAGTTCCCATTCTGGCAACTGAAAGTCCTATTGGGGGGCAATAGGAGTCTATTGGGGGGCAATACATGGTTGATAGTCGTCTATTGGGAGCAATACATAGCTGATAGTCATCTATTGGGGGGCAATACATGGCTGATAGTCGTCTATTGGAGGGTAATAGACGTCTATTGGGGGGCAATAGACGTCTATTGGGTGACCGAAATCCGGCGACCGGATTCCGGCGAAAGTTGGCCGGAATCCGGCGAACGTTGGCCGGAATCCGGCAGCCGGTGACCGGATTCCGGCGAAGTCTCCCATGGTTTCTCTCTCTTCTATTTTTTCTCTCTCTCTCTCTCTAAGTAACAAGGGGGTAAGGGTAAAATGGTATTAAAAAAAAATTAAAAACAAAAAAAAAGGTATTAGGGAAGACTCCCTTAGAGTGTATTGGGTAAGAGAGAATTAAAAAAACTTAATGGGGTAAGTGGGAAAAAAATCCCTAGAAATGGGGTAAATGGACAAAATCCCTTATAATAATTCCAGTTGTGAATGGATTTGGAAGTGACGATTTGTACTACACGAAGCCCACATCCCACACCATCCTTTGACCACATTGCTCTCCTCTAGGCCCAATCTCCTAACCCAACACCACATTTCAAAGAAAAAGACAAAAATATTCTAAAATACCTCATTTTCTTGTGGGAATATCATTTTTTTTTTCTTCTTCTTCTTCTTCTTCTTCTTATGAATGTAGAGAGGTGATATTCACACTCTTGTTCTTATTTATACTAGGTATGAAGCTATGGGTATGTTATATGCCTGAATTAAGAAAAGTTCAATCAAGTTTTTTGCTGTAAATACTTATTTGAAAACAATTTAGTGACATTATGTCGATAAAAAAGACTTGCATTACTTTTAACTTGGAGACGGTTACCACCTATGTCTAATTCTAGATAAGTTAGAAAATGGCTTGGCTTAGCTTCTAGTGTGGAACCAACATGAATGCTGGTTTTTTGCTAAATAAACTCGGAGAGTTCATACAAAGTAAAAAAACTTAAATGGAAAGTTCTAGTTTATATATTAAGAACTGCAAAGTAGCAACAAACAAATGCTAGGAGAGAAAATGAACTATGTACACCCAGCAAATTAATTTTGTATGAAAAGACGACTGTAGCCTCATAAAAATGACATCAAAAGTCATGGTAAATTAAGACAATGACAAAAAAAGGATAAAATTTGAAACTCTTTTTTCTTTTTGTACCCAGTAGTTCATTGTATTTATGTTGTCATGTTGTTTCTTCCAGCACAACCTTAGACCTAAGTTGCAATCTTGAATTCAATTATTTCAACGTTTTCGGGAGCAAATACCCAAAACGAGACGTGGAGCAACCGAGCAGGAGATCCATGAATTTATGAGATTAGTGAGTATATATTTGCAACAATATCAAGGTAACAAGGTCGACCCTTTCAAATTGCAATTTGAACTTGATGCACAATCTCTTGTCAACCTTGATGAATGGACTCAATGGGCACTTACTAAAGGGGCTGAATAGTTTCATCGTCAACTTGGTTTTTGGATGATTCGAGGAGATCATTATGTTTTCTTATACCGTTTATTTGTTCGCTCAATCTTAAATCTAAAACATTTGTCAATGGAGGCATGCATTCTAAGACCTCCTACAACCGATTTTGACGGATTCAATTGGCTAACTACTCTTCGTCTTTATGAAGGTTTCCTCGATCAATGTCTGATGGCAAATTTCTTCTCGACTGAGTGTTTGGCATTCGTCATCGTGAGTTTTCTGTGTATGAGTTTTGCTAGGTTTAGAAAAAAACAAAAGGGTATAATAGAAAAACTTGTTGAGTGTATTTAGAGATTTTATAAATTTGTTGGGTGTAAAAAATTTATTGAAAATACTTAGATATTTTATGAATACATTTAGAAAGACCCAAAATGAAACTAGTTACATAGATGAACAAATAAAAGATAAAGTTGGTCAAACTTTTTTGCCTAGCCTAAAAAAACTTTTTGATCCACGAAGGCATTCACTATTATATTACCCATTCACTTTCAAGTTGACTTGAATCAAAAGAAGAGGCATGTTCTATCAGTGCCTAATTAATCATATACCTTACACATAAACTGAAAAAGCTAGCCACCTCCTTTCTAGCTCAACTATATAGGTCTCTATTTTAACAACAAATCCTCGTACTTTCACCTACATAGCTACTATAGTTTTTTCTATAAGTAGATAACTTTGCAGAAGTGCATGATTGTACATTAAGTAACTAATCACTAGCAAGTTCCACGTGTTTCTCAATGCTTTGCGTTGGTTGTTAATATCAAATTAAAGCTCAGCATTATACATTCCCTATGAGTAATAAAGCAAGATTATTAGGCCAAAAGAAAATCCATAGCATATATTTGAATCCTACACATTGTGCCTTTAAAACTCTAGGTTTGGTAAACCAATGCCATTCATAGGACAACCATTATTTTTTAACTTGCATTTGTAACCAAATATATGTATAACATGTTCACTACCTGTCATCTAACTTGAGACTTACTACATTTTATGTCGTGCCCCTGATTTTTAACACAATAAAAATAGATATATAACCTCATAATTATATATACGCGATCGTTCAGCCATCAATACAAAATACATGGAGATATCTTCCATTTAAATCAAGTACATATTGATGCCCTGAACCCACAATTCTAATATTGACTCGCTCCACAGAGTCACATATTACACGAGCTTACGAATTAAATTTCCACAACAAAATAAAACGTAAATGCTCCTCAGAGCTCACTACAAACGGAAGTCTTTATAACGGTAAAGTCACAAAATTGACTTTTTACCGTTAAGCTGCAAGCACGCTATCTCAGTGACAGGACCCGCCCCGAATTTCACCTTGAAATCCGAGGTGGCCCTGTGGGGCCCACCTTAGGGATAACTCTACCAAAAATTCGGCAGAGTCACCTCTAAAATGGACTACCCAAAACCTGTAAAACACACAAAACACTACAAGCAAACCAACCTTATACTCCTGGAGCCACCCTGCTCCCAATTACCAACAACTCCACTTTCACAAAACACAAAATTCAAAAATACTAATCCCAAAGGTTAAGCAGAGCAATACTACTATACACAGGGATATAACAGAAGAGTAAAGGATCAAGTGATCCTACACTGCGGAAGTAGTGACAACTATGCCTCAAATGTCATGTACGCCCGACCTCCACTAATTCGCCTGCAAACTGGGCATTAGAAACCGAAAGGCCCAGGGGAAAGTAGACGAAAAACGTTAGCGTGAGTGGACAAAAATAAACAATTTAAAGGAAAAAGGATTTCATACTTTCCCACATTTATTCTCTTTAATAACCGATGCATGCAACAATTAGAAAAATACATTTAGCTTTAAATCCAAGAATTCCAAAACGATAAATTGACTAGCCTCGCTAGTCACCACATTCGAAAACTATATCGTAAAACCGAAATCTCATTTCTCATGAAAATAAGACCAGCCCCGCGGGTTACAGTGAAAATCGGACTAGCCCCGCTAGTCAAGCAACGATAAAATATGGGGAAAAAGTTTCACCATACAAAAGAAGGGAGCCTTATTGGCTCGGGTCGGAGTGTCCCACACTCTAGAGCATCCCATGCTCTCCTCTACTCACCTACGAACACATAGTAAGTAGGGAGGAGTACTAATAGGCTAGCCAGTAATATAATACATATATAACGACCCTGGGTATGGTGGTTAAAAACCGATAAATCAATAAAGCTTCCCCATGTCCCACGTATAAAGACAACACGGGTACGATTCCCAACCGTACCCGGAAATACTCAAAGAGTCGTATAACTTAACAGCGTGTCCCACACGCTAAAGAAATAAGTAGATTGTCAATGAGGCATTCCCAATGCCAAAAATCGAATAAATAAACAAGAATTTATTCCATCGAAATCCCATTTCGAAAATCTTTCAGAAATCTCAAATCGACGATTATAAAGATAATATAAACAGTATATATCTCGAAAATCACATCGAAAATCAATTCGTCGAAAATCAACATCATTTATGATTTCGAATCCGAGCATAACATCTTCATAACCAAAACTCACAACCGGTAACAAAACATAAATACTTCATGAGAATCATTATTTAAAAGTAAATCCATGAGATAATTCGCAATTATCTTTATATGCTCGGAAAATACGTTAATAAAATAGAACAAGCTTTAATAAATAAATGCATGCATCACTTATTTAAAACAAACGTCCACTCACAGTACTATTGGGCAACCACGCAAACGAGTTCCTTCATCTAGCCGTAGCTCGCGACATTGCCCTGTACACAATTATATTTCCATAAACGGTAATCCGATAAAATAATTACGAACTTAAACGAAATCCGAAAATCCCTATCTCCAATACTTCTCAAATTCAACCCAAATCTCTTCCACAATTCCAATTCCTCAATTTACATATTCCATAATGAAAACGAGGGAAATCCGACCGTCGGATTTCCCATAATTCCACCACAAAACTCCAAACTTCAACAATTCACAAACAATTCCAAACTCCTCCAAAATTCACCAAACTTCACATATAAGCTCTATGATAATTATAGAATTTAACTAGCTAAAAATTGAAATTTATAAACTACCCTAGCCGCCGCTACCGCCGCCCACAGTGGCGGCGCCGCCGCCACCATCTCCGATGGCCACCAAAATTTGGCAGTAGCACTTTCTCAACACACTGATTCAACTTCTCAACTACAACATTCCCAAATAACAATTAAAAATGGCCGAAATCGATCAATAAACAAAAACCCAGAAATCCTCAAGAACCCTAGAATTTCAATTCGTCGATTCGGCATCTACACAATAAATCGTGATACAAGGCCATAGGGGAAATGATCAGTGATGAAAACCGAACCTTCGACGGAAAAATGGGGACCGGAGGTGGCCGGAATCGCCGGAAATCGTCAAAATCTTCAAACTGCAGCCGGAGGAGGTTTTGCTTCGATCTGTGGTTTTCCGGCCAAATCGTCCAAAACCCAGGTTACTAGGGTGATCGGAGGGAGGAGGCGCTCCTCTGGTGACCGGTGGCACGCCGGTTGGTGGCCGGAATCGCCAAAAATCGGGGGGAGAAAGGAAAGGGTCGAACCGGAGAAGAGAGAGCTCGGGGGGGAGGAGAGAGAAAGGGGAAGGGTGGGTTTCCGGAAATGGAAACCTACCCTAGGTAACTTTCTATTTTAATCAAAAATTACCGTGAACAGTAACTTCACATTTTTGGCCACAACTCTCGCATACTAAGTCCGATTTTTACGCACCACATATGCACACGCTCGGTTTAACGCCCCCTACAACTTCCATGAAGAACTTTTTCTCAAATTTTGACCCAAACAAAAAGTCAACTTTTAGGGCCACTAAAAGTACTAAACCGAAAGTAAAAGTGAAAGTAAAGGTTGTTTACCGTCCAAATGACTAGTAAACAGGTGAATTTAGGTTCGGGACGTTACACTCAGCATCAGCCACGATTATCCTGACCTGCAGAAATAACCCCTACATCGTTGGAATGGTGCACCGGGTTACCACACAACAAACCCGGTAAGCTTTTGCAAGGCCGTATGAGTAAACTCAAAACCACAAAGCAAAACACATTTCTTAAGTCACCCCAACCTAAACAACGATAAGCATACATCTCACACCTACATCCACCTATAACTTAATACACAATCTCATGCTTACGTAGGTCAACTCGTGACTAAACTACATGCTCAGATTCTGAACCTAGCATCCCATTACACAAATTTCCCATCAAACAAAACCTCCTCAGATAATGTTTGGAAATCCATTGACGCATAACGGTGAGTCACAAGGATCACACTCATTTCCTTCCCACTGGAAGCCTTGTCATCAACATGACATCAAGTTGAAAACAATGAATCACCATCCTATCCTCACACAGAGCACAATCGTCACCACTATGGTCTTCAAGATAAATCAAACCATCAATCAATCAAAACAAGAAGAAAACAAGGCAATCACAATTCAAAACAAGCAAAATAAGTCATAGTAATCATCATAACCCCAGACTCTGACATCCATAAGTAGCTCTGACTATCACAACAGTCATCTAGATCTTTGTTAACTTAATAACAATTCAACTCCGCTATCGAGCTGTCATCACACTGATCATCACACAGATAGCCATCATCCTATTGATCATCACACATATAGTGATCGTCCAACTAATCATCACACAGATATCACCAGTCATCACACAGATAGCGATCATCACACATATTCATCACACAGATATCGTCGGTGATCACACAGATATCGATCATCACATAGATTCATCACACAGATATCACCGGTCATCACACAACGATCATCACATAGATTCATTGCTAGTCATCACACATATCGCAATCATCACACAAGTATCCCTACACAAGCTACATAGATATTTCTATACAAGCTTTACATGTCAATCCTCACAAAGATTCATCATACTGATGTCATCGATTCATCACACATATATTCATACACAAGCTTTACATGACAATCATCACAAAGATTCATCATACTGATATCATCAATTCATCACACAGATATTCCTACACAAGCTACCATATCTTAAATCTCATTTAAGACGGTCATATTAGACCCATGATATCTCAACACATGATATCCTACAATCACAACTTAATACACAATCTCATCAGTCGTCACACAGATAGCAATCGTCCAACACATCACACAGATTCTACCAATACATATATATATTACGCAAATATATATATACATGATCATCCACTCAGGAATGCCACTAATACCACTATAGTCACAGTTAATCCCATAACTCCAAGACAATATGGTAACCAGGCTCATAACGAATATCGTGAGATTTACTCACCTCGAAACTCCCGCTGTGTCTTCAATACAGAACAAATAAGCCAACCCACAAAATGACCGTCCAAGAATACTTCGTCAAGTACCTAATCACAATCGGTTTTCACTTAATAACAATTCACAAACGATTTAAGTCTGAAACCCCTATTTTGAACTAAAATCCCCAAAGTGACGCCAATTGAGGCGAAACCATATCGGAGACCACCCAATGTCTCTGGAATACTTCTACGATCGATATGTCCAAACCACAAGTCGATCCGACGTTCGGATTCTCAAGGATCGAAGCATCAAACGGTCCGAAACCGTAAAAATCACAATATATTCATACAATCTCCAAAAATTGCTTATTATATATCAAAACGCTCGTATCCACGAGTATATGATATACAATACCAGAAACTAACCATTCCATGGCCGGAAGGCCACCATAAAGCCGCCACAGTCGGTGGTGCAACCACCACAACCACCACCGGCCAAAACTCAAAACCACAACAATCAAGCAATCCAGAAATGTTCATCACGAAGAGTAAAGCAACTTTCATACCTGGAGCTAAGTCTGGTTCGGCCTAGATCGTCCTACATCAAGCTTGCAAGATCGGCCAATCGCTGCCGTCTGATCAAGCCTCAGATTCGTTGTGCACCGCTGATTTTCAAACCTTGATCTTTCACTCCACACACAAAATCGTCCCTCAAGGCGAATATAGGGATGATCAAGAGGAGGAGAAAATTCCAAAACCACGAAGGATCGGCCGAGACGTTGCACGAAAAGTGAACTTCCGACCGGGTCCAGAACACATCGACTGTAGATGCTCCGATCTCCACTTTCCGGTGGTTTCCGTCGCCGTCGAGCACCAGAGGGAGGACGGCGAGACTTCGGCTACCATGTCTGCGTTGGTTTCGTCGCCGGAGGTGAGAGAACCAGTCGGGTCTGGTCGACGGGTTTCCGTTAGGTCTGGGTTGCTCAGAGGAGAGAGAATGAAGAGAAGGAACCTTTCGGAATTGGAAATATGAAATTATGAAATGATTTTCGAAAATTCTTTTTTTATACCAAAATGGAAACTTCTTCCAATGACCATAACTTTTTCATACAAACTCCGATTGACGAGTTCCACATGTCCACGAACTCGTATCGACACGCTCTACGACTTTCATGAAGGAAGTTTTTGGAGAATCCCAACGAATAAAAAGTCAACATTTGCAACCCCTCGAAAACCATATTATTCGAATAATTATTCGCCTGAAACACTTCCGCTCCATCCACGAGCCACAAAACAGTCCAATAATCACAACATAGATTCTGGAAAATCCTTGAAAAATAAATACGAATTTTTGGGGCATCACATTTTATTTTCAATTGAATACAATCGCTTCCAATTTACTTTGCCATGACTTATAAGTCTATTCAGCATTGCTATACTATTGACTCACCAATAACTTGAGTTGGCTCATAATGGGGAAATAAGTTTTGTTGCCATTGTCACTAATGGCTCTCTTTAATCAGTAGCATGTAGGGAGGCATTGATAACCTTTCAAATCAATAACACCATATCATTTCATCAGTTACAAAGAGAGAAATAACTACAATTTCTGACTGAAAAGCATCAATGAAAAGACCACAAATGCAATCACCTTTATGCTTTTTATATTAGATTTGCTACACCAAAAATATGATAAGTTGTGGTACTGTGATGTATATTATACACTCATTTATATATACTTTAACATCAAATGAGCTCAATTTCTCAAAGATCAGTCTAGAAACGGAGAAAAAGATGACTAGCCCCTCTCTATCTCTCTCTCACTCTCCATCCAAGCCGAGCAAAAAAGGAGAACATCACTCGCTCGCTTTTTCTATCATTGTGTCCAATTTGATGAAGAACCAAGCGGTGCAAAGTAGGGGTAGCTGAGAGGGAGGAGAGCAAGTGCGGGAGGAGAGTGAAAAAAATAAGGGGTGCAACTGATTACAGGTTTTAATACCTAATGGCATGGATGTAATAAAGAAAGAAAACAATGACAAAATTGTCTTTTCATTCATCAACTCGAGCCGGCACTGTTACCAAGCTATGAATAGCAGATGATATGCTTAGTACATATAGAATTACTAGTCATGATCCCTTTTGCAGTTTGATGAGCTTTTAAATGATCAAATTACTTCTATTCCTCTCTTACATTACTTTTCTAAATTTTCTTTTTGCTCTTTCTCATCAAAGAAACTTGTTTTATCCCATACTTTTGATAAACTACTTAATCCAGTAATATCCTGGACAAAAACGGACCTTTCTTTGATGGAAGAGGGAGAAATAGTTCATTTTTGAGAAAAGAAAAAGGGAAAAAAAAGGTATAGAAGAAGTGGAACTAACTTTATCATATAAAAAATATTAAAATACAAAAGAGAATGTGATTAGTATTATAAAGAAAAAAAAGTTTGAACGTCGTCTCCTTAAATGTATAGTTTATTAGGGATGCTGGTGATTGAGGTGTGGCATGTTGGTTATTTTGATAAACTACTAAATCCAGTAATATCCTGGACAAAAACGGACCTTTCTTTGATGGAAGAGGGAGAAATAGTTCATTTTTGAGAAAAGAAAAAGGGAAAAAAAAGGTACAGAAGAAGTGGAACTAACTTTATCATATAAAAAATATTAAAATACAAAAGAGAATGTGATTAGTATTATAAAGAAAAAAAAGTTTGAACGTCGTCTCCTTAAATGTATAGTTTATTAGGGATGCTGGTGATTGAGGTGTGGCATGTTGGTTATTTGGAATCATAGTTTCAATTAAAGTTAAAAATTGAAATCTCCCTGCATCATAGGATGAGTAAGATAGGTCTAAAAAAGAATATTATTGATTTGCAAAAAGAAAAGAAAAAAAAGAAAGTGAAATTTTTTTTTTTGACAAAATGATGTATGTGATCCCATCATTTGTTTTCTCTCTAGACCGATTATTTAGCTCGGCTTGCTTACAATTAAGAGCTTGATTATGCGTATCATAACACATACATGTAGGATCGTAGTCGATACCTCGGCCACAATCTTTCCTCTTCTATTGTTTGGATCAAGCAAGTGCCGGTTGCTGTGATCCTGCCTACATCTAAAAATCAAACTTGATTTTTTAAATTCTGATCGTCCAAAGAGTTTTTTGTTGAATTGTTGTACTACCCTTTTCTTCTGAAAAGAAATTGATACACATAAGAGATGTAAGCAAGTATTTTGGAAGGGAAGTGACGGCCCACGTTTCTTAAAATCTCTTACCAAACAATAGTAAAGCCAAATTGTTGTTCACCTATCCATTTCCCCTCCCCCCAAAAAAACAAGTAGCAGACCTTTTTATGACACCATATATAAAACGTGACACTAAAAACTCACACAGGAAAAGCTGCCTAGGTAAGTAAATGATGAAGCCGAAAATATCACCTAAGCTTTACAAGCAATAAACCTAGAACAAAGTTTCTGGAGTCCACCAGAGATAAGAGATAAATCTCAATTTAATTGATAATATGATAAAAGATAGTTCTGCAGCATTTTAAGGTTGCATATATATGAGAAAAGAAACCCTAGGGCCACTAACAATGAAACTCTAAAGCCCACGGATAAAAACAAAACAAACCCAAAACAAATTAGAAAACCAAAAATTCTGAAAAACAGTAAAATGCAGTTTTGAGGCCCTAAACGACCCCGAAAGCCCGAAAAGCCCACACGTCGTGGCATAACAACGAGTCTTGCTCCTGGCGCGATTCCCTTTCCGGAAGGCTATGGCACTATCAAATCGGACACCGAATGCGAAAATTGCAATAGTAACTTTCCCTCTTTTACACGATCCAACTGCTCTTCAAATCAGACTGCTATCCGTTCTACATCAATAAATCACTTAACAAAATCCAACTAGTTGACGGTCGATAAACAACATTTGATATATTCGTGGAAATCTATAATTACCAACTACTAAGTTAAGCTAAACCCCTCAATAATTAATCCTTAAACTAGATTTTAACGCTATTTTCTAGATACTCGACCGCGCTCTGTACAGTGCTGATACCTAACTTAATTAAGAAGTCAGAACTTGTACTCCGATTAAAAAAACAAAGAAAAAGGAAAAAAAAGGTTCTTCCCACTCCCCACTCTCCAAATGACTATTTTGCTCCTGCACTTCATCCAACATGTTGGGCACACCCCCGAGGGCTGTTCCATAACTTCGGAAGCACCACTCCAAGCGTCGGTTCCGAAAGCTACCCAAGCTTTTTCCAGATGCGCTTTATTTAAAAAAATAAATAAATAAAAAAACCAAAAAACAAAAACAGAGAGAGAGAGAGAGTGAAAGAGTGTGTGTGAAGCTAAAAAGGCCAAAATACCAGACCGTACGGATACGGTCGCTCTCTCTCTTTCTAATAGAGAGAAAGCTCAAGCTTTGAGCTTTCTTTCTTTTCTTTCTTTGTTTCTCCGTTACTTGTGTTGTTATTGTTTGTGTGTTTGGTTTTTTTTTTTTTTTTTTTTCCTTTTTCTTTTTGGTTTGTTGGGGGCTACACACTCACTCTTGATCGAGTTCTGCGATCCTTCTAGGGCAAGTCTAGAAGGGGGGGTGTGGTAGTGGTGGTGGGAATCCTGTACAGCCGGGTCCTTTCTCTCCTTTTTCCTCCTTTTAGTTAGTGTACAGAAGGCCTCTACTAAACGACGCCGTTTTGGCCCATGGAGCAGCTGTACGGTCGGAGCCCCGCGAGAAACGGGTCCAACCCGGAATGGAGCTCCACGGCGGGCGAGACCGGCCTCGAAGGTACCGATTTTGTTTCGTTTTGGGTTTGATTTGCGGAGGTTTGGGACCTTTGGGTTCCTAGGGTTTTGAAATTTGGTTTGGTCATGTGGGGTGGGGGGTTTTGGTTGTGATTTGGGGGTGGAATTTTGTAGAGCAAATGTGGCAATTCGGCCTTACCAGCACCGAATCGTACCCGGAGAGGCCCGGTGTGCCCAACTGTGTCTACTACATGAGAACCGGCTTCTGTGGTTATGGCGTCAGGTGCCGCTACAGCCATCCTCGTGATCGTGCTGCGGTAAGCCCTAGTTTCTTCTGATTGTGTCTCTGCTTTTAAGTGCTGAATGTGAGCATTTTGATTAGTTGAGTAGTTTTGAGTGTTTCGGAGTGTGTTTTAGCTTGTTGCTTCGAAACTCGATGGTAGGTTGTTTGCCGAGAAACCTGAGGGGCTGAAACTAGGGGGTGGATTTCGGAGTTGTATGTTTTTTTGGACTTCTTGTTACATCTAGAATAGGTCAAATTTGTGTGCGGTGAAAATATTGGGCATAAATGTGAGGTGTTTGATATGAAACTAGTACTTTTAATCTTGTTGTTTACTGCGACTGGAATGTTAGCCATTTTGATATTTGTTAGTTTAATTTCTTTGTGCGGAGTTAGCTTGTTGTCCTTTTGTCTGAAACTAATGCTTGTTTGTTTGCTGAGAAACCTGAGGAGATGGTGATGGGGGCAAATTTCGGAATTATGTTTCTTTGGGGTTTATGTCACAACTAGTTGGGTTAAATTTGTATTTTGATGAAATGAAATAGACCTAAAATTTGTGCTTTGGGCTGTGGGAGCAATTTGTTTTAGTGCCACATAATGTATACTCATTTTTTGGATTTCGTTAATAGCTGAAATTATCTTATTTGAGAATTTCATTATTTAATGCTGCATTCAGGTTGTGGCAGCTGTGAGAGCTACAGGGGACTACCCAGAAAGAGTGGGCGAACCTGTATGTCAGGTATGCTGATGTTTTGTGATGTATTTAAGGATTAAAAATTGGCATTTCTTCCCTGGTCTTCACAATGTGACTGTAACATCAACTTATAGCATTTATTGCATAATGTCCAGTATTATTTAAAGACTGGGACCTGTAAATTTGGTGCGTCCTGCAAGTTCCATCATCCGAAACATGGAGGTGGATCCTTGACCCGTGCTCCACTAAATATTTATGGCTACCCGCTACGACCGGTTTGGATTTCCTTCTCTCCACTAATTACACTGGACATTTGCATGATTTTGATAAACTTGTGGTACAATTGGCTCAAAGTTGTTTAAATGTAACAGGGTGAGAATGAATGCTCCTACTATTTGAAAACGGGGCAATGCAAATTTGGTTTAACCTGTAAATTCCACCACCCGCAACCTGCTGGAACAACAGTACCAGCCTCTGCACCTCAATTTTATCCATCGGTGCAGTCTCCTTCTGTTCCCATGCCAGAACAATTTGGGGGGCAATCCACCGGTTTGAGGGTGGCCAGGCCTCAACTGTTACCTGGTTCATATGTGCAAGGGGCTTATGGTCCTGTCTTGATTCCTCCGGGAGTTGTTCCTATTCCGAGCTGGAATCCTTATTCGGTACGATAAAAACATATCTATGTTGAGATTTTGTCGAAAGTGGTTACTTGTGTGTAACTTGTTTATTTGGTGCAGGCACCTTTAAGTCCTGTACTATCTCCTGGAGCTCAACCCACAGTTGGAGCAACCTCTTTGTATGGACTGACACAGCTATCTTCTCCCACCCATGCCCTTGCAAGACCTTATCCCTCTGTACCATCATCTGTTGGCCCTTCTAGCAGCAGCCCAAATGAACAAGCCTTCCCAGAGAGGCCTGGAGAACCTGAATGCCAGTATTACCTGAGAACTGGAGACTGTAAATTTGGACCCTCCTGTCGGTACCATCATCCTCGAGATCGGATTGCACCAAGGACAAATTGTCTCCTCAGTACAGTTGGTCTCCCACTCCGTCCGGTATGCTGAGTTATACATGTATTAAATTTTTGAAGCTTTAACCCTTTACATTTCCTGTGTCACAGCTTAGAAGAACCTAATAACTGTTTTTGCTTGACTAAACAATAAGTTTTTCTATTGGAAAGTGACTGATTCTTATCACATTCTGGGTTATGTAGAATTTACAATCATAATTATGCAATTGAGCAGCCATAAGAGTTAATTTGAACATGTTTTTGATGTAAGATTGTTCTGCAGTTTTAGGTAGGTATTACTTTCAATATGGTCTCTTTAGCAGAACCTTCTTGTTATAAACGTTAGCAAGAATTTGTTCCACATTGAGTGCTAAAGAAGTTGATGCTCATTCTTGTAGAAATCTGTAGTTAATGTGAGGGTGTAATTCAGTCATTGTTGGAATTGGACCAAATGGTAAACAGAATGTAAGTTCTAAGTTGCAAACAAAGTGTGCCTCTGGTTGGGTAAATATCACGAAGTGGTAGTTTCTCCAAAGTCCAAACATTTTTGTTTTAGAAATGTAAAAGCCGAGTCTAACTAATCTATTTTTGTATGCCATTGCAATTACATGTTATGCTTCGTACTTGCATTGTTCTCAATATTTTTCTTCTCTCTAATTGTGGCTGGTAGTTCTTGTTCTTCTTCTCTTCCTTTTTTTTCCTCCTTTCAGGATGTTTACTGGGCAGAAGTGTCTCTGTTCAGATATTTTGTTTTATATTTTAATTTGGTTTGCCTATTTGTTTTAAGAACTGCAGACTCCATCTCCACACTGTGCATCCGCAAATACCTTTCTTTTCCTCTCCATTCACACCACTCTGAAAACTTCTAGCACAGCACATCTTCATAAAACCATTCCCCCTTCTCCTCCTTCAAAGCCCATGCCCCTTTTTCAGTAACACAGAGTTTGTGATTTTTCTTGTTATGTCTATTGGTTTCTTATGCCCGCTTGTGATGCTGAACAGTTATATTCATTAACCTGTTATTGATATGATGTTCTTTTTTCATTTGTAATACCTTGTTTCAGATCTATTATTTTCTTCATTTAGTTTTCTCATTTTTATATAGATTTCTTTTTCCAGAGAATTCAGTAACAAAAATTTAAAGTGGTTTTGGTACGTTTTGACAGGGCGTGCAACCTTGTACGTTTTACTTGCAAAATGGGCATTGCAAGTTTGGATCTTCCTGCAAGTTCGATCATCCAATGGGGACCATGAGATATAGCCCATCAGCTTCATCTCTCGATATGCCTGTTGCTCCATTCCCAGTTGGATCTTTGCTGGGCACTCTGGCTCCTTCATCCTCATCTTCAGAGCTTCGACCTGAATTAATTTCAGCTAGAATGCCCTCTTCTGGGAACCCGTCAAGTAGTTCAGTCGGATTGATTTTTTCTCAAAGCGGATCTGTTTCACTAGCTGATGTGCAACTATCAAGTCAAACTTCTGTTCCTATAAGCAATAGCAGAAGCACAAGGCAAGGTGGCGAGGTTCGTCGTTCGAGCTAATGTAATTCCCGAAAGTCACTCCTCATTGTCTCCTGGGTGCAGTTTCAACCAGCCACTCTGTTTATAGATGTCGGTAAATGTGTAATGGTCAATTGTGCAAAGGTTTCATATTTCAGTCATGGTCTATCAACAAATTGTGTTTAGCCCACACTAGGATGGATATTGTTGATGCTAGTGTCATCTATATACAGCAATCAATATGATTCCAAATAAGCTGCAAATATCAAATCCCATAATGTACTTTCTATCTCTTTCAAGTAATTATAGTAGAGAGCAAGCAATTCAAATAAGCCTGCCATGTTTCCTTCGACTTTGAAACATTTACAAGTGTTCTCATCATTTTGTTTTCTGCAATTAAAAGTGTCACCATCCGCAGGTGTTGCACATAAATATCTCGTGCTTTTCTCGTTTAGTACCATTCATAACTTTAAATTCCATCTGACATGTCCATGAGAAAAGAAAAATGTTGAACATGAAGGCTTCATTGGATCTGCATGTCTGACAGCGTGGTTCATGGTCAATCCTCAATCCTCAGTCACTGCCCTGAAACTGCAAAGTTGACGTGTACCAAATCCATCGTTTTTATTTTTTTTAAAAAAGGTTCCGGTTTCTTAGCTTATTGCCACCTCTGTTCCCTATATAAACCTCGGCCGCCAGCCCTAATCCAGGCGAGCCAGCCATCTCCACGACTGGTTGTTCGGAATGGTGTAAGGCCAGTCTTGCTCGACGGCAACATTCTGCAAAACAATATAAATGGAGTTGTCTTCGAATAAGATTGCCTTACCCCAATCCTCATATCAGACAGTTAGTGTTTTTTCATACACCAAAACCCTAATCTGGACGAATTGTTCATTACTACCTGTGTCTCAGCTTGGTTCTCACTACGCCATCCGCTTTCTCCTTGCTCGGTCAGTTGCTAATAAGAATCATGTATGTTTTGCAGCTTTTGCTACTTGCCTGGCAAGGCTGTGGATGAAGTAGAAGCTAACGACAAAAAATGTAAATAAACCCGCGCTCCAGATTACATAGCCCAGGTGTGCACTTTTGCCCATTCCATTCCCAGGGTATTAGTTTATTTTCTCTCCATGAAGGTGCAAGATCGTTGATATGGCCGAGTTGGTCTAAGGCGCCAGATTAAGGTTCTGGTCCGAAAGGGCGTGGGTTCAAATCCCACTGTCAACATCTCTCTTTTTTGGTTTTTTTTTTATATATATTTTTTTATCCTTTTTGGCCTGCTATTTAATTATCAAATTTTCAAGCATTTGTGACTGAAGCAATGGCATCAAGTCAAAAGGACATTAGTCAAGTATTTTCTTTTTGGTAAACAACGAGATTATTGGCTCTAATCATCATTGATATTTAGTAAAAACCCGGTTAAAAAAATAATGCTCCTTTACCATTTCGAGACTTTGTTTCTTCTAGTAATTTGTTACTGAGAGTCGTTATCGCACGTTTGAACGAAGAAATTGTTCTAAAAGTCAATTGAAGAAAACATTGGCCGGCATGAATCCTAAGTAATCAAGTTATTATGAACTCTCAAACATACCCTTCCATTAGCCAATGGTTCACTATTGTTAGTGGTTTAACCAGATTATCAGATTCACATGGCTTTATATAATGTTGGTCTATAATTTGAAGGACATGGGTTTGATACCAAATCATTAATTCAAGGGCAAATCTACATTTCTCTTTAAGTTTGATTACAAATGGGTTCTATAATAATCCAAGAAGCATTATGATATATGATCCCCCACCGACCCACACGTTGGATGAACACAATGCCATGCTTACTGCACTTACCATCATTCTCCTCAAGTTTTAAATTAGTGGGTTCACATTTTTTTGCCTCTCTGCATAATTAGTAGCACACCCTTTTCCTCACCTGCACTAATCATTCAATGTCCTTTTTCACCCTCATGTGTATCAAAAAGAAAGACACCCTTTTGGCTATTGCTGTCCTTCCCATCTGATGTGGCTCACAGAAATATTCTATCTCTCAAATCTGATATTGTTTTTCTTGTTTTTATGCCGAGCACGTCAATGGAGAACTTAAATCAATTAATTTGAGCTAAAAATATAGATGAACAACATATATTGGGTGGTGAGAGAGCATGTGTGGTCGTTGGGCCTAACACGTGGATAATTTGCAATGATAATGTGAAGGCATAAGAGTATCCAATTCAAAACTAATTGATAATGAATAAAGAGACTGAAGTTTTTATAAAATGTTATTCTTAACGAAAAGATCTACTCTGTATAAATTAATCTGATGAATGAGATTCCCAAACTATGCCTACCGCCTAGGTCCACTTGTACGTTAAACCAAAAGGTGAAGATTAATTTGATGAAGCAGCTTTAACATTCCCTAAACTTTGCCATTTTAAATGGTGGCAAGTTCCATGTATAATTGATGCTTCAAGCCAGAGGCCCTTTCATTATCACCCTCAACCCTAAGTATATTATATCATGGCACTTTGATTGGCCATAACAGATCAGCAACAAAGTTTATGATAGAATGAAGATAGAGAGGAACAAACAACTTTTGCCTTCCTGATGCTACTTATAATGAAAATTTATTTTTCCTCTCACAACCTTTACATGAAACAGGCAAGGACTCGGCTTTGTTTTATTTTAAGTGCAAGATTCTATTAAGATTTTGCTGCATATGATCTTCTGACTGAATAGACAAACAAACAGTCCATATCAGTCCAAACCTGCTTTTACTATATGTTCTTGTTGTCTGTCACAGACTACACCAAAGAGTAAAGATGACCATATATGTAGCAAACAAGATTAATCCTCTGGGATCTACCCAGGCACTCTTGCTTTAATTAATTTGGCTAAAAAAATCATAAACCAACTAAAGCACAGAACTGGCTGGAAATCAATAAGTGCACCCAATACCTACGGTGACTAATCTAACTGCTCCCAGCTTCGAGTTCCATGACTCCATAGACTAAAATTTTCGCACTTTGTCACTCTTTTATCGGTATTTCAGTACATCTGGATCTGTAGCAATGTTGAACAGGGAGGACCACTAGCCAACCATGAAGAAAGAATCCAATTCATTTTCTTTTAGGGCTGCAAAGCGCCAAAGCCTGCAAAGGGCGCATATGCCATATGGTGGAATGAATGAATGAATTGATCTGAGTACAGATTAAACCGGCCGGTGATTTTTTTGTGGCTTTATTTTGCTTCTTGTTTAAATTCTGTTAATGACCTACCAGCAGCACAAAAGAGAGAATTGAATTGATGGGATCATCATTACCACCTGATCGACACAATCTTAGGCCATAATGGATCCAACAGTTGTCACACTGAGAGCACTCGAAAACTATAGCTAGTATTTTGATCTAATACTGAAATAATGTAACATGTGTTTGTTCATCTAACTCAAAATCAATTGATAATTGTTTGAAAGACTCATATTACTATTTACTATTCTAGTTCTAAATGCACATGATTTCAACTTATAAACTAAAAAATATGGGCATCTAACTTGAAATCATCTGGTATGTATCAAGATATGCTTACCATGTATACCTAAACAGTAAACTGAATTTACTAGCTGTTAGTGCGTGTTGCTATCCTACTTATCCAGGACAAGCCGATGAGCTCAAAAAAGTTGGGGAATGAGTGTATCTATATTCACTTCATATATAAGCAGAGAAAATGATCGAGACTCGTTCCAAATTTGTATCGTTTGGATATGTTAACCTAATAGAAATGTCACACTTGGAACACATATAGTTCGATAAGTTTTATGAAATGTAGAAGTACTTTGTAGTGTTTCTAATAAAAATGGTATCAAGCAAATGCACTTCCTACATAAGCATGGCCAAAGATGCTAAGAAATGTAAAAGACTGGCATTAGAGTACAACTATCCTGGGTAAACATATAGTTTAAGTGGATGCATTGTGGTTCTCATTATAACTTGTAATCCCACTCATCCTATAAACCTCCACTTTACTTGGCTTTACACATAATGGATACTTAATTTAAGCAAAAGCTCTATGTGGGTAGCTTTCACTCACCATGATTACATCCCCCAAAAGCCACAGCAACGCCTCAGAAATCCAGCAATTCCTCCAAAACAAAAACCATGTAAAAAGAAGACCTTTCACCGAAAAGTGTAAGAGCAGCTACAAATGTCTTGACTTTTAGATTTGCCGCATTATTATAAAAACCAAACACTCATTAAAAGCATTGGTTACAAAGTCATCACTACCCCCCTTTGTTGCTGCATGGATTCATGTGACTTTCTCTTCACTCCAGCACTCTCTTCCTTCAGGCCCTTAAAACCAATCCGTCAGAAAAAGAATGATTTGTGTCAAACTGATGAAAAATGAGATGGGTTTTAGTTGGGAGTACTTATTTGAGTTGTTTCATTGAAAGATTGAAACTTTGGGATTTGGGTTGCAGAAGTTTTAGTGGGAATTCAAACACCAAAATTCAGATGTGTTTTTAGTGACAGTTTGAAAGATTGAAGTTTTAGGACTTGGTAGTAGGATTTGTATTGCAGAAGTTTGAATTTGAATTTTGCACACAGGTGTTTGAGGAAATGGGTGTTGTGACTGTTGGTGAATTGAAGCCTAGCATTTCAGGGAAGAGGTCTTTTCGTCCAAGCTCGAGTATAAGGCATGCCACAGAATGGTAACGTCTTCCTTCTCTTCTAGCCCTTCATATTTTACCTGCAATAATTTTCTACTTGCAAGTCACAAAATTCACCATTGAATGGTGGGTGACTTCAACTTATTCTCCACCATTCGTAGCAGAGTAGTCATTTAGGCCTTAGCTTGGTGCCTCTACATTTGTCGCAGAGTTTAGGTTTATGCATTAACTCTGTGTTATCAATTCTTGCATCTTTGTTTGGGTTTTGAGTAGTAAAAACTCAAAAGACAGTCTGGGTTTTTTGTAACACTCTCGTGGCCATGATTTCAAACCGGCCTAATCTTTAGGCCCCTTAAATTTATGGAAGACAACAAAACTTCATGGTACATCATTATGGCATATAAATCCTGTGAACTTGATCTTGGAGGCAGTCTCAAATCAAAACGACATCGGCACGAGGAGGTCCGGGTGGAAACGTGTCCATTTTCAATACTTCACTATCAACATTGTGAAATGCCAACTGCCAAACGCATGAGTTGAATTTCCTGGTGATGAATTATTTTTGTGCCTTCAACATCTGTAGGCCCTGAACTACGTACAGACAAGTTGCAGAATTGTTCTCTATGTATGACAGATCTTCTGGCTTTATATGGGAGTAGCAACAAATTAAGGCATTAAGCCAAACCCAGCTAGCTAAACCATCCCGGTGGACCATGTAGTGACCCGGAAATCTCTCGAGGCAGATGAATCGATCAATTCCGTCCATTTCCGGAGAAGAACAAGTCCCGGAAAAACCTCAAATTATCATTTTATCCTTGGCATGTCTAACATTACTGCCTGTGCAAAATGTAATCCACTCGTTTTTGCAATTATTGAGTCGTCGTTTTACAGTCGGCCATCCATATTGAATCATTAGTAGCGAGGAGGATTACATTATTTATAAGTTTTAATTAATGTGCTAAATGTACATAAATTGAACCCAATTAATTGTGTATAGTTCAATGAAAGATTATAGAAGAAGCTCATGCATGCAAGGTTTTTGATATGTTTGCAAACATCAACAACATGTACGCATGCAATTCTAAATGATGTCTGAAGTGTTTAATTTTTTTTCCTTCTCTTCAACTCCCATTTAACAAAATCATCTTTTGCAGGCCAATCTCTGATGTTTCTAGTGATCTTACTGTGGAGATAGGAGCATCAAGCTTTGCCCTTCACAAGGTGAGGAAAATTAAATTCAGTACTAGTGACTTTATTGTTCAAACAAGTTCCTATAGATTTATGTTTACGGTAGCAAAATAATCATCACCGTTGTCTATTAAATGAAAAAAAAAAATAATGTGGACTTTATTGCAGTTCCCTCTAGTTTCTCGGAGTGGAAAGATTCGGAAACTGTTGCTTGAAGCAAAAGATTCAAAAGTTTCACGTGTGATTCTTCCATCTGTTCCGGGCGGAGCAGAGGCATTTGAGCTAGCTGCAAAGTTCTGTTATGGCCATAATATTGAGATCACACAAGCAAATGTTGCCTTGCTCCGTTGCACAGCTCACTTTCTTGAAATGACGGAAGAGTATGCTGAGAAGAGCCTGGAAACAAGAACTGAAGCTTATCTAAAGGATATGGTGTTCCCAAACATATCAAAATCAATAGCAGTTCTTCATCGTTGCGAAACACTCTTGCCTGCAGCAGAAGAAACCAACCTGGTTAGCAGGCTCATCAATGCAATTGCAAACAATGCGTGCAAAGAGCAGCTCACCTCTGGCTTACTGAAACTTGACCACAACTTTCCTTCAAAAGTAGCTACTATGGAACCTGAAACGCCCTCGGATTGGTGGGGAAAAGCGCTTTCGGTGCTTAGTCTTGACTTCTTCCAGAGGGTTTTATCTGCAGTGAAAACCAAGGGTCTTAAACAGGATATGATCAGCAAAATTTTGATAAATTACGCCCATAACTCTCTTCAAGGTCTTGTTGTAAGGGATGCGCAATTGGTCAAAGGAAATCTCTTCGATTTAGAACTGCAAAAGAAACAAAGGGTCATTGTTGAAGCTATTGTTAGTTTACTACCAACACAATCAAGGAAGAGTCCAGTTCCAATGGCATTTCTTTCGAGTTTGTTGAAAACTGCAATTGCAGCATCAGCATCCACTTCATGCAGATCTGATTTGGAGAGGCGGATTGGTCTGCAGCTGGATCAGGCAATTCTTGAAGACATCCTCATTCCTACAAACTCACATGGAAACAACCACAGCACAATTTATGATGCCGACACTATAGTGAGAATCTTCTCCATATTTTTGAACTTGGATGAGGATGATGAAGATGATACTAATCTGTTAAGAGATGAAAGTCAAATGGTTTATGATTTTGACAGCCCTGGATCTCCTAAACAAAGTTCAATCTTGAAGGTCTCTAAGTTACTGGACAATTATCTTGCCGAAGTTGCATTGGACTCAAACTTGTCACCATCAAAGTTCACAGCTCTAGCAGAACTACTTCCAGACCATGCACGAATAGTAAGTGATGGACTCTACAGAGCTGTGGATATCTTCCTCAAAGTGAGCATCTCAAGAACATTTTCAATTTGTCTATGCATTTTTATTTTATGGTTTTATGATTCAAACATATATGCTTGTATTTCTGTTTATAGGTTCACCCAAACATGAAGGACTCTGAAAGGTACCGGCTTTGCAAAACCATAGACTGCCAGAAACTATCCCAAGAAGCCTGCAGTCATGCAGCGCAGAATGAAAGGCTACCGGTACAGATGGCAGTTCAGGTCCTATACTTTGAGCAAATCAGGCTGAGGAATGCAATGAATGGTGGCCACAATCAGTTCTTCTTTGGCGCAATTAATGGCACTCAATTCCCTCAAAGATCAGGCAGTGGTGCTGGCAGTGGAGCCATTTCCCCTAGAGACAACTACGCATCAGTTCGGAGAGAGAATCGAGAGCTGAAGCTTGAAGTCGCTAGAATGAGAATGAGGCTGACAGACTTGGAAAAAGATCATGTCTCTATGAAGCAAGAGCTTGTTAAGACACACCCTGCAAATAAGTTGTTCAAATCCTTCACCAAAAAATTGGGGAAGATCAATGCATTGTTCCGGATTAATAGTATCAAGACCTTGGGGGGTAAGGCGCATTCGGAGAGCAGATTCCCGTTTCAGAAGCGAAGGCGCCATTCAGTTTCATGACTATCTAGGAGTGTGAATATGTAGTATATGTACAACTACAACAAGAGTGTATACTATATAGTTTAAGTATAAATATAAGCTAGTGTGATGGCTTCTAATCTCAGTTTTCACAGCTTTTTGAGTGTGTACTTGATTCTAGTGCTGTATAACATGCACTTATGTGATAAATCCCCCATCTTTTATCTTTTATTGAAGTCTCTTTTATGGGAATACCCCTTGCAAATCATGTTTGATGCTATAGGCACTAGTTCATGAACTCAATTGCAGAAGTAGCATTAGGATAAATAAATTGTAGGGTGAGTTCCGACCCACATGAAAGGCGTAACGATCAGGGAACTGTCTCAGTCTCTCAGAGAGAGAGAGAGTCGGTGAAATAGACGTGTCTCTGAAATACGGTTATATATGAAATTAATTTTTATCAGGGTATCTAACAACAAGACTCTGTGGCCCAATGGATAAGGCGCTGGTCTACGAAACCAGAGATTCTGGGTTCGATCCCCAGCAGAGTCGCTATATATATATATTTTTTGTTTTTTTCCTTCATCTTTTTCCTGAAGGAAAGAATAAAACGACGTCGCTGCTGTATTGTTACTATTTATTTTGCCTGCGTGCCGCCGTCGATTAACAGAAACGGCGGGTATCTCTAGAGAGGGAGAGAGAGATGACAATATCTTCTCCATGGCTGCGGTCGTTGCCCTTCTCCAGACTCTTCAGGTACCTCATTTTAATGACCCAAGTTTTTCTTTATTCAGATTCTGCACCATTTTTACACAAAGTTCTTTTGTTTTTGTTTTGTTCAAATTGCAAAGGCTGTGAAGCTAAATTGAATATGAACCCATCTGATTCAAACCCTGTAAATCGCAGGCTATCGGGGTTATCTAGTGTACTAAAATTTCTTCTTTCTGTGATATAGTGGGCAAATTCATTGCAAGCTTGGATCTTTATGTGAATGGGAAACAAAAAAAAAGAAAAAAAAGATTCTTTGTTTGCCAATGCCAATATTGTGTTGGTTACATTAGATATATTGATCTGGATCAGAATTGAAACTCTTGCTGCCCTGTGGTGTAATAACTGTTTAGTCTGTTTACCTCTGTTATCTTCTCCCTCCCTTTGGTGAAAGTTAACATTTTCATCTAATTGTAGATTTATTACATGTGTTGTGGTCATGAAAGATAGTGCAAGTAATTGTAAGGCTCCCAGTTCATAAAGCTAGTAACTTTGTAAGAATCATAGAATTTTAGAGATTAATCCTAGCTTAGAAACCTGCAAATGGGGATTATTTGGATGAAAGTGTTCAACCGGAGAAGAAGTACTATGAGAGCTCAGTGCTGTGGGACAGGAGGCTAGGAACTCATAAGCAGATCTTTCCCCAGTTTTGATATCGGAAACTTCTTTCCTCAGATGCCTATGTTTAAGTTTTCGTACCAATGATTTTCATGTCCCTAAAAATTTAGCAGCATGAAGTATGATGTTCAGTTGTGCACTTGCTCTCCCTGTGTATTTCTGCAGTTATTCTCTTACTAAAACATCTTATAGTTTATTTTACATTTGAATTGGGATTATATTCTGCTTCAAAGGCAGCTGGAGCATGAGATGGAAACTGTGGTGACAGTGCTGCAACCTGGTCCGTTGGGAATTGTAGAACACAAGTTTTCTGCTGAGGAGATACGTAAGGCAAATGCTACTGTTCAAAGGGCAGTGCAGAAATGGCAACAGAATGCAATCCTAGAGAAGAGAAGTCGCATCTTAGAAGAGTATATACAGAAGTGAAAGATCTTAATCCTTTTGTGGGTAATTGGCGATCAAACAATGTTGCCAGAGCATACATTTCATAAAATTTCAAGAAGGGCTCCTACTTGTATTCTCTTTTCCACTCTTTCTGCTATAACTTGTTATAAATAGGCAGGACTTGTATTTTCTCTTCAGATTTCGTTTGTTACATTATACGATATGAAGAAACAAATGATTCATTTAGTTTTGTTTTGATAACTTTACTGAAGATGATATGTTTTGGACATATTTTGTTAGGCAGTGATGAAGTACCAAAATGGTGTATATAATTTGTTGATTGTAATTAGGGTAACGATCTTAGACGAGATGGTAATTGTCGGGAGAATGTTAAGTATACAGGATCAGGACATAGTTCCCAATCCAGAACAACAAAATTGATTTGTGGTATATTACCATGAGTTTACAGTGATCTTCTATGTATAAGGAGTACCTGTGACTGGTTACAGTAATAAATTTACACTGTGCTTAGGTGATGATTAATGAGTCGAACCATTTAATTCGGAAGAAGAAGAAAAAGAACAAATGAGAAGAACTAGGCAAACAAATCCGGTATAGGATCAAGTACTACTTTATTTCACGTAGTAATATAGGGAGATTACATGAACTTAAAAATTAAGCTCCCCACTCCAGCCAAGAGGGAAAAACTTCACCCAGCTCTCCTCTTCTAAATAAAGAACTAGTAGTACAAGATCATAAAATTTTGCCAGCCATAGCTATATACAGTACAACACGTTCATTCCTTCATAATAATAAACCCCAAAGGATTGGGAGGGAGAGAACATGAAAACGTACTGTTATTTGGAGTCATGACTGTAAATTAGATATAACCAGAGTAGCATACCACTTTTAGTTCCAAACCCAAATGGCATTGGCCTCTAGGAGCCTAGGGGCAAGCTGGTTTCTGAGTTGGAGGGTCATGACCTGATTAGCTCCACCAACGAACTGTTGGCCTATGAAAACAGCTGGCACACTTGGCTCGCATTTCAGCTGCTCAACTAGCACCCTCTCTATTACTTGCCCATTTGGGATTTGATCAAGCTCATACACTGTTGGATTCGCCCCGTACCCTGTTATCAGTGAGCTGATGGAGTGGCTCATGCAACATGTGCTCTTGCTGAATATCACCACTGGCTTTCCGGTCACCATGCTTGTTATCCTATCCATTGCAAAAGCTAAACTTTTTCAGTAGTTTGAAGCACTGAAATGCGGGTGCTATATTTGATGGAAGTGACTTTGTGGAGGTGAAGAACTTTGAGCTCTCACTTAGGTCTATTTATAGTGTGGTGATCATGGCAATATTGTTTCTCAACCAGATAGAATAATTACTGATTGGCCGTTCCAAGGAATAACATGATCGATCGATAACCAAAAAGTCATTTGATTCTCAATTTATCCTTTTAGGATTTCTATGCGTGATTAGTCGATAAGGACTCTTTAGCTCTATGCATATCCATTCACTAGGTAACTCTGGTTTAACACAGCTAGATCCATCCATCCATCTGCATAACTTTTCTTTTCTGGTCTGTTTTGGTCAATCCATCTACCTAATTAGTTCTGTCAATGTATTATGTATGCATTAGCTTGGAATAGACTCATGTTAACTCATTCCATGACACACGAGCAGATTTCAGAGGAGGGCATATTTGAAGATCTTTCTAGCTAAAAAAGAAAGGTCATCACAAACGGATGCTGTCAACACGGAACCCCGTCGTACTGTCTCATGAGTCATGAAATATTAGCAAGGTTAAGTGCGTAGAGAAGCCTGCTGCGATTATGCAATAACTGAGAATACACACTTCTTAGTCTTGGTCTGCACCCTTATAAAGAAGAAAAATCAGTCACTGCTAGTAACGTTCCAAAAACAGTGCTATTTATATTCGCATACTTTTTTTCTATCCTTCGAGTCTGAAATTATAAGGGGTAAACCTTATACATGAAAACACTCGGATGTAATGACACGTTTGCTTACAGAAGAGAAGAGAAGAGAAGAGAATATAATATAAATATAAATCAAAATTAAAATGTGACAGAGAATCTAGTATATGTCCCTTGTTAATATACACACATACTTACGTAACGCAATTAGAGTCTAATTATTAGATGGATCAATTCGTCATTGTGGGGGACAATTGCTAATTAAAATTTTAAAAAAGCATTCATTGGCATATTTACAAGGGGGTGAAATAGTAGAAATGATGCCAATCAATCTTTGACTATATGCAATTAAGCTAGCTAGGGTTCTATCAAATATTTAATTGGAGCATTTGTCATAGAATAATAATATGCTGATGTGAAGAAGGAAGATGGGTTTATCCAAAAAGGGAAAAGATTCTCTTCCAATTCAGTCGAAGCAAACCGAAAGCGATAACCTAGTGCTTAGAAAAACAAGTAAAAGTGATTTTGAAGGATGCTTTGTCTATAAGTAAAGGCTAATCCTCTTGCCCTCCCTAATGTGATTTCCTGTACAGGAACCGCAGAGGAACTAATCTCGCTAATCTTCTATTTAATTTATAAAACAAAAAAATTCCGTATAGGAAAAAAAATTAAGATACCCCAAAGAACCTACCACCTTATTAACAATGGGGAAGAAATGCCACTAGCTAAAATATTCTCTGCCGTATCTAAAACGTTATTTGCCAATGGTTCTTCATCAAATTGCTAAGTAAGTAACCACCAACCAATGACGATGTCATAACAGTAGAAAATAATACTTCAATTCAGGGTTAATTCGATGTTTCATATTCATCCCATAATGAGGGTAGAGTTTTTCTATTAGAACCTCCAAATTTGCTCACTTGACCTCTATGCTTTTTACACCTCTTATCAAATTTTCAAATACTAAATTTACTCACCAAACCTCACTAAACTTCCTCAAATAACCTCAATCATATAATTTGCAAACAAATTGTTATCTTTAAAATAAAAAAGTTAGTCATTTCAATGATTTAATCACTCTATAAATCTTAACTAAATATACATTTCTTAATCAAACTTGGGTTTCAAAAATTAATGTCTAATCAATAAGAAAATGCCATGAACTATTCTGTTTTTTTTTTTCTATTTGAGCTGTGAAAAAAAAAATGAAGAAATCATTTTTTTTTATTCTAAAAAAAATCATTTGTTTTTCTCTATTTTTTGTACCACATGATTAATTATTTAAATATTTTTTTTTTTTTTTTTTTTTTTGGCAAATATAATTGGTTGACTTAGATTTAGGTCATAAATCATAAACTCACCAATATGCGTTCAACATATATATCATACATTTTTATGTCATACGATCTTAATCATTTTTAATTCTTATTAAATATATATGAATGCTTTAATGAGTATGTAGTGAAATTGGAAAATGAAAATAGATAAGGAAAATAATAAAAAATTCAATCTAATATTATTGAATTGGAAAGTCTACATAAAATAAATATAATATTTTTTAGTATAATTATTGTCCTTAATAGTCATTTTATAGTAGGTTATATATGTCATTTAATAATTCATAATAGAATGAGGTCAAGTGAGCAAATTTGGAGGTCCCAATAGAAACTCTCATGAGGGTATATATACAAGTATAAAAGAATAGTCTAATTCTAATAGGAAACAATCTTTCCATAATTACAGGATTTTCTATAGTTACAAGATATCCTAATTAAATAAGAATCCAAATTACATACGGATTTACAGTGATTCTACACTCCCCCTCAAGTTGGTGCATAGACGTTTATCATGCCCAACTTGTCAATCGTGCTGTCAAATATCTTCCTGGACACTCCTTTAGTGAGAACATCAGCTAATTGCTCATCTGAGTTTACAAATGGAAAGCGAATAACCTTTCTATCAAGATTTTCTTTAATAAAATGACGGTCAACTTCCACATACTTTGTTCTATCATGCTAGGGGGGGCTTGGGCCGGGCCTTGCTATATTTTTAAATAATTGCGGGCCGGCGCCGGCCGGGCTTTATTAAAATTCAAATGATCCAAGCCCGTCCATATAAAGCGGGCCTTGCGGGCTTTTTCGGGCCTGGCCGGGCCTTGCAGGCTTTATTTATAAATAAATATTTAAAGACACAAGTTTTTTTTTTTTTTTTAATCAAGCTTTGGAAATTCAATGGATAATGATCAAATACAACCAAAGATAACATATCTATATAACTATATTGTACCAAAAAAAATCTGTATTTATATATAGATACTAATTTATTGATAAATAAATTTTTAAAGACACTAATTTTTTATAAATCTATATTTATACATCATACACTCCAAAGAGCTACATATAGAAATTCAAAGAAAATGAGAAACCGACCGTTGGATGAGTTTATTACAATAAATTATGAGTGTGGTAAAAAATTTAGCCAATTTCACCATATTTTCGAATCCGATCGGATTGGTCAACCGTACTCACTTATATGTTTTATTAGTTGACCGATGGCGTGGCAACCGCGAAACGTGCTTATTTTTTCACATCACGTTTGTATATATTCCATCGATGGATGTGAGTAGACATAAGATAAAAAAAAATTAATTTTAATTACAAACACATTGGACTATACCAATTTTATTCATAAAGTTATATGACTTATACATTGCATTTAAATTGTTTAGGTTCATTCTAAAGCAACCATGAAGTGGAAAATGAATTCGGAGAAACCAACCGCTTGATGGAGAGATTGTAATGTTTTATGGTGGTTGTAGAAAATCCAGCCAATTTGGTTCTCGTTTCGAATTCGATCAACTAGGTCAAACGTAGTTACTCTTATAAACCTATATTTATATATCATACACTCCAAAGAGCAACCCCTATCAATTCAAAGAAAATGGAAAAACCAACCGTTGGATGAGTTTATTACAATAAATTATGAGTGTGGTAAAAAATTTAGCCAATTTCACCATATTTTCAAATCCGATCGGATTGGTCAACCGTAGCCACTTATATGTTTTATTGGTTAACCGATGCCGTGACAACCGCGAAACGTGCTTATTTTTTCACATCACGTTTGTATATATTCCATCAATGGATGTGCGTGGACATAAGATAAAAAAAATTAATTTTAATTACAAACACATTGGACTATACCAATTTTATTCCTAAAGTTGTATGACTTATACATTGCATTTTAATTGTTTAGGTTCATTCTAAAGTAACCATGAAGTAGAAAATGAATTCGGAGAAACCAACCGCTCGATGGAGAGATTGTAATGTTTTATGGTGGTTGTAGAAAATCCAGCCAATTTGGTTCTCGTTTTGAATTCGATCAACTAGGTCAAACGTAGTTACTCTTATAAACCTATATTTATATATCATACACTCCAAAGAGCAACCCCTATCAATTCAAAGAAAATGGAAAAACCGACCATTGGATGAGTTTATTACAATAAATTATGAGTGTGGTAAAAAATTTAGCCAATTTCACCATATTTTCAAATCCGATCGGATTGGTCAACCGATATGTAGAATATATATATGCACATTAGCACATATTTTATATAGAAGTATAAGAACTTCCACACACACACACATATTGATATATATATATATATATATATATATATAAACACACACACATATATCTATATATATATATATATTTATTATGCGGTAATGCATATATATCTTTTCTATATATATACATTTGGAAGCTTCACATATTGCAAAAAAGAATAGCAAGCTCAAGGAGAAGAAGATAGTAACAGAAGGCCCAACTAGCCATTTTTTCTCACTGATTCTACAACCTTCCATATATATGTTTATAAACACACACACACACACACACACACACACACACACACACATATCTATATATATATCTATATATATATATATATATATATATATATATAACACACACACACACATATATATATCTATATCTATCTATATATATATATATAACACATATATATAAACACACACACAAATATATATCTATATGTGTCTATATATATATATATTTATAAACACACACACATATCTACATATATATATAAACACACACACACACACACACACATATATATATATAATATTTTACGGGCTTTACGGGCAGGGCCTAGGGGGCTTTTACTGGCCGGGCCGGCCCACTACCCACCGAGGCAGGCTTTTGCGGGCTTTTTAAAGGGCCGGGCCGTGCTTTTACCCCTCAGGGCCTGCGGGCCTCCATCGGCCCACTTGATCCGCAGGGCTTTTTGATGAGGCCTATATCATGCTGAACTGGATTATGTGCAATCTCAATGGCAGCTGTATTATCACAATGCAAATCCATAAGCCTTATAAGATTGTAACCCAGGTCTTTCAGGACATTACGGATCCATAACATTTCACAGATTCCATGTGCCATACCTCGAAATTCAGCTTCTGCACTTGATCTGGCAACGATTTTTTGCTTTTTGCTACACCAAGTGACAAGGTTCCCTCCAACAAAAGTAAAGTACCCAGATGTAGAATGTTTGTCAGTTTTATCACCAGCCCAATCTATATCCGTATATCCAACAACTTCCATTTCATATTTTTTCTCAAACAGTAACCCTGTACCTGGTGCCATCTTCAAGTACCTCAAAATATGAAAGACTGCATCCATATGCTCTTCACTAGGACAATGCATAAACTGGCTAACAACACTCACATCATAAGCAATATCTGATCTAGTATGTGAAAGATAAATCAACCTTCCTACAAGACATTGATACATCCCTTTATCAGTTGGAACTTGATCAGGTTAAACAGCAAGTCTGTGATTCATCTCAATGGGTGTCTGTATTGGTCTGCAGTCCAACATCCCCGTTTCAGCAAGTAAATCAAGGACATACTTCCTTTGTGAAGCAAAATCCCCTTCTTAGACCTTGCAACTTCAATACCCAGAAAATACTTCAGTTGTCCCAGATCTTTCATTTCAAACTCCTTTGACAGATACTTTTGCAATTCATTCATCTCTTTCAGATCATCCCCTGTAACAATCATGTCATCAACATGCACAATAAGAGCTGTAATCTTACCATTCTTGCATTTGATAAACAAGGTATGGTCAAAATTGCTCTGTATGTACCCAAAGGCTTTCATGGACCTTGAAAACCTTTCAAACCAAGCTCTTGGAGATTGCTTCAAGCCATACGAAGATTTCTTCAATTTACACACCTTGTTAACTTCACTTGGGTGATTCTTAACACCTGGGGGCACATCCATTCCTACTGTCCCAATTTCAGTTTCGTTGTCAACTGGTGCTGGAGAATTCCCAACTCCAAATCTTGATTCCAATGCTTCAAATCCTTCAAATTCTTCAAATTCAAATAAATCTCGAGGATTTCCTTCACGACCTCTCTCCCCCTGAAGGGAAGACTCTGAAACTCCCCCTGAATAATACGGCTTGGATTCACGAAAAGCAACATCAAGAGAGACATGTATATTGTATAGTGCCAGTAAGAGGATCATAACATTGATAACCCTTCTGAAATTCAGCATAACCAACAAATATACACTTATGGGCACGGGGATCAAGCTTGCTGTGTTGAGGCTTGGGAATATGAACATAAGCTGTGCACCCAAACACCCGGGGCTCCAAATTAGGCATAGAAGGGATGGTCAAAAGTGTATGAATCTTCTGATGGGGATTCTGAAACTCAATCACCCATGAAGGAGTACGGTTGATAAGATATGCTGCTGATTTCACTGCTTCTCCCCAATAGAACCGAGGTACATTCATGACAAACAAGGAAGCACGAACAACTTCCATTAACTGCCTGTTCTTCCGTTCAGCTAAACCATTATGTTGAGGGTATAGAATTAGAGGTTTGATGATGAATTCCATGTGACCGGCAAAACTCAATCATAGGGCCATTCACAAACTCTCCACTATTGTCAAACTGAAACACTAATGGATTGTTGATAATGAGTTGCCACCATTTTGTGAAATTCGGTAAACATTCCAAATACATCACTCTTATTCTTCAGTAATGACACCCATGTCATTCAAGTGTAATCATAAATAAACGTTACAAAATACCGAGCTCCAGAAAGAGAAGAAATTTTCGCAGGATCCTAGACATCAGAGTGAATCTTCATAAAAGAAACATGACTTTTATTAAGACTTGGTGAATATGAAATACGGTGACTCTTGGCCAGTTCACAAATGTCACAATGGAAATCCAAATCACTAACAACTGAAAACAAATGAGGTTGCAGCTTCTTAAGATAACTAAAGGATAGATCTAAACGGCGATGCCATAACCATACAGCTTCCTTCTCATTCTATTCCCCGTTGATCTGATTAGCTTGTCCCAAAAGATGCTTATATTTCTTTCCAGTCTCTATCAGATCCAGGTAGTATAATTTCCCCCTTCTAACACCATAACCAAGAATCAACTGAGTCAGAATGTCCTGAAACATATAGAAAGACGGATAGAAGGTCACAATACATGCAAGAGCTAAAATAGTTTGACCAACAGACAGGAGATTATAAGCTAGTGATGCGACAACTAAGACATATTCAAGGGTTAAGGTATCAGATAAAGCAATAGAACCTTCTCCGGTGACCGGAGTTGGAGTACCATCAGCAGTAGAGACAACATTTTTGAGGGGAACGTCTAAGGTTTTTCACAAAACTAGGGTCATTGGTCATATGGTCAGATGCACCTATATCAATTATCCATGTACTATTAAAAGTAACCTTACCCTTCATACCTGACTGCGCTACATTAGCAGAGGCATTGTCTAGGTCAACTTCCTTTGTAGTACCTACAGCGGCCTTGCCCAGATTCTTTCGCGGTTTCTTGGTGAAGTCCAACCAATCAGGGTAACCAATCACTTTATAGCACCGCTCCTTGCTATGACCTAACTCCCCACAGATAATACACTTTTTGTTTGTATTTTCGCTGTCTCGAGAGGGATCTGATTTAGCTAAACACAGGGTGTATCAGTTTACTCCTATCGCTATCGGTCTCGCTATCTGCAAAATAGACGAATGTCAGAGGGAAGACTGGGTGTGCCGACTTTCAACACTTCGATGCCTAAGTCAGTATCGTTAAAAGATAATGATAATGGAAAGCGATAGTAAACAGTTACCTCTTTGGGTTGTTGGAGATGACCTTAATGTAGCAGGTTTGTGGGAGCTTGGTTCCATTTCTTTCAGTGTGGGATGCTTGGGGTTCCCGATATCTCCCTGAGGGGTATCGGGAACCTCAGCTGGGAGCTTTCCTTGCTTATGTATTGGCGATACGAGTCTTATGCTTTCCTTGCTTAGGAGGTATGTGCATACCAACAAGTCCCCCAAGTCCTCAGTCAAGAATTATCTTGGGTGGGGAGTTTGTCTTTGGTAAAAGTATCGGAAACTCACTAGTTCATGCCACGTGGCTTTCGTACAACCATTACCCCCAAGTTCTCACTTAAGAGGAATCTTCGCTGGGGTGAGAAGGTCGTACTCGCATTTGGAGTTGTATCACTATCGCGAATCGGTGGTAGGGTTTCATGCATCTTTTGGCGCATACGATGTGCCTTGGTGACACGTGTAATGATGTAATTCGTTTTTCATGTGCAAGAAGTCTGGTGTACTGGAGTCCGGATCATGTAATAATGGCGTAGTGGTAAGGATCCAAGGTGACGGCAAATGACCTCTGTAACGTTCAGGGATGTCGGACATGTGGTGAGATCTGGTGTCGTCATCCTTGCACGTCCAACGGTCCTTGTATTCTCGAGGTCCCTATATAAGGACAGAGGAGAGATATGGAGGTGGTTACTGTTCCTGTGTTCTTATTGGAGATTGGGATAAGAACTGAGTGAAGTTGGAGCCTTTGGCGTGCAGAAAGCTTGGAACGTTCAGGAGGTGGCGGAATTCGTGTTGTAGGCGTCGTTGTCTCTGTTTTCCGATTGAAGGAGTGAACATGTACATTGTTTCTTGGCCTTTCTAGGTTCGGCTGGGGGCGCTTGTGTGCGTGGGTTTTGTTAAGGGGGGTCATATTCTAGGAGTGAGATTTACTGGCAGGTTCTGGGTCGCGCTAGGTCCGGTGAGGTTTTGGAGAGGGTGAATTTCTGGTTGAGTTGGGCTTGCTGTTGCTGCTCCAGGTAGGTTATTAAGATTTGAAATTTTGAGGGGGAGGGTCGACGAAGGCGATAGATAGGAAGCGATTGACCAGTTGTTTGTATCGCTCGTAGTATGGCGCGGGAGAATCGTAGTCATGGTAGGTGAGAGGTTTCCTCTCGTGGAGGGGAAGGAGCTTCTCGTGGTGGTGTCGGTGCTTCTCATGGAGGTGGCGAGGGTGGTTCTTGAGGTCTAGACGAAGGTGTTCCCCGCGGCGGTGCCGTGGGTAGTTCCCGAGGAGGCGGCGTGGGTGCTTCCTGAGGAGGTGGTGAGGGTTCATCTCGTGGAGTTCCGAGTAGGGTTGGGCAAACTGTGGGTCTCGATATACCTGAGGTGGAAAATGTTGAAGTGTTGGAGATTCCGTACTCGCCATGGGGGCAGTTGCTCCTTGGCGATATGCCCATTGATCAGCCAGGTCCGAGTATGACGGAGGAGCAGATCGCCGAAATGAGGACGACTTGGGGGATTCCAGGCAATGTCTTGTTGCACCCTTTGAAGGATGGTGAATATTTTAGCCACCCTAAGGTGGGATGGGAATGTTTTTACGAATATCAGCTCAAGTGTGGGTTGACGTTCCCGATACCAGAGGAGCTGCAGTATCTGAATGTATTGCTAGGGCAGCTATTGCCAAACGCACTGAGGCAGTTGATGGGGGTGTTGCTGCTGTGGAAGTTCAGCAGACTGCTATGCCCCAGTATTGGCAAGTTTAATTCTATGTTCAAGGTGCAATACTCGATGAAAGCTGGCGATAGCGGATGTGTAAATTTTAGGGCACGTGGCCGCGCTATTATTGAGGACCTGCAGTCAAACATCTATGCGCGCTGGCGGGGGAGGCCTTGCCTGGTAGGGGGCTGCTGGCAGAACTCGGACATGGTGCATCAGGTTCCGGTCCGTTTCCAACCCATCTGTGAGTATCGTGATTGCATTTTTGGTGGATTTTTCCTTTGGTGTGTATTAATAGCGTGTCTTTGTATCGTAGTGAGGCATGAGGTTGACCTGACCGCACTGGAGCGGAAGCTTGTGGTGAGGGTGATGGGTGCGTTTCCCAGGGGAGCGAGGAGGTTCTATCGCCTGTGTAGGCTCCTGATATACGAGAGGTTTGAGTTGGGGAGGTGTCTAGGTGAGGGGTTCTCTTTTTTCTTTATTATTATTATTATTTTTTTATGGTGTTCGATCGTACATTGGGTTGTGGCCTCGCTAACATTGTACATGTATGTTGCAGTGGATATGCCGAACTAGGCCCCTAGCAAGAGTGATGCTCTGTACCCCGAAGTTGATCCTGATACCATAATCCAAGGATTGTTGCGAGAATCGGATACGGCAAGGTGAGTTGACGTCAAACTTCCCGATAAGGTTCGTGTGATCGATCATCGAGTGAACATATTGTTGCCCGACGAGATGTACCTAAGGTTCCCTGATGCTGTGCTAGAGTATCTTAATCAACGAGCACGGAGGCTGGTGTCGAGGGGCATGAGGCTCAGGTTGCTCGGGAACCTGTTTGAAGTCCCCAGGGGCCGCCAAGTCAGGTGGGTGAAGTGGGTTAGCATCCCCAAGTACTTGTTGGCGAGCACCAGTCCCCCGAGTCTCGGCATGAGGGGTAGAGCTTGGTGGTGTGGCTCAGCCCTCGGAGCCAGTGGTTGAGGTAGAGATCTCCGTCGATGAGTTACTGGAAGAAGTGAAGCGATGCCAAAGCAATACCAGCGCTCGTGCTCGTCTAGTGCAAGATGCGTTGTTGGAACAGCTGGATGCTGTCTTTGGCGATAACACTGGCGGTCCAGTCTCGCGGGAGGTCATTACTATTGATAGTGGAGAGGCGGAGGTAACCAGCCAAGCTGTAGGCGAGACGGGTCCGATGGTTGAGGTTCTTGAGGTCCAATCGGAGTCTGGAAAAGGCGTGATTGGTAGAGGTGGCAAACAGGTCGCTAAGCACGAGCACAGTACGAGCCCGACAAGTTTAAAAGCGGCCCGGCATGGCCCAAGCCAGTTAGTGGCCCGGCACGACCCGAGCACGTTAGAATAACAGGCCGGGTTGGGCCTAGGAATATTAGCCCATTGGCCTGACCCGAGCCCGTAATGGGCCTGGCACGGCCCGAGCACGACATATTTGGGCCGGCCCGTTTCAAACACAAACTTTCATTTTGTTTTTAAAAATATTAAAAAAACCACAATGATGAGATTTGAATATTAGACCTCCTTATTTAAAATCTCATGACAATTCCACCAATGCTATTTCTTTTATGTTGTCAAAATAGTGAAAAAAAACATTATATCCTTATTTTGACATAAAGTATTTTTTTCTAAATATTAAATAGGGTTAATGCTCATACACCCTGATTTTTGAAAATACTTCTCATACACCCCACTGTCTTATTTCTCTTCCCCTTTACATAACTTTTTCTCCCTTTTCTTCCTACCTACCCATCTTGTCAAAACCTCTACCAGTAGTACCCCTCTTTGTTGTCCTTTTCGTTTAGTTTGCTGTCTATTTCGTTGTTTATTTCATTGTTTACTTAACTAAAGTTTTTGAAACGTGGTGGGCCTATCAGAGTTTTATTTGTTTGAATATATATGCAGAGTTAACAGTCATCCTCTGATTCAAAGGTAAACAGTACGTATTACTATTCATAATTTCGATCGTTGACAGACTTGAGTTGAATGCTATCTGTAAAAATACAAGCAAAGAATTGCAAAAGGAAAGAGAAAAATTGAGAAAATTGAAAGATTATAGAAAAAGTCTTAATAGAGAAACCCCCAATTACTGGGATATTATCTATAGACTTCAAACCAGAATATATAAATTAGAACAAGATATTGATAATCTCTTATATGTTCTGGAAGAAGAACAAAAACCTCTGGATTATTTGAGCATTGGTTAGATCCGCAAATCACTGGTATCAGAGCTTGCAAAGAGCTCAAAAAGGGGAATCCCACTATGGGGACAATGTCAGAATTGCTATTAGAGAAATTAAATTCTCTATTAAATTCCTCTAATGAGAAATATCAGAGGCTGTTACTAGAATTATATAGATGTCAAACGCATCTAGAAAAGTTACCCACTATAATCCACCAATTGGAAAGATTGGAAAACAAAATGGATTATATCAAAGAACTTCTAAAAACGGAAGTAGAAAAGCTGACAGTCGTTAGTAGAAAAATCAATGAACAGCAAAAAATGCTGGATTCTATGAAAAATATACTGAAGGACAAGAAATTGCCTACAGTAAAAACAAAGAAAGCTAATGGGTTCAAACCATTAGAAAAACCAAACAAGAATCTTGTTCCAAACATGATTTTTCTGGAACCATCTACTAGTCATACTAGTATCCGGTATGAAAACCCGAAGAAAAGAGATATCAAGATGTTAAGCATCTTCGGAAAAAAGAAAGGAGTACAACTCCTAAATGCCGAAGAATTCGAATTCAACGAAATTGAACAGGAGGTAAAAAACTCCTCAATTCCAAAATTAGATTTCAGACAAATCTACAAAAGGGGAACGTTTGATCTAATGGATAGCCATTATTTTAAACTACTAGAAATTGCAACCCCCTCTACAGCAGGAGGAGAGACTGATCTTCTAATGATCACTCATTCAGAAGTTGTCAGAGCTCAAGCAAAAAAATATCAATTTATGCATATTGGGGCAGTCCAAGTAGGCATAAATCTGCTTGCTCGAGAAGGCATAGACTGTTCAGTTCTATGTGTCTTACAAGACAATAGACTAACAGATTTCTGAGCTAGTCTGTTGGGAACCCTTGAAGCATCTTTATGTGATCAAGTAGCATATTTCAACTGCTTCCCAAATTTTACAGCCAGCTTGAAGGATGCAGCTCTCTGTCTACGACTGAGAGTCAAGACAGATGACATATCTATGAAAGAAGATATGCAAGAATTCGTAATAGTATACATAATATACTATAAATTGATGAGCACTACAGTAGCCCCCAAGACAAGAATAACAAATATTCCGGGTCTTACTACTGGCTTTCTCACCAATCAAAAGAACCATTCACAACAGATTCATAAAGTTACTTGGAATGAAGTGACTTTTCCTCTTGAATGGAAATTATCCGGTCCAAAAAAGCCACCTGAAAGTGCGAAAGCAAAAATTTATGAAAGTAGAAAGACTGGAGAAATCAGTCTCAATTTTGACAATCACAGAAAACGTGATGTCTGTCCTGAGAACCTCAGGATAAACATGAATCTTCTCAGAAGAAGCTATAACACTAGAGAAGCTAGTGTTAGTGGTACAAAACCCACTATTGAAGAATCAATATCTGAAGAAGAACTAGAAGCTGATCTAAATAGATCAGTTAATATGTTCAGAGCAGAAAAGCTCTATGAACTCTATGAAGAAGCAGAATCTTGCGAAAATCCTGAACAATTAGAAAAACTAATCGAAGAAATGAAAGATTTCAAAATCAGAAAGACGAGAAAAGTCTTTCCTTATCAAGATATTGAAATGGAAGAAGGAGAAAGCTCCAGAACTTTCATTAGCAGAGAAAAAGGGAAACTAAAACTCCCAGTTCAGAAAGCCCCCACGGGCAGAAAAGAGGAAAGAAAGTCCCAAAGATTTGTCCCAGAGGACGATATATCTAGAGTTCCAATCACAAACTATGGCATCTGGCTAAATCTAGACAAGGCTCTAGACAAAAGAAAAGCCGTTGACCAATGGGTAGATAGTCTGATGATGGCCTCTGCACTTACCCTTGGAAAATTTGAAGCACCAGATTTGCAGGTGTACTATGAAACTACTCTAACCGGAGTAGCAAAAAAGTATTATCTGTCTTTCAAAGAGACTACCAGAGGAAGAGACTAGTTAGAAGAAATCAAAAATTCAAAATCTCCTTATGATTTTGCAGTACCCCTTTATGATCATTTCTGTGGAGATCTGTCAAATCTGAGTGAGAAGGCTAAAGAAACGGCCAAATCAAATATCTATGCTCTCAAAATCTGTGACATGAGATATTTTGAAGAATACTTGAATGAATTTCAAGAATATTACTGTACAATTGGTGAACTAGATAATACTGATCTAGTTAATCTGTTGCACAGAAAACTCCCTGAACCATGGAGAACAGCTATGAGAGAAAGCATAGCTGAAAAACCAATTGATAGATTTTCAGTAAGAGGGATTGCCGACAGAATCCGGCAATTACTAAAAGAGCAATGCAAAGCCAATCTTAGAGCTAAGATGTCCAAGAAACAACTCAAAGGAGTTGAAAATTTCTGTTATGGAATATTGGATATGCCAACCAACTGGGGATGTCATGAATCCAAGTTCCACAGGAAGAAGAAAGAAAAATATTACTCTAAAAAATTCAAAAAGAGTAATCAGAAAAAGGATTGGAAATTCAAGAAAAGTTCCAATTACAAGAAACAACAGGAAGAAGATCCTAAAAAGAAATTCTTCAAGAAAAAGAAGAATACTCATCAACATAAACAACCGAGCAAGAAAGCTTGCAGATGTTGGTTATGTAAAGCTGAAGGGCACTATGCCAACGAATGCCCGGAAAAGGGTAAAAGATCTACTAAGGCTCTCTTTGAAGAATATGAGCTTATAGTAGAATCAACAAATATGAAAGGCTACGAAATAGCCTATTCAGATGATGAAGAAGACGACAGGTCAGTATACTCTGCCCGGTCTGACGAAGAAAAATCATCTGGTTCTGAGACAGATTCTGAAGTAGAGTACTTCGAATCCAGACAAATGAATGTTTTGAAAATCAAAAACTGGGAAGAAAGTAAGACAGAATCATTAATGTCTTCTTATCAGGTGAACCCTGGTACATTTGTCTGTGACTACTGCCTATGTCAAGAAAAGAATGGTCTCCCTATGTTCTGTGAAGAGTCAAAAAAGACTTATCACAAAGAATGCTTCATAGCTGAAGCACGAAGAAAAACCAAAAATGGACTTGTCAGCCAATTGGTAGAACAAGAATATGAAGAATATTTCTCTGAACAAAAAGAGAAAAAGGTAGAAGCCTTGTTCCAAGAAATCCTGGAACCATCTTCCTCAAAAATAAAGGAAGAAAGTATCGATGAAGATATCGAACTGGTTGAACCACAAAAAATTGTTCCAGAAGAATGTAAACCATTCATTCCAAAGGAACAAGCTCCAAAAAATGAGCTTCAACAATCGAAAGTCGTCTCTACTAGTAGATACAGCAACTACATAGAGATTGGACTAAAATTCCCTGATCATAAAAAATATCATCTACACGCCTTTGTAGAAAATGGATAAGGATTTACAGTTGCAAAGAGATTTGCAATTCCAGATGAACTCTGGAAAGAAGATAAGAAAAGAATCGCTACTGGTGTCACCTTTGACGGAAGCCATCTTACGATGAACAAAGTAATAAAAAATGTTCATATCACTATAGGTGGACGAACATTTATCATCCTGAATGTTTGGCAATCTGAAGGCCAAGGATCCTATTTCTTGTTGGGAAATGATTTTATTCTCCAACAACGATTCATCCAGGATGAAGAAGCAATAGGCTTCAGAAAAGGAGAACGAGTGTTCTGTGCAGACAGGGTTACTCACGCCAAAAGTGTGGTAGGACCAAATTTTACTACTCAGTATCAGAGATCGCAACAGAATAGTGGTGATCTTACCCCCTACAAGCCCAAATTTGAACCAATCCTCCAAATCAAACAACAAGAGGAATTACTTGTTGAAGAATCTTCTGAAGAAGAAGAAGAAGAAGAAGAAACTAGTGAAGACGAAGAAGCTAGTTTCATTCATGAGCACAAACTCAAGGACTTTCAGAACAAGCTTGAAACTCAAAAAATTCCTACTCTTGACAAAATCAAGAAACTACTCGAACATAATATCGACGCAGACCCCCAGAAGTTTTGGGAAAAAGACCCAGTGGTCTGTGAATTGAGATTACATGATATGAATGCCATTTGTCATGTCAAAGCTATTCCTTAGTATAAAGAAGAAGATCAAAAGGAATTCAGAAAAGATATTGAAGATCTCCTGAACAAGAGATTAATTCAACCTTCCACTAGCCCTCATCATGCTCCAGCATTCTACGTAAGAAATCATGCAGAGAACCTCAGAGGAAAAGCTAGAATGGTAATTGACTACAGAGATGTCAACAAGAAAACTGTCAAAGACGGTTATCAAATTGCTCAAGTAAGAGTATTGATCAACCAGCTCAGAGGAGCCAAAGTCTTTTCCAAATTCGATGCAAAGTCGGGTTTTTGGCAAGTCAAGATGCATCCTGAGAGTGTGCCTCTCACTGCCTTTGGAACACCACAAGGTTATGACGAATGGCTGGTAATGCCTTTTGGTCTAAAGCAAGCTCCTTCAATCTTCCAAAGAAAGATGGACAACATCTTCAAGCATGTGGCGGAGTTCTGCGTCGTCTACATAGATGACATCCTAGTCTTCTCCAAAAACAGAGAAGAACACATGAAGCACCTCCATGAGGTAGTAAAGCTGATAGTTCAGCATGGAATTATCCTAGGAGAAAAGAAAATCTTCTTTATCCTCGATGAAGTTGATTTCCTAGGAATAAATATCAAAAATGGAGTGATAAAACTTCAACCTCATATCCTTGAGAAGATCTGGAAATTCCCAGATAAAATTCCTGATGCTAAGAGTCTAGAGAGATTCCTTGGTGTCATAAATTATGGGAGAGATTTTATTCCCAAAATCTCAGGGTTAACAGCAATGTTATCTCCAAAGACAAGTTCCAAAAGAAGATGGAACTTCACAGAAGATGATGAAAAAATTGTGAAGCAGATAAAAAATCTCTGCAAAAACCTCCCTCCTCTTCAACAACCAGAAGAGAATGATGAAATTATCCTCCAAACAGATGCGAGTGATAATTATTGGTCCGGTGTGGTTCTGGCAAAAACTCCTGGAACTAACATTGAAAAGATCTGTAAATTTTGTAGTGGCAAGTTCAGCCATGCAGAACTGAATTATCCCACAGGGGAAAAATAATTTTTGGCTGTTAAGAAAACAATTTTAAATTCTCCATCTTTTCTTGTAAAACCCTTTACTGTCCCCACCGATTGTGCCAGAGTAAAGAATTTCAAAATTTTCAAACTTGATAAAGCTGCTGACAGAGGAAGATTAGCAAACTGGCAATTATTTCTTAACCAATATGATTATAATGTTGAGTTAATTGCAGGAAACAAGAATTATCTTCCAGACGCCTTAACTAGAGAACTAGCCATGTTTAGCCAAAGAGATGATGACGAAGGTCGTAATCCCAGAAACAGAAGATCTGGGAAAGAACATGAGCCGGAAGAGGATCCCAAAGAAACCAAAGAAAAAATCTCAAAAGGTTTCTGCTAAGTCCAAAAGGACTAGCCTCAACTGATCAATCCCAGGGTAAAGGATTGGCTAACCCGTCTCAAAAGGCAGACGGTAAAGGCTCATCAAGACCGTTGAAGGCTGTTGCTTTGCCAAAAAGCAAACCTACTCCAACTGGAGTAATAAATGTTTTTAATTATGAACTTCAAACGTTCGATACTCTTGTGTTCAGAACTGGCAGGAGACTAGCTTATCACCAGAAAGCAATCTTGGATAATCTCCTTTTTTCTTTTCAAGAAAGAAGCAGTGGTCTGATGTTCCCAGCTCTCTTTGCCTTAGCTGAAGAACTCTACGAAAATGGTAGACCGCAGTTTGAAGAACTTCATACACAGCAGAGTGCTGTCAGAAAAGAAAAAATTCACTTCCTTGAAACTCTAGAAAGTACTAAGGTCCCTATCATGGCACTCAATGAATCAAACTGGCATGAATTCCATAGTCTGATAGGAAGTCATAATTCAGAAGACCGAGTTCCTCCAACTCTCTTTATCATTGCAGGACCATATGTTGGAAGATACTTAGTCAATGTTCAGAGTGAACATCCTCAAGAACACAAGCTTTGGCTTGATGAAAATGGTTTTGTCCATAATCTGTGGACTAAAACAAATGATGATCTTAAAGGTTTGCCTCCTATCATTGTCAACACAGTCAAAAACATTACAAAAAAATGACTGCATGCTTCGACTGAAGTTCAGATCCACTATTCCAGAATGGATCCAGAAGGCGAACAGTGAGGTTGAGTATATTTCTCCATATCATTATGTGAGAATTATTCAAAGGAAATATCTGCAGTCTGCCTGTGTTGGTTACAATGGCCAACCAAACTCGAGCATCCCATGGATGAAAGCCATGGCCCTGGAATATATCAAGAAGATTATCTCTGAAGATATCAATAATACCTTCCTAGCAGCAGGAGAGAAGACTATTATCATTGCTTATGATCATCCTGATGTAGTCAGCAGTGACCTGTTCCTATCTCTTACCAGAAAAGAGATAGATTCGACACTAGCATGCTTACAGTGGGTGGAAAGACTTGAAACAGACAACCACTACAAAATGTATGTTGATACAAATGTCAAAGATAATGCAAAAACTGCTCGTATAGCCCAGGCAGACAACAACTCCTTTGTCTTTGGCCACAATTCTGAAACATATGAGAACATGTGAAGCTACAGGTGAAGAATCAGCACCAAACTTGCAACTGTAGACCTTTAGACTTTTCTAAAAGCTACTTTTGCTTTTGCAAAAAGTCAAGAAGAAGACGTTTCACCAACTACTTTTCTGCTTTTTCCATCCGACCTCCATCATCAGGAGCACTCAGAAAAGCTGGAAGGTCACGGAGTTGTTCTGTATATTTTTATGTTTTGAATTTTAGTTTGAGTTCCGCTTCCTATATAAGGAGCCTTAGTTCCAGTTGTGAGGGGGCGCAAAATTTCGATATCAGTTCTAGATTCAAAAAACAGAATTAGAAAATTGAGCATAAGAGTCTTCTCTCAAATAGTATAGCAGTGTGCTTCCTTTCCTGTCTAAGTGTGAAGTAGTGTGCTTTCATTACAAGTAAGTATCTGTTCTTATTCTTATGGATAGCTAAACAGCTTTTACTGTTTACCTGAGAATGAGGCTCTGAATGTTTAGCATGTATGTATATTTGAATAAATGAATTCAGGTGGTTGCTCACCCACTTCTTCAACAAATATAGTTGTCATTACATTTCCTTATTGTCATCATGTTTCACCATCTAGATGCATGCATCCTATAGAAATCCAAAGTTCTAATTGTGTTATTCACCTGGAAAAAAATCAGTTTTAGAACAAAAAATTAGGACAAGCAGCAGTGATTCCGCCTGTTAAAGTAGCCGCTAGGCAAAAAACTTGGGCATGTTGAAGGCTAGTCTTGTTTTTGTTTTTGTCATCTAGAGCAAAGTTTTTTTTGGTCGAATAATATTGCTAAAACCACGGGTCAACATAGGATACAAAAGGCATTATCCTGAAAAGACCTACCCTATTAGTCTTTTCCTAAAAGTAATAGTGTAATACATAAGTGTTGTGTATTTGGGCAAAATACAGAAGCTTTTTGGGTATACGGGAAATGACCCTATTAAATATATGTTTATGAATAAAGACTAATCTCATAATAATACAACTATAGAATGAATGAAAGAATAATATGATACTAAATCTTCATTATATAAATCTTTATTATATTAATAAAGATTAATTTCATAATAATACTAAAAGCAATATATTTTGAGTTATTTTTTTCTTTCTTTCTTTCTTTCTTTCTTTCTTGTAGTGGAATATAAAAAATTATTAGAAAACTAATCTTAAAAAGCTAAGATTGAGAAAAACATTGTAGAACTTAATTTATTTGAATTTTCTAAATAGTTAAATAAAATTATTTTTTATTTATTCAAATTAAGATTTTAAAATCGTGCTTTATAGTGGGTAGGCAAGAGCACGGCCCGTTTATTGGCCCGGCATGATATGGGCTTGGGCCATGTGTCGGACTAGGCTTAATGTTTAAGTAAATGGGCCGGCACGAGCCCGACACTATAATAAATGGGCCGGTCCAAGCACGACTAGACCCGCTTAAAATGGGCCGGGCCAGTCCGTTGGCCACCTCTAGTGATTGGGGGTGCCCAGGTTACCGAGGCGGGGGCCCATGGTCAGGTTGGCGAGGGAGATGGGACTCGAGTAACTGATACGTGCGCCTGCACAGACGGGGTTGGGTCAAAGAAAAGGACTGTATCGCAGCTTGGGCTCGGGAGTCCCCCAGTTGGTGTGAGTGTCGATACTTGTGGGGGCAAGAAGTCTCGGACTGAGAATGTATCGCGCTCTAGATCGATGAGTGGGGTTCTGGCAATGAGGTTATCGGGGGTCTCGTGCGCACCCTGGGCAAGATTAGAGTTACTAATTGTGCCATCCTTCATATGGTTGCCGACTTGCGGAATTGTCATCGCGACCGCAGTTGTGCGAATGCTGAAGATCCACGCCTGGGGTATTAGGAGGCTGATGAGGGTATGTATCGTTATGAGTTTGTACATTTTGTTCATTTCTTTCGCATAGGTATGCTGACACTATGGTCTACATTGCAGGTTGTGAACATGAATTATCTTGCCTCGGCCGAGCTAGTAGCCCATTTTGATCTGGAGATAGCCCGACTACAGGGGGAGCTGAATGTCGAGAGCGAGCAGGAAAGCGAGCTTCAGAGTGCACTGGATCTCGGCCAAGTGGAGCAGGAGAAGGTGAGGCGGGCGATTGACGATGGGATCGCGAGGAGGATAGAGTTAGAGTGGGCACTGGCCATGGAGGAGTGTAGTCGTCGGGAAGCCGAGAATGCTGTTGTTCCACTGGAGGAGGCGAACCTGGATCTGACCAGTAGGTTGCAATGGGTCGAGGTTAGTTTGAAGACCTTAGAGGAGTTTAGGTCTTGAATTGGCACTGCTGAATAACGATTCGGGAGTGCTATACAGCCTTGGCGAGTTTGGCTCCCTACCCTGAGTGTGTGTCAGAGTTGGACGGATATGTTAGTACTCTGCAAGGGGAGGTTGATAGCTTGCGAGTCATTGCACTTCAGGCAAGCGAGAGGGAGGCAAAAATGGATTGACTAAGGAAGGAGTTGGTTGAGTAGCAGACTCGGGCTAGTAGCTTTGCCGAGGACTGCATTCGTTTGCGCGCCGCTACCGAGACACATTTTGACAAGCTTTAGAAAGCCAAACGAGATGGCGCGGACAAGGCGATGGATCTCTATCTCTGGTCAGATCATTTTCAAGAGAAGATGAACAAGGCCTTCTCGGATGGGGCCCTGCACTAGATCCGAGATGGTATCGCTGCCGGTTGGATTGATTAGGAGAAGCGCCTCTACATAATTAATGTGATCATTATGATATGTAAATTACATGATGTAATTGATGGAGGTGTAGTGTTGTCAAGGATGTGATGCATAGAGTAGTATATATGTGCAATAATTGATAATCATGCTCAATATTTTGTATGACAAAATCAAACAAAAAGGCTTTGGTCCCTGGAACCTAAATTGGCTTACTGGAATAAAATGACATTTCTTAATTTGTATGGTTGTTAGACATATATTAAACGTACTCAGTACGTGTACATGAGACTTGTAACTATACATATGCTGTATTATGGGCAACAAGCAAATGATACGAAAGGATAGGAAACCTATGTGTTAACATCAGAGATTGGAACAAGTGAAGTCTCTAGCTGAAGACATCTTGCATGCATGTGTTATTTGAATAATATTGTAGGGCACATGTAACCATCATGGAGAAAGAAACCATCTAGGTGTGCATGGATATATAGTTTGTTGATACGTCGTATTAATTGCACAAATCATATATAGAATGAAAACATGAGGGCAAGCATGCTTTCAAATTTCAATTGAATAAGTGTGTGTATGGAAAATTATCTTTGCAGTGAGGCTGTAGTTTGGAGATTGCAAATAGAATATGAGACTTGCAGGTGCCCAGAAAAGTATAGACTAAACTGTGCCATTAACCGGTGGGTGCTCGGGGTAGGGTGACCAGATCAGTTGGGAAGTTAACTGAGGCCAGCATATGCGCCGAGTTCATGAAAGGGAAATGGGTCACCTGGTGTTGTAGGGTGCCCAGAGAAGATTGATGGTGTCTGACTTAGTTCTTTGGGTGCCGACATCACCCCCTAATTTTTTGTTTTTTTTTTGTTTTTTGTTTTTGGAATCGGTATCAGGGAGGCAGCAGGTACAGGTGAGGGTAGCTGGTTTCGGTGATAGTTGACACAGTGGTCTGCTGGGACCGGTGAGGCAGTGGGTACCGGTAATGGTTTCGTTATCGAGAAGCTGGGATTTTTCTTGGGTTTGAACCGAGGTGTGAAGATGATGCCGGTGAGGCTTTCATTTCTTAGGAGTTGGACAACCTGGGAGTTGAAACATGGGTGGGCTCCCGTACAGGAGTACCATGGTGATTAACGACCTCGGCCCGGTCGGGAGCTAACCGTGTCGGACCCGATAGCAAGAGTCGGTCGGGAACTAGTGGAGGGGGGTTTGCAGGTGAACCTAGGATCTGGAATTGCTGGTGCCTGGAGGTCAAAAGTTTTTCTTCAGTGCTTGGAGAGCTTGAGCTAGTACCCAGACGAGAGTAAAGCAAGAGCTCGTTGCCAACACCTTCAAGCAAAGATTCCGAGTCACCGAGACCTCTTGGATTAGTCACAGAGAAATTGCCGAGATTGTGGACTTGTGGCAGCGGAATCAAACTGTTGGCTAGTGTGAGTGAAGAGGCAGATGCGAGAGAGAGAAGGGTCCAGGTGCAAAGAGAGGATTCGGGGTGTCCAAATCAATCTGGGTACCTGTCTTGGTCTCTAATGTGAGAGAGTTCCCAGCGGCTGTGACTCGATCCACCAAAGTTTCTTCTGGGATGAGTCAAGCTAGGGAGTAGGGTTGAAAGTACTTGGGAGTGGGATGTGGACGTACCTACTAACTCGTAGTACCTGGTGGTTCCTCGGAGGCTTGAGTGAGGTTGAGGGTAAGGGGTGTCCTGCATGTACCTGTTAATGTATGTGACTGAGGGGTCTAATTAACGATAAATAAAGAGAGAGAGAGAGAGACACACACACACACACACACACACACACAAGAAGTATAGTGGTTCGTCTCCCGCCTTAGCGGGAGACTACGTCCACTTGAAAGCTTAACTATGTGTGTTGGGCCTTGCTGCCCAAGAGGATTACATGAGATGTAATGGGATGATGTTTAAGTGGGAGGAGGGTTCCCTTTTATAGGTAAGGGAACCCCTATCATTTACATTTTCTTAGATGTGGGATGCAAAACCACTATTCTAGTCTAGAAAGCCATATTGTGGAGGCATGTTGGCAAGGTTGGGAAGATGGCTTCCCGGCGAGATATTGGCAGCTTCCGACTACCGTGGCGTAGCCTGGACATCGGGCTACAGGATACATGTCTTGGTTGGGTCCCACCATGGCTTGTGGGCCCCCTAAGAAGGTGTTACTTATGCTTGGTGAGATAGCAAATTAGTCATGCTAGTGAGAGGTATCTACAAGTCCGCGAAGTCCCCAAGTAAGAGGAGCTTCTTGGTTGGGGAGTTATAAATATGATGTCATCAAGCATAAGTAACACTCGAGAGGTGTCTAGCCTCTACAAGTCCCCGAACTCCGTAAGCAAGAAGGGACTCGTTAACCTGCAAAGACAAAAAACGCGCATATGTAGAATGCTTATTGTATTGGGCAACGTATGTGAGTTGCACAGATATGCATTGGCATATGTGAATGTACGTGGTGCATGATACCTATTGATGTATACATGAGAATGTCGTTGAGTATGATCGTATAGGCTCGAGAACGCATACGGTTGTTTGAGCATACCAAGAATGAGTATACGGATTACATATGATGCGCGTGGTGCTCGCAAGAGAATGAATGTGGTTTAGTTGACTAGGTTACGCTCGGTGTAAGTAGCATGAGTGCCCTGAAGGCAAGCGTTTGTAATTCGTGAATGATGAATATGCGAACGCTTGTGTTTGTTTGGTTTTCGCTTGTATTAATGGAACGTGAAAAGAATTCGATTTGTTACAAACGACAAATGGTAGAAGAATTCAATGTTCCATTAATGCGTATTATGTCGAGGGGATGTGAGTGTAAAACTTGGGAATGCCGGAAGGAAAGAGCGTGAAAGCTCGGGGGTGTCAGGAAGGCGTGAGAGGAAAGCTCGGGGGTGTCGGGAAGGCGTAAGCGGGAAGGTCGGGGGTGTCGTGAGGGCGTGAGGGGGAAGCTCGGGGGTGCCGCCAAGGCGTGAAAGGAAGCTCGGGGTTACCGCGAAGGAGTGAGCGGAAGCTCGGGGGTGCAGCGAAGGAGTGAACGGAAGCTCGGGGTTTCCGCGAAGGCGTGAGCGGAAGCTCAGGAGCGTTGAGCTCGGGGGTGCCACGGAGGCATGAAAGTTAGAGCTAGTGAGCGCGGAGCTCGGGAATGCCGCAAAGGCTTGAGTGGGAAGCTCGGGGTTGCCGCGAAGGCGTGAGAGGAAACTTGTGAGCTGGAAGCTCAGGAGCACTGAGCTAGGGAGTGCCCCTGGAGGCATGAGCGTTAGAGCTCGTGAGAGCGGAGCTCGGGATTACCTCTAAGGCATGAGCGGAAGCTCGGGGTTGCTGCGAAGGCATGAGCGGAAGCTCGTGAGTGGGAAGCTCAGGGGTGCCGCAAAGGCGTGAGCGGAAGCTCGGGGTTGCAGCGAAGGCGTGGGCCGAAGCTAGTTAGCAGGAAGGTCGGGAGTGTAGAGCTCAGGGGTGCCGCTGAGGTATGAGCTTTAGAGCTCGTGTGTGCTGAGATAGGGGGTGCCGTGAAGGCGTGAGCGTTAGAGCTCGTGAGCGCGGAGCTCGGGGGTGCCGCGGAGGTGGTGGGCGTTAGGTAGTTGTTAATGCTCGATCTTTTGTTTAACGCGGGTCCGATGGGCGGACTGCTACTTTGAGGGCTTGATGGCCTTCGCTAGCTGTCACACGAGAGACAGGGCGTCAGAGGGAGACCCCGTTGGGCGGTTTTCACTTCTTCGATGCCTAAGTCAGTCAATGCATATATGCAGCATAGCAATAAATGAGTAGTAATCATGTGTCATTAATGAGGATAGAGGAGAGAACCTTTTGTAGGTGAGGAGAAGGTTGACCTTCTTCTTGTTTTCAATGTGGGACTGATGTGCTTCGATTCCCAGTGTCTGGAGCTTCTGATGCTATCTTGGCGTAGTGCGTGGCGGCGCATTAGCGGTGGTCTGGGGGTGATCCGGGGCTCAGGCGAAAGCCCGCCTGGCTGCGTTTCCGTAGGTCACTCCTTTGGTGGGAGTTGGTACTTCTGGCGGTACAATGAGCGTGGCTCATTATAGCTAATTATGCTTGCAAATGCACATATAGGTACAGTAGTTAACATAATCTTTGATACCCAAGCGTCGGGGGTTAACCGCTGGATCAATGGCTGCCGAGGGCTGTGTTAACCGGTCCCTTTATTCTTTCTAGGAGGAGAAAAGCTTGACTGTAATGCCGGGTAGCTGTCATCGATCGTCATTATGAGGAGTTGCCTTACCGCTTGGCGGTTGGTCGTAGACCATAGACCATAGACCAGTGGAGTCTAGACCCGTTTAGGCCTATTTCCCGTGGGGAGGGTTTGACAACATATGGTGGCCAAGAGGCCAGACAAAGTATTTACACAGTGTACATGTAAATCTTGCTAATTGTATGAACAACAAATAAGCATGGCATAGTTTATCGCAAGTGTCACATGTTTATTTAATTGAGTTGCAATTGAATAGAAGCATGACATATTTGTATAGCATGTACTTGTAGTAAAGTTGCTAATAACATTTTTGCATTGTTGTGAACATGCTTAAGGATCACGAAGACATGTAAATGCATATCAAGTGTGATATATTGTAGGCATGCTTAGAAGTAGTAAAAGTATGGCATTGGCATGGCACTAGCTCAAATTGAAAGAGCGAAGGAATATATAGTCACTTATCTTATGCCGATTTGGAACAAGTAGGAGTTGGAATTGATGTAAGTGCCCAAATTATGTTGGAGTTGTCCTAGCCTCGCTAGCAGAGGAATATGTCGCCGCCGGACTTGCTAGCCGAAAATGTCACCTCCGGACTCGCTGGAGGAATATGTTGCCGCGGACTCGCTTAGCAAAAGATATTGCCGCCGGACACGCTAGCCTCACTGAAGGAATATGCCGCTGTGGACTTGCTAGAGGAAAATGTCACCACCGGACTCGCTAGCGGAAGATGTCGCCGCCGGACACAGTAGCCTCGCTGGAGGAATATGTTGTCACTGACTCGCTAGAGGAAGATGTCGCCGCCGGACACGGTAGCCTCACTGTAGTAATATGTCTCCGCGGACTCGCTAGAGGAGGATGTCGTCATCGGACACACTAGACTCACTAAAGGAATATGCCACCACAGACACGGTAGCTGAAAATGTCTCCGCAGAACACGCTAGCCTCACTGGAGGAATATGTCTCCGCCGGACACGGTAGCCTGGCTGGAGGAATATGCCGCCGCCGAATCGCTTGAGGAAAATGTCGCCGCCGGACTCATTAGAGGAAGATGTCGTAGCCGGACACGGTAGCCTCGCTGGAGGAATATGTCGTCGCGGACTCGCTAGCGGAAGATGTCGCCGCCGGACAAGCTAGAGGAAGATGTCGCCGCTGGACACGCTAGCCTCACTGAAGGAATATGTCGCCGCGGGACTCGCTAGAGGAAAATGTCGCCGCCGAACTCACTAGCGGAAGATGTCGCCATTGGACACGGTAGCCTCGCTGGAGGAATATGTCGCCGCGGACTCTCTAGAGGACAAAAAGTTCAAGGTACGTGACGAAGCCTTTGTGTTTGCTTCCCACAGACGGCGCCAATGTTAATGTATGTGACCGAGGGGTCTAATTAATGATAAATAGAGAAAGAGAGAGAGTGACACATACACACACATACACACACACACACACACAAAAGAAGTTAGTGGTTCGTCTCCCGCCTTAGAGGGAGACTACGTCCACTTGAAAGCTTAACTATGTGTGTTGGGCCTTGCGGCCCAAGAGGATTACATGAGATGTAATAGGATGATGTTTAAGTGGGAGGAGGGTTCCCTTTTATAGGTAAGGGAACCCCTCTCATTTACATTTTCTTAGATGTGGGATGCAAAACCACTATTCTAGTCTAGAAAGCCATATTGTGGAGGCATGTTGGCAAGGCTAGGAAGATGGCTTCCTGGAGAGGTATTGGCCGCTTCCGACTACAGTGGCGTAGCCTGGACATCGGCTACAGGATGCATGTCTCAGTTGGGCCCCACCATGGTTTGTGGGCCCCTTGAGAACGTGTTACTTATGCTTGCTGAGATAGCAAATTAGTCAGGATTCATTGGTAATATCGTCATTCAATACTGCATGAGGGCAGTTGCAAAATACATTCAACTAAGAAAAGATAAAAGAAGATAGTATCGGTGCTTACAAGCATGGGGAGAAGAGATAGCGGGGTGGAGACTGCGCAGTCTAGGTGCCTCGCTCTACTTGGGATAGTAGCAGAGGTGCTGGGCATTTCATGTGTGTGGGAGAGTGATGTAGTCTGCTCCCCTCAAGTAGAAGGTAGCAGGTCCAATGGCCTCAATGATTTCCTATGGCCCTTCCCAGGTGGCTTTGAGCCCTGTTGGGGTTGGGATTTTCTCCTTCATCACCCAGTCCCCGACAGAAAGGAGGCGAGGCATGACCCTGGTGTTATAGTAGCGAGCGATACGTTGTTTGTTGTTGATATTGTGAAGATGGGCTCGCTTGCGGCGCTCTTCCAAGAGGTTAGAGTCAAGGTTCAACCCTTCCGAGTTAGTAGTTGGGTCGAAGCATGCGACCCTTTCACTGTGAACCTCCTGCTCGACAGGGATCACTGCCTCCATGCCGAATGATAAGCAGAAGGAGGACTCACCATTGTCTTCTTTGGGGGTCGTCCTTATCGCCCATAGCACCTTGAGTAGTTTTTCTGCCCATAAGCCCTTGGCATCGTCCAACCTCTTCTTCAAGTTTTGCTTGATTATCTTATTGACAACTTCGACTTGGCCATTTGTCTATGGGTGTGCGGGGGAGGCGTATCGGATCTGCGTGCCGTACTGGCAGACGAAGTCCCTGAGCGTATCGTTATCAAACTGGGCACTGTTATAAGTGATGATTGTCTCAGGGATTCCGAATCTGCAATAGATGTTCTTCCATAGAAAGTTGATAACCTTGGCACTGTGATCGTGGCTAACGCCTCGGCTTCGACCCATTTGGTATTGTAGTCCACTGCAACAATGGCGAATTTTAGCTGTCCTGTTGCTGTTGGGAATTTGCCGATGAAGTCTAGCCCCCACTGGCAGTATGCCCAAGGAGCTATGATGATCTAGAGCGGGACAGAAGGTGCGAGGAGGGAGTTGGCGAACTGATGGCACTTGAGGCATGCACTAGCGATACGCTTTGCATCTTGCTCAATTATGGGCCAATAGTACCTTGTACGCAGTGCCTTGAATGCCAGGTTCCTCGCACCCGCGTGATTGCCACAGACTCCACCATGCAATGATAGTAGAATTCGTTGCCCCTCCTCGAGGGAGATACACTTCAACAGGGGGAAGGACCTTCCTACGATTCTCACGTCTCCAAAAATTTCTATCAATCCGAAGTTTTATAAAAGTTTTTCTATACTACTTAGTATTTTGTTTCAATCAGATTGATAATTCATGTTAATCACAAAGTGGAGTAGAGCAAAAGAAAATTCCCTGAGCTAGGTTCCCATCTTTAGCTACCTGGGCATTTCACCTCTTCTTCCCTCGGCACCCCACTTCACTCCTGTGATTTGGCTGCCCCCCCCAGGAGGCTAGTTTAAAGCTAACTCTGATGGTTCTTACCGTGGTATTAATCAAGCAGGCTATGGAGCAATTTTCAGAAACAGTGATGTGACCTTCTTGGGTGCTTTTTCTTGTAATGCACATGTCTCTTGTGCTATAGATGCAGAGTTATTGGCTGTGATTGAGGTAATTAAGGTGGCAAAAGAGAGAGGCTGGTTTCCTTTGTGGGTAGAAACAGACTCCATGTTGGCATTACAGTACTTTAAAAAGCCAAGCTTGGCGCCTTGGAGGCTTTGAGTGAAATGGATGAATAGCCTTGCATCCATTAGCCAGTTTCAGGTACACATCTCTCATGTCTTCAGGGAGCAGAATCAAGTCGCAGATAAGCTAGCTAAACACGGTGCCTTGAATAGTGGTTCAGTTTGGTGGGATTCAGTCCCTCAATTCCTGTTTAGTTCTCTTGTGCATGATTTTTCTGGACGTACTACTTACCGGTTTGCTTAGTTTTGGTTGGTTTTCTATTTGTCTGTTATATGTATGGGAGTGGTTAAGGTCTAGTCCCCCGCCCCTCACTCTGTATCTTTGGATTCTTTTTTTAATAATTATTCTAATGAGGGACATGCGGTGGGCTCCCGGTTGTAATGGTCCCCTTCGGGGTTGTGTGGGTACCTTGGTGCCTCTTTCGGACCGTTACAGAGGAGCTAATATCGCCTAATCCTCATTAGTTTTTTGAAAAAAAAAAAAAAAAGGTGTATATATCAAGTTCAAGCTTTAATAATTAAGATGTTGTGTTCAACTTTACCATATAAGCACACCTCGATAAATCATTTTCATGTGGCTCCCTATCATATTTTGTTGTCATTCCGAGTGATAATATATACCACAACATAGTTTAATTGGGACTTCGAAATGCGTGCATGCAACACACGTGTTTACTCATATATGTCGTCACCCGTTGAATCAACTTCAATCAAATTTCTACAGCATTTACCTCATTTTCATGGCTTAAATTTGTTCAGATTCTGTACAATTTAGACAAAGTTTTTTGTTATTTTTGTTTAGTTCAAATTGAAAATTAAGGCTATGGAGCTAATTGATTTTGAACTTTCTGATGAGGTTTAATTAGTTTCTGCAAATTCCTGGGGGGTGATCTAGTAGAATAGTTTGGGATAAAGTTTCTTCTTTTTGTTGTATATTGGGTAGTTCTTGTAATCTGCAGTTACCTAATTCATTGCAGCTAAATTTCGCATAAAAGTTCACAGTGAACATTTTCATCTAATTGTAGATTTATCACATGTGCTATGGTTTGAAAGAAGGTAAAATTTAGGGCTTGAGTTTAAGAAGCTTATACCTTTGTGAGAAAATATATATATATATATATATATATATCACTGCACCAATAATAGCATCAGACGACAGTTTTGGACTATTGTCTGATGAAGTTCAGTGCTGTTGTTAAACCCTGTGCCGTCTGGTGGAATTATCAGACAACAGCAGGAAACTGTCGTCTGAGTAAATTTTACACATGAGCAGTTGCTTACATGACTGTTTTCTTAATACCAGAAACAACAACAGCGCCGTATATGCTTACTATTGTCTCTATGAAGCTTCTACATCAAATGACTAATTTTTTTTGAGTTAATTACTGTTTACTCCCTATACTTTTAGGGTTTCGTCGTTTCAGTCCCTGACATTCGAATTTCACCTAAAAAGTCCCTGAACTCTCAATTTCCTCCCAATTCGTCCATACCGTCAACCTTCAGTCAAAATTGTCTGTTAAGATGCTGATGTGGCAACTTAAGTCGACACCTGGCGCCACTTGAGTCGACACCTGGCTCCACGTCGGTTGTAAAATGACGAAAACAACCCTACCTCTATTACGGTGCGTTCGATCTGATATAGTTGAAATCATATCGTAAACTCCCAAGAAACCCTAAAAAATCGATTTTGTGAGAACGGATCTAATCTCTTCCAAGTTCCAAACTCCCAAAAAAACCTAGATCCGACAACATTGCAAATCGAAAACCCAGAACCTATCATGTTACTAGGAGCGAGGAAGGCAACCTGAGTCGAAGAAGAGCGACGTTTTGTGGTGGTGACATGGTCGCGAACGATGCTGATTTGTGGGTTCCTCGAGCTACAGACCGGGAGAATGAGAAGGATGAAATCCCGAATTATGGTAAGTTTTGGAGGGGAACTATTCATCTCCAATATGAAGGGATTGAAGATGACGAAATCTAGGGTTTTGAAATACAAAATTGGGGGTTTTTAAATTGGTTAGGCCTTTTGTTTCTGGGTTATTGCAATGGGATTGCTGGTAGCTAAAAATGGTTTTTCTTAGTGTGGTGATGGTTTTGAGTGCTAGGGTTTGATTAAAATTTGAGGATATGGTATGCTTTATGGGTTTCTGCCTTTCTGGGTTTTGAGAAAGATGGCTTATTGTATCGAGTGGTAATAGAGATTGTGCCAACTATGTGTGTGGGTTTAGTGAATTGAGATTTGCATTCGATGGTTGTTGAATTTGCTAGGTTGGCTTTTAATACTGTCGAAATTGTGGTTGGATGTGTAGGTTTGGCTTTTAATATTGCTGTTTCTGTCTGGTTTCTGGTTGTGGTCCTAGTTTGGCTTTTAGTAAAGTAAAGAATTGTGCTTGTCTTTGTCTCCCATGTGTGAAGAATATTGGCCTTGTAAAGGCTTTTTTGTTTGGTTCCTTTTTGTTTTTAGCTATTCATGGAGGCAGTTTGGTTAAGTGTTTTTTGTATTGACTAAATGTTTTTGGTTGACCATTTTCATTGACTAACTATTTTTAATTGACCATATGCATTGACCAACCATTTTCATTGTTGAATTTGCAGAACATCCAGACTATTTTACGGTTAAAGTTTATCATGGAGGGTGCTTGAGGCAGGGCACATTTGTTGCTGGAAAGGTGGATTACTTTGATAACGTAGACAAGGACAAGATGTCCCTTGTAGAGGTTGACAACATGGCTAAGCAACTGAATCCGGGATATGAACACCAAAGAATAGACTACTGGTATAGGTGTGGGGATGAAACTGATGAGTTGATGAAATTGGAAACAGATGCAGACGTGATGGTTATGTGTACAACTATTCCCCATTGGCGGTTGATCATACTTTATTTGGACCACATGGAGCTTAAAGGGGTGTTTGGGGAAGAGGATGAGAATTGCTTCATATTTGAAGATTTCTTTTTCAGTCAAAAAGGTAGCTGTGGGGTGGTCATAGAAGAATTACCGGATGAACCAACAAAAAAGCCAGGTGTGGTGATTAAGGAGATATCAAATGAACCAATACCAGGAAGAAGCAAGGGAATTGAGATCAGAGAGGTTGACCAAGACCATGTACCAACTCATGCAAGCACAACTTGTGGTCTTAATCCAAAGGACAAGGGAAAACAGAAGCTGTTGGAGTATACTTCAAGTGGTAAGCAAGGCTCAACTGGAGGGAAAGCCACAAGTGGTGGAGGGCAGTTTAGCGTCCAAAGGCAATCTAGTGTGCAAGGGCAGTCTAGTGTGCAGGGGATGTCTAGTGGTGTAGAGAATGAAAGTTCAGGTTTTCATGATGTAAATATCGATTACTTCAATGCTATTCAGACCTTTGGTGGATTGGAAGGGGTTTCTGATGATGGGGGCAGTGAGGAAGGGGTTTCTATTGAAGATGACAGTGAGGAAGTCAGTTCTGGTGAAGATGGCAGTGAGGATGATGACTATGACCCCCAGGCCAATGATGAGGAGTATGAACAGTATGGTGATGAGGACAATGAGGATTGGATGGAAGGAGTTGTGCATGAAGAAGCTACACAAAGAACACCTAAAGCTGGAGTAAAGCTTACTAGTAGTCAAAGGGAAAGTGAGCAAGAAAATGTGACTGAGTTTGAAGATAATGAGGCCATGTTTGGTTTTCAAGATTCTAATGATGAGAATTTGGGTTTTACCATAAATTCCGATGGGAGCTTGAAGATGAAGGACTGGAATTCAATCCCAAATCTGACATGAAGAAACCATAATTTAAACTAAAACAGAAGTTTGCCACAGTTCAAGTATTGAGAGATGCATTGAGGGAGCATGCTATTCAAGGTGTATGGGAATATATCTTCATCAAGAATGATAAGACAAGGCTGCGGGTTGTATGCAAGGAGGACAATTGTCCCTTGTTTCTGTTTGCTTCCAAAATGCAGCATGAGAGCACTCTCATGATCAAGGGATATGATGGTACACACAAGTGCACAAGAAAATTTAACAATAGCATGGTGAAGCTTAGATACTTGACAGCAAAGTTTAAGGACCAGATTGTGGTTAATCAGAGTGTGAAGCCAGGTATGAAAGTTCAAAGTCTAAATGTGTTGTCCATTTGTGTTGCTTAATTATGTTTGCAGTTGTGTTGCTTTACCATATATTAAAGTGTTGACTGTTTGTTTTTGCAGAATCTCTTGCAAAAACAATGTCCTCAACCATTCGAGCAAGGGTTTCCAACTCAATGGCATATAAAGCTAAAAGGCAAGCTCTGTTGGAATATGAGGGAAGCATTCGAGAGCAATATGCAAGACTTTGTGATTATGGCAGGGAGCTTCAGAGGGTTGATCCAGCAACCTCTATTGATATTAAGTGTAGTTTTCCTAAAGGTAGCAAGAGGCCAGTTTTTAAACGGATGTATATTTGCTTGGAAGCTCTAAAAAATGGCTTCAAGGCTGGATGCAGATCTGTCATTGGACTAGATGGGGCACACCTAAAGGGACCTTTTGGGGGGCAACTGTTAATAGCTGTAGCAATTGATGCAAATAACACATCATGGGTGGTTGCATATGCGATGGTGGAGCTGGAAACCAAGGATGCATGGATCTGGTTTCTGGAGTTATTGGTGAAGGATCTGGACATTGAACATGAAGGAAGGGGTTGGGTGTTTATAAGTGATAAACAGAAGGGTTTAATACCTGCACTTGAAGAGGTAGTCCCAAGGGCTCACATTAGATTTTGTGTGAGGTATATGTGGACAAATTTCACAAAGCTCTTTCCGGGAAAGGTCATGAAGGATCAAATGTGGGCTTGTGCGAAGGCAAACACCTTGCCTTATTTTCAGAAAGAAATGAATGAGATGAAAAGCCTAGATAATGATGCCTACAAGTGGATGACATGTACTTTTTTGTGCTTTTACTTGCAATGTTCCATTTTTCTATTTTCTTTACAATATGATGTTTTTTATCGCAACCTAATTGATTATATTTGCAGCACCCGAGAGACCAGCTATACATTGGTGTCGGGCTTTCTTCAACACAGATGTGGACTGTGACATAATGATTAACAACATCTGTGAGAGTTTCAATGCCTGGATATTAGATGCTAGGGGTAAGCCCCCTGTGACTATGTTTGAAGAATTAAGGGTGAAGCTAATGAGACGAATTGCAGTGAGGAAGGAAAAAATGGAAGGATACCATGGGAATATCTGCCCCAAGCCAAGGGCTATTATAGAGACAAACAAGGAAAAGGCTGCTGTGGATTGTATTGCAACATTCAATGGTGGAGACATTGCTGAGGTTGACAATATTGAGGGATCAAAGAATGTAGTGAACCTTGCAATGAGGACATGCACTTGCAGGAGGTGGGACTTGACTGGAATCCCTGCAAGCATGCTATTTCTGCCATTTACATGAAGAGGGAAGACCCGGATGATTATGTGGCAGCTTGCTATCTCAAGAAGACCTATATGAGTATCTATAGCAACCTGGTCCAGCCTGTTAATAGCATGGATTTATGGTTTAGAGGTGAGGATCCACCTATCTTACCCCCCCCAATATACAAGGCAACCTGGAAGACCAAAAACAAAAAGATTCAAGCATGCTTCAGAAAAGGTGACAGATGGTGGTGTTAAACTAGGAAGGGTACAAAGATCGCTGAGGTGTAGTAATTGTCGCCAAGTTGATCACAACATCAAAAGTTGTCAAAGACATTTACCCCCAAAAGAAAAGAAGACTGCAACATTGAATAGGAAGAGGAAGAATTCCAATGAGGAGGGACAAACTTCTGAAAATCAGGTAAAATGGGAGTATAAAGTACTTATATGACTCAAGTAATTGTCATTTGAAGTGTGGTTGTCGATTAAAATGGTTATTACTTGTTCCTTATTTGTTGCAGTCCAAGAAAGCCAAGAAACAGTCCATGACCAATAATGAATTGAGGCAAAAAGCCAAAGAAAGGGCAGAGTACCAAAGGGTAACCTAATTGATTATCTTTTCTATATTTCCATGTATGTAATGCTCAACCTTTTTAAAACTCTGCTCATGTACTTCTATTGGGTTTTTGTGTATGTTTCCAGAAAAAAATGGCTGCCTTGAAGGCATCAAGGTTGGAAGCAAATAGGTCGGCTCCAAAAGCATCAAGGCCTCAACAAGCTGCAGCATCTGCTAAGCAAACTTCGAGGCCTGTTCAAGCTGCATCTGCCCCAGCAGGTTCAAGGCCAGTCCAATCTTCTAAGGCATCAAGGAAGCAGGATACAACAGCTACAAGGTCCTCTCAAAGGATCAAGCAATACTCAGGTAAAGGAGATGGAAAATAGTTGTCGAAATGGAACGGACATTAGCAAGCAGATTATTAATTTTTAGGCATCCTTTTTTTGGGCAACCTTGTGCTGTGACACTTGGTTGCTAGCTCTAATCTTTTGATAAGATGATTAGAGCTATCTTCAACTTGAACAATTATTGAGGATGTAATGCTCAGATTTTTCTTATTTTGGGTAAATTAGATCTTTGTTTTGTGGCTTGCTATTGCTGAAAATACCATGTGTTTTGGGTTTATTATGAATGTAGGTGAATGGTTGTCTTGAACCTTCATAGTTGATGAACCTTAATTGCTCAATTTATGCTTCCTGCTTACTCTGATTGTTTGGGTTATTATGCCATGCTTCTAGCTTACTCTGATTGTTTGGGTTATTATGCCACAAAAAATTAGCAGAAATCATTTTTTGGTTTATGATCTATGTGATTTGGGGATTTGGAGCAACAAAATTAATCAAGTTAGGAGTGAAAAAATGGAAAAATTGAAGCACGGGGTAAGTTGGTCATTTTTCCTTTGAAATTTAATGCACCCAGCTGACTTGGCATGGAAATGACTGCCACCTCAGCGAGATAACGGACTGTTGGACGGAGGGTTGACGGTAGGGACGAATTGGGAGGAAATTGAGAGTTCAGGGACTTTTTAGGTGAAATTCAAAGGTCAGGGACTGAAACGACTAAACCCTATAAGTATAGGGAGTAAGCAGTATTTAATCTTTTTTTTTTTTTTTTTTTTTTCTGTTGATTGGATTTAAAAAACACAACAGGCTGTTGAAAATTGCGTTGGCTGTCCACTTTTGATACTGTTAATGTTTAAGATTGAGCGGTGGCCCAAGTCTTTGTTAACGTTGATCCGATGGGCGGACCGCTACTTACAGTGTTCTCAGAGCTTCCGCTACCTGTCAAGTGAAATACAAAGTGACGTCAGAGGGAGACCGAGCTGGGCGGTCTTCTCTTCTCCGATGTCTAAGTTAGTCAATGTATTTATGTTGACAGAATAACAGTAGGTAAGTAGTGAATGCGTAATTAATGAGGAGAGAAGAGAGAACCTTTTATATGTGGGGAAGAGGCTGAGCTCTTCCATGTTTTCGATGTGGAACTGATGTGCTTTAGTTCCCAACTTCTGGAGCTTCTGATGCTAACTTGGCGCGGCGCGTGGCGGCGAGTCAGTGGTGATCTTGGGGAGAGCCTGGGCTCAGGCGGTAGCCTGTTTGGCTGTGTTTCCTTAGGTCACTCAATTGGCGGTAGTTGGTATCGCTGGCTGTATCATGAGCGTGGCTCATTATAACTAATTATGCTTACAAATGCTTATGTAAGTACAAATACTATAGGTTTTTCTAAATAACTGTTGTTTGAGATTTTATTGGACAATAGTTTTTGATGTAGTCTTGTTGTGCTAAGATGGCTCCAACAACAGTTTTTGCTATCATTTTAGTTGTGTTTAACTCTCTCGGAGAATGGTTTTTACTTAATTGAGAGTGTTCTGAAAGTGGCTTTTATGACGTACATTTTCTTGTACGCAAGAACAACAATCTTTATTAAATGAAACTAAGGTGTACATGTGTCACGCCCCGAATTTTGAATAAATAAATTCAAATTCGAAACTCGATAACTTAACAAGCACAAGAAAAACACATAGAAAAATTTTCATTTAAATTAAGCAGCTAAACAAACTGAGCTCACAATGTCAATATCGATTCGTTCTTTAGAATCACATATTACATTACAGATAGTTTACAAATTAAACTGAATGACAATTCAATATGTAAACACACCCACCACAACTCACTACACAGTGGAAGACTTAAAACTAAGAGTACCCTTCGACGTCCACGCTACCAAACGTACACCTCAACTTCGACGACGATCACTCGATATTCTAACCTGCACAATAACCCCTACACCATGGAATAGTGCACTGAGATTGTAAACAACAAACCCGGTAAGCTTTTGTAAGCTCGTGTGAGTAAACCCAATTAAAATAACTCACGTTACGCATGCTTATAATTTCTCAACTCGTGAGATAAATTAAAGCAACAACATTTAACTCCACAAAACACAACCAAACATACAAAACCATCCTTCAATATCATGCTCACGTAAGTTAACTCATATCAAAATCAACATGCTCTGACTCTCGACTCATGCATCAAATTTCACAATACTTCAACGAATCAATTAAACTCAAATATGTTTTAAATATTTTAAAACGCAACGAACTACAAAATCAACCTTCATTTGTCTCAACAAAAGTAGTCGTCACCTTATGACGTCCCAAATCATTTTCCATCTCAACGATAAATCTACGAAAATCATACTTATTTCCCCTCAACATAAAGCATTTGTCAAAATGATGACCTCACGACTCATTTCACAACTCACTTCAAATCTCAAACCACAACCGCACTTACAATTGAATTAAGTAAAATCAGTAATCCCTGCATAAAAACTTAGTTCAGGAGATCACATTAAAAACAACCAATAGAAATCATATAAATCCCTGCATAGAGTTTAGTTCAGGAATTTACATTAAAAAAAAACAATAGAATTCATAGTAACCCCTGCATATAATTCAGTTCAGGAGATTACATTAAAACAATTCAAAGTTCAGAAAACAGTAATCCCTGCATATAATTTAGTTCAGGAGATTACGAAGGAAATCAAGCAATTCCATAACAGAAATAAACTAGAAACAATGCAAAATCATCAATTACTAACACCAATCACCACAACATCAACCACTCACAACAATCTGCATCATTTACACAAATCATCACGCAGATCATCACACAAATCACCACACAGGTCATCACATAGATATTGTTTCCTCATCTCTATCAACCTCCAAAACCATAGCGAAACCAATTCCAAAACAATATGTTCTCATCTCAAAACCATCATCAAAATCGTACACATTCCAATCAACGCTCAAACCGACAAAAACCACTTTTCTTTCAATACTCCATTTATTTTCCTCAACATCACATCTCACAACAAAAGTGAACAACACGCCCAATTCCATCAAGATACACACACACACACACACACGTAGTCATCCTCTCAGGGATATCACTAATACCAACTATAGTTTTACAAATTAACTACTCGAACATCATTTTATATCAAAACCATGTTTTAACTTACCCATGAACCATTGTCGATCAAGTTCATATATTTTAAAACAAATAATTTGTTTCGAAAATGATTTAACAATTAAACAAGTAATTTCGAGTAATAAATAAATCCGTTCGTAAATGAACCATGTCAGATTTACTCACCTCTAAATCCTGCTGCGTCTTCTCTAATAGCCAAGATCACACAATCAACAAATGTTCGCCCAAAACAATTCCTTCAGACACCTAATCACATACGATCTCAACTTAGCACATAATTCACAAAAACACAATTATACAATGATCCAACGGTTGGATCCTCATCCGAGACCACCCAAGGTCATTGGAACACTTATACGATCAATATATCAAAACTACAAGTCGATCGGACGGTCGAATCCTCACGGATAGAAAACCAATCGAACCGAAAACCCTAAAACTTGGAAAATTGATAACTTGCTCATACAATTTCCAAAAATTACAAACCACATATCGAAATGCTCGTATCGACAAGTAAGTCGAAATCAAGAATAGAAACTGTCCCTGGGGTGGTCGGAAGCCGCCGGAAAACACCACCACAGTGATGGTGCCGCCGCCCACCCAAAGTCAAAATTTGACAAAACTTCCTACACAAAAGGTCTTCATCTCAACTCCAATTACAACTTTCATAACTACCACAAAGTCAAAATCAAAGCCATATGGCCGGAATTTACCTCGCAATCTTTGAAACTCGATGAACCCTAGAATCCCAATCTTCAAAATTCGACCTCCACACTTTGAATCGTTGCAAACCACATTGGAAGAAAGCATCTACATCATTTAGGCTCCAAAAGCCCTCAAAAAACACCGGCTATGGTGGCCGGAATCATCCACTCTGATCAAGGCGATTTGCAGCGCCGCCGCCAAACTTCCCGTAGTTGCTGCATCGTGCACGGGCCATCCCACGTCGTGAAACTTCACAGAGTTATAGATGAGAGTGAGGCGAAGAGATAGGAATAAATGGCTCGTCGATTGGTGGCCGGAAGAGAGAGAAATCGCTAGTTGAAGTCAGCTGCTCGGGAATGGCTCGGGAGAGAGGAGAGAGAAAAAGTTTTCCGATTTGGAAACTTCTGATTTTTTTGATTTTTTTTCCTATTTAACCAAAATGGAAACTTTTTCCAAAGGTCATAACTTCTTCATACGAACTCCGATTTTCACGTTCCGCACGTCCACAAACTTGTATCGACGCGCTTTACCACTTTCGTGAAGGAAGTTCTCACAGAATCTAAACGTATAAAAAGTCAAACTTCGTAACCCCCTAAAATGACGCTTCCTGAATAACTATTCTCCCGAAACACTTCCGCTCCATCCACGAGCCACGAAATCGCCCAATAACAAAAAATTAGATTCCGAAAAATCCTCAGAAAATAATAACGAATTTCCGGGGTACTTCAACATGAGGTGATGCAATAGCATCGAAAGAAAGCAATAAAACTACGATAAACAATATTTGGACTTGTAAAATGTAACAATAGTTCCATACTAGCCTTAGTGGGATGAATCAAAGAGAGTCTCTCTATATCTTTCTCCTCTCCAGATTACTAGCTGGGAGATTATGGAGCTCTAGGTCAACTTGATTGACATTTAAAGACCTTCATTTCATCAACCTGAGGGGGGATTGTCTTCAGTCTTTTAACGCTTTGCATTGTGTTCCTTGCCATCTTCTTCCTGCACTATGCCACAAAAGCAATCAGACGACAGAGGAGATCTATCATCTGATTAAAAAAAATTCTGTTGTCTAGTACGGTGCCATCTCTTGAGGGTATCAGATGACAAATTTCCTCTGTTGTCTGATTTTTCAGACGACATAAGTTTTTCAAGTCATCTGTGGTCTGATTAAACCCAAGACATGTGTTCGATGAGTTCAGACGACAGTTATCTGTTGTTTGTAATGACTTACAATAACAGTCTTCTGCCGTTTGTTTTTTATTATAATAACAGTTAATTGTTATTTAAACTATCAACACAAGGCAATTATTTGTTGTTGTATATACCTTTGAAAAGGGATCAAACCGTTTTAGTACATAAGTTTTGTACCAACTTTTGTGTTCGACGGATGTATGTATTTTTTTGAATCTGTCAAATGTATTTCTTTTGCAAGCATTCAGATTGTGGAGTGTCCGTTGATTTGATCTGGACCCAATGTACTGAGATTTGCAGTGGGCCTTGTGATTTGGAATGGGCTTTCGGCTGCAAATTAATCAGGCCCGAGCTTTCGAAGTAGACGGGCTCAAGTAAACAAAGTGATTTGGACACCCACTGCGAAGAGTTAAGCTTTACACCGAGTCATCGCTTGTCATTTTGACGAGTCGGGTTTTCAATTCGGAACTCAAGATCTGAAGTGAACCTTTGTAGACTGGGCTTGCTTCCATTTCTTTTGTAGGAGGCCCAACGGATCGGGGTTTAGAGAATTTCATTTTTTTTTCCTTTCACCGGGAACTCTTCACTTTCTTAAAATTCTAAAATTAATGATTGTATCAAACCATTGATTTATGTTGGTGTCCACTTTGCCATTGGTCAACTTCTTTTCAATTTATGAGAAGCCTTGAATCCTAGTAGTCCATGTAGCCTCCTCACATTCTTGCCTTTTGTTTGATGAGATTAATAATTGCTGCCACTTAACATGTGAGTTTGATCTCATTTGTCATGGAAGACGCAATGTTGTGTGGTGTATATGGCCAGCAACGTCAATTATTAACGTTTATATGATCATCTTTTGGCTTAGAAGTTCTCATTTTTTGTGAAGGCTGTGAGTGAGTGATTTTGGAGTGGTGGCTTCTCAAGGGCATAATTATGCTTCAGGCTCGTTTAGGACAAAACTCATCATCTCCAGCTTGTCATCTTCCACATGCTTGCTGCATCCACATCTCGGCTTAATTGAAGCATGTTTCGCTCTTAGCCAACAGCTGCTTGCACATGAATTTGGTGGGAGGCCATAATATTGTTTGAGCAAAACTGAGGCCGTGTCATTGGGAATATCAAATGTCAAAACCAACCACCATGTCAACGGACTTTCTAGCATTAAACGTAGCTGTTCGTGAACGACTATTGTTCAATGCAATGAGTTTCGGATCATTGAGGATGTTGGTTGTTCATGAACAACCTCCACTCTATTAATTTTGTTTTCTTGTTTGGAAAATGACCACAGCAGCACCATTGTCAAGGTAATTTTAGCATTGAAATGAGCTGTTCATGAACAACTGTTTTGTTTCAATGCGTCAAGCATTTGAGCATTTGAGAGCAGCAGCGTCGTTTTGACAGGTCTGGGAGGACTCTAATAATTGTGGTCGTTCATGAACGGCCTATTAGAGTCTTGGAGAAGGCCACTACAAGACATATGAGAATTAATTGGAGAGGCTCATATCATGGGGAAGGCAAACATATACCTGCAGCTTTCTGGTAGTTAAGCTTGGACCTTCCTTCTCTGTTTTCTTTTTCTTCTCTCTATGTGTGTTGCGTGTGCTCTCTGTATTTCTTTTTTTTTCCCTTCCCCTCAGTAGTCTTTTTTGCTTGGTGTTTTCTGCCCTCCTCTGCCTCGTCATGGTCTGTTTAATTTATACATCAAAGTCGATGTTGATCGGATAAGGTTTGAACTCATGTTTGTAAACCATGTTGATCCGTTAATCTCCAAAGCATGTGTATATATTGACCGGTCAATTTCAATTTGAATTTCAAATGGTAATCTGCATGCATGTTTCACATTTCCATCCTATCATTATCTTTCAAGATTGATAATTGAAGTTTGGTTGGATAACAACATTTTGAATTGTATGATAGCTAATCACCATTTTTCTTTTGCCGCTTCATTTGCTTTGTCAGCGTAGAGTCTTCATATGATAGGGAGTCTACTTACCAAGTACTCCTAAGCCAAGTAAGCTGGGCTTTAAAATTGGACCGATATAATTGATAATATGTTGTAGAGAATTGGATAATTATATTGTATTCATCTCACCATGAGGTTTATATAGGTTTACATCATGTATACAAAAGGCAATACATAATAGCTATACTAATCAATAGCACATTACAAGTATGTCAATCGCATACATTACGAGTCTGTCAATTGCATACATTACTAGGAAAGGAACTACAAGTATGCAATATTGCAGAAAAGAGTAGTTGACATACTTGCAGAAAAGTGTATGTCAACTTATCCCAAAAGTAGTTGACATACTTGTAGAAAAGAGTATGCAATATTGCAATGAATCACCAATGATAAGTTAAATTTACGCAAAGCCCTGTAGTATTGACAGTGGGAGCATGTAAATCCAAACTAAACATTCATTTGAGGTAAGAGGATCTTTATCAAGGCATGCATCCCTATACAGGTGGGTATAGCCACTTGCAATTTAATTATGCTTCTTATTGTAGCATATCATGACGTGCAGCGAGATAAGTATTTGTGGCAAGTGCACAGGTAGACCACGTGTCAAGTAAGAGACTATTGAAAAACAATGGGCTCATGCTTTGACAAATTATCATTGACTAGTTGTGCCAAGTCTAGGCAAGTGGTGGCTTTTTAAAAAAAAAAAAAAAAACCTCGATAAGCAGAGAGAGTGTGAAGGCTAGAGACTTAGCTTTGTTTGTTGCTCTGGCCACTACAGAAACCCAGATTTTGACAGCATAACTGGAGGCAGAGTCCACCTCAATATATACATCTTTTGGCATGTGACAGATACGATTGGATGATCGCTGAAACAGGCCGGAGTGATCTGATGATTGTTGTTCAATCTGGATGACTGCTGCAAACAGGTGACGGTCGAAGGGGTGACAGATGACCATGGTCGGCGCTGATAAAGGAAGATGACGGTAGGTGTCCTGATCAATGCTCCAGGTACCCATAGTAAATTCAATAGACTGAACTCCTCTCCCATAAATTAGGCGGCAGCTGCAAAATCTCTTGAGAGAAGTGACTGCTACAAATTGCAGATGATTAGGAAATAAGAGGAAAAAGTTGTGCATTGCAAGCGTAGACTTGTCGCTCAGCGTTGACCTAGTGCTCACTTGGTGGGTAGCGAAGACTTGGCTGTTTGGTGATGGGTGTTGGCTTGTGCTGATGTTGGCGCTGACGCTCATTGGCTGTAGGTTCGCTAGCGGAGGTGCTTGCTGGCACTGGTCCTTGGCCAGCAGTAGCAGTAGCAGTAGCGGAACGGGGCTTTTGGCCAGAATGTCCATTGCCCGTGAAACCTTGGTCATCGGAGGTTTGTCCGTGAGGCATTAATGGTCAGCGGTGGTAGCTAGACAAGGATGGCTAGTGGTGGAGTTCAGCGGTGACTCTCAGGGGAGCTTTGGCCAGAGGTAGTGAGGCTCGTTGACGCCGGCAGCTAGCGGAGTGGTGGCTAGCGGAGGCCCATAATGGCTAGCTGTGTGTTGAATTTTGGGTGCCCAAATGTGCTAGGAACCAAACCTTGTGTCCAGATTTTGACTCTGACGATGATGGGGCTTGGTGGCGCTGATGAGCCTAGTTTGATGGTGTTGATGCTGATCGAAGAACATGAGTTCGTCGCGGTGCCCAGCTTAGCGGTTAGAGGAGCGTTGCCTAGCGGTCGGCGGAGCTGTGCTGCAAACTTCTCTGCAAATGGGTGTCCAGAGTAAATGAGCACCCAAAGTTTTTTTTTTGGTTACCGCTGGGGCTGGTACCGCTCGCCTTACTAGCAGTGAAGTTCAATTTTTTTTTTTTTCAGCTTTGACCACTCCTAATCAGGCTTGACCAGAGTTGGTCCATGTTGACCAACCTTGTTCGGCGTTGACCGGCCCTAATGGGAGTTGACCCGACGCCAACGGGCCAAAGTTCATGGTACGTGACGAAACTTTTGTGTTGGCTTCCCACAGACGGTGCCAATGTTAATGTTAGTAACCAAGGGGTATAATTAACGTTAAAGATAGAGAGTAAGAGAGAAAGAGAGACAGAAGAAGTATAGTGGTTTTTCTCCCGCCTTAGCGGGAAACTACGTCCAATTGAATATTGTACTATGTGTGTTTGGGCCTTGCGGCCCAAAGGGGATTACAAAGTGTGTAATGGGATGTAGAGTACGTGGGAAGGAGTCTCCTTTTATAGGGGAAGGAGGCTCCTTCCTTTACATGTTTTCCAATGTGAGATGCTAAAACCACTATTCTAGTGTAGAAAGGCCTGTTATGGAGGCAACTTGGCAAGGCCGGGAAGGTGGCTTCCCGTAGAGGTATTGGCCTCTTCCAACTACCGTGGGGTAGCTTGAACATCGGGCTATGGGATGCATGTCGCGGTTGGGTCCCACCATGGCTTGTGGGCCCCTCCAAAAGGATGTTACTTATGCTTGGTGATATAGCAAATCCTCCATAGTGTTGGAGGTATGTATAGAGGGAGATCATATGAAATTAAAACATAATAAAGATCCCGTCCAACCTAGATGGAATAACTTCACCTAGCTCGGCTTTTCTAAGTATAGATTTTTTTTTTTTTTAATTTTCTAAGTATAGATCTAGTTGTACAAGATCATTAGAAATGTTAGCTATAGCTCTAGAGTACACAATATTCACTCCCTTCATGATATATATAGAGAGAGGGCCTTTCCACCCCCCCCCCCCCCCCCCCCCCCCCCCCGTCTTTTTTTTTTTTTTATCATTTTAAGAAATACCTTTTGGTGGATCTTTTCGACCCCAATTCTACATTTTGACGAAGTCCTAATGTATAGATCACATTTGCAAATTTTCAACCAAATTGATGATCGTTAAGATATCGAACTAGATTAAATCAATGGCGAACAGAATCTGTCCAACCTGCACCATTTATGTTTATAATTGTAAATCACAGTTCTAAATGACTTAATAATTATCAACTTAGCTGAAAATTTACAGCAATTGTCTACTCACATAAACCTAAAAACCAAACAGTTGAGATATGGATATATGATCGAAAAGTGGTCATATACACAGGGCCTTTTTAGTTATGGATACTTTTTGTTTGTCATTTTAAGGGATTGCTCATTAGACTCACTTTATATATATATATATATATATATATATACACAAAGTTTCTTAGGTGAGGACGTCCGTACCTAAGGATTAGGTACGGATTTCCATTTTCCCCCCCTTTTCGATCACACATTTAAATCTTAACCGTTCAGTTTTTAGGTCCTAATGTATAGATCATCTCTGCAAAATTTCAGCTAAATTGGTGATCGTTAAGGCATTCAAAACTGCAATTTACAACAATGAATACGAACGGTTCTGGTTCGACATCCGTAACTAATCTTTAGGTACGGACGTCCTCAACCAAGAACTCCTGTATATATATATATATATATATATATATTATCCAAAGCGGAGCTCCACTTTGAAATTAAAATGTGGAGTTTGTGTTTAGGGTCACTTTTCGATTGCATATCTACATCTCGACCGTTCAGTTTTTATGTACTAATGCATAAATCATCTTTACAAATTTTCAGCCAAATTGGTGATCGTTAAGGTATCTAACTCGGTTAAACCAATGGACGAACTGAATTTGTCCAATCAGAATCGTACTAGCTTTAAGGCAGTAATCAATGCCTTAACGATCATCAATTTGGCTGAAAATTTTCAGAGATGATCTATACACTAGTACCTAAAAATCGAATGGTCGAGATGTGGATATGTGACCGGAAAGTGACTCTAAACACAAACTTCGCACTTTAATTTATATATAGATTTTATCCAGAGCAGAGCTCCGCTTTGAAATTAAAGTGTGGAGTTTGTGTTTAGAGTCACTTGCCGGTCGCATATCCACATCTCAACCGTTCATTTCTTAGGTACTATGTATAGATCATCTCTGAAAATTTTCAGCCAAATTGATGATCGTTAAGGCATTGATTACTCCCTTAAAGCCAGTATGATTCAGGTTGACAGATTCAGTCCGTCGATTGATTTAAGTGAGTTAGATACTTTAACGATCATCAATTTTGCTGAAAATTTGCAGAGATTATCTATACACTAGTACCTAAATGATTAGATGTTTTTCGAACATTGTGCTAATTTGCAGAGATCATCAATTTTGCTGAAAATTTGCAGAGATAAAATAAAAATGAACATTGTGCTAATCAAATGATTAAATGTTTTTCGATTTGACTAATTTTTTGTAAGTGAGTGTATAGGTAACTATAAAATGAGTGGTTTAAATTATTAAAATACATGCTAAAAATAAAAACATCCTCACTCTTAAAGTTTATAAGGACGTTCTCTCTTGATCATTCCTATATATATGGATGAGTCCCGTTCTACGACGTCCTTACTGAGTAACTACAACTGATTACTGTATAATAGATTTGTTTAGGTGACGATTAATGAGTCGAACCATTTATTTCGGAAGAAGAAGAAGAAGAAGAACAAATGAGAAGAATTGCAAGGGCAAACTAATCCGGTTAAGGATCAGGTACTATATATATGTGTACTTTATTTAACGTAGTAATATAGGGAGACTACATGAACTAGAAAAGTAAGCTCCCCACTCCAACCAAGAGGGAAAAACTTCACCCAGCTCTGCTCTTCTAAATAAAGAACTAGTAGTACAAGATCATAAAAGTTTGCCAGCCAAAGCTATATAGAGTACAACATATTCACTCCATAACAATAAACCCAAAGGATCGGGAGGGAGGGAACACGAAAACGTACTGTTATTTGGGGTCATGACTATAATATAGATATAACTAGAGTAGCATACCACTGTTAGTTCCAAACCCAAATGGCATTGGCCGCTAGGAGCCTGGGCGCAAGCTGGTTTCTGAGTTGGAGGGTCATGACCTGATTAGCTCCACCAACGAACTGTTGGCCTATGAAAACAGCTGGCACACTTGGCTCGCATTTCAGCTGCTCAACTAGTACCCTCTCTATTACTTGCCCATTTGGGATTTGATCAAGCTCATACACTGTTGGATTCGCCCCGTACCCTGTTATCAGTGACCTGATGGAGTGGCTCATGCAACATGTGCTCCTGCTGAAGATCACCACTGGCTTTCCAGTCACCATGCTTGTTATCGTATCCATTACAAAAGCTAAACTTTTTCAGTAGTTTGAAACTTTGAAATGCGGGTGCTATATATGATGGAAGTGACTTTGTGGAGGTGATGAACTTTGAGCTCTCACTTGGGTCTATTTATAGTGTGGTGATCATTGCAATATTGTTTCTCTTATTACTGATTGGCCGTACAACGGAATAACATGATAGATAACCAAATAGTCATTTGATTCTCATTTTATGCTTTTAAGATTTTTATGCGTGATTAGTCGATAAGGACTCCTTAGCTCTTTGCATATCCATTCACTAGGTAACTCTAGATTTAACACGGCTAGATCCATCCACCCATCTGCGTTCCTTTTCTGGTCTGTTTTGGTCAATCCATCACATAATTAGTTCTGTCAATGGTCAGATTTGAAGATCTTTCTAGCTAGAAAAGAAAGGTCATCACAAACGGATGCTGTCAACACGGAACCGGAGTGTCTCATGAGTCATGAAAGAATTCCACTTCTTATGTGCCAGGTTAAGTGCGTAGAGAAACCTGCTGCGATTATGCAATAACTGAAAATACACTTCTTAGTCTTAGTCTGTACCCTTATGAAGAAGAAAAATAAGTCTGTGTGCTAATAACTTCTAAAAAACTTGTGGTCGGTTTAAAGATCTTCTTGGCTAAGGACATCCTTACCTAAGCTTAGGTACGGACTTCTAGTTTTTGGCCATTTGTTGATCACATATTCATATCTTAACCTTTAGTTTTTAGGTCCTAATGTATAGATTATCTCTGCAAATTTTCAGCCAAATTGATGATCGTTAAGGCATTTAAAACTGCAATTTACAATTATGAACACGAACGGTTCAGGTTAGATAGATTCGGTTCGTTCATTTATTTAATCTAGTTTGATACCATAACGATCATCAATTTGGCTAAAAATTTGCAGAAGTGATTTATACATTAAGACCTAAAAACTGAACGATCGAGATGTGGATATGCGATTGAAAAGTGAGTATATCAAGGAAATCTTTAGATATTAATATCTAAGGACCTCCTTAGCAGAGAATGACTATATATGTCTGTGTGTGTGTGTGTCTGTGTGTGTGTGTGTGTGTGTGATATGAATCCACACTATTATTTATAATCATTCATATACGTTTTTTCTATCCTTTGAGTCCGAACTTATAAAGAGTACAGCTTATGCATAAAAACACTCGAGTGTAAAGACACGTTTGCTTACAGAAGAAAGAAGAATATAATATAAATCAAAATCAAAATGTGACCGAGGCACTTTTGACCTAGATAATCTAGTATATGTCCCTTTACATACGTATGTAACGCAATTAGAGTCTAATTATTAGATGGATCAGTTAGTCATTGAGGTGGACAATTGCTAATTAAAATTTTAAAAAGCATTCATCGGCATATTTACAAGGGAAAGAAATGATGCCAATCAATCTTTGACATATATCCAATTAAGCTATCTAGGGTTCTAGCAAATATTTAATTGGAGCATCTGTCATAGAATAATATGCATAGAAAAACATCAAAAAGGGAAAAGATTCTCTTCCAATTCAGTCGAAGCAAACGGAAAGCGATAACCTAGTGCTTAGAAAAACAAGTAAAAGGGGAGATTTTGAAGGATGCTTTGTCTATAAGTAAAGGCTTTCTCTGCCTTTAAACCCTAAATCCTCATGCCCTCCCTAATGAGATTTCCGTACAGGAAAGGAAATCGAAGGTACCCAAAAGGACCTAGCTACCACCTTATTAACAATGGGAAAGAAATGCCACTAGCTAAAATATTCTCTGCCGTATCTAAAACATGTTATTTGCCATAATTAGTAACATGTGGTTCTTCGTCAAAGTGCTAGGTAAGTAACCACCAACCAATGACGATGTCAACCTCGATATTAGTTCCTAATTAAGGTCCTTGGCTTGCCGATAACTTGGAGGGGTTTGAAAGTTGGTACCCTGTGGTGGTAAAATGGTGATGGCGGCAGCGGCGGTGGTTGCTGTTGGTGTTTGTTCTTTAATTAACAAGGATCAATAAGTATTCGAATGTAGAATTGATTTTGCTTGATTAGGATTGATTTCAAGAGCACAATGTGCTTACAGTATATGAAATCAGTTTTCTGAAACTTGTGCAACTTCCAATTTGCTTTTGAAATTAGAAGCTCCGCGTGCAAGTCCTTTCGATAATATATGTTTCTAAAAAGTTTGATTTTTCTGCAGGTACGATTAACCGCAAAATCATAATGATCGATTTCATGATCCTGAGTGCTGATCGAGCTAGCTTACATCATCTACCTAGCTAGCTCGATTATATATGTAAATCAAATCCAAAGAGTATTCTTTTGATTTTGAGAGAGAATACTGGGGGTGGAGGATGTCAATTTGAAACTTGCTTTAATTTTCTGGATAAGTGGGGACTGTTTAGTTTTGTGGACAACAATGTCTTTGTTTCTATGGTGGATAACAATTTCTAGAAGAAGAATATATACACATGCAACGCACGAACGGTTCCTAGCATAAAAAATAAATAAATAAATAAATAAACGAACCTTATATTGTTTGCCACAGTAGTTCCTGATGAGTATTACTCAATGATTAAAATGTCTACGATATTTCTCATATTTTCTCTGATATCTTATTTTTTGGAGGGATTGATATACCATAAGGGGAATGTCATCTTCCACCGTTTCTGTGAAATTTATCCGATATCATCAAATATCCTCGATATATAAGATATTTAAGAGTATATCCCGATAAAATTAAGAAATATCTGTAAAATCTTATGTAAAAAAAAAAAGAAACATAAAACTAAGTTATTCACAGATAAACATACATTATGAATTATGGAGGTTATGTGGGGGTGTAAAATTTTAACAACGGTTCCTAGTCAGGATATGACCTAATAAAGAGGCAAATTAACCTGTTTGGGAAAAATACCTCGAAGTGAAACCTCTGAATGCAGATTTGGTTGAAGAGGATTCCACTCAAAACGAATCTGAATGAGAAGAAATCCTCTTAGGGTGAATCTAGGTGAGAAGTAATTTTCTAAATGCAAATCTATGTGAGGAGAGATCTCCTCAAGGCGAATATGGGTGAGGAGAAATCTCCTCAAAGTGAATCTGTGTGAGGAGTATTCCCTTCAAGGGATTTCCGAGTGAGGAGAGGAATCTAGGTGAGGAAAAGTTCCCTCAAGATGAATCTGGGTGAGGAGAATTCATGATGGAGTAATTTCAGCAAAAGAAAACAAACTTGATAGAGCCATGTTTCAAAAAGTAACTCATTGTAGTTCAAAAACTTGGTGGAACCATCTAGAGTCTCTTTTTGGATGTAGATGAAGTTGACATTCATATCTATTTATATGTAAATCCAATAAATTGAATCTTTCAAAAAAAAAAATTCAGAATATCCCCGATATTTCGATTTTTTTTTTTAAAAGTTCCAATAGATATGTAAAAACCGATATTTAAATCTTTGCAACAAACTATAAAAAAAAAATTTATTTAACAATACGTTCTCACGTTTCCAAAAAATTCTAATAATCCGAAGTTTTATAAAACTTTTTCTATAATTTTTAATATTTTATTTCAATCGGATTGAAAATCTGCGTCATTTATATAAAGTGAAATACAGCAAATCTATCACAAAGTGGAGTAAAGCAAAAGAAAATTCCCTGAGCTAGGTGTATATATCAAGTTCAAGCTTTAATAATCAAGATGTTGTTTTCGACTTTACCAGTTAAGCACACCTCAATAGATCATCTTCACGTGACAAACAGAGTAGTTGATTTTGTACTATTCTTATCTATGAAACAGGGACATACCTTATATGTACTCTTTATCTCAAAAAAGATTGATCACCTTCACGTGGCTCCCTAGCTTTCCATATTTTGTTGTCGTTCCACGTGATAATATATACCACAACATCGTTTAATTGGGACTTTGCAATGCATGCATGCAACACACGTGTTTACTCATATATGTAGTCACCAGTCGAATCAGCTTCACTCAAATTTCTGCGGCATTTACCTCATTTTCATGGCTCAAATTTGTTCAGATTCTGCACAATTTAGACAAAGTTTTTTGTTATTTTTGTTTAGCTCAAATTGAAAACTGAGGCTATGGAGCTAATTGATTTTGAACTTTCTGATGGAGTTTAATTAGTTTCTGCAAATCCCTAGGGGATGATTCAGTAGAATAGTTTCTGATAAAGTTTCTTCTTTCTGCTGTATATTGGGTGGTTCTTGTAATCTGCAGTCACCTAATTCATTGCAGCAAAAATTCCCATAAACGTTCACAGGGAACATTTTCATCTAATTGTAGATTTATCACATGTGCCGTGGTTTGAAAGAAGGTAAAACTTAGGGCTTGAGTTTAAGAAGCTTATACCTTTGTGAGAAAAAAAAATTAAAAAAAAATCTACCGGCATTTAGGGATCAATCCTAGCTTAAAAATCTGCCAAACCGGGGAATATTTGGATCATAATCGGATGAAAATGATGAATCAAAGAAGAACTACGATGGGATTGATGGCTCGGTACTGTGGGGAGGGAAGATTAGGATCTATGAGATCGAGCTCAGTACTATCAAAAACTTCTTTCTCACATGCCTAGCTATGTTAAAATTTTTGTACCAATGAAATTCTTGTCCCTAAAAACTAAGCAGCACAGAGAATTATGTTCAGTAGTGCACTTGATATCTTTCTTTCTAAGTTAATTCTGCAGGAACTCTCTTACTAAAAGCATCTTATATTTGATTTGGGACTGCGTATATATTCTGCTTCTGCTTCTTATTGCATAGGCAGCTGGAGCATGAGGTATAAGCTGTGGAGCTGCAACCTGGTCCTTTGGGAATCGTAGAACAGAAGTTTCTGCTGAGGACTTGAGGAGATATGCATGGCAGATGCTACAGTTGAAACGGCAGTGCAGAAGTACTGGCCGGCGATCCTATAGAAGACAAGTCGCATCTTAAGAGATTATATTCAGAAGTGATAAGAGATCTTCTCAATCCTTCTTTTATAGGTAATTGGACAATCAAACCATGTTGTCAGGGCATCCATTTCATAATTTCGAGTCTTCAAGAAAGGCTCTACTTGTTGTCTCTTTTTTATACATATACCTAATTAAAATTAAAATTGGGTTTTGGCCAATAACAGTACTTGGAACAAACCCTAGCATCAGGACCCAAAGGGTTCACCGATGTAGTTGACGGACAGTATAAAAGTATCTGGAGCTTAATTTACAGCAGCTAGAGAGAAAGATTACAAAGAGGGATGTTAATTAACAAAGGTAAAGCTATGATACGTTAACATTTCTCATACGTTAACATTTCTCATATATTAACTATTTTTACCACTTGAAGGACTCGTGTTACCACTTTGATGACTAAAATTACTATTTTGAGGACTCATACGGTAAACTAAGAAAATTTACCACTTTAAGGACTCATGTTACCAGTTTGAGGACTAATATTACTATTTTGAGGACTCATGTGGTAACTAAGAAAATTTACCACTTTAAGGACTCATGTTACCACTTTAAGGACTAATATTACTATTTTGAGGACTCATTTTACCACTTTTAAGGCAATTGTATGCATGTCATATGTTAACACATTGTAGAATCTTCCAATTAAGGTAAAACTATGATACGTTAACATTTCTCATACATCAACTATTTTTACCATTTTAAGGACTCGTGTTACCAGAAGATGGATTTGTGGTAATTGCATTACAGTCATGGATTCACACTTTACTTTTGTTTATGTGATGACTAATAACTCAAACAATGTTGGTTGAAAGCAAGAAAAAGAAGGAGATCGAAGAAGAAGAAGAAGAAGAAGAACCAGGTATAGATAAGTATCCTATGCATGTGCTTAAATTTGTTTAACATAGTGTATGAGGGAGATCACATAAAACATAACGAAGATCCCGTCCAACCTAGAGGGAATAATTTCAACTAGCTCGGCCTTTCTAAGTATAGATCTAGTTGTACGAGATCATTAGAAAAGCTAGCTATAGCTCTATAGAGTACAAAATATTCACTCCCTTCATATATATATCCGCACCTAAGAAAAAAGGTACGGATTTCTAGTTTTGACCCACTTTTCTATCATATTTCCACATCTTAACCGTTCAGTTTTTAGGTCCTAATGTATAGATTACCTCTGCAAAATTTCAGCCAAATTGGTTATCGTTAAGGCATCAAAAACTTCAATTTACACAAACGAACCTAATCTGCAGAACTGGAACCGTTCGTGTACATTGTTGTAAATTGCAGTTTTGGATGCCTTAACGATCACCAATTTGGCTGAAATTTTATAGTGGTGATCTATACATTAGGACCTAAAAACTGAAGGGTTAAGATGTGAAAATATGATCGAAAAGTTGGTCAAAACCTAAAATCCGTACCTAAGAAAAACTGCGGACATCTGCAGTGGAGAAGCACTATATATATATATATATATATATATATATATATATCTCAGGTTCTGATGTCCGTACCGAAATAGATTTCAGGTTTTCAGCCACTTTCCAATCACATATTTTGATCTTAACCGTTCAGCTTTTATGTCCTAATGTATAGATCATCTCTACAAAATTTTAGCCAATTTGGTGAACCTTAAGGCATCCAAAACTGCAATTTACACGAACGAACCGAATCTATCGAACAGGAACCGTTCGTGTACATTGTTGTAATTTGCAGTTTTGAATGCCTTAATGATCACCAAATTTGCTGAAATTTTGCATAGGTGATATATACATTAAGACCTAAAAACTGAACGGTTAAGATGTGAAAATGTTATCAGAAAGTGGGTGAAAACGGAAAATCCGTACCATCCGCATGGTACGGAAGTCCACACCGTAGCCGGACTGTGTATATATATATATATACTGAGCCGTTCCAAAGAGGACGTCCGCAACCTAGAAAAAGTATGTACGTCCGGGATTTCTCCACGATCAAGCTCCAACGGCAGCTCGCCTCTTGCTAGACGGAGGCCAAGGACATCCCAGACCAGTTTCCAGTGAAGACGAAGGCCAAGAGATCGAGGCCAGAGGTCTGGGCAGCGTGGTTGATTGCAAAATGGTAGTTCAATCAAGGTCGACTGCAAAATGGTTCGGGATGTCCAAAGGGTTCGTCCGATAACCGCAGCGCAGCCATCGCCGCCTTATCTACGCCGGAGGAGGGACATACACACTTTTTTTGGGTTGCGGACGTCCTCTTCAAAACAGGCCTGTATATATATATATATAGCCCAATCTAGAGCGGACATCCGCACTGTAGTTAAAGTGCGGACTGCGACACAGCAGCAGCATTTAGGCGCCGACGACGGCTCGAATCTTGCCTAACGGAGGCCAGAGGCATCCCAGACCGCTTTTGGGCAGCGACCTCACCTGCAACTTCAAGGTTCTAGGCAGCGACCTCACCTACAACTTCAAGGCTCTGGGCAGCAATTGCAAACTGAAAGCCGGCTACTCCACCAGCAACGAGATCGACCCCTGGCCTCCGTCCAACAAGTCCTATGGTACCGTTGCAGCCTGAACGCTGCTGTAGCGTCGCCGTTCGCACTCTAGCAACAGTGCATACGTCCGCTCTAGAGTCTCCGTGTATATATATATATATATATACAGTCCTTCTTGGCTAAGGACATCCTTACCTAAGCTTAAGTACGGATTTCCATTTTTTGGCCACTTTTCGATTACATATTCACATCTTAACCGTTCAGTTTTTAGGTCCTAAAGTACAGATCATCTCTGCAAAATTTCAGCCAAATTGATGATCGTTAAGGCATTCAAAACTGCAATTTACAACAATGTACACGAACGGTTCCAGTTCGACAGATTCGGTTTGTTCGTGTAAATTTCAGTTTTGGATACATTAACGATCATCAATTTGGCTGAAATTTTGCAGTGATAATCTATACATTAGGACCTAAAAACTGAACGGTTAAGATATGAATATGTGATTGAAAAGTGTCCAAAAAATGGAAATCCGTTCCATAAGCTTAAGTAAGGATATCCTTACCTAAGAAAAATCCTATATATATATATATATATACAGATCCTATCCAGAGCGAGGCATCGCTTTGAAATTTCAGAGCGAGGTTAGGGTTTAGGGTCACTTTTCGGTCGCATATCCACATCTCAACCGTTCAGTTTCTAGGTACTAATGTATAGATCATCTCTACAAAATTTCAGCCAAATTGATGGTCGTTAAGGCATTGATAACTGCCTTAAAGCTAGTACGGTTCAGGTTGGACAGATTCAGTTCGTCCATTGGTTTAAGCGAGTTAGATACCTTAACGACCATCAATTTGGCTGAAATTTTGTAGAGATGATCTATACATTAGTACCTAGAAACTGAACGGTTGAGATGTGGATATGCGACCGAAAAGTGACCCTAAACCCTAACCTCGCTCTGAAATTTCAAAGCGATGCCTCGCTCTGGATAGGATCTGTATATATATATATATGTATATATATATATAGGGCCCTTCTAGTGAGGGATATCTTTTATGATATTTTCTAGGAATAGGGCATTTGACCAACTTTTCGATCATATTTTTGCATCTCCAACCGTTCAGTTTTGAGGTCCTTATGTGTAGATCATTTCTGCAAATTTTCAGCCAAATTGATTGTAGTTAAGGCATTCAAAATGAGGATTTAATATTATAAGTATGAACGGTTCAAGTTTGACAAATTTGGTTCGTCTATTGATTTAATCTAGTTTGATACTTTAACGATCACCGATTTGGCTTAAAATTTGCAAAAATGATCTACACATTATGATCTAAAAACTGAACGGTTGAGATGACGAAATGTGATCAAAAAGTTGGTCTAATACCCTATCTCTAGAAATGACCAAAAAAATAGAACCCCTAGTCGAAGGGCCCTATCTATATATATATATATATGGGTCATGATTACTAACTATATATATCTATATAGCTAGAGTAGTATACTACTGTTGGTTCTGGAACTGCCAAAAATGATATATATATATATATATATATATATATATATATGGGTCATGATTACTAACTATACATATAGCTAGAGTAGTATACTACTGTTGGTTCTGGAACTGCCAAAAATGACAGGGGCCTATATGAGCATAGGTTTGAGCTGGTTTCTGAGTTGGAGGGTGACGACCAAAATAGCTCCACCAATGAATTGTTGGCCTATGAAAATAGCCGGCACACTTGGCTGGCATTTCAACTGGTCTGAAATTGTACGCTAGGGGTAGCTGGTAACATGAAAATGACCAAATATAATTACACGTTTGCATATAGAAGAGAATAGAATATAAATGAGAACCTAGATAAAAGTCGTCATCTGTTAGATCTAATGTCATTTATCAAATGTCAATGTACCTACGGAAAACATTTACACAGACCAATTCGTTATCGAGAGGGGACAATTGCTAATTAAGAAATATTTTGAGGACATGCATTGGCATATTCACCAGGGAGAAAAATAGTAGGAAAGATTCTTGCGTACGTCAGTCATATCACGTGGCGGTGTGCGGCTGACTAATTAGAGCCCTAGCAGGGGGATATTTTAGATATTTCACTTTTAAAAAGCAAGGATAATTTTAGAAAAGAAAGAAAAAATTCTGATTTTTTATTGATAAGCCACACCGCCACGTTATACGGCTGACCCTATACAAGAATTTTTCAAATAGTAGGAATGCATGATTCCAATCAATCCTTGACACGCGTATACGCAATTAAGCCAGCTAGGGGTTCTATCAAATATAGATTCTAATTTGCTGAAGTGGAGAAGTAAGATGGGTCTAATTGACCAAAAGGGGAAAGATTCTCTAATTCAGTCGAAGCAACCGAAAGGGAAGAGATTTTGGAGGATCAAATATGCTTTCATTTATCTATAAGTAAAGGCCCATGCGCTTCTCCTAATTAATCCACGTGATTTCCCGTGCAAGAAAGGAAGATATACCCCAAAGAGCCCACTAACACCTTATCAACAAAGGGGAAGAAATGCCACTAGCTAGCTAGCTAATATATACAACTAGAATATGTGGTTCTTTAATTATTAAAGTGGCTACACTACAGAAATTGAATCAGACGAAAGTTAAAAACTGTCGTCTGATATGGAGGCTGACTGTCGTCTATCTCGGTGACGTTTGATGAATGTGCATGTAGAGAACTGTTGTCTGACGAACTCGGCATCCATGTCGACAGCATGCCGGCAGGCTCTCGATAGCATTAACTGTTGTGTGAACTTTACTCAGACAACGGGCAACTTAAACATCCGTTGTATGATTGCGATTAAGAAGTCGCTTTTTTCTATAACCGTTGTGTGACTTTTATTCACACAACTGCTTTGTGATAGCATCTGTGATCTGTTTTGAATTCAGACGACAGTTTTTATTTTGCAGTCGTTATGAATACTGTGTACATACGACAGTTTTTTGTGTGGTTATTGTTGTACTAATAGAATGATTTAATGTATTATATATACTGGAACTGGAATAAAAAATGACCAAATTAACAGTAACTGATCAATATATAGAAGAAATTGTTATAATCCACATGCACCAAAATGGATTGTGCTGTGGTAATTTTTTATCCACAAAAGGAGTACGTCTAATCGTACTCTCCTAGCAATATACATCCAGAAATTTACTTAAAAGAGCCTAGCTTTGCTGCTCTCATGGCCTCATTGGAGTCTAGCTTTGGAAGCTTCCAAACACTAATTCTGTAGGATTGCAAGCTCTCTGAACTAAGATCCTATCCTGCTCCCTCAAATATCACAGATGCTCCTTTCTGATTTCCATCACCTCCAATTATGTAAACCTGTATCACAAGTAGAGAATACCATGAGTCTGTCAGCTGTGTGTCTGAGGTATGAGCTATAATGTTAGAATTTACAATGTATGGAAAATATACACCCGAGCACATCTAGAACATTAAAACTTGAAACCATCTTAAAAACATCACAGAACCTGAGCTATGTCCTTTCATGTCCTGTGCCGGATAACATCATAGTACTAAAGAACATATCACTCAAAATAATACATGAATGAGTTTGGACACACCAAGAACTGGTCATCCTCAATCTTCTTCACCAAAATTTTGTTGGGAACATAACCATTCCCATCAAATGCATAAATTCATATATCTGTATCAGGCATGCCAATGTCATAACATAACTCCATATGCGATACACCAAAACTCAAGAGAAATTAAAAAACAATAACCAAGTAGCATGTACTAGATAAGTGATCAACATCCAGTAGGCTCAGTTTGGGAGCATAAAAAATAATCAGACAAATAAGAACATAAGCTAAAACAGCTACTACAAATCCCCAAATAGCCACTTGAATATCTTGCAAAGATTAAAAGCTTAGTAACAAAAACCCCAAAACTGTGTTTCAACAGCATTATATATAACAAATGTAGAGGCATAAATTGAGATACATAAACTCACATATATAGATACAAATACATACATACATATAGACATCTTAAGGACCAAGCTTGAATCAGCCAATATATAAAGCAGAAAATATATATATATTTTTGGTTTACCTACACTATATCTTAAGAATTTTCAGGTTCCAACCACTAAAAGTTGTAACACTTCCCAGGTAACCTGTTGTCAATCTAATTGCCAAAAAATCTTACCTATATGATATCTGGTTTGAAAACAACACCGCACCACCCCATCAAGAACGATCCAACCTACAAAATGCATTGGAACATTATGCACATCAATGCCCAACAAGTATGATGTCAAAATGATATTATGAAGAAGAGCAAGGACTATGGAAACGAAGATCATAGGGAAGTTTAATTTAGGTCATGTTCAATAAACTAATTCTTGTAATTAAACTATCTTATGGGAAAACATGATTGTCAATAAGTTACTACCAAACCATGGGGCTTACTACATTTGCTTGGGTGACTTTGTGTGTGTGGGTTGGGGGGGGGGGGGGGGGGGGGGGGGGGGGGGGGGCGCAAGAGAGATACCATGTTAGAAGGAAGATCAATGTAAAGCATTGTTTGGTCACTTGTCATACCAGCAACTCCTGGGCCAACTAATTTTTGCAGTAGATATCTCGTTAAGACCTACATACTATAACATGTCAAATAATCTATTTGCCAAGTAGGCAGCAATAAAGAAAGGGTTAAATACTGTTTACTCCCTACACTTATAGGGTTTCATCGTTTCAGTCCCTGACTTTTGAATTTCTCCTAAAAAGTCCCTGAACTCCCAATTTCCTCTCAATCGGTCCCTACTGTCAAGCATCCGTCAAAAACTCCGTTATCTTCCCCTAAAAAGTCTATTATACCCTCATTTAATTTAAAAAAAAAAAAAAAATTCTCTTCCTCTTTTTTTTTTTTTTTTTTTTTTTTTCTTTTTACCTCTTTTTCTTTCGGCTCTTTCGCCTCCTTCTGTTAATCTCCTCATCAAGATGGTTCCAATCCACAGACCTTCAAGAGGTGAAATGAAAAAAAGAAATAAAACAGAGAAAAAATAAATTTAAAAAAAAAGTAAGTGAGGGCATAATAGACATTTTTGGCAACTTTAACATAAAATTTTGACGGCAGGGACTAATTGGGAGGAAATTGAGAGTTCAAAGACTTTTTAGGTGAAATTCGAAGGTCATGGATTGAAACGATGAAACCCTATAAGTATAGGGAGTAAACAGCATTTAATTCATAAAAAAATAACAAGGTATATTTACAATGGTACAATCACTCTTGTCAAGAGAAACAGAAATCTAAAACTTTTATATTTACAATGATATAATCACTCTTTTGTACATGATATATATATGGTAAGAGTTGGTTGTCGCAAGTACATCAGAATGAATATGAAGCTATGGAAATTGCCAATTGTTTCACTAATGCAACAAGTATATGAAAATCCAATTTTTGTCAAATGAATGATGCCAATAGCTATAAAACTCAAATGGTATTAGCATTGTAACAAGATGCACCATATATACACTGATCACAGTATTTAATTGTGTTACCCTAAGAATGCCAAAGAAGGCTAGATGAGTCATACATGAACCATACTCCAACAATTTTGGTATTCTTTCTGTACTTTCCTACACATGTAAAGAACCATAAGAGTAGGCAAATTGACAAAACTACTACTGCTTCTAATGCTGAAATGTCATAATTTGTTCCTTGTAGGAAAATGCCAAGATTCCCATGCCACCTACTCTACAGTTTAAACAAACAAAATTATGCCAATTTTTTCAGCTCTGTAAAGAAGAAGTCAGATCTAAGAACTTAAAAATAATAGTTGAAATTGTTTGATAGCATAGCTTTGTCAGCTATGACAACTAGGAAAGAAAGAGCTGAACTGACTCTTCAATATGTCCACAGATCATTCAATAATAATACAACCTAAAATCATAAGCTCAACAACATATAATAACTATCTTATGCACAAGATTTCAATCCTTGCAGTGTAAACTGAACACCAGCATCATCAAAAAGCGGCTTCACTTCATCAACAAAAATTTTCGAAGTGTTTTTTGCTCCCTCCAAACAGATTCACAAAAACAAACAGCCTCTTTGGCCGTCCTGTTCATTTTCAAAGATAACAAAAATTACGAAAAATTCAGAAATAAAAAATCTAACTTCAAGATTAGCTTGAGCTAAATGAAACTGAAACAAGAACATCTCGACAATTGCCGACATAATCAATGAATTCCAGGAGCTTCTAGCACCAGAGCCTCTGGGAGTCCATTGATAAAGGCTAGAACACCAAGTCCTTCCTGACCGGAGCTCCTCCGCTACTCCCAACACAGCAGGTTCCACCTCCGCCGTCTACCAGAGCTCCGATTCTGATCTTCGGACCCTCCAATATTTGAGCCCAATGACCTGCTTCTCGATGACCTCCCTCTTGGTCCTCTCATTGCAACAAAGAAAACAATTGCATCAGAAATCAAAATGCAGAAAATCAAAAGGTTAGGTCAAAATCGAAAAGAAGAGAAATTAGATACCCAACGGTGCTGGAAAGTGAAGGCTTGATTTGAGCCAAGAGAGTTTGGACGGTGATGACGTTATCATAGAGGCAGGAGAGGCTCCTCGCAGATTAGGTTGATGTGGAAACCGGTTTGGTTGTCGGAGAGATGGATTTGGGGTATAGATGTGGAAGATAAGAGGGAGAGAGGAGAGAGGTCTAGGTTTTGGATCTGATGGATTTGGTGTCAGTGTAGAGTAGAGGTCTTGGATCTGATGGATTTGGTGTCTGTGTAGAACAGAGGTCTTGGATCCGATGGATTTGAAGTGTAGGCGGTGATGGTTGTAGGTTTTGGTTTTGGGGAGACGTTGTCAAGAGAGAGAGTGAGGAGGTTTGAGTTTTTTGTTATCTTTTTGTGCAAGTGTAGGGGTTTCAAGCCCGGCCTATATCAATTTGGACATGCCCTTTCTCGCCGTATGATCAATAAGAGTTGGGGAAAATTTGGGGTTTGGCTCCACTAACATGGTGGAAACTCAGAGCTCAATTTTTTTTAGCATCACACAACAGTTTTTATCTTAAATGTCGTCCGAACTAATTCCTAAGTCCCTATCAGACGACAGCTTTTACAAAAATGACATCTGAAAAAAAAAAAAATTCAATCACACGACAGATAATTGCATAGCGTCGTCTGAGAGGTGTTGTCTGATTCAATTTTTGTAGTAGTGCTAGCTAAGTAGTATAGTCAAACTTAAATCATTAAACACTTAAATTTATCATATAATTACGAATTTTCCTTAGCTACATTCATCTGATATTCATACATTAGTTTGACCAGTAGTAGACTAACTTTCTATAGACTGGTAGACAGCAATTCATATCGTTACGGAACGTAACTAATTAATCTGCCTTTGTTTGAAGTTAATCTATCACTATTAAGGAATTCATGTCACCACTACAAATGTGGGCAAAGGCCACACATGTATTGCCACAAATTTGTAAAACCGAGGATATGGAGCTCATACCCACTGTTATATACAATATTGGTGTCTATATCCTCCACTTATAAGCACAAAGCGTGGGAGGCTGATTAAATAAATATTATTTATTTATTTATTTATATTCAAACCAATATTTAATACTTGTTTAACTTTTCTTGTCTGTGAAGGCTAATTTTATGGAATATTTTATCTTTTCCTTTTCCTCTTTGATCACATCATAAATTGTGCTCCACACCTTTAATTTGAATCTCAGACTCTCTCTCTCTCTTTCATCTTCTTCTCAGAAAAAAAACTTATCTCTTTCTCTGGTCTCTCTCTACCTCTCTCTATCTGGTCTTACTGCTCCAAATTCACCATGATCGATTACCCTGGACAGTCTGAATTGTAGGGACTAGATCCCCAATCTATTCAACTCTGGTCTATCAATTTCACCTAATTTCTATTTTCGAAGTAGGGGTTGTGATTTCTGATGCGATTGTGGTTTTTCTTTGCATTAAGGGATTGCAGAGATTGAAGAGATTTCAGACTGTGTTCGTGGAGAGAGAGGTTGCGAATCACCTGGGATGAAAAAGCCATAAGCCATTACAACTCGTTCGTCGTGCTTGAACCTAAGACCATGGAGAAGCTCCTGTGGATAACACAAACAGGTACCATTTTGGTTTTTATTATTTTAATTTTCTTTGAAGGCTCATTCAATAGATGTGGGAGAAAAATTGGATGATTTTTGTTGTCTATGGCTTTTTGATTGAATTTTGTATGGGTCTGTGACTTTGTGCCTATCATCTCTAATCCAAGATCCCCATTGAATTTTGTATGGGTCTGTGACTCTGTGCCTATGATCTCTAATCCAAGATCCCCAATTTCAGCACTGAGTAGGAGGCTGAAACCATGGCAGCGATTAAACCCAAGAAGATCATCATTGAGATCCTGGTATAGTTTGGTTTTGTTCCTTGTTTGTTTCTTCAACACTAACTTCAATTATGGACTTTGACACTCAAAAGATTCAAGCTTTAAACATGGATTGCCTCTGCTTTCATATTTCGGCCAAATCAATTGCAAATTGAAGCTGCTCTTCTTGCTTTCCCTTGTACTCACCAACTTGATTAAGCCATCCATCCCCAGAAAGATGAGATAAAATGAATAATATCAAGAATCTAATCAATTTCAATTTCGGAACTACAAAGAAGCAAGAGGACTGAGGACTCAGTACTGGACCATGAATAGAAGCAATCGTTCACCAAAAACAAAAAAAATAAAATAGAAGCAATCGAAACTCTGATTCCTATCCATGGTCCCCACCATGTCAGAAGAAGCCACACACAACAAAATGAGACAATTAAGGAGAAAGCAACCCCTCCACAGGGCACTGACATCAAAGAAAGTGGCTGCGTCGTGGCAATGGATAATAGACACGTACATGTGTGGCCTTTGGCCCAAATATGTCACCAATAGTGTATGTGGCTATTGCCCATAATTCTAGTAGTGTGTATTAATACGCTAATGCAACATAAACTTTTCCTTAAGTTATTGATTTTTTTTTCTTCTTTTTTCAGTTAGTGTCTTCTTTTCAATCGTACCGTTGTATATATTTTGCTCTCAACTCCCTCATATATAGTAAGGAAAAGAAAAGAAAAAAATTCTTCCAACCATTGCATCATTGGCCAATTAACAAAAATCAAGAATTTGAAGGAAAAATATCCTTGTAAGGATTTAAGAGATATTTCTTTAGGTAATGGTACAGGTTAAGAATTCTTCGTTAACGTACGTCCTCCACATTCTAATATATTTTTCTAGTCATGATCCATGTCAAGAGCATAATATGCATATCTATAACTAGTTTTGAAATTAGGAAGCTCAGCATGCATGCAAATAAAAGATATTTCTACAAAGTTTGATTTGTCTGCAGATACGTTTAATCACATAATTAATCATGACGATTGATTTCATGAACCTTATTCCTGATGGAGCTAGTTCAATCATATCTACCTTGTATACCAAATTTGAATAGTATTATTCTTTTACTTTCTTAGGACTTTGAGCGAGATCGAAAACGACTATCAGTCTATATGAAAGATATCGAATATTGTGGGTGGAAGAATGTCAATTTCATTCAAGAAATTTATAGTCACCACCGATCATTGGCTAAACATCACAACCCAGTGTGTATGTCATATATATAATCTTGCTCAGGTGTAGATATTCGTACCTAAGCAAAAGGTACATATTTCCGATTTTTCCTCAGCTTTTGATCACACATTTACATCTTAACTATTCAGTTTTTAGGTCATAATATGTAGATAATCTTTACAAATTTTCAGCCAAATTGATGATTCAGTTAAGGCATCCAAAACTGCAATTTACACGAACGAACCGGAACCATTCGTGTTCGTTGTTGTAAATTGCAGTTTTGAATGTCTTAACGATCATCAAATTTGCTGAAATTTTGCAGAGATGATACATACATTAGAACTTAAAAGCTGAACGGTTAAAATGTAAATGTGTGATAAAAAAAAAAGAGGTAAAAACCAGAAATCAGTACCTAAGCAAAAGGTACAGATATCCGCACCTGAGAAGCCCTATATATATATATATATATATATATATAGGAATTTTCTCAGGTGCGGACGTCCGTACCGAATTTTCGGTACGGATTTCCTGTTTTCGACCACTTTCCGGCCACATTTTTACATCTTAACCGTTCAGTTTTTAGGTCCTAGTGTATAGATCACCTCTACAAAATTTCAGCCAATTTGGTGATCGTTAAGGCATCCAAAACTGCATTTTACACGAACGGACCGAATCTGTCAAACCTGAACCGTTCGTATTTATAATGGTAAATTGCAGTTTTGGATGCCTTAACGATCACCAAATTGGCTGAAATTTTGCAGAGTTGATCTATACACTAGTACCTAAAAACTGAACGGTTAAGATGTAAAAATGTGGCCGGAAAGTGGTTGAAAACAGTAAATCCGTACAGTCCGCTCGGTACGGACGTCCGCACCTGAGACGGACTGTGTGTGTGTGTATATATATATATATATATATATATATATATAAACTTTAATTAGCTTTAATAATTAGGATGTTGTTTTCGTCTTTACCATACAGTTCGATCATCTTCACGTGGCTCCCCATCCATATTTTGTTGTCGTCTCAAAGTGGTAATATGTGGATGCCGCGGCATCTTTTAATCGGGACTTTGCATATATATGCATGCATGCAACACATGTGTACTCATATATAAGTGTGTCCTCCTCACCGAATCAGCTTCACTCAATTTCTAGGGCATTTAGCTTCACATATTCGAGTAATGGATTTAGTACTGTTGGATTGGACAACTCGCATCTGGGTTATTACCTTTTTTTGTTTGCTATAATTGTTTCACTTTATTTGGGGATCGAAGAGCTCTAGTGAAACATTAAGCATCTATATATATCGATCTATATCTTAATTCGAATTCTCACGACAAAACTATGGACGAGAGTTTGATTCTTGCATTCAAGCTTACAATCTGTACTAAGTACCAACTGATATATATGTATATCAAAGCTTTAGAGGGGAAATATATTTTACCTCTAAGTACGTACCAAAATATTTGAGTCCACCAATAATTGCTTGAGAATTTGAAATAAACCAATATGCAACGGGAAGGTAGAAGGAAGATAGACGAAGTGGTGTTAGTTCAGTGGTTAGAGTACCCACTATCTATGTACGAAGTTATGGGTTCGAGTCACCACGGGGGTAGGAGTGAAATCCTTTGATCATTTTTTTATAAAGAATAAAAAAATAAAATAAAAAGTAGAAGGAAGATATATAATGGGAACCCAAAGAAAACACAAAAATAGGGGAAATTCTAGTGTAGTGGTGGGTATCTCATACCCACATTTACAAAAGTGAGAACAAATTTTGTTGTCAAAGTTGTAATTTGAGTCCTACTTTGTGTAATCTTAGTTCTAATAATGGTAACTACACATCTTACGATATTTTACAAGTTTTTGAACAAATTCGTTGTCAATGTTGTAATCTTAGTTCTAATAATGGTAATTACACCTCTTATGACATTTTTACAAGTTTTTGAACAAATTCGTTGTCAATGTTGTAATTTTTGTTTAACTATATGTAAATAGTGTAAATGAATATGGTAACTTTTGTTCTCAATGTTGTAATTTTGGTTCAAATACTTGTAAATTTTTGTTCAAATAGTTGTAAATGAGGGTATCTCATACCCACCAGTACACTAGCTTGTCTCCAAAAATAGATAGGCAAAATGTTCAAATATATGTATCTGTTATGTGTATATAATGGCTTTAGACTAACATTTTATTCAAATTTTACGTTGATATTCATACTTGGTGTTCTTTCAAAATCTTTTATATGGGACACTATAAAATTTTCATCTAGAATGTCAAACTTTGCCGTCACAAGTTTAGTTGAAACTGTACTGGGGGTTCCTTTTTTGAGAACAGCATTCCCTAGTAGGGATGGCAATGGGGAGGGTAGGGTAAGGGGATTAAATTACCATCCCCATACCCGACTTCATTCCTCATCCCCTTACCTGCCCCAATCCCCATAATAAGAAACTGGGGATTCCCCGTCCCAGTCTCCATTGGGGATTAGGTCCTCGTACCCGCCCCAATCCCTGTTAACAATATTACTAATTTATTATATAAAATCAAACATCAACATAAAATAATTTTTTTTATTTCAATCAAACAAAAACAAATATAAGTCTCGCTTTAAAAAAAAAAACAATAAAAGTATGCATTCGACAAAAAAATTCCACAATTAACTGCTTAGTGTAACCTAACAACTTACTCATTCACTCTAACAAGGTGAATAGAATAATATCAAAAATATATTGATAGAATTTAAATATTGACAAAAAGATGAAGTTTACATAGATATATATTTATAAATAATATCAAAAATATATATAATAAATATATATATATATATATATTTTAGATAATTCTTATTGGGTGGGTATGGGGATGGGGATCAAAATATCATCCACACCCCGTACCCGATTTCAGAATTCGAATACTGGAGATCCCCATCCCCGTTACCCGATTTCCCCCAAATTTCTCCCCATTAGGGTCGAATACCCGATGGGTATCCTACCCTTTGGGGATTATTGTCATCCCTATTCCCCAGTTTGATGTAGTCTTTTTTAGAGTTAATCAAGAAAATAACTTCTTTACTGCTTTTCAATCAAAAAAAGAAAAGAAAAAAGAACTGTGCCGTCACCATATGTAACTTCTAATTTTGTAGTTATATTTCTCATGAGGATTAATTTGGATTCATGTCCTCCACTCTTAAATGCATGTATGGTCTATGCTGTATTGAATTTAATGGCTCTCTCTATGTTGCATTAACCCAAAAAAGAAAAGTTCTTTATATATCACATAAATATACAGAATCCATCAGAAACGTGCCAGTAGTAATATTATAGTTCTCAACTTCTCATTTTAGTATTGATTTTACCAGTAACCGAAAGAAAAACACAGAAAGAGCCTCAACGGCCAAAGAGGAAATTCAAAAAAGAGGCTCTTCATTAATACATAGAACCCGTTTATCAATATCTATAGAAGTCAGTCGCAAATATATGCCTAAAGCAACACTACTTGTTGTTCCAAATCCATATAGCTTTTGCCCTCATGAGCAACGGCACAAGCTTATTCTGCATATGGAGACTCATCACCGTATTCGTACCACCGATAAACTGTTGCCCTATGAATACAGCAGGTACACTCGGCCTGCACCCGAGCTGCAGCAGCGCCCTTTCGATCTGCTGCCCGTTCGGCATTTGATCGAGCTCGTACACCGTAGGGTTTGCCCCAAAGTCGTACAATAATGTCTTTATCGAGTGACTCATGCAGCACGAACTCTTGCTGAAGATCACCAACGGCTTCTCGTCCACCAACCTTGCCACCATGTCCATCTCTAACTTGGAGCTGAGAGAATACTCAGATGTTAGTACTAAAGGTGTAGTAAGCAGTAGTACACTAGTATTTGTAGAGCCAGTGAAGTAAGTGAACTAAAGGTTTTTGGTTGATGATGTTCATTATGGATAGCAAGGTCTATTTATAGGGGGTTGATATTCAGTGTGCTGGCAAATGGTAATTGCATTATTTTGAGAACTTTAATATCCACACAAAGAACAAAAGAAAAGCTTAGCTAGCTTAAAGATACCATGATATCATGTAATCTGATTCCCAAAATACCCTTTATGATCATTGCTTTATAATAACCTCATTGGATAATGACAACATCCTTCGTACGTAACTTCGTACGCAATGTTACGTATGTGACCAGAATTTCGGCAATTGAGGGCATTGGAAACGCTCATGAATATTATATGGAATAAATAGTGAACAAGTCGGCATATACATTACATGGTAATTAAATGTGCAGATTAACTGTGTAAGAGTGAGGGATCTCTGGGAACCAAATTTACCCTTAAGGTACCTCAGTGATCTAGAGGATATCATGTACCGTCTTTGTTTAATTTGTGTGCCCCCCCCCCCCCCCCCCCCAAAAAAATAATAATAATAATAAGGAGGGATTTTTGGTACTATATATAATGTATGTTATTGATGCAAATCATTATTTTGACTTTTTGAGAATGCAAATCCTACCACTTTGGAATCAATCTTTAATTTGTACGAGAAATTTACATTTTTAGAATTTTTTTTTTTAATGAAAGAGTTGGTTATTTTTTCCTAACAATTAAAGACGATAAATATTCATTAAAAAGATCTAGTACCATGGTGTAACAAGATCTAGGCTCATTAAGTGAAAGTATGAGTTAGGATAGTTTGGTATTTTTCTTCATATATTCTGGAGCATCTAGTTAAGTGGAGAAAGAAATTGGGGTTTATCCCACGGATAGAGATCGAGTAACAAGATTCGCCTCCAGCCGCCTCTTCAACTCGACACAACCGAAAGCTGCTTAGCTAGTATATAAAGTCAAAGAAAATAGAAGAAAATATGAGATATTTAATAAATAAGTCAAATGTGCCTGAAAAAAAAAAATTATACTTTTGCAAAACGTCTACCCTATTTATGATGCCACTTGGGTTGATCAAGATTCTAATTTAGGGTTCGATCTTATTTTATAATCAAACATTGATTGCTCGTGGCAATTCTGTATGCATCCAAGAGGTGATATCAACCAATAATAATGGATTCTAATATGGATTTTGATCGATTATAGAATAAGGTTCCTAAAAAATATCGATCACATGATGTGTAAAAGCTCTTTGAGCTTTGGCTATACAGTATATGGATTATTTGATTGGTTTCTGTAAATAGTTACTCCGGTTTTGAGCATATACAGTTGACAATGACAAAGCCAAAACAAGGAATTTGGGTCTATTCTCTCCATCACCAACATGATCTCAGCTCATACAGAATAAATTTAAGTGGCAAGCAATATTCGATCTCTTGGCCCTTACTAAAGTGTAGAGACATATTATATAGTTACAGTGATTATATAGTTAGGGTTATATGCGGGGATCCCATTTGAGATAATTACCAATAACAAAATTTTAATTATATTATATATACTTTTTCTTTCTCCTTTTTTTCCGTCATTTTGGAAATTATGAATGAATACATCAGAACCTCCATTTCTTTGTTTAAAGTACATAACTACATACTAGAGAATGACTTTGTTTCTTCGTCAAAAAAAAAAAAAAGGGGAGAGAGAGAGAGAGAATGACTTTATTTAGATCATCAATGCATAAGCCTCGCGGATAATATTCCATACAGGCATATTAGAGTAAAGAAATTGAATGGGAAACCCGGAATATCTAGAGATTTCAGGAAATACGTGGGTGGTTCTTGGCATCACCGAGATGAAGATCTTAGACAACTTTGTTTAGTACTTTTACAGATTCTGCTTTGGAACTCTAGCTGCTTATAGATATAGTTTCTTTACTTATCTAAATGGGGTGAGACCTAAACGATCCCAAATCGCAAGCAAGATCCTTCTTAGGGTCTTAGCCTCTTGGCAACTAGCACAGACAAGTAGGTTTTTAGCCTCTAGCTTGATTTGTATCCTTTTGAGTTATATGCGACAAGTATATATTGATTTTCTAGATTTTTTAGGGTTCAATTTATTCTGAAAGAATAAGGATGAATAAAGAGTGATTACATTCTTTCTATTTATGTAATGGTGAACCAGAAATGAAGAGAAAAAGAGAGGAATTACATTCTTTTTCTACTGTAAGTCTACAATAGATACATGCCAAGAGTTTCAACTCCATTCAGTTTTGGAGTTTAAAAAATCATTTGCATTATGGAATTTCCAAAGCCATGAGTTAATTATCTTGATTTAGTGAACTATATACTTCTATTTGGGGGGGGAGGCGCTGAGATCAACTAGGTTTATATATATGGATGGGCGGCTGTTATAGTTTCAATTTGAGTTAATTGTGCATAGAGATATCTATTATTATTTTTTTATTATTTTTTTTTGTGAATCATAGAGATATCTATTAAGACTGAGACGAACACAACACGGATTAAATTTATTACAAAACAACAGTACAAACACAATATAACCCAAACATGTGACAATGAAAATGAGTTCAACATGACTTGAGCATGATCTAGGTCAAGCACAGTACCAACACGAAATGTAAATAGATTGAGTGGTGACAAACTTTTTGGCCATTTAACATAAAACAATACGAACATGACACGGATCCGGCAAGATATAAGCTCGAACACTAAATGAGCTAGCCCAAAATAGTCACGACGATACTTTTCTATAAACACACATTCAAATTTTCCAACAAACCTGTAATTGTGAATTTATTAGAAAGAAAATAATCATATAAAATTAAAAAGAGCCTATGCATGGACACGGGCAGACTGCATAAGGCATTTGTAGCTTAACTCGATGGGCAGGGGGTTTTGGGCAATTCATGACACGATTATTGAGTGTGTGTCTATCCCTCCGTTTGACACCTCGATTAACCTGCATGCTAGCTTCTACATGTGGCTCCCCAAATAGCAATTACACATTAATCTTTTTCTTTGGTAATTAGTGTAGTCCATTTGGGTTAATAAGGGTCTGGTTTGGGCCAACCCGTTTTTGAGCATTTGATTGCATTTTTGCGTAGGAAAGCCCAGTTAGCTGCAGAGTGCCAGTTTAAGAGAAGTTAATCGTTGAAGAGAAAAGAACAGCTTAATTGACTTCGTTCTCCTGCTTTAAAGCCTGACGAGTTGGTCATCACCATTCACCAGAAGCCTTCTCTAAAGAGCCATCACTGAAACAAAAGACATAATCGGGAATGTCCCATGAACTAAAGTGCTTAATGGCCCAGCAACCACAACCTCACAGTAATCTGGATGTACATGCCGCCTGTGCGATGGAACGAGTAGCATGGATCTGCAACTCGATAATTCCACCTTACAAACAGTGAAGCGTGCCACATGTCTGTCCGGCGGTAAGGTAGCTCAGCACACATGCTGATCCAGATTTATCAGACTATAGCACCGGGTTTTTCTTTCCTTCTATCCTGCAGATCACAGAATGCTAAATTAAACTACACAGGATATTTCCAACTACCTCGGGTAGACAATCCCAAGTTGTATATATGGCTGCATGAAGCATAAGCCATAAATGGCTCTAAAATGTGTCAAATACTCATTAACCATATTTAGCTACACAACGTAGTCCAGAAAAGTTTGAAATAAAAGGAAACACCGCGATTGTAGTGGCAGTACTGTCTACTGTAGTATCAAGAATCAAAGGAGCTCAAAACGTGCTTTTTCTCAGCACAAATTACAAACTAGAGAGCAAGCCAAGGGTTTTTTTTTTGTGGACGCTGCTACTATTTGATCATATTGGGACCACAGAATTATAGTGCTCACCAAGCCCGAATGCGTGCTTATGATATGACAACATAATACTCGAACCAGAAGAACCAAAACCATTTCCACTCTCAGATTTGTACTCCTTACCCATCTCCACATCAGGGAATGATCCTGAGTATACCTTGATTGGCTTTTTAAGGCAGTGAGTTAAAGCCCCAAGCTCTAGCTGTCCTCCCCATGCTGCTGTTGACTCCACTTCCTTACAGTAATTCTCAAACCTTTCAGCAACGGAATCATCAGAATCACCATCTCCTTGATTGTCTGACAAGAAAAATGGGAGAAGATCAGGTGCATGCTTCCTCATATACGCAGCCACCATTTCTCGAAGCTCTTGGTATGTGTAAGGTGAAGAACCTCCAGAAAGGTGAGCCAGCTGATCCTGGATAGCGCGGTAGAGGCAATGACCATCAGGCTTTATCTCATTAATTGTCAAACCAAGGGGTTCAAGCTTTTTTCCTAGTTTCTCATCTTCAACCATTCGATCGCTTACTAAGTTGCTCTGCTCTTCTTGAATTCTCTGCTCCCTTGCTGCATCCTCCTGAGCCCTTTTCACTTTTCTCTTTGAACTCTTGCTAGGCTTTGCATTCTCAGGTTGACTGCTTACAGAAACACCAGCTATGGCCTTCACTAAAGTATCCAGATTACTCTTTTCACCTCCATTGTTAGTGCTGCTATAGCCTAATGATGCAAGTTCTTCGGCTTGTTTCTCTTTAAGCTCAGCAGAAAGTCGAGAAATCTCTTCCTCCACCTGCTTTTTCTTAGCTTTTTGTTCAGCCTTGCTACCTTTTGCTGCAGCCTTTTTCAATTGAATTTCCTTGTCCTGCAACTTTGAAGTCTCTTTCCTGTGTATTCAAAAAAATGACAAAGGGGATTGAAATGAATTGTCTTCGGTGAAGTCAGAGAAGTTCACCTAATAAGTTGAAGACACCAGCCTCTATTCAACTGACAAGCAATCCTGATTCTTCCTATTTATACTACTACTTTATCCTGAGTAAACTAATTATGATGACAAATATACCAAAGACGAGCAATTTTTAGGCCAGCATCACCGGGCGCTAGCCATAGTCATGGACTCACAGGTCTATTAACAGAGAAGAATAGTATGTTTTATGATTATGGAGGTGTCGGGAGAAAACTAGATATATCTAGTGCACACAGTATCTTGGTGGAGCTAGTCTTGATTTAGTTCAAACAGAAGCTCCTCAATGCCTGATTCATGTCATGATCCGGTCTAAAATCACCATAAAATTCCATCAAAAAATGTATATACAGATGTATGATGACTTTCAGTGTTGGACTATCACTTCAATATATATAACTGAACTTATTTCCACAACAGATGCAATCACCAGCCAAATATATCATATGCAGAATTAAAAGAACAGAACCAACAATGAGACTTCATGAACAAACTACCTGTGCCTGGAGAGCATTTCATCGCGAGTTTCCTGTATCTTTTCGGATGATCCCTCCGACATTGTCTCAGATACTTCTTGGGCATCCTCCATTTGAGCAACCCTGAAATCAACTTTGAGCAAATACAATTACCCAACAAGATTACAAAGCTTCAGCCTTTACTGACCCCTCATCTAACCTAACATCATAGACATATAAACTTCAAGACTACATCAAATTCAACCACCCAAAACTTCACGTAAGCAACAATTTTGGATAAGAAAGATAAGACAGTGACGGCCCAAAACTGAGATGATTGCATTTTCATAGCCTATACACCTTTCACTCTCGCAAAGATTGAAACTTTAACGTTCTTTGAGGAAACCCCCAAATTTAATGAAAGGGTTTTGGATGCTTCAACAAAGATCAAGGAGTAAGAAGTTGAAATTCCAAAATTGAACTAGTTTGATGGGTGAAACTAAATCGCTTACCGCGAGAGTGTTGGTTCAACGTTGACGCCGCAGAGGACTCTCACTGGTCCAATTCCGATTAGGCTCGTTTTGCAAACCCTAATTGAGGAGAGCGACAAAGCATTCGGGGGTTTAGTATCAGAATATAATAAATGTTTCTTAGAAAGGGGAAAGTGCTATCAGAAGTTCCCGTCTCTGCTACTCTTGTATTTTCATTTTCGGTTTAGTCAAAACAGAAAATTTTACAAATAGTACCTAAAATAAGGCCGACTTCTAACTTTAGTATCCGATTATGCAAAATTATCACTTTGGTACCCCAAATTTGAAGCTCGATCCAAGAATGGTACACGCCGTCCATGACAGCGTTAAGTTTTTGCTACGTGGCAAACTATGAGGTCCCTCAAAATATGCCACGTGATTAGCTAGTTAACGCAGTGATGGACGGCATGTACCATTTTTGGGTCGGACTTCAAACTTGGGGTACCAAAGTAATAGTTTTGCATAGTCGGGTACTGAAGTTAAGAATGAACCTTAGTTTGGGTACTATTTGTAACATTTTCTCTAGTCAAAATTGCTATAATAATTGTATGTTTTTTTTTGGAAAAATTTTGGGCAAAGTTTTTTTTTTTTTTTTTAATCAAACCCAAACTCATAGGGCGAATGCCAATATATTCATTTAAAACCATAATAGGTCGTTACATGTGCCATCTACAGACAGACAAGAAGGTAGTGGTAGTACCCACAGTGGTACATAAAAATAGACCCACGAATGTCTATGTACGTAAATATAGCGAAGATCCTCTTTTGGTACTACTCTAGAGGCGTTAGAGATACATAGAGTGCACATAACGTGCATTAGTTTCCTAAAAGAAAATTATTGTAAAAGACTATGCTAAAACATAAATAATGGACTAGGGCTAAAAAAACACAGCCCAATCAATTCAAAGCCCAAAAGGGCAGCCACCAAAGAAAGTCCACATAGGGCCCAACAGCGTGGTCAGGTCCAATCCACTTGTTTCATCCCATCCCCACCGTACGAAACAGTCAGGCTGAGCTCCGTCCACTGCATGCCACCATGACCGGAGCCGCCTCGATCCCTCACTACCCGCGACCCAAACTGCCACGACCCACGCCAGCACGGAGAAAAACCAAACCCTGATTTAGATCCTTGCACCACACACCGCCAACGAGAAACCTGTGGCACCGCCGAGCAATAAACCCTCATCAGGGATCGACCACCGGCCCCATTTGCACGACCACTACCTGGCCCCAGCCCAGCCGAAACTAGTTGCTAAACCCAGCGCAGCACCCCTCCGACAGAAACCCACGGGCAATAGCCTTCAATACCCGTCCGGTAGTAGACCCCTAGACGCCATCGCAACTTGGCGCAACCTGGAGGCCATCCCCGACGCCAGGGCGTCGCTGGACTAGCTCGAACTCGCACTCGGGAAAAATTGGCCTTTAGGGTTTAGAGAGAAGTCGGAGGCTTCTCTTTTTGTTATGATACTTTCTTTTTCTTTTCTTGCCTTTATGTTGAAAAGATTTAATCGGGATATAATCTCTACTTTTTCTAGTAAGACTATCGGTTATTTAATTTTTGCACATTGTTAGTTTAGTTGTCTTTGTCAAAAGTCTAAAATGAGAACTGTGACGATTTTTTTTTTTTTTTTTAAAAGAAAGGGGCCGGTACGGCTGCCATCAAACATTTACCATTAATGAAACCATATAATACATGGGGGGACATAGTCCCTAAACCTCAAATTACAATAAGCACTAAGAAAACCACTTGAGATAATAACAAATGTCTCAACTAAGGATATACATTCTAACATGCATGCACCATTTAGTGAAGAGTGCACTATAGGTTACTCCATTGGCTTTATAATTGTGGTGACATACCGGAAAGACAATGCTCACTCGAAGACAATTGCACTGAGACAATTGTTCTGGTTGCCTAAGATTTAGATTTGGCTTGGCTTTAATTTGTAGTGCTTTCCTTGGTAGCAGCTCATAACTAATTGTTATGATATAAAGGCAAAAGCATATAATCAAAGGCTACAGGTCGATCGTTACAAATACAATTACTTTTACAGTGTAACTAGTTAAAGGACAAATATTTAAGTAACTGTAAAGTGCAACCGTGTAACTAGTGAGCACATTGCAATGATGTAAGAACTGTAAATAATTAGATTACGAGATTTAGAACTTCAGAAAAAAAAAAAAACAAAAAGCAAAAAATTTAAAGAAATACCCAAAAATTAAGAAATGTTATAAAGTAGGAAGAAGATGAAAAGAGAATAGTAGGGAGGAAGTAGAAGTGTTCTCATTCAGTCTCATTAGCCTCATTTAAATAGAGGTAGAGTTTACATCAAAGTACACAACTAATGAGTATTTACGTGGACAGCCATATAGATAATAATATTTACAACACTCCCCCTTGGATGTCCACTAATGAATGATGATATTGGATGCGCTTATTGTTGCCTCGTTAAAAACCTTGCCAGGTAACAAAAACCCAGTGGGACAAAAATAACCCTGGTCGAAGGACACAAAGAGCACAACGCGCATATGTCCTAGGTAGCATGCTTCTGGATGCTCCCCCTGATGAGAATCTTCCCCTGATTGTTGCAAGCCTTAATTATATATGCGATAAGCTACATGTACCATGTATAGTGGTTTGATGTGTCTATCACTGAAGTGAGACCATGTGTGCTTTGCATATAGGGGCTCATCACAAATTTTCATACCTGCAAAGTTTAAGCAATACCAACAAAGCTAGACGATTTTCAATAAGTCTTACCTCATATAATAAGGTTAGAAACAATCTCATATGCTCAAATTCATACACTAAGTAATAGCTAAACAATATAAAGAAATTGACACATTTAACTTTGTATAGCTTAAAACATTGAAAATCATTATGGCATGCCTAGCCATACACATCAATATCTTTGTGTATTGATAAGTCTAATCTAAGCTCTTCAAGAGCTCTAAATAATTCATAACTTTGCGAAAGTTAGAATATGTTGCAACACTATAATCGTAACTCGAATTCTATTATGTAGTCTTGTCATAGTACTTATTGAGGCAATTTAGATCACGTTGACTATAACGAAATAAGTACATATGAGCTAGTTTTAGACTCTTTGATTCCATAAGTGAGCTTCAAGTTCTTTCAACTATTTATGGACTTGCATTTGAATCCTTCAAGGATTTGATAAGCAATACGCTTATAATGACACTTTACTTTTGAGATTTTGCTTTTAGCAATGTGTCTTTAAGATTTTCATAATATATGATGACAACGTGCCATAAATCTCTCGTCAATATAACAGCTATATGTAACACTGTATTTATAGAAAATTGTCATTCGTATAAGGGAAGATGTTCACAATCTCATGTCTTTATAAATAGATATTGTGTCGTAGTGATTTATCTTCACTTTGGTAAATACCCTTTTGTAACTTATAGGGTTAAAGGTCTAAGTATTTGATCAAGTTTCAAATATTCAATTTCATTGGAATTGCCTATTTCCAATTTGGCCAATAATATACTTTGTCGACATTCATAGTGAAACGTGGTATAGCATCCATACAGTCCTTAAAGATTTTTGGTAGCTACCGAATGTAAATTATCATCGATGATCAACAATCATAGATCCCACACATTCTTATATGCATGCATTAGCTATAATAAGCTTATTGATATTGGGTACCCATGCCACTTTTGGGGCATACATTGTCGCTTCTAGAACAATCATCTCTCATAGATGAATTATGTAGTGAATGTGGATCTTTTTACTTATAATCTCATATAGAGCACTATAGGCTTATATGATCTTCCCTTTTTTTGGAGGTTAAAACTTTAGACTTGGTGGATATAATCCACACAAATTCACGTCGTTATTCAAATGACAGTAGTCTTTCCTCCCCCTAACGGCGGAAAGACTGTCTTATTTTGACCATGCTAAAAAAAATGAGTTCAAAAATCTATCACTTTCTTTGGAGTGAAGATGTTCATTGGTTGGTGGCGAACCCAAACCAAGATTTAGGTCAAAACATGCTTTGTTCATTAGCATCAACCATATTAATTTATTATTGTATCACCAAGACATCATTTCCTAATGGCGTTCTTACACCCTTTGTATGTGTAGCCATATTAGGAGCTTTGATATTATTTAATGACATTCTCTTCTGGAGAACCATGTCACTTGGATATACATGCATCCCACAAATCAAATGGGATCTAGATTGTTTGTGCTAATATGATTGGTTTTAGGGACTTTAACCTAATCATGCATATGCCTTTGCATTAAGCATATAATTGTCACTTTGTTTTATCAATTCACTAACTTAGGTATTTCTCAAAATCAAAATAAGACGGTAGATAAATATCTCACACAAATTCATATTGTTCTTCAAGAACAATATTTCTCCCCCTCATTGCAGGAAGATTGTCTCATTAAAGTGACAACTCGCAAATATGCAGTAAATAAACAATTTGCTTGTGAGTAAGGTTAGTAGTCATCAAAACTTGTAAGTGATTCCATGCAACATGGTCAACAAAGATGACGTAACCGGTCAAGCCAAAACAGTGTATTTGGTTCAATGAACTTCTGATTCATAACATTATATGCCTTAATTTACTGTAGAAATTTGACACAGTATATATGAGATAGCAAAAAGTCTTCTCCAACTATCTTGAAGGTACTTAGTGCGTCAATATTTCAAATTTGGTAACGTGATAGTAGCTCATTTGGAGTCATAGATTAAGATCTACAACTCTTGATATGAGTGTTACCTTAGCTTCAGTAATCCTTAATTGTGAAATACTGATAATTGGAATGGACCAACTTCATTTTGAACTGTTAGCCAAAATGATATACTTGAAATTTTAAGTTGAAAACTACAATCCATAATAAAATAGTAACTTCATCACGTGGAGAACCTCAAGTTCACTGTCACGTATATATTTGTGTAGTCATAAAGAGGGGAGGGACTTCAGGCCCTCATATAATTGGAGATCCAAGAAACTTGAGATTTTGATTTTTTTTCATTTTGTAACAACTTCTTGAGGAACATGACGTTATAAGATAATCAAATTAAGAAACATTTAGTTTCAATGGAAAATTCAAGAAGTTACAATACATTTGTGAAATAACACAATAATGCTTTCAATTTGCTTATTGTAAGCAAAAGACATTAGACATGTGAAATGAATCCCAATGTTCTTATTAGTCAATGCAATTTAATTTGACCAGTGCCCTTTCGAAAGTGGCTTGATAATCATCCACCATATAGTGTACCATAGGCGACACACGCCTAATTTGCAATTTCCTCACATGTGTGGATGTTAGGGCAATATTTACATCGACTCCTGATTTCTCTCTTGTCATGATCCACTTATGGTGGCATTTCATGGTATAGCCATGTCAATCAGCTTTCTTACTATACAATGAGATCATACATCTCTAGTAATATTGGAGGCATAGGATGCAAGAGACAATAATATGTGCTCTTCTGGAGCCATCAATCAGATATGTAAGATCTGAGATGATTGTTATATTATCTTCATGACCATAACTTAGAAATGAGGGACTTTATATTGTCATATAGTGAGTATGATCATTGAGGAACTTCAAGTCCTCATGTAATTAAGGATCAAGGAACTACATGTTCTGATCTCTTTTAATTACAAAATCTACGATCACAAATTTGGGGTATACTCATACTCATTTGTCATAAACCAACGATTAAATATCTGCTTACTTTTAAATTGGTGTCAAAATAATCCCCTCAAAGCTTCAGGTTTGAGGTTAACCCAGATTAAAACGTTATGATAAATTGTCTATATATTCACTCAAAACTTATGGCTCGAGTCTGCACAATTTGAACTTCAGATTCTAAGGTGGAATGCTTTAAGCAAGCATAAAGAAGAATGTATCAATCGACATATGAAAATTTACTCGAAACTTCTAGTTCAAGTTGACATAAAGTCAAATAAACTACGAATGAATTATATGTGTAATCGAAGCTTCAGGTTTGAATTTATTTCTATGAACTGCAAGTTCTAAGATTTCGTAATTTGAACTTCAAGTTCAAATAAATTTGGCCCTCGAAACTTCAGGCTCGAGGTGACTATAGTGAAGCTTCAAGTTCACTTTTAACTAATTTATATTTTATACTCAAAGTTTCAGGTTTGAGTTTTACTGTTAGAACTTCAGGTTCTACTATGAAATTTTTGAACTTCTGGTTCAAAAATATTACATTCGAATCATATGTTCGAGGTATAGGATTGCTGGTCCGTATGAGTAACAAAAAAAAAATTAATTTAAAAGATAAGTACATAATAAAATAGAAAAATTGCAAGGAGGAAAAATAAATAGATAAACTATGCAATAAAATTAACTGTGGAAACTTCTGGTTCCATTAATGAAGAAATTACACAGAACTTCTGGTCTGCTGAACTTCTCAAAATGATAATCTTTTTTCTCTCTCCTCTAATCACACAAGAACATAATTTTATTTTGTGGAGAACGTAGCTTTTAGCTTTAGCAAGTGTTCAAAATTGAACTTCAAATTCATATTGTCTTGCAGAGGAGGGAACCCCAATACCCAAACATTTTAAGGAACTTCCGGCCCTCTTATAATTATTGGGGATCAAAAATTTGTGAGTTCATATACTCGATTATATAACTCTGAGGATCTTCTGGCCCTCGTAATTGTATAAATTTGAGAGACTTCAGGTCACAATTTTCCAATTTACATTTCATGATCCTAGAGGAACTTCAGGTCCCCATATGATCAGGGATCACAATATGTGGTTTCGATCATTGTATAACTATGTGGAACTTCTGGCCCTTGTTAAGGTTTGAGAAAATTTTAATTACATAACCTTTGAAAAATTTCAATAAGATCAAGAACATGATTTCGATCTATATTCAAAGGTTCAAAGCCTTAACCAATCGGGATTTGCTCGGCTCATATGGAAGCATGTATCTGCAAATTGTAGTATATACATAATCAATTGTATATATTGATCGATTTCTTATGTCGACGATAAAGCCTAACATAACGTCTTTAGCAAAAACTAGCCATAAAGATTAATCATATAGCAATAAACCAACAGTGTGCCATTAAGGAAGAATAGAAAAAGGGACATAAGAAACCTTATCAACCAAGGTAACCTTCCTTCGCATAACCCCTGTGCTTTATACATATCTATGTAATTACAAAAAGAACAAACGTATTCGATCTTCTGATTCAATCATATGAACAACCATATTCCACTACACCAATTTTGTTATCAGACAACGGCAGAAAACCGTTGTGTGATTTGAAGACCCACCGTTGTAGAGTGAGCCGTTGTCTGATGAAAAATCAGACAACGGTGGAACACAGTTGTGTGATAAACACACAGACAACAGGTATGTGTTATAACTGTTGTGTGATAGCTCGGCAGATGGCTCGGCAGATGCCAAGCACGCAGCTGCGCAGCAGTTGAGGGGCGTCTTCAGACAACAGTGCCAGTTTGCAACCGTTGTATGTTAAGCATGTCAGACAACATTTTTTTATTTTGTCTGTTGTCTGATTGCTCTTCAAACTTCAGTTCTTAGACTATATCTGTTGTGTGATTAACTTTAGGACAATAGAGTTCAATTGCTTCTGTTGTGTGATTAACTTGTAGGACAACAGAGTTCAATTAATTCTGTTGTCTGAGTGTAAATCAGAAGACACTGATTCGTTAAAAACCGATGTGTGATATGATTGATTACAATGTATTTTTGTCCCATTTTTAACCATTCAGACAACAGGCAGTGATCATTATATCTAATTTGTTGTGTGATCATTTAAACATCCCATTCCTGAATTAGATTGTGCATTCATTTGGTCTATTTACCAAATGAACAGTACTCTATCAAATACAAACATTGCAAATAATCAAATGATTCATATAAAGCAAAAGGAGTGAATTTCCTAATCATTTAAACCAACATTTTATGCAAGAAAAGCATTCTAGTGCATGCCCATCTACTTGGGACATCAAAAAGCTGATACACGTACATATATTGTTCCAAAACATGCCACACATGGTGCATGACAATGTACCACCAGAGAAGCACAAAAAAGATGCTTTTCTTATCTAAAATGTACCAACAAGTGCGCTACTTCATGACTCGTGCACATATGTGTTGACAACAAACTTCCCCCACTCATTTCGCACTTGATCAATATCCGCTTGGGTGTATTGGCTGCTGCCTCTCCTCTCCCACTGAAATCAGTTTATTATATCAAAAGGATCAGTTAATCATTTTGGTGAATGAGGCATGGATATAATAACACACTTAATAAAAATTGAGTGAAGTGACTATATTCATAAGATCTCCTATCAGCATGCACCCATGACCTATCCATCTACATTAAACAAATACCACAAACCAAAACTAAGTCATCGAGCAACAAAACCCCAATCACATATCCTACATGCATTCACTAAGTTCCATAAACTCTACTAATTCAAACTCTGGTACTCTTAATCACCGACAGCAATTTATTTACATATATACATGCTCAAATATCAGGCAATGATGTAGAAAAAAAATCAACATATATTTAGGCTAAGCAAATTCAATAACAAGGACAAAACAGAATAGCATAATATATAAAGAAAAACAAATCGATATACATTTAGGGTAAGAAAATCCAATAACAAGACAGAAAAATATACCACAATATATGAAGAAAAACAAATCGATATACATTTAGGCTAAGCAAATCCAAAAACAAAAATGCAAAAAAAAAAAAAAAAAAAAAAAGGAGGTCCATTAACAAACACAGATCATATTCTCCATTGGGAAAAGCTATGCTAAAACAACATCCAAACAATTCTCCAATAAGAACATTAACTGCAGATGTAGTATATATGAACCAAACCAGTCCTACACAGTTCACCTCAACAAATCCAATGATACCATGATACATATTAAGCATAGAACAATAGATTTCAACAAATTAAAGCTTCAAAACAAGTTTAATAGCAGTCCACAATTTCAACAATGAAGCTTACAGTACTCACCAATTTAGCTCCAACAATAGCAGTGAAGCTCACTGCACCAGTCAAACTCACTCTATAGCTTCTTCCAACTCCACCGGATATGCCTTAATTGTGGGCCTGCTGAGAATAATAAACAAGGCCATCAGATTTAATCCAAACCTCAACATGTCCTAACTTCCATAATGCACGACTAGACAAGACCCAAATGAAATTTTGGTGATGTGCACAGAATATATCTGCTGTAAGGAAAGAGAAAACACATGAGTACTTCATAACTTCAACCAATGTGATGAAAAACAATGTACTGATTTCTTACATACATTAAATCATTGAATGAGTGAATATTAATATTATGAAACATTTCTTATTCTGAAAAAAAAAATTGCAAAACTATGACCCACATTTATATTTTCATATAGTTAATACAACATTGACACCTTAGCTGATACACAACCAATTAACTAACTGCAGCTGTTCTATTTGGAGTCTGAAGCTAGGGCCCTATCACAACAAACATAATTTTCAACTAATCAATTAAACAAAAATAAATACAATCAAATACCACACGTATTTTATTTGTTTTCAACCAAATCTTCTCATCAAAACGTGAACCACCCAGAATGCAAAGCACTGGATACAAAATAAAACAAATAAACACCGATTTTAATAGCTCAAAAACAGAAAGAAAAAAGAAAAAAGAAAACCAATTCAAGAAAACATCTATTCGAATTGCTTTTAATACATCCAAACAAGCATAGAATCCTACATTGAATAACTCAAAGTTTGAAAACAGTTAGTTTGGAACCATGTTGCTGGCCATTAAGCAAAAAAAGTATACAACATAGAATTGATATTTTCAAAAAATGAAGTCAGGAAAAGAGAACTGAATTGGAGTTATTAAACTGACCAGACTCAAAATTAAAAAAAAAAAAAAAAAAAAAAACAAGAGAGATTTATTCAGTGCTGGAAAGTCTGACTGTACCATCCTCAGAATAGCAGTATAGCTTAAGGTACAACTGCGAAAGCAAATGTTACAGAGCAGGAGAGTACTTATGACTCGGTCTCCCCCTGTTCAATTATTTCCCAACTGTTCAATCAGTTGCCTATGTCATGGAATCCCAAGAGTACAAAACATACTTCAGTTAAACATGATAAAATATAATATGAACACATTAGATCCTTCCCTACCTCAAGTTCTAAAATAGTTAACCACAGAATCATGAAAACAGTTCAACACTCGACCTTTCCCTAATTGGGGCTTTCTATTTGATTATAGCATAACATGAATGATTGAATGTATTGAATGTATAAATATGGATAAACTGTATAGAACGCATCCTGTGTCACATCTGCATCAAATAGGAATGATATACTGCTAATGTGTAGACCCTGCAGTGAAAAACTGCCTCATTTGAAATGAATTCCGATAACAGAGCAAACAAATCCAAACAAACCAAACAAACAAGATAGAAGAACGAAAAAAACTGAACATTGAGTATTAGAGTTTTAGGTGGCAAATAGAATGGCCTGTCTCAATTAGAAGAGAAACCTCTGTCAATGAGTGGATCAGTGTTTGTTAGCAAACAGGAATGAAATAAGCAGATATTTGGTTGTTGTAACAGTAGAGAATTGTCTTATAAAAATAGTATTAACTATTAAGTATTAGTTTCCAAAGCTTATGGCACCAAAATACGTTTCTTTGACAATGTCGGATAAGCTAATAATATCGTATAAAGCCAAGTTTGTAGGCATCAAACTATACACTTTCAAGGAGGCAAGATAGTTGTGTGGTTCTATAATTGCCTTCTTCCCTTGTCCTCTGTCTTAACAACTAGCAGGGCATACGTTTACGTTATCCAACTGGATAGACCTAACTAGGTAGGAATACAAGCTTGGACTAAACATTTGGGGTCTGCTAGAGATCACTCTTGCAGCCATAGAGAATCACTCATTCAGAAATACAAGGACTTAATTAGTACCTTTTCTGGCTAGCTTTCTGAAATTGGGTTAAATTGATCAATCAACTTAATGGTATTGTTCGTAGAGTATATCAACCATAGAACTTCAGATTGATCTAGCAATATTCTTGCAGCCTAAACTCTAGATGAGACAAGGATTTCACATGTTCAATATATATATATATATAGTTCATTACTAGCAAAGAAGATACATTTCCTGTTATAATTTCAATAATCCTATTTTCAAAACTTGAAAATAAGTTGAGGCAACCACTTATCAATTGACCTGGATAGTGTACCTATAGATTACGGATGGTATCACTACTAAATGTTTTTAAACTTCACATAAGTGACCAACTTCAAAAGAAGGGATGGGACACCATCTTCCAAATTAAAGGCATCCCGACTAATGACAAGACAAAATTGGCACAAAGTGTGTTATTTAATTATGGATATTGAAAACATAGGAGAAGCTTCTCAAACTAGATTGTAATACTGCACAGTTGTAGACTAACTAACTAACTTTAATAAGGAGTTTTTAGTTTCACAACTAGAAGAGAATGCTACTAACATATAAATATTGAAGAAGACTGTGAAGCATGGACCGTAGTTTGTACATTATAAAGTGAAATTTATACATTGAAATTACTCTATAGGTCACAGAAATGAATAATTCAGTACAATGTTTTGCTAGCTTACCCCTCAGAAGCAGGAAATAAATCCTCAAATCCTAGTGAACTTCAGTGATGTGATGATGATCATTCTAGCCATAATTTCCCTCAATCCAGCGAAACAATTGTCTGTGGGTATGCCTCAAACTATCAAAAGAATATACTTCTGTGAGACAAAACCCCGTAATCCTTTATGGGGCTCATGATCTCATCCAGCAATTTGTATATGTGTTTAATTCTTTTATGTGTCACCCTTTTGTCAATTCATGAACAACACCTTCAAGTTCAATTGAACTACAGCCAGGAGTTTTCATCATGTTTGTAGAAATCAAACCATACACTTTCAAGCTAATAATATCGTCCAAAGCCAAGTTTGTAGGCATTAAACTATACACTTTCAAGGAGAAAAGCTAATTGTGTGGTTCTATAATTGCCTTACCCAAATTTTACATCAAATCCACTGATATTCCCTTGATATTCACTTTTACATCAAATCCATACTTCAAAATCCTAAATTTTCTATCAAATTTAGCACATAAAAGAAAAAAAAAAACAGAGCTGAATGACATGGATGAATGTTCTGATAGATTAATTAACCTATATATAAGACAAAAAAGGTATTGGTGCAAGCAAAGTTTTCGTACTGGGCTTATGAACACAATGCAAGAAAACCAAGACAATCTAAATTTGTCAATTCACAATTGAATCAGGTGATAAAGAGAATCTAGCCTCACCCTAAACCTTGTGGATTGAAGAAACCAAAAACATATAATCATAGCAAAAAATGAAAATAGGATCGAGGATAGAAAGAATTGGAAAGAAGGAGATGGGGATTTATCTCAACTGATGAATACCTATAATCGAGTCTGCATTTACTTTGATGTTGATCTCAGAAGCAAATGAAGAGAGAGAGAGAGAGAGAGCGAGAGAGAGAGAGAGAGAGCGGACCTTATCGAAAACTATGTCGTCGAAGTTCTGGAAGCGGATGTGACCGAGGCACGGTAGTGAGAGCTGCTGGAGGCAGATCTGAAGCGTTCCACCTTTTGGAACTCAAATCAAAACCCAATTCAGAAACCACATATGAAACCCCAAGCTGAAAGAGAAATTGATATGCCCATCTTCAATATTTTCAAAAATGAAATGAAATAAGCAGTGGAATTGGAATCTTACCTGAACCCAGAAGTTTTGATAGATCACGGTGGAGATTAAGTCTGGTAGGAGCCGCCGTCAAATTGCTCAGTAGAGACGGGTTCGTGATTTCAAGTGGGCTGCGCAAAAACAACAAAGTCAGTGCTTCTGTTAATTAAACCGCACCGAATTCCCACAAGGTCATAACACGAATTTTTTTTGTGTGTAGGAATTACCTTCGTGGTGTGTTGCAAATGAATCAAAACTCCGAGCTTCTTCCTTTATGATTTGCAGGTGAAGGGAGATGAGAGAGGAAATGGGCTGGCTTCTGAGAGATAGACACGAACAAGAAGAGGGATTGAAATCTTAATCGACGACTGTAGTGATGGATGAGTACAGTCGAGCCCTAATCGAGATGTGTTTTGATGAAAGATGCTGTTTTGATGAGAGACCCATGGTGTTTTGATGAGAGATTGATGGTTTTTGATGATCGATGTTGAGAAGAGAGCTGCTCGACGAGTTGAGGAAATGGTTGTTTTGATAGAGTGTTGAAGGAGAGACAGCAAATCAATAGACCTAGCTAATTAAGTTGTCAAAGGCGGGCTTTTAATTTTTGCTTTATGAATCAGACAACATAAAGACGAAGTTTTGTTGTCTGATTGTGAACAAATTAAACCTCAGCTAAGGTTCCAAAGAGGGAAAAGTTCCCGCTATAATATGCAACTCATTCACACAACGGAAACAACTCATTTGGTTGTGTGATCATCAATCTGGTGCTATATTTCAATCAAACCTTGGACCTTTTTGGGGGGCTTCGGTGCCATTTTGGGCCAAATAAAGGCACATCTAAATATTTCCCACTTTATCACACAACAGAAAGTAAAAACCGTTGTATCATGTTTTGAATGCTACTGTCATACAACAGATATAACTATACTGTTGTAGGATGTAGTACAAATTTGGAGCCAAATTTGAGTCGATCTAGGAGGGAAATCTGCCGCTATTTTTTTTATGATTCACACAACAGATTATTCTTATAACCGTTGTTCAATGGCCTTCTAAACAAAAACTTCAGAATTTTAACCACCTTATACAACGTAGGTTTACTAAACATGTTGTCTGATTCACTTTTCTTCATCACACAACACATTTTTTTTTTTCGTTGTGCAAAAAGTGTAGTATGTTGAGGTTTTTGGTGTAGTGTTCATTCATGATTCTAAAAAGAAATTGGAATTCAATAGAATCAAAGGCATGCTATTTCAATTATCTAGACATGCATATTGTGTTATGTAGATATATATATATATATATATATATATATAGATCATTAAATAGAATCAAATACATGTACAGTAACCATGACAACTCAAGAATATGCGTACAGAGGATTGAATCATGCATCATAAAATAATTGAGGGATTTATAGAATTATGCCATGAAATCTATATATAATTGATCGCCGATCACCACATCGCACAATTGAGGGATAATGGATGCAATTAGGTCATCCAATTTTGTGCATATCCTCGTGGGTGGTTTGGATAATTGAAATATAACAACCAATGAACCATGAAATGCAAATCAAACATATATATAAGTTATTGATCAAGAGCATCGATGAAAAGAAAAAAAACAAAAATTGCTCAGCGGAGCGTGTTGATAACGTGTTATAAAGTAGGAAGAAGATGAAGAGAGAATAGTAGGGAGGAAGTAGAAGTGTTTTCATTCAGTCTCATTAGCATCCTTTAAATAGAGGTAGGGTTTACATCAAAGTACACAACTAATGAGTATTTACGTAGACAGTTATATAGATAATAATATTTACAACAAGAACCCAAATGTAAAGAATGTTGGAGATAAGGTTCACTTCAATGCACATTTTATAATTTTTATGAAAGCATGTAAAAAGAAATAAAAAAATAGGAAATCAAGATATTGCTCACTTGATTAGTCCGAGTAGCCATGAGAAACTTCTTATCAAGATCGATTTGACCGCCACAAAAAGCTCTGTGTTTTCATATTATTATTATTTAACAATTGAAGGTCCATTTTACTAATAAGCAAGTAATAATACATAATAGCTCGCCTTGAATGTATGATGAAATAAGAAATCAAGACATATGGTTGCTTGCAAAATCCCTAAAACAAACTAAATAGAGGTAGCCGGCTCAGAGTTGGATTATTGATTCAAAAATTTGTAGCCACCCTAAACACCATTGCCCACAGTCAAGGTTAGAGAGTCCCGTTCCCCTGGTCAGCTGCGGACCAGGGATTATTTGGTCATCACTTACCGTCCAATTGGTCAGCTGCGGACCAGGGATTATTTGGTCATCACTTACCGTCCGATTTTCAATCAGACGGTTGATAGATCTCATCCCATATTTCATCACTTATCTGTTAACCGTCCGATTGAAATCGGACGGTAAGTGACCAAATAATCCATAGTCAGCTGCTGACCAGGTGAACGGGGCCACAAGGTTAGAAGCCATAAATTGGGCCTAATTCCAGATCTTTCCCAAGAAAGAGAGTCAACTTGATCTATCAAGGAAAGTAAATATATTAGATTGAGGTTCAGAAAAGTCGAAAACCCTAAGACACCAAGTCGATCGCCAGATGAAGACTAGCTTCCATCAGACAATTCCGTCTGAGTAGTAGTCGTTTTCGAGGAAAGGATCACCATGTATGTAAGAGGGCCTTTTGACCTGAACTGTGAAGTCTGTATTCCCTGCTAGTCTGATACATAATAATTTTGATATTGGAAGCAGGGACAGAATCAAAAATGTAAGTTGAGGGCACGTTTACTTACTTGAAATGAGAGGGAATGATTACGGGATAAAAATATTCCTATGTTTACTAACACATAAAGGAATCGGAATGATTCCGGGTAAAAGAATTCCTGCGTTTACTAACACATGAAGGAATCAGAATGGATGTAGGTCCCATCTCCTTATCTGGAATCGATTCCTGAATACTCAGGAATTTGATTACGAATGAGGGATGAGTTTAGGAATCAATACCGATTCTTTTCTTCTCTCATTCCACTTGTCTTCGATTCATGATTATTTTCCATTCCAGGTAAGTAAACGTGTCAGGGAAATCTAATATTTCGACCAATATTTCAGGGGAATTCAAATTAATCATAGCTCCACCTTTTTTAGAACACATCTTTTTAATTTTGGTCTAGAGAATAACGTTGGATTCAAATGAACAAACACCTATTAAGTAAAATGCTGTTTACTTGGATTACATACACATGCACCCATAAACCTCTTGAGCATAATTTTCACCATCAACGACTATAGTTATTAATTTCGTGGTCTTGGTTTCTTCTTCTCCGAGTATATTCGATCATTTTATATTCTAATATAGGTACGAAGGAAATATCGTAAAAACCGCATAATAATTCATGATAAAAATAAGTCGTAAACCAACTCAATGCAATAGTAAACTGCCTCTAAATCACTATAAAATCATCTTCATTTCATGTACTGTATACAAATATACGTCACGGAACCTAAATACTAGATGGAGTAATCATCGATGTCCAGCCCCACCAGGACCAACAGGCCACGTAATTCCCGAATGTGCCTTGTCGATTCTCATGTATGTTCATTGACGAGCTAGGACAACTATGAATCGATCATAAATGGTTCTTTCCCCTTTACTTGATTAATAAAAAGGGTGACGCGTGGCATATTCTGGAATTGATGGAGAACAAACGAGAAGCTGCACTTGTTCTTAACTGTCAATCGTAAATTGGGCAAGCTAAGAATTTCTGGGATGGAGGTAGTTGGACAGTTCCTATCTTAGCTATATCTTCTGTACAAGCTAAATTGGGCAAAACGACCAATATTGAACTAGTGCTGAAGAAATTTGTAAACAAAGACAAGTTTTCTTTAGTTAATAGTTATCATTTAATTTACAAGTTTTTTAGAGCATTCAAGCTGAATTTCCCAAGTAGCGAAGTATGTTTTACAGTTTTACTAGATTTACGCAGTGACTCTAATATCGATCATAACACGCGCATAAAGATTTGAATGTACGTACTACTCCTAAAAGAAAATTAATGGGAATGTGTCGTTGTTTTTACCAATATTAATTAGAACATGTTAGAATTTTGAGAATATCATAAAAAAAATTCTAAATTTACAAATATTACCAGTTACATATTAAATGAATTGGGAATAAGAAATAGATGCTCCTGTATATATAATTAAATGAGTATTGAAATTGTCATGGATAAAACTAAGTCGGTTAAGCTAACTACACTCGCATTCTTATATTCTATGCATTTTGATGTAGATACCAGATAGTCTTAATATTCCATTGAATTAGATGGAGGGACCATATATAGCAGAAGAAAGTAGAACCTCATTGGATAAACTCTTATCTTTTTCCTCATCAGCCACGTACCTCACACTACCATGACAAAGAACAAAACATACAACATGCAATGCAATCCGAACAAAACGAAAAAGGAGAAGCTTAGCTTGAATATTGTGTTTTGTAGGCTGTTGTTTCTTTTATGATCGATCGAGTATGTTAGTGTATCAATACATTATACATTTTGCGATGTTAGTGTCAATTATTTTGAATTAACGCGTAGTAGTGGAGTTCCATGCAGTGAAATGATGAACTAGTATAAACTACTTATCAATATGCTGATCTACTAGTATATACGAGTAGATCATCCAAGACTTAATGTTTTAACAGGCTCTCTTACTTACTTTATCGAGGGTATTTCCCATACTCAATGTCAAAGAGTACGTACCTTGGATATACAATTCTATTGGGATGTTCCTAGCTAAATAAGCTAGCTAGGCTCTCTGACTTTCATTAAGCCTTGCAAATAACTAAAATGTCCTGCATTTGGAATATAACGGGACTACTTTTTTTATGAAGTCCACTCTTGTTGTTCCCATCATCCCTAAAGAGTTGCTACTAAATTAATATTAGGGAATTTGTATTCTTGATGCCTCCAACCAGGCCGAAAGTGTTAAATATTAATTAAACATATACACGATTCTTATTCCAAAAATGTTCATATATAGTACGGACATTCCAGGAGATTTGATCTGAATTATGATCATCACAGTGTGTGATTATAGATATGTATCTATATGCTGCCTGCAATTTGTTTATATAGCATAAAGGGTCACCATCAAGCAAATCATCAGTCAGCTGAGGCATTTTTCTTATCCAAACAAATATCTAAAGGCAGCTACTTTCGCAGCTTTTTCCTTATCCATTATATGGTTTTTTAATTTGTTTTCCACACTTCATTGCCACTATAAATAGGCCGATCAATCCCAACATTCTCCACAACCAAGCCTAGCTCAATTACTCATCACCTGACATTCACACACAAAGCTTTCTTGCATTCCAAGGAAACCAACCCACCAACCATTTTTGTAATGGAGAGTGTTAGAGAATTGGCTTCAGAGAAGGCAGCAGTGATCTTCACCAAGAGCTCATGCTGCATATGCCACAGTGTCAAGTCGCTTTTCTACGAGCTCGGTGCAAGCCCTGCTATTCACGAGATTGATCGATACTCAAATGGGAGGGACATGGAGTCAGCGTTAAGGCAGCTCGGGTGCAACCCTTCTTTCCCTGCTGTGTTCATAGGTGGGAAGTATGTAGGCTCTTCAAAGGATATCATATCCCTCCATGTTGATGGGTCTCTAAAGCAAATGCTCAAAGATGCAAGAGCCATCTGGTTCTAGCTATCCAGCTATGTGTTATACTAATTACACAGAAACCAAGCTATATGAATATGCTTGTTAATGTGCTGTTAATTAGCTCTGTATGTAAACACAGAAACTAGCCCCAGTACCATGCTTATTACGGAACATGTAGTATTGGGGTTTTTACTTTTTCTACTATGTACCTAATTATCTGGCTACATATGCTTGAAATGCAAGTCAGATCATCAATATGAAAAATATTATATATATAGAGCTACAAGCTGGACAGAGTTCGGCAAAGTTTCTCAATCTAATTGCATACAGCACTTTACACACATGATCATCAATATGAAAAATATTATAGAGTTACCTGAAGAGTTCTCAAAACTTTCTTAATGCAATTGCCTAGTGCAGTTTATTTCCCTATATGCATTTGAGATGTATAGTTTCATGGCAAGACTAAAAACCAAGGACGGTTTTTCATCATTTTGTGATCCCCCCCCCCCCCCCCCCCACACACACACAAAATGTTTTCCTGCAAATCTAGAGAGAGCTAAATAGAATAAGTTTTTCACAGAGAATCATTCTTCATCATGATCAACATTTCTGATCAATCCTTACTTTAATTAATGATCAGAATATTCTGGTACAAAACTTATCCACTAGCTTAAGTTGGATCCCTGTTTGAATATCATATTGGCCTAGAGATATTATACTAGCTTTTACTTGCCTACATATAATACAGACGAAATGTGAAGTATATATGGAATTTATTTTTGTTAATGCATTTTCTTATTCAATATGGAATCTGCAGAATCCAGCTTTAATCATAGGCTTGGGTGTTGATCTTGTATGAAAAAGATGGAATGGTTGGTTCTCAGAATTTTGGCGCTGTCACATAGTAACTGGGGCTAGCTAGCTCCTTTAGTTCCCTGAGGTATCAGTATCACTTTGCTCAAGCTCACAATTGCCAGTAAGCGAATTGTATAGTAAGCCACGTGCACAAAGCACGCTTTAGCTTAGCGCGCTGATAATGAGGGATCAGAGACAATGATGAATCAAATGACGCCTCACTTTCTGGGCCTAGCTAGTATTCCTTCAAATCTTCAAAAGGCCTAAAAGGTTCTCCAATATGCATGGCCTTCATGTATATATGCAAAGATAGAATAAGCATTTTCACTTGCCCATATATGGTATATAATGTATGATATAAGCCCCACTCCTCATCCTCCTCTTAGTTTTGCTTAATTATGTAAGCTTCTTTATATTGTGTTAGCTAGTTAAATCTTAATTGCTTCTGATTACCTTGTAGAGTTAGCTTCAGTGACATTACTGCAGTTTTAGATATTTAATAAGACTCATTCAACTCTCAATTTATTGCATCTGTGATCACTGATGGATCTAGCTAGGTTGCCAGTAAAGGCAACTGCCCCCACTCCATTTCTCTTTGATGAATTACCTCAAAGAGGCATAGGTAATTATGAGAAACTAGGCAAGAAAAACAAGATAGCGTGCGAGCTTCTAAATTTTGCCATCAGGAAGAAACATTTATGGATCTGCTTACGTACAAGATTTTCTTGAATCCAAGAAACTAACTTAACTAGATATGCATGTTTATGTGACATCTACAGCCTTTGGCTATGGCCTTCCTGGTTACTTTTTTGAAAAGATTAGGTCCTAAATTATTGAACCCTTGATGTGCAGTCATCGATGCTGAGATGACTCGTTCATCTTTAGCTAGGAAGAGGAGTTATTTCTTTCTTTCTCAAAGCAGAAGGGAATCTCAATGCTCATCCACACAAGTAGCATATATAGCAACAGTACTATATGAATGAGACAAATTATGGTACTGTGATGTTTATCATGCACTCATTTTATATTTATTTGAACAAAAATTACAATAATTTGAATTAAAATTACAACATTGAGAACAAAGTTACCATATTCATTTACACTATTTACATATAATTAAACAAAAATTACAATATTGACAACAAATTTGTTCAAAAACTTGTAACAAGTTTGTAGGTGGTGTACTTACTATTATTAGAATTAAGGTTACACAAAATATGACTCAATATTACTACTCTGACAACAAACTTGTTGTCACATTTATAAATGTGTGTATGAGATACGGATATGTATTATAGAATTTTTCCAATATAAATAATTCAATTCTCACATGCAGTACTTGTACGTGTGGGAAGGAATCTTGGCAAGTTGGTCGTGGGCGCAACACCAGGAATCGATAGGCACCGAAAGCAGTCTATCTCATTCGCCATCTTTCTGCATAAGGATTCAAGGAAGGTGATTGAGAGAATCCGGTGTGAATTGACCAGCTTTGCAATTGCCTGCTTATAGAATTTTCAGCTTTTGTTCTGTACAGAGTATAAGCAGGGAGTATTAACCTGAATAAATGGTGCATAGTCTGTACACGTCTGTCACAAATTAATTGCACCACTCACATATATTTGTAGAAAATTATGTAATTTCACTTCACTCAGTTTGATACAGATTTTGTTTCTTAGTATAAGTAATGTATTGCATGCATGAAATACATCTGCCATCATACAGTAGAGTCTTTATCTTCTAAAGTTGCTTTATTAGTTTGGGCATCTAAATAAAGACCATCCTCTTTTCAGTGTTCTTGTTCAAACTAAGCAGTCCACCGCTACTGTCCCTATAAATAGTCCAACATGAGAGCTCAAATATTCAAACTATCTTAAGCTTCAAACTTTTCTCCCTAGCCTAATTCTCTCCCTTCTCCAAATTCCGAAAACCAACTTCACCATTGGGTCGAGTTCACCTTGAATTCGATCCGATGGTCTTGAACTCTCAATAAGTAAACTACTCTTTCGTAACCAAGGTCACTTTTCGTCTTCCCTTGGTTTACATTTGCCCTTTAAGACGAAACTTTGCCATATCAATCAAGTTTGTCAAGATGGAGAAGGTTTTAAGATTGGCATCGGCGAATGATGTGGTGATTTTTAGCAAGAGCTCATGTTGTCTGTGCTATGCAGTCAACATTCTATTTCAGGAGATTGGTGTGCGCCCTTCAGTTAATGAGCTCGACAATGACCCTGACGGCAGGGAAATGGAGAAGTGTCTTATGAGGATGGGGTGCTCTGCAGTTCCAGCTGTGTTCATAGGTGGAACACTGATCGGATCAACCAATGAAGTCATGTCCCTCCACCTAAAAGGCCAACTGATCCCAAAACTGAAGTCTTATGAGCAAAACGCTACGTCTTGAAGATTAAACTACTCAAAATATCATGTCCAAAAGACAAAAATAAACTGGCTCAAATTAGTACTGTAGTGATGAGCTTTGTATTCAAAGTCTATGTAGTGTTTGATGTGTCATGTACTTTGTAAGATTGAATTAGCTATATATATATATATATCTTGTAATCTGTTTCCTATTCTTAATGAAGTTAGCTTTGTATACATTTTATTTTGGTGTACTTTGATGAATGTGAATCATGTGATTATCAAAATGGCAGCATACCTTTGATAAAATATAATATATGAGAACATGCAATACCATTTTGCAGACTCTTAGATCATGTCTACAATTTCAAACCAAAAATCAAGTAGTGTACGGCCAAATTCGACATAAAATATCAGAATATCCTGTGAACAAAGTGCAGTAGCCAAATATTCTCTGAAGGAATATGAAAACACAGACGGCACAAAATATCTAGACATTCAAATTAACTTTGCTTCCAAACCAGATCAGTGGTGACTGTTAACTTCATCAATAACTATCTCCAGCATCCTGAAAACAACTATAACAGAAAATCTTGAAGCTATATGCTATACGGAGAAACTTTACGTAAAATTCTTGTTTTAGTCAAATCTATGATTTAACTTTCGCAATCCATGTTGCTTCCCTCCATATGGGAAAATATCTAGACATTCAAATTAACTTTGCTTCCAAACCAGATCAGTGGTGACTGTTAACTTCATGATCAATAACTATCTCCAGCATCCTGAAAACAACTATAACGGAAAATCTTGAAGCTATATGCTATATGGAGAAACTTTACGTAAAATTCTTGTTTTAGTCAAATCTATGATTTAACTTTCGCAATCCATGTTGCTTCCCTCCATATGGGAAAAAAGAAGAAAAGTTTTCTTTTTGGCATGGAATGGATTCTTCAAACTTTATCACAGATAAAGAGAGGTATTGCATTCTTTCATTTTAGCACTTTGTAATCGAGAATCTTTGATTCTCTTGCTTGTCTCCCTCCAACGATCGTCTTGTGTTTAGTAGTCAGTGTCAACCCATCCCCGAAGCTACAGTGTTCCACATTCCATCTAGCTAGTGCATAGAAAGATCAACATAGCCGGCATCTCTAATATATATTCCTTTTCCAAAGTCACAGTCTCGCAGACATATCCTTCTGACACAGAAAACACGACATATAGTATCACTGCTAATTTCTAACTGTAAATATTTCTAGTAATAAGCTTGGCCTATTGGCCTGAATATCACTACTATATTATCGCTGTTAATTCACCAACAGACCCGGTTAATTAAGATTTTAGTATTGTCTAGCATGATATTAAAGCTTTATTTTCTTGGCACTGTTTGAAATCCTCACTGCTTCGATCCCCATTTCTATCTATTAGTACTGTGTGCTTCCCTCTCGCAGTTTGGCACTGCAAGTGATATATATTTTTGGCCCATTTCTTGACAGCTTAATCTTTCGGGACATAGTGAGTCTCTGATAGGGATGAGTCCGTCGTAGCATGTGTTAAACAGAAAGAAGATAGCTACAGTCACCTAATTTATGGAGTGAACGGTCCCCTCTATGTGATCCCTGTAACATGATATTAATGTGTGGTTCCATTACAAGTGGGAATGGTCCTCCTCCTAGGCATCTGTAACATCATATTCTTAGAATTACAGTAGAGAGAAAACACGAATTTAAATCGTATCTAAGTAATCTGTTAAGATTCCTCAATGGAGTGAGACAAGCACATGAATGTATAGTTGAGGAGTAAAGAAGAAAAAATCTTTTGAGTGGCGCCTGAGAATCACAATAGATCGAACAGACATTCATGTTGGTACTCCGGCCGTGATCAATCACCGTCAATCTTAATCCCGAAAATTCAAACACAATGAAAAGGGCAGTGTTTTCTGCCTCACCCAGCGTCGGCCTGCTGATGCAAACTGTGTCTGCATTAGTCATGGAAATTTCCATTTCAACCAGATAAAGAAGGGAGTTCATTTATCATACTAACCAGGTCTATGAGACTACCACCATGCCCTGCAGAGTCCAATACTGAAATGCTAGGTTAAATTTATGTGGAGAGGGCCAATTGGCCTCTTTAGCCTTAAACCAAAGTAGAGTCTTTATCTTGCAGTGACATACTTTTGGAATGATAACTTAAAAAAAAAAACAGTTCGAAACTTCGGATAATAAAATTCAAATGGTCAGTCTAAAATAAAGATTAGCGCTCGGAGCACTGACCCTATTTTCGACTGTACAGATTAGCACTCGGAGCACTGACCCTATTTTCGAATCAATTGAATGCATTAGGATGTGATAAGGAATTAGGAACAAAGTGTCTTCACTAACTAATCATGTTTGGGATCAGATGCAGTATGCTAAATAAGTTGTGTGCAGCAAGCAATAGACTCCCACAGGGGTATTATGGTCAAATCGTAGCATCGGGTCCATTCTGACCTATCCTGAACGCTAGCCCACAGAAGCGGCGCCGCTGAAGTAGTAACTAACACTAACGAACTCATAAATTGGTGGCGCGTTCCACCTCAACTGATTCTCACTCTCTCTCTTTTTGACCAACTACTCTCTCTCTCTCTCTCTCACTCCTCCGACCACTTCCACCCTCCTCACGCCCAATGAAATCGCGACAGCTCACCAAAACAGGGGTAAATCCGTCATTCCGGAATCTAAATTTTACACATGGCGAAACCGGGTCGGGGGAAAGAGCTAGATGCCGCTCCCGTAAGTAGCAGGAGATTAGAACCGTAACAGAGCCAAAGATCCGTAATTTCTTATTGTTCTCTTTCTCTTCGCTCTGAGGGATTCGATTCTCTTTTACGATTTGCGAAGAAGATGAAGAAGCCCAATTACGCAGAATGCGAGACTCTTAATTAGAAATCCAGGGTCTTCTAAATCTCGCCCCAATTTTTAACGCCTCGAAATTTCGTTCATGCTTGGAAAAATTACACTGGTAAAGATTTTAATTTTCATGCCTGTGATTCTGCTTTTATTATTATGAATATTTATGACTGTAAATTCGAGTGTATTATTGCAGAAAGAGAGAGAGAGAGAGAGGGTTTGATAGGACTACTGGAAGCAGTGGAAGGGGGGGTCATATGAGGTGCTTACTTGGCTGGATTGGTTCTGATTCTGCTGATTCAGATGTAAAGCCTTTGATTGTTCTTGATCGATTTCGTGAATTCGCTGAGGTTAGTGTTGCGATTTTGAAATTCTTGAATTTGAAGGTTATCTGAAGATTGGGAATTTTGATTTTTAGGGTTTGTTTTGGCAGGTGGGTTGGGGGAGATTGGATTTTTTGAGTGGGAATTGTGTGGTTAGGGTTTCAATTTGGGAGTGGAGGAGGAGGGGTTTGTTAGTGTAGTAAATCATGTCTCAGAGAGAGGAGCGCATTGAGCTTAAGTTCAGGATTTATGATGGAACAGATATTGGGCACAGTTCTTATGCGCCTTCCATGACTGTAGCTACTCTTAAGAAAAGGCTACTTTCTGAGTGGCCTCAAGGTAATTTATTAGCTGTTTGCATTTTTGATTATGTTCTTGATTGATTCGGGTTAATTTGACTGGTGATTATCTGCAGAAAAGTTCAGTTTTGATTAAAAGATCGTGTTGTATTTTAGATAGATCCGTATTTTGATCGTCGCAGTTCTACATATATGCTGATTTGACTCACTGTATGCAACCATGTGTCTAGTCACGTCATGAGAGACACGGACACATTGTTGTATATAAGCGGTGATTAGTCGTGAATGAATGTGCAGTTTAAGGAAAGTTTTCTTGTGTTAGAGATGGTGGTATTTTTGTGTAATTGATGGAGGTTTATGGACCATTGCAGCCAAAACAGTGACACCCAAGACAGTGAATGAAGTGAAACTGATACATGGTGGGAGAGTTTTAGAGAATAGTAAGACACTTGCTGATTCCAAAATAATGTCCTTTGGTAACTTACCTGGTGGTGTTATAACCATGCATGTGGTAGTTCAGCCTACTGTTGCTAAAGAGAAAAAAGGTTAGTCAAGCAATCTTGTTCAATTTCTGTGTTTAATTTTCTGCTTTCGAAGTCTCTATGTCACTACTGAGTTACTTAGCTGTATTTGGGGTTTTACTTCTATATGCAGCTAAAAACCAGAAGGATATGCAAAAGATGAATTCATGCTCGTGTACCATTCTTTAATCTTGGAAGGCAGGCCCTTGACTCTGTGGCTGCCATTGCAGAGGAGTGAGGACCGCGTTTTTCACACGCTTCTTCCTTTCTGATGTAATTGATTGTGGTGCGAAATTTAGATCACATCTCTATAGTGATTCAAGTTGCCTTTGTTTAGTTATGTCAAACTTGTAGCACTGCAGTGAATCTACAAAGATTTTGACTTGCTTCATTTGTCTGAGCTTAAAGTTGTACAAGGACATCGAGATTTCTAACGATGCTTTCTTGTTTTTCTCTCTTTTTTTCGGCTTCGGCTTTTTGGACTTTGTGGCTGAAAGAAACTGTGTCGCTTTTGAGGGCTTCTCTTTGGTTTTTCTGCTGCCACTATGTCGTTCCCTATTTCACACCAATCAGAACAATTGGAAAAGATGCAACTTTGTTTTGGTTTTTTTTTCCTCCGATGAAAAAAAAAGAAGAAAACAAGGGCCCTCTCAAACAACCAACACCAGAAAGATCTAGGCTTAGTTTGGGAATGCTTTTAAAACTGTTTTTGAGCCCAAAAGCACTTTTGAATTTTTTTGAGCTGTTTGGTAAACCATCCGAAGTCTGCTTTTGGTAAGAAGCGCTTCTCAAAACAGTGGAAACAGAGAAGCTACTTTGAGGAGCTTTGGAATTCTGCTTCTGCGGGAATCAACCCAAAAACACAGAGACTTTAATGAAATTTAACGAACTGCCAAAATTGTCCTCGTGCTTTTATGAGTTTTACACCAACATCCCATCTGTTCTGTCGAACTCAATACGCTCTTCCTTCGCCAACATCTTTCCTTCTCTATGTGACTGTCTCACCGATTCTTCTCTCCCCTTAGCAATGGATGACACCGTTGGGGATTCTGATCGATCTGGATTCTTGTGATTTACAACTCAATCTGATTTCAAAAATTCGATCTTTCTTGCAATTATTGGCGGATCACCATGTGGGTTGTACGCCTCTCATATTCCAGATCCAGGTTTCACACAAATGTAAACAAGATGAGCCAGATGATTATTCTTATTCAATTATATGTATATTGAATTTTATTTGACCTTTTTTTTTTTCTTTTGGAGTTTTATCATGTGTAAACAAGTTTTACAGAATTACATGATAAGTTGTTGGATGCTTTGCTCTTCCATTATTTGGTTGGGTATTCTCTCTTTAAGGATAATTTTGATCTAATTGTTCTTAATCAGTTTTGGTTTATGTCTATTGCTTCTAATGCAGCTCTATATTTAACTATGATGCAATATTTTAGAATCCTTGTGACCTGGACTGTGATGTCTAGAGGAAGGTAATATGTGTAAACCTAGTGGTCATAGCTATAGAGTGAAGTTCCAGTGGCCATAATATGCAGAGGTATCTCATGGAGGTGTATTTGTTCAATAACACATCGGTTTTTTAATGGAGATATTGATCTATACTCTCCAGCATCATTTACTTGCAATTTGCAAGTGTGATAGGGAATATCAACCATAGGAACATGGTTAAGCTTTGGGGTTTCTGTTATGAGAATGAACATATGTTGTTGGTATGTGAGTAGCTGGAGAATGGATCCTTGGATAAACTCTTGTTTTGGTATGAAAATAATATTAATCAAGCATCTGTTTTGGACCTTTGGTAACTTAATGTCATAGTATGCTGCCAGTTTTGGATTTTTGGTATGCTCTGCATCTGTTTTGGTATGCTGCTAATTTTGGTATGCAGTATGCTCGGTTTCTATTTCTGAACTTTCTGTTATGCAAGCTTGCTGTTATGTCACTTATGCGCAAAGGTTTGGTAATCTGCATCTGTTTTGGTAGAAGTACACTATAATCCGTCCTGGTGGGGAAGAGCAAAGCCTATATATGTCACTACTTTCTACCTCTTGTGTATTCGGTCCTATATAGAATAAGAGTGATGAATTAGGCATGAAAGGAATGGGGCATGGGATATTTGGAATGGAATCTAGATTTCCATAGTCCACTATACGGTTAGTCTTCGTTTATGCAAAACAAAGAAAGGTCATATTAGACTATAGTCATTTTAGGCTTACCATTTCGTAATTCTCATGTTTTGTTTCAGATCGATGTTACTGTAAAACCTTATTTGCAGATTATTAATTACCTATGATGAAGATCTTTCAATATTTTCCCTTTGTAACATGACATATAACTTTGTGAAGAGAATGCATATGAAGGAGATGGTCCAGGAAGTCAAATGGCAGTGTTAAAAAATATAATTGCACAGATTCTAATCAATGCATACAACTTACTGTTTAGTTGGAAATTTTGAACAAGTGTACAAGTCTATACATGAGAAAACTTTTAATTTGGTATGGGTACAAAATTAAAAAACAAAATCATGTATTTTAGAAGTATTAGCATTCATGACTATTTTGATAATTATACTCATCCAAAGCATTTTTGCCCTGCAACTTACAAAACTCAAAAATTACTTTTCATTTTCACAGCACTTCTAAAAACAGTTTACCAAACACTCAGCTGTTTTTTCTCACAGCAAATTCAGAAGTGCTTCCTCTCACAACAAGTTCGAAAGTGCTTCTTCTCACAGCACAGCAATCCCAAACTAAGCCCTAGATAGATAGCATTCCAGGCTTGAGTAGGAAGTCTTGCAAACTGGGTAGTTGAATTAGTTCTGTGACCAATATGAGCAATCAAGTCAGCCATAAAGTTTGCTTCTCACCAAATGTGCCTATAATGGATTTGCTGGAACACTAGTTTTTTGATTCTCCAGAGAATAGTTGATTTTCCGGTTAGGCGGTCCATAAGTATCTTGGAATCACCTTCAACTAGAATTTTTGTGAAGCCATGAATTGCTGCTGTTTGTAGTCCTGCTCGGAGTGCTTTTGCTTCTGCTATCAAGATATTTGTATGGCCAACATGTTTTGTTATGCAATAATAGGAATGCCATTCTCATCTCTTATGACAAAACCAGAGGCTGCTGATGAATTTTGTTGAATAACTGAACCATCAAAGTTCAATTTGACAAAAGGAGGTGATTAAGAACTTCTTCTTTCTAATGTTTGGTTTTTTGTTTGCATTGTAGTGATTATTGGTCATAAAAACTATTTGGTTAGGATTCAGAATATTTTGTCTAAAGATTAATTGATTTCTAGAGTACCATATGTTGTAGCTTAATAACAACACATGTTCTAAAGATTGATATTTAGTTTTTGATCTACTATTTAAGAAAGTATTAAGCCAATCAACATAAGGAGTGTGGCAATTCATAGGTTGGAGATTAGGAGGGAGAAAAGACCATACATGTTTTGTATACTAAAAATAGATGAATAATCAACAATGATCAATATTTTCTTGATAAGTATGACAAAAAGGGCAATTTTGATCAATTGGTGTGCTTGAGAAAATGTTGTCTTTGGTTCTTAGTTCTTGTCTAATGAGCTGCCAACTAAAGACTTTAACCTTTGGAGGTAGGTTGAGTTTCCTTATACATGTAAGTAGTTTAGATTGAGAATATATGTGCAGGAGATTGATATTATTGAACATTAGATACTGATTTAATAGTAAATTTTCCATGACCATTAGGTCCCCAAGCAAATTCATCAGGATAATTTGAGAAAGGTAAAGGAATTGCTAGAATTTTGTTAACAATATCATTAGGAAGAACAATTTTGAGTTTATTCTCATTCCATTGATGATCATTAATGTAGTCTGCTACTACTTCAGAAATATCAATTGTATTTGGATTATCTGGAGCAATGATAAGTGTCATTGTAAAGCTTCCAATCCACATAGTGTGACGTATCATTAGAGATTATCCAAACACAAATATGGATAATTTGCTTACATACTACATATTCAATGTTTAGGATTTGGACCAATAAATGGACCTCAATGGTGATGTTAAAGAGGTAATTTTTAAGGAGTACTACATGAATCTTAATAATTTCAGCAGTGTTGACATGTTTCTTTTCTCATTTGCAATGCATTTTCATGTTCTAAATATTTTTAAGGACATCTTTACAAAAATACGTACAATCAAAAGTTATGTGACAATCAGAATTGATATTTATTTGATACAATATACTGATTCAACGATTTTTAATTTAATTGATTTTTTTGAAGAATCGGTATTCAAAGAATGCTCTAGAAAATTCGGGATCCGATCAAAGCATTACATTGCCACGTAAGTAAATGCGTTTTTCTTAAGTTTATAATTATGCCAGTGCATAACACGAAATTTTTTATTAAGGGCGCGCCATAAGACAGTGGGGTAGAAAATTAAAAATATAAATAAAAGGAAATAAAAAAAAACTTGTGGATCCTCTGCAGCCGGAGGATTCAATGGGCCCCGCAAAGATGATGAAATATAAAAGGTGCCGGCTACCTGAGACCCTTTGATATTACACACACCCTAGACACCGTCGTATTCGAGAGTCAGAGAATTTGTGTCAGACTGTCTCTCTCAGACTCCGCCATTTTGAGCTATTTCCGGCGATGGAAACCTCCGGCTCTCCGGCGCCTCGGACTCAAAAGCCACGCGATTTCGGAAAGTCCGAGTACGGGTAATACAATTTGATACGAAACGCAACGCATCGCTTTGGCAGAGTTGCATGCTTTTCGAGGGTTTGTGAAAGTTGGGCGCTAATTTTGAGTTTTGTGTGGCGCAGGTGCAACCATTATCGGAGACGGTGCAGGATTCGAGCCCCTTGCTGCGATCAGATCTTCCCCTGTAGGCATTGCCACAACGAAGCCGCCGTAACTCTCTCTCTCTGTTTCTCTCTTTCTCTTTGTAATTGGGATTTTTATTCTTCTGTTGATTAATTTTGCTGATGTGTTTTGGTTGTTAGAGCTCTCTGAGCAACCCGAAGGATCGCCATGAAATTGTGAGACAGGATGTGAAGCAAGTATGAACATGGTTGATTTCACTGTTGTATTGAATTATAGACTATTTGGTTTTGGTTTTGATGAAAATGGGGATTTGGAATTGGTTTTGCAGGTTGTGTGCTCCATTTGCGATACGGAGCAAGAGGTTTTTTTTTGGTGCTTTCTTTGATGTAATGCTATTGAAAGGTTCAATGGGATTGGGGGATGTTAGTTATGATCATTTTGTTTTGGTTTGGAATCTGTTCCAGGTTGCTCAGCTTTGTGCAAACTGTGGTGTTAGCATGGGAGAGTATTTCTGTGACATTTGCAAGTTCTTTGATGATGATGTAAGATAATAGTTTGTCCCAATTGGTTATGTTTAGATGAATGTAGTTAGAGGTGTTTTTGGATGAAACAGCTATGTATGTGATAAATTTGGTGGTTAACATCAATAAACTGTTGACAATGCAGACCAACAAAGGGCAATTTCATTGCAACGAGTGCGGAATTTGTAGGTTAGCAAACTTTGTTATCTTCCTGAAGTTGATTTTTCTTTGTTCAATAAGGGCTTTTCTTTCAAATTGAATCATCTTTGTCTTGAATATTGATTACCAGAGTCGGTGGTCGCGACAACTTCTTCCATTGTCAGAAGTGTGGTATGCACTCTGTGTCCTATTCTGGATTTGTGATGCTGTTCTCTAACTAAATATTTGTATTCTCATTTTCAATCATACTTGTCTCATCTCACACCCTCAAATGCACCATGCTTTATGCTTAAGACACCTATGGTATTGAACCATTGATATAAGTTTCACTAATACGCATCTGATATGAATATTAGTTTCTTAAGTATGGTTTACAGATTTGGTTTCTTTTGTTGTGGATAAGTATAACTACCTAGTAAAGAGACCTAAATCAACAAGGAAAACAGGCCCCAACTGCACCCAACAATAGGCCAAGTTATTAGATGAGATCAATTTACTTCTCTGTCCGTCTCTCTATATTCAGCTAGTGGTTGAGAAAACTTTTACCTTATGGTCCTGGAAGTATCCACACAAATTTTTTTGTTGGTCTAACTTGATTGCATTTTTTGGGAAGTTTAATCATTTCTTATTTCTTTATTTATTTTTATTTCTTTCTGGGGTTGGCGATGGAGATGGTGGGGGCCTCATTAATTCTGCCTGATCTTTTATTTATTTATTTTCCTGATGTCTTTGCATTAAATAGGGTCTTGCTATGGAGTGGATCTACGTGATAATCACTTATGTGTAGAAAATTCCATGAAGAACCACTGCCCTGTCTGTTATGAGGTCTGTTCTTTGACTTTTAAAGTGATTATTTAAAAGGTGTAAAAGATCAAGAATGTCTAACAACATTTTATTCATCCTGACAGTATCTCTTTGACTCGGTTAAAGGCACATCGATAATGAACTGTGGGCACACAATGCATACGGATTGCTTTATTGAGATGCACTCACAGAATCAGTTAAGCATCATTTATTTCTTACTTCTTCTTTTTTCGGTAAATTGGATGAGTCGAACTGTAGTTGGTTGCTTATATATTTTGGATTTATCATCCAGGTATCGTTGCCCCCTTTGCTCCAAGACATTGCTCAACATGACTCGTTTCTGGAATATGTTGGATGAGGAGGTATGTAATTTTGCTGCTTTGTCCTCTTCGATCTTTGTATTCTATGTTTAGTTTGTCTGTATATGATCAGCATAGGAGCTTTTTATTAAGGATGATACAAAACCTTAGGAATTTCTCAAATAGTCATTTCCCGTACCTTTGTTTAGTTCATACTTCACTTGAATTCTGCTGCCTCCCCTCTCCAGTTGTTGCGCTGCTGCAATTGTGCTTTTCTTGTAGCTATCAACTGTTGTCAAACTTTATGTCTTTATGCTTATCTCATTGTCGTTGGAGTCAGTTGTACCTTGATTTCTGATATTCAGTCGCTTATTATATTTTTCTTTCTGTCTACTGCTAGTTGTACTGCACATTCTGATTTGGTGTTTTTCTTCTCGTTTGGATGATAGATTGCAGCTACTCCCATGCCTGAGGAGTACCAGTACGAGGTACTGGCGGTATCTATTGTTTGTTTTGCTTTATTTGTTAGTTTGAACACGTTATAGTAATGAATTGCATTGCCACAACTGTTTTCCAGGTTACTATCCTCTGCAATGACTGTGTCAAAACATGCAATGTGTCTTTTCACATTCTTGGGCTCAAGTGCACCAATTGCAGTTCATATAACACCCGCAGAATTTCAGGTGGTGTTCAATATTGACATTCCATTGGTGGTGTTCAATATTGACATTCCATTGGTTACAAAAGTTAGTGAACACAGGCTGTGCAGTTTTCTTTTGACGCTTTTGACTATGCTTGTGTTGTTATGTCTAGGATAGTCCCCATGTTCCTCCTCTTGTTGTTGTATGCTGATTATGTCAAAGAATCACAGCTACTAGTTGTCATGGTTCATCATCATATCAAATCTTTGATTCATTGTTGAGGTGTCATTAGAATTTAAATAGTCTGAGCGGAATTAGGTTTCTGATTTCATGTTTAAAGACTGCTCACCTAAGGGACTGTTTTTAAGGGACTGTGAGGGACAAGTGAATCTAACGGCTGAAAATAAATGCACAGTTTTAAATTGTTATAATTTCTACTTTTATATTTAATACATATGGTTGAGATTCACTTGTCCCTCACAGTCCCTTAAAACTGTCCATTAGGTGAGCAAGCCTGTTCATGTTTATCCATTTCAACTTTTGCATAAGTTGAACACTTGTGTTTGTTCTTTTAATTTGATGAGTTATCTTTATCACATGAAATTTTGCGAGAAACAGTATTTGCTTGCCAAGGACAAGGACACTTGTGACAAGTCGGTGCTTGTCATGTTTTCCTTGTGGTTTCATTCTTTACATGTTCAATTTTGTGATATCTGCCCTGTCTTTAGAAGTGATAGAACAAGACCCGATTCATGAGACGTGTGATGTTTTTATCAAAAACAGTTTTGTCTAATATGAAGACTATTATTTACGGATGCAAAGATTTTTTTATTTTTTTTTTATTTTTTAAAAGAAGAAATATTTTCTTTTTAGCCGTGAATTATAGTTATGTAAAATTAGGTCCTTAAGAGTTGATTGGTGAGATATCTCGACATCTTCTACAAACCAGACGTCAAAAACTGTCTCAAAGTCTGCCCTTTGTTATTTACTTCTCACAGACAGTGATATTGGAGCAAATTTGGAAGCGAGTTGGGGTGGTTCAGATGGTCTGGGCATTTACAACTTTATTGTATGTGTAAACATGATCGCATTTATTCAGAGGACCACTACCCATTCACCAACTTAAAGCATCCTATTTGTTTCTGACTTTTGAGCAAATTACAACTAGGAATTTCAGGGAAGTAATTCTCTTATGGTGAATCAGAAAGGTGAATTAAACTATAGAAGGCAGATTCACAGTGGAATGTTTCGACTTCAGTCTTCAGATTGTTCAGCAAAGACTGTTTGTACAAAAAAGAACCAAATTGAAGTTTTGAGTTGTAGAACGATAATGATAATTAAATGGCCAAGCAATTTTTTTAATAAAAAAAGTACACACATAAAGGGGCTTTTTAGTTTTTACCCAAATGTAAAAGTAAAAAAGGGATTCCAATCTAAAATGAGAGTCTGTAGTCTTAACTCACACACAATTCATTAGCTTCCATCTATGTTAGGTAATTTAGATTTAGGAGATCATCACATGCGTCACTAGTATGAACTAAATATAGAAAGTGACAGAACGGTCGACACTGGCAAGTTTGAATGTTGACGCAGAACTTGAACTTTATTTAATTTTCTTTAATTCACTCCACACAATCAAGTACACGTGAACACCAAAAATTTTCACGCAGCAGCTAGCAACTTCCAAATCCAACCTTTTGCAGAGAATTAGCAGAGTAATTGTCAGTGATGGAGTAGTAAATAGCAGCTAACCCTAAAAAAGGTGAGGTTAAGTATGGTGAAACAGGTATCACTTTCCGTCGACGAAGCTAGAGCTTGAAAAATCAACCTAACCCATCTTTATGATGGTCCTTGTTCATCAAGAAACGATAAGACCTCTCCTCCCACATTTATGCCTTGCTCTGTTACAAAGCTACACCAAATAAATACCGTCTCCCCAATTCAACCACCCAGAAAACAAGGAAAAAACCAGAGCAAGAAATGAATGGTTTCAAGGAAGAAGACGAACCAGGGCACCAGAACATGGGGCAGAGGAAGAAGAAGAAGAGGCTCTGTGATTACTGTGGAGTCTCCATGGCTCTGCTCTACTGCAGAGCCGACTCTGCTAAGCTCTGTTTCTCTTGTGACAAAGAGGTCCACTCGGCTAATCAGCTTTTCATCAAGCACACTCGGTCACAGCTCTGTGACGCCTGTGACGAAGCCCCTGCTTCTATTTTCTGCTCTACTGAGAGCTCTGTGCTGTGCCAGAACTGTGACTGGGAAAGGCATAATCTGTCGTCGGCGACGGTGCACGATAGGAGGCCGGTGGAGGGTTTTACCGGGAACCCTGGGTTGAATGAGCTGCTGGCGTTTGTGGGGTTTGAGAATCTGGATAAGAAAGGTTTGGTTGTTAGTGAGGAGAGTAGCGGTGCTGTTGGTGGGTTTGATGGGTCTGGGCTTGACGGGTCGTTGGGTTTGTCCGAGGGGTTTTCGGATTTTCTGGTTTGGGAAACTCCCTCTGTTGTTAGTCTTGATGATTTGATTGTTTCGAGTCCAGCTCATAAGTTTCAGGCTATGGGGGTTCCTCCTCTGCCCAAGGTAATGAAATCTAAACCCTGCTTTGAACTCAGGTTTTGATTCCAGTGAGTTTGTTTTTTGTAGTGAGGATTCTTGGATTGGAGACCATCTTGGGTTTTGTTGCAAGTTTTGACTTGGTTTTGGGATGTTGTTGTTGAATCAGAACCGGAATGCTAAGTGTGGGCGACACAAGGAAGAGATACTGAGTCAGCTTCGGGTAGTAGCAAAGTCTGAACCCAATTTGATGAATGAGGATGTAGATCTTAATTGCTTCATGAGATTCCAATCACCGGAGACTGAGCATAATATGCAATCAGGGGGTTTCTTAACAAATTTTGAACAGGATGCGGAGCCGCTTGCGTTTCCTGCTTATGAGGTAATGCTTCTATTATGTCGGTAGCTGGAGATCTATTTTTGAAACAAAGATGATGAAAAGGGCCGAGTGTGTCTCATTTCATGCAGGCACAGGAGTCTGAGGCTAATCATTATGACAAGTCTTCAAGTCAAGATTTCTTCCCAAAAACATTACAGAGGAGCTACCTGCAGGACTGTTCTATGGTTCCTGATTTAAATTCGAATAATGATGGCACTGCAAGTCATGCTAGTGATGGTTTTGGAGGGCAAATGAATGCTGAAGCCTCTTCAGCTTTCCCAAAAGTTCCTTCACATGAATGTACTCTAAATAGAGAGTCTGCACTCTCAAGGTACAAGGAGAAGAAGAAAACAAGGAGGTATTACACCACCATCAAAGTCTGCAACTTTATATCTAGGATTCTATATTCATTTTTTTGGAAATATATATATATATATATTTTTTTTTAATTGAAACTTGTTTGATTGTTTTAGGCAATTTATAACTTCTATGTGCTCAGATCATGGTATGATTATATCGAGAGTTTTACATACATCATTATGAATTGTGAATAGACTGCCTAAGCCTAATTTGATAATATTCACATCAAGTGGCGGTGGTATTAATCAACTTACTTATGCACCTCCATGTCTGTTTGAATGCCGTGTATATCATCTTTTCAATATCTTTAGAGCTTGTTAAATGACATGTATTCCTTGAAAAAAAAAAAAAACAGGTACGATAAGCACATCAGGTATGAATCAAGGAAGGTTCGAGCAGAAAGTAGGACAAGAATTAAGGGACGTTTTGCAAAGATAGATAACTAAATGGTATGTAATTATGACAGTTCCAATATAGTTTGCTTTAATCATTTTCTTGCTGGTACATCTGCATTATGTATTTCTGTATGAAGTCTCAATTTCTGCATTAATGTCTCATGTATGCATCAATGTCGCATTTCATTTACCTTCTGATTCTTATTGCAAATTAGTTGCATCTAAGAAATAATGCACTGGTAGTTAGCAGGGGCGGCGATGAACAAACTTTCCTCTTCTGATGTATTTTTAATCGGGATCCAGTTTCAACATCTTAAAATGAAAATATTTATGTGGTATTTGGCAGATATGGTAATCAGATCATGAGTGGGTCTTGAAGGTTTGTACTGAGAGGTGGACAAGATTTTATAACATTTTGTAAGGTCGTGGAAGCACTGGTATGAAGTCCTACCAAAATGCTTATTACATTTAGTTTAGTTACTAATATTGTATTCAATAGCTTTTGAAGCTAAAGCTTGGATGTTTTTTAGATTGCTTGTTTCTACAAAATGTGAAATAGTGTTGTTTAGGCTCCTCCCTTCCTAGTCAAATTGCTTGTTAGTGATAATGTATAAAGCTTCCCACGTTCCACTTAAACCTTTTTCTACTTTGTCATGCAGTTGTCATATGATTACAGGTTTCTTATAGCACCGACCTAGAAAATGGAGAAACATTCTGATAAACCATATTACATCTACACAGAAATTTCAAACCAATATGGTACCTACAAGAATTTAGTTCAAAATAAAACAAGATAGAAATTGATCTAAATTAATAAACAAATATCCAAATACTATTTTGGTGTCCTAAATCAACTTTCTAGGCATCACCGTACCATTTGACTAGATTCAACTTGCAAGACTTTTGGGAGAATAAGACACAGCGGTGAGTGTCTGGTGCTTCAATGTCACACGTAGATAGTAGATAGGGAGATTTATGTTGTGCTGAGTAGAGCAACAGAGAAGATCTTTTCGGGCCAGAGCCTTTAGATTTTCTTTTTCTCTGATGAAGCCAAGTGGAGTAGGTCAGCCAAATTTTGCTTTCAACTTTTCAGTTTTAACCAAATATGGGAGAAGTCTGGAATACGCAGGCTGCAACTTACGCAGCCAACGTCGGTTAAGACGGAGTTTCCACTCACCGTAATTAATCTGGGTAAAACTCATTTAATTACCACCGTCCTCGTTGGTGCATCAGCCACAAAAATCCAATTTTTTCTTCTCCTTCCTCCATTTTCTCCAGAGCCATACCGTTCGTCCTTCTCCTCGATGGCCTATCAGCAATCACAAAGCATTTTCTACAACCTTTTGAGAACTGATTAAAGGGATTAGGACCCGTGTCCGTAAAGATTTTTGATCTGTTTGGCATTGATTAGTTGAACCAGATTCGTTATCCCACCATAGTTTTGAAAGATCTTGCAGTGTCTTCTTCATCGCCTTCGTCCTCTTCGACGCATAAAGCACATCCAGAGCCCAGAGGTGGGTTGATGAACTGGAACTTCTTCTTCATCTCATTTGGTCAATGAGAACCTGAGATGACTAGATGAGAAAAGTCAAGACAAGTGGTGGCTGGCTATACGACTCTCTCTATACTGTAGTCTTGTGAGAATAGACATCAAAATCCCTCGGAAGTTTTACCTCAACGGCCATCCGTTTTACTCCCTAACATCCGTCTACGAGAAATCACAAAACTCCCCTACTTTGACCAATTGTGTGGCTCTCGTCGCCCCACGTCGACAATTGTCAGAGGCTGTAACATACAGCCTGCGCATTCCAGCCTCCTCCCCAAATATGAAAGATATTTTACTTTCTGATGCATCAGTCAAAGGACCAGCTGCAAGCTAATTAATCTCCATTGGAAGTGCAAGAAGTAATTTAATTCCTTGTCTCTAAAACAAGTCATGCGCATGGAAAGCTGTCAAAGTCATCTTTGGTCACAGTGAGAGTCCTATTGAAACTTGAATTTCAATTAAGTTTGTGTCTTTCATATATATCATGTAATATTGGCCTTGTGGGGAGATTATGTGATTGAAAGTTTATTAACAGTGCATACTCTGTTCTTTGGTGAGTGATTCCCAAACCCTATCATCTGGTTGAGTGATTCCCAGATTAAACCCCATTACACCGGCACCCCATATACACCTGCATCACTTTCATTAATATTTTTGGATATTGCATTAAATATCCTTGGGGATTCTGTGTTTTATAGCATTGAATTTACACCAAGTTTTAGAGATTTGTTTTGGGGGGCAGGTACTGTTGTATATATGTTCTTGAATATAGGTATACACCAACAATTCACTCCATATATTGAAACTGTATTCTGTGACAAACCTCAAGAAGAGTCTAATGAGTTCCATGGCCAAACCAGTCCTATCCCTTATTCTCTACATTTTATCTGAAAATTTGTATCGATCAAGTACTGCTGCATTGGGAAAACCCACTAATGGCTTCTCCATGAGGCTCATCCATCGTGACTCCCGTGAGTCACCAGGCAACCTCTCCAATGCTCAAAGCATTAACCTACTTGTTAATCGATCACTAGTTCAATTAATATCAGCAACACAACCAGCTCACACACCATATGTCCTCAAACTGTGCGATCAGGGGCTGAGCTTCAACGTCATGGTCTCTATAGCTCATTCTACTCTTTGACACTGGCAGCTCTTTCAATGAACACAATGCGAAGATTACAGATAACCAGGCCACAACCGCTTCAACCAGACACAAATCATTTTCCCTAGCCTTATAGTCGCTCTTCTACCATTACACCTGTCCTTTGTAACGATCAACACCACCTATGCAACCCAGCACAATGCAGTGGTAATAATCTTTGCACCTTCCATCGAAACTACAACGATAGGTCATCTGTCACCGGAATTCTTGTTCATGAAACCTTCACTTTTGGTTCAAGTGTGGGTGCTGCCTATTCAGAACGTGCTCAACTGCTTTTTGGCTGTGGCCTCAACGAGAGAGGTATTAATTTTGATCGTCCAGGCAATTCGATAGCATGAGTAATTAATATGGGCGTCTTGGAGTGAGTATTCTCTTATTAGCCAATTACGTGCCCGCGGACTCGGTGGTTGTTTTTCATATTGCATACCAGTGTACCACAGTTTGGTGCTGCAGGTCAGGCTCCTATTACATTCTTACGATAAAACAGCGATATTCCTCAAAGACAAGTGAAATTACAGAATGGATATATGTATTTCCCAACCAAAGTAACTGATCAATATGTCAACAACTTTAGAAATCAGTCTTAAGAGTGCGACTCTGTTCGCATCCTAATATAGGATTGAAGTAGAACTTGAGTCCTTATCGAAGATACAGATCTTTGATGATGTTATGATTTATTCAATTCACCAAACCATCCAAAGGAAAATCATCACACATAACACAAGATCTGTTGACGCAGTAAAACCCTCTAAAGAGGTAAACAACTGCGGGCACTATGCCGGTGAACAATCCACGATATGAATATGAAAGTACATAAAGATCTTACACAACTCATCTACTAGAACCAATCTAGTGGGCAGCGGTGTCTCCTCGTCTTTGCTACTTCCAAATCAGTAATCTTGTTCTCCTTTGTCAATCTTGAGATGGCACAACTCTCACCTCGGTTGTCAATCACCTCAAGGCACAAATCATGCATGAACTACCAACACACATGAAGCATAAAACCAGAAAACTTTTTTGACAGAAAAAGCTTGGGATTTGATAACCCTTCAAAAGCTAAACAAGGAACAACTTATGAAGGATTCTCACATGAAACTTTAGCTCAATGCTTTCTGAAGATAAAGGCAGAAAACTCTCAAGAAGCCAACGACCAAATATTCTGATATATTCCACGCCTTGAACAACCTTAAGAGAAACATATATATAGGAGAGAACGAGCTAGGGTTTCTGATGTACATGGGCTTCATGACTTCCTTTAAAAAGCATGGATTAAAATATAATCATCATTTAGAAAAGCCCATAAACCAATTTAAGAAAGTTTGAATGCTTTTGATAAAAATGTCTGAAAAAAAAGAAGAAAAAAAGCAGATCAGTACAATAGGATTGCAAAGAGGATCGCATTCTATAATAGGATTTAAAGGCAAGTTCAGTCCTAACCACTTTACAAGCATGCACATGTATGCAAGACATACCTGATTGATGACAGTTGTGCATGAAGCTTGAAGCATTCTATTCTTCTAAGGATCCAAGAGTAGAGAGTTATTACATGAAAACATGACTCTTGGTTGTTGCGCTTAGAAAATGCCAATCAAATAAACATTGCACTAACAACAAGGCTTAGGTACAACAAGTTTGGTCCATTGTGGTGACCTTGGATAATTATCACTTGAACTTAGAAGACATAAGCCTTGCTGGTCGACCACTTGGTATCCCAAAACATGTTTTTGTTCCAAGTAGAAGCAACCGCGGCACGGTCATAGACACTGGAACTGATATTTCACTGATTATTGGTCCTGCTTTTGATATACTCAAAAAAGCCTTGTTGAACCAGTTTACTCGCCAGTTTCTGGATTCTCTGTGATTCCGAGACAGCATGGACTTGAGCTCTGCTTTCTGGGACCTGCCTATTTTGTAACCTCCAATCGTTGCCTTTCATTTTATAGAGGGCTCCAGTCTTGACGTTCAGCCTCAGAACTTGTACATATATTTTGGGTGAGCAGACTAGTGGTTGCAAATATTTTTGCCTGGCAAAGGACCACTGGTCTCACTCTCATAGGAGCATACCAGCAGATAAACCAACCTATCATATTTGACACCCAAGCTAGAAAACTGCAATTTGGACCCGAAATTTGTCAGCTACATGCATATTAGCTAGCCAGTGTTATACTAAAGTTTGTAGGAAATAAATTGCACGAGTTTCGATTCTTTTAATAGCAGCAGCTTCTTCAATTCGCTTATTTTAGTTAACGATGAATTCAGTTTGCTTTTTCACGTTGAACAATAATACACTTACTGTTCTCTTTCATTTCTCATCTGCCATGAAACTTGTGGATGTTTCTAGATTTCTAAAGTAGCCAGTCATCTAGTGGCCTTGCTGTAGTTTAAGCATGGGAAGCCTTCAAGTTTAGTTCAATCACTTTGATTAGATTTGCTGCAGACTTAACGCAAAGGTGAGAATTGCACTTGCATTTCTTACCTAAAAGAAGAAACTAAAAGCATATAAATTAAATATTCCGAAAATTGTGTAAAAATGCCTATGTATTTCTTTATTTACTACAAAGGTACGTAGCTGGAGTTTCTGGTGCTGCAATGTTACACGTCGCTGGGTAGGGAGATTCTTGTTCTACTAAGATGAAAACAAAAATAGAGAACTTTTCAAGCTGTAATCTGACAATGATTGAACAATTGAAGGGCAATATCGCCAGCACTACAAGAAAAAACATATTAACAACATGCAATTCACGTTGTCAATCACTTTTGACAACGTTTGTCGCATGTTGTAGATGCCAGAGTCATTAAAAGTCCCCGAGTCCTTAACATCGAGGTTTGAACGTTGTCGACAAGAGGTGAAGCATATTGTTGTAATTATTCAACAATGAGCTATGTGTTAAATAACCATATACATGCTCACAACATATGCACACAATCATAAAAGGGTTTAAGGCTTACCTTCAGCAATCACTGGCATGGATTCCATCTTATGCTGCAAACACGAACACTGAATATAGCCTTCTGTTACTTACCAACTTGCTTCTCAATGGACAGAACAATATGCAAAACGTCGGTAGTAATCAGGGACCAATTCATCTGTATATATAGGAGACTTAACCCTCAAGAAGCTTCCCATTAAAGCTATCCATATCGGTTTAGGTTTCCTAGTTAGATTCTTAATGTAGCACTTCATTGTAGTCTTTCTTGCAAACTAAGAATAGGATTACTTACCTTAATGAATAGATACACTGCTTCATTAAGTTACAAGTATTGATTTACAGTTTGTATCCATGTTAAACTAGGATTGATATTAAGCTAATCATCAATTACTTTATGATGATATGTGTTATGCCCATATTTGATCTTACAATCTCCCCCTTGGACTCACACATATCATGCTCGATGATTTGCACCAGAGAACATCAAAACCTATTTAACTTACTGAAGTGCGCGCCAGATAACAAACTCAAATCGAAAATCCATTCCAACATGGTCAGATCACAGTTACTTATGCAGAGCAAGAAACAGTATACATTTTAACAAAAATGCAGAGTTTCAAAACCACAAACATAAGCTCCAGCAATCCACATATGTCAAACCAGAAGTGATACAATATATGTTAATGTGTATCAACAAGTAAACATATATTAGGTCATACTTTATGTTTCTAAAACCAGAAACTCAAGCAATTTTTCTGAACACTGATGGCTTAAAATTATTGCTTGAACCTCAACATCATGCTATACATGATTTAAGCCATCTGATAGCAAGTATGATTTAAAACAAGATGATAATTTCCAAAACAAAACAATAAAGCTGCAGCAAAATCATAACTGGAAATACCTCAAAATTTTATTGATAATCAAAACTGTCATTACAAATAAGTTGTGATAAACAAAAGTCAAAAATATCACAACTGAAAATACAAGAACTCAAGAACCTTAAAATTTTAAATTGCTCCAATTGGACTAACTCTCTACTGAACCTAAGCATCTAGATTAGCTAAAACTCCAATGCTTGTTGTATGCTTCTGGAATGCTGCTACTGACAAGGCCTTGGTGAAAGGATCTGCTAGCTGTGAATTTGTGTCAATACTCAAAACAGCTATTTCACCATGCTTTACTCTTTCTCTAACACTGTAATACTTTAGATCAATGTGTTTAGAATTATTTGACCTTTTACTGTTCTTGCTAAAGAAAACTGCAGCCTCATTGTCACAATAAATCATAAGTGCTCCAGCCACAATGTGACTCAATACTTTGGTCTGCATGAGAAAATTCCTAATCCAAAGTCCTTCACACACAGTTTCATATACTGCAATAAATTCAGCTTGCATAGTAGAAGTTGAAACAAGTGTTTGTTTCATGGTTTTCCAAGCAATAGCACCTCCTGCAAGCATGAACACATATCCACAAGTCGATTTCTTGGAGTCCGGATAATTCCCTGCAAAATCCGAGTCTGAGAATCCAATGAGTTTCAGATCCTCCACTTGCCTATAAACTAGCATATGGCTTTTAGTTCTCTGCATGTATCTCAACACTTTCTTCCCAGCTACCCAATGTTCATGGCCTGGATTAGATTGGAATCTTGACAAAATCCCTACTGCAAAAGACAAGTCTGGCCTAGTGCAGACTTGTGCATACATGAGACTTCCTACAAGTCTGGCATAAGGCTTTGATTCCATATTTTCCTTTTCAACATCACTATTGGGACTTTGCTTCTTGGTTAACTTATCTCCTTTGGACATGGGAACTTCTCCAGCTGCACACTTCTCCATACCAAACCTCTTTAAAACTTTGGTAATATAATTGTGTTGAGACAAACCAAGTAGTCTATGTGCCCTATCTCTTTTAATCTCAATACCTAGTACATAGGATGCTTCTCCTAAGTTTTTCATGTCAAAATTCCTTGACAGAAAACTCTTGGTATCTTTAAGCAATTTAATGTTACTGCTAGCCAAAAGTATATCATCCACATAAAGTACCAGAAAAATAAAATTGTTCCCAACTGTCTTCAAATAAACACATTCATCAACAAGATTTTCTGTAAATCCAAAAGTAGAAATCACAGAATCAAATTTCTTGTACCACTGTCTAGAAGCTTGTTTTAGGCCATAAATTGATTTTCTTAACTTACACACTAAGTTTTCACTTCCAGCTTGTACAAATCCTTCTGGCTGCCTCATATAAATCACTTCATCTAGTTCACCATTCAAGAAAGCTGTTTTAACATCCATCTGGTGCAGCTCCATATCAAAGTGAGCCACTAAAGCCATGATTATCCTAAACGAGTCTTTTGTAGAAACTGGAGAAAAAGTCTCAGTAAAGTCAATGCCCTATTTCTGTGTAAAACCCTTGGCAACTAATCTTGCTTTATGTCTCTCTATATTGCCATTTGCATCTTTTTTGGTTTTGAAAACCCATTTACAACCTATAGGCTTCTGGTTGGGGTCAGGTTCAACTAATTCCCAAACTGCATTTTGACTCATGGAATTAATTTCTGCTTCCATTGCTAGCTGCCATTGATGAGATTCACTACTTTCAATGGCCTGATTAAATGTAGTTGGATCATTGTCCTCTGCACAGTCCATTTCAATTTCTGCTTCTTGTAGATAAACAATGTAGTCACTCTCTTCCCCCCCATAAGTTGGTTTTCTTGCTCTCTGTGATCTTCTAGGTTGAGCTATTGGAGGATTTTGAGGTTCAGTTACTTGACCAGTTACGTGGTCAGTGACATGGGCAGTGACTTGGGCAGTGACTTGATCAGGTACAGTTACATGGTCAGTGACTCGGTCAGTGACATGGTCAGAGACTTGACCAGGTACAGTTACTTGGGCAGTTACATGGTCAGTGACATGGGCAGTGACTTGGGCAGTGACTTGATCAGGTACAGTTACATGGTCAGTGACTCGGTCAGTTACGTGACCAGTGACATGATCAGTTACACCTTGTTCTAAAGGCAATGCTACACTTAAATTCTCATCCGACACAATTTCCTCAAAATCTGAGGTTAAATCCTCAAGGTTTGTATTGTGAACTCTTTCACTTAGAAACTTTACTTGATGTGTTTCAAAAATTCTAGGTGAATGATGAGCAGAATATAATTTATAGCCTTTAGATTTATCTGGATAACCTATAAAATAGCAACTAACAGTTTTGGGGTCAAGTTTATTCAAGCTTGGATTATAAATCCTAGCTTCTGCATGACATCCCCAAACATGACGGTGATGAAGACTAGGTTTCCTGCCACACCAAAGCTCAAAAGCAGTATTTTCTATGGCTTTGCTAGGTGTCCTGTTGCAAACATAATTTGCAGTTTTTAAAGCCTCACCCCACAAAAATTTAGGTAAACCAGTCGTACACATCATGCATCTAACCATGTTCAAAAGAGTCCTATTCTTTCTCTCTGCAACACCATTCTGTTGTGGATTATAGGGTGTTGTGTATTGAGCTTTAATTCCATTGTCTTGCAAAAACAAGGCAAATGGACCCTTTTGTTGGCCGGATTCAGTGTACTTTCCATAGAACTCTCCCCCTCTATCTGACCTTACTGTTTTGATTTTCTTTTCTAGTTGATTTTCTACCTCAGACTTAAAGATTTGAAAGGCTTTCAATGCTTGTGCCTTTTCTGAAAGTAGATAAATATAACTGTATCTAGAAAAGTCATCAATGAATGTGATAAAATACACATTCCCACAGATAGTTTGATGCCTAAATGGTCCACATATATCAGTGTGTATGAGTTCTAATAAATTTTGGCTTCTATATGCAGTCTTCTTTCTAGTATTAGTTATTTTTCCCTTAAAGCATTCAACACAGTCTGTTAGATCAGAAAAATCAAGTTCATTTAGGATGTTGTTTTTCACCAAAATTTTCAGTCTCTCTTTTGAAACATGGCCGAGTCTTCTATGCCATAAAAATGCAGACATTTCATTTAGTTTGGTTCTTTTAACACCTGTTAAAGTGCTAGTACTGTTTGTGTTATCTTCAACAAGTAAAATTTCTTGTTGAGCCATTGAACAACTTAACTGTAAATAATCATTCGAGATAACACCAGAACCAATTTGAACAGAATTTTTAGAAATAAGAATTCCATTACTATCAATAACAAGTCTACAACCAGATTTTACTAAAAGAGAAACTGAAACCAAATTCCTTCTCATGGAAGGTACATAAAAACATTGTCCAAAACTAACAATTTTCCTAATCCTAAATCGAGTTTTAAGGTTCCAATAGCCTTGACTGCCACTCTCATGCCATTGCCTACACACAGGTTCACTTCATCACTTTTTGGGATTCTGCTCCTTATGAATCCCTGCAAAGAATTAGTAATATGAATAGGTGAGCCTGAATCTATCCACCAAGACTGTGGTTCAACATTTATAAGATTAATTTCTAAAGAAAAAACTGTATTAGAAAAAATCTTACCCTTTTTAGCTAACCAATTTTTATAGCCAGTGCAGTCCTTTTTCATGTGTCCTACTCTTTTGCAAAAGTAGCACTTGAACCTAAATGGCCTGTTTTCCTTGACCACTGCAGCTGTTGAACTCTTAGTTATGGCTTTGATAGGCTTGAGCTTATTCTGGGGCTTTTTCCTTTTAGGCTTCTCAATGAGGTTAATGGTTGTAGCAGGTTCCTTTTCTTCCTTGATCCTAGATTCCTCATCAACACAGATGGATATAAGTTCATCTAAAGTCCAGTTTCCCTTTTGAGAGTTGTAACTGGTCCTAAGATGACTAAAACTGTTAGGCAAGGAATGAAGTGCATAATGCACTACCTGCTCATCCCTAACCCCCATCAAGAGCTCCCTGAGTCTGCCATTTATATTGATCATCTTCATAATATGTTCTCTAACTCCCCCTGAACCCATGTACTTCAAATCATGAAACTCCTTGGTTAGTCTAGCTGCTTCTGCCTTTTCACTTTCTTTAAACTTAGCACCTATGAGTTCCAGAAAATCTGATGCTAGCTCAGGCTCTTCTATACTTCCCCTGACAGTCTTGGACATAGAGGTACGAATGAGATTCTTAGCCATTCTATTGGATCTATGCCACTTCTTGTAAAGGTCAGTTTCTTTCTTGGTGCTCTTTTCATTCAACTCTATAGGCTTATCCTCAGTAAAGCAATAGTCTATATTCTCATGCATTCCCATATAGTTCTCTACAGAATCAAGCCAAGCTCTATAGTTGGTTCCAGTTAACATCAAGACACTGTTCAAGTTCATGTAGGAGTTACCTAAGGAGCAAAACAAAAATTCATGTGAGTTCTTAATTTGTAAAGAAAATAACATTAAGTTTTCTGCGTTTTATTTAGCTTTAAGCAACCAAAACAAGAACATACAGAAAACCTAAACAATCCATACTTGCATTCATATCAGTCCATAACCAAAAATAATGTTAAGCAACACTTTTGAGCAGAAGCATAACATCCTGGAGTTCTTTATCAATATACCATGTTCAATAAAAACAAGTTATCCAAAGAAATTTATCCACATCTTTAGACAGAAGAAAAATTTCTAAGTATCCGAATTTATTTTCATCAAGCATGCATATTGCTATTTTGTATTCTAAAACCATACTTGACCACTTCTTTGGAAGATAAAACTGAAGCATTGTTTTAAAACACAAAACACAATTTCAGTTTTGTCACTCGATCAGGTACTTGATTAGTTACCTGACCAGTTACATGGTCAGTGACCTGGCCAGTTACATGGTCAGTGACCTGGCCAGTTACATGGTCAGTGACCTGGCCAATTACATGGTCAGTGACCTGGCCAGTTACATGGTCAGTGACCTGACCAGTTACATGGTCAGTTACCTGATCATTGTTTTCTGCCAACATCAATGAAGAATGCTTTGTGCATCATAATCACTTATGCCAACAGAAAACCACAAAACCCATGAGCTTTTAACTTTATATTCTACCCAGATTCATCCTTGTAAGAAAATTAAGCTCTCGTATCTGTCAATTTTAATAATGTGTAAACAAAATCTGGGAGATTTTTGTTCTTCGTGCAATTTTACACAATCACAGATACAATACCATATCATCAATCAATTCATCATGCATATTCAAGCACAATCAAAATTGTTTCGATTCCAAGAAACCACAGAACAATCAAGAAATTGTAAATTTCATCCGGTCACCATCTACTCTAACCTAACGCACGCCGGGAATGCTACTAGGGTTCTTGAGCACAATCAAAAACTCAATTATCATGCTATGAATCGAAATCAATTTCGCAGAAAAACCTGTTTTTGCTTTTTCCCCAATTTGCTGCTAAAAATCACAGCGGAAGCATGAATTTGATATTTAACCAGATGCAGCAATCAACTTAAGTAACTTACCTTGATCAGTTACATGACCAGTTACATGGTCAGTTACCTGATCAGTGACTTGGTCAGTTACCTGACCAGTTACTTGATCCGTAAAGCAAAAACCCTTTTTTTTTTCTTTTTTTTTTTGTGTTTGTTTTGCAAAACCCTAAAACGATTTTGATACTTGTGAGCCTATGCTCTGATACCAATTGTTAAATAACCATATACATGCTCACAACATATGCACACAATCATAAAAGGGTTTAAGGCTTACCTTCAGCAATCACTGGCATGGATTCCATCTTATGCTGCAAACACGAACACTGAATATAGCATTCTGTTACTTACCAACTTGCTTCTCAATGGACAGAACAATATGCAAAACGTCGGTAGTAATCAGGGACCAATTCATCTGTATATATAGGAGACTTAACCCTCAAGAAGCTTCCCATTAAAGCTATCCATATCGGTTTAGGTTTCCTAGTTAGATTCTTAATGTAGCACTTCATTGTAGTCTTTCTTGCAAACTAAGAATAGGATTACTTACCTTAATGAATAGATACACTGCTTCATTAAGTTACAAGTATTGATTTACAGTTTGTATCCATGTTAAACTAGGATTGATATTAAGCTAATCATCAATTACTTTATGATGATATGTGTTATGTCCATATTTGATCTTACACTATGCACGTTGTCATAAATTTTCGACAACGTTTCAAATGCATGTTGTAAGTTTTAACAATGAGCTCTGCACGTTGTCATAAATTTTCGACAACGTTTCAAGCGCATGTTGTAAGTTTTAACAACATTCTCAGCATGTTGTCTTTAGTTTTCGACAGCTTACATGGTACGTTGTCATATTAATGGATACGTTATTATAAAATTTCAGTACATACTATTGCACCCAATTTGCTGGGTTATGCTTTCCTGTACCTCTAAACATTCACCATTACTTAAACTCATTCACATGCCAATATTAGTACACACTAACCATGTATGAAAAATATACATTTCATTAGGAGTGTCACATTCTCTTATACATATGTTCTTCAAAACAAGCATGACAAAGTACTGGATTCTTTGTTCATCAGCAATATTGAAAAAACATGCATGGTACTCCCTCACCTACATAAATTCTCTAGTAAAGCAAAATGTACCTGCTACTTCAACTACTAAGAGAGCATTTTAATGGAGCTTTTGGGCCGTGCAAGAGTGCTTCATACAGCTTCCATGGTTGCTCTATACACTTCCATAGTTTGATACTCATCAAACACCACATCAACCCAAACCTTCCAACAATCTCGTCCAAGAGGCACACAATGAACTTTTGTACTTGGATTTGTTGAAGAGATCTTCCCTTCACCCACCACTTCATCTTCTTCATAATTGTTCCAATTCAAAAGTGCACATCTTCTATTTTCAAGATCATTACTTGGAGCATTGATTGGTCGACTTGATTGTTGTGAATACAAATATAAGAAATTAAGAGAGATAAATATTGGTTTAAACATCTAACTAGAAGTTGTTTCACCTAAAATTCATAAATCTTACAAATTATAGCAGAGATTACATACATGAGAAGTAGTTGCATGTGCATTTATCATTTTCTCTAAGTTTTTGTTCTATTGAGAAGGTCCCTGTATTTAGTTCAAGACACATTAGATTATGCTTCTTCATTCCCAATGGATTTGTTAAGCACAATGCTGAAGGACTTAAATATAATGTGGTCCTATTGGTGGCAGGTACTGCATTGCTCTAATAAAACTACTTTCTTCCCCCCCCCCCCCCCCAAAAAAAATTATACTACATGAATACTCTCTCCTTACCACTCAACATGAGACAGAAATGCAATCTGCCACCATAGCTTATAAGCATGCCTTACAAGGCTGGGGCTTGTCCCAAGACCAAGCCTTACAACAAGGGAGAGAAAAATCTTGAAGGAAGGGATGTTGAGATGAGGCAAGTTGAGGTGGAAGAAGTGGAAGCTGCTAAGGTGAATGGTAAAGGGTTTTCAGGGTTTAAGGTTGAAGAATTGGATGTGTGCTATTTGTCATTGATGAGGCCAGATGGGCACCCTGGGCCTTATATGAACCCATTTCTATTTTTTAGTATAAGTTTTGAGTACTAAAGCACATGCACATCCAACTTATGCTTGAATCAATGAACTATTCTATTCATAAAAATGAAAACAATGAGAGGATTCATACGAAAAGTGAAATGAGAGCACCACCTAGTACAATTTCTACAATCTAAAATCATTCATTTATATTCCAATTTACCTACAAAACTGGGAATGTTGCCAAATTTCTTTGCTAGTGAAATGGTTTTGTAATACAAATTACAAACTTGGTCCATAATGATGGCATACAACTGATTAGAGCAAAGACGTGCATGCATTAACAAATAAGACATAGAAAAGAAGTTAGGAATGTACACAGAAACAAGGAAACTGGCTCGGAAGGCAGTTGTAGGCCATTCTCTTTTATTCTGAATTCCAGTTGCATTTTCTTAAAATTTTTCTTCACATGAAGCTCAATCAATTAATAATCTCGAAAATCATCTTTATCATAGATAGTTTCTAATCTATGTACATATACTATCCCCTTGTACAGGATGGTGCTATGAGAAAGGAAAGCTTCTTTTAGTATATGATTTCATGCCAAATGGTAGCGTTGATAGGCACCTATAGGTTTATTTGAGAAGGATTACCTATAGGTAAGTCTACCTGTTACTTAATGCTTTCAAATTTTCCAGGAACTTCAAATTTTTCTACTTGTTACTTAATGCTTTCAAACCAAACAGAACCAACCCAGTTCTTATTCTATATGATGCCAAATTACCTAGCTAATTGCTATGACTGAGTTAGTAGAGAGGAGTAAGGTGTTAGGTACAACGCTCTAAAAATTACTATTCTGGTTTTCTGTGATTGAGTTAGTAATAATCAAAGGCATATTCCATAACTAGAGTGATGGAGAGAGAAAAGTGAAAAATTAAAGTGGGGGAGGAAGGAAAAGCTGCAAAGATGTCATTGAAGATGGATACTGCCAGATGCACACAAAAAAATATAAAAAAAATAAAAAACCAAAAGCACAGTAAGGATATGGATCAGTTTTACCACCAATACCGCCTCCTTCAAACCAAAAAGGAAGTCAGAAATAGCAAAGTCAGAGAAATTTCAACTATAAAACCTGAGAGAAGCCGAACAAAGTGTCATCAACTATAAAAACAAAAAACAAAAAAGCCTAGCCTAAGAAAGAAGCTGAACAAAGTGTCATCAAGTACAAAACTGAGGTTGCATTTATAGGTTTGGGGGTGGAGAACTGGGGTTGACGAACCAAAGAAGGGAATTGAGACAAGAAATAAGGGCCACGGTGCATTCGGTTTGTTCACATTCATCGGACTGGGTTAAAGGTCCACAAACCAGATTCTTGATAGGAAAATCTACAACCAGGTAACTTAAGGCATCACAGAAGGTTGAGACGGAAGGTTTAATCCAAGAGATGCTTACCTCAATTCAGAGATCCTTTGCAAGTTTTGCCTCACTTATTTTATTGATTATAAAATTCTAAACTCTCATCCTAAACGAGCATGACACATAACTCCCATTATAACATTTACGTCCATAGAAGTGAGAAGTGAGATGTGATACCATATGTGTCAAGAAAACCAGATGCCTTGTTTTTTCATAAATGTTGCAAAGGGAGATAAATGCAAACAAGCACCCAATGATGTAGTGGGATTCTCCCAACAAGCCTAAGGACGAAGGCAAAATCAACAGAGAACAAACATTAAGAGAAAACCAGCAATGAACTAATTACTAGAAGATCATCAGCACAATAGAGAGAATCCTAGAAGATCATCAGAGTGCAACAAGCATGTGAAAATGGCAAATTCTCAAACTTTCAATATTGAAGGGCTACGGAGTTGAATTGATTAACAAAAAGGGGCCCGAAACCCCCTAATCAAACAATAAGACCTAGAGATTCAGATGGAATATCCAATATAGATTTCAATACAGTTAAACAGAAAATGAAGGGCGATTAATTCTTGCTCAATGAATTGAATCGAAAGGAGAAGCTAAAGGCAAATTCTCACACCAAACTTAGCCTATTCCAATTTGCCTCATATATTTTCGAAACTAAACAATTTGCAGAACTATAAATGTCAAAATTCCATGCTATTCTACTCTACCTATGTTCTCAAAATGCAGAAAACTAGTCATAGATTGCAGCTAACTAAACTTTCTTAATCAATTGCAGATACAATAAGAGAAGCCCAAATTTCCTAAAATTTTCGAACCAAACACTGCCATGAACGAACAATAAGTCAAAAAAAGTACCTGTAATCAGAATCGGAGAAGCATTGCAGGAATCGAAGGGAGCTGATCTTCTTGGGAACCAAAGACAGAGAAGCCGAGTTGAGCTGAGAGACGCTGCGAGTGAGAGAGAGAGAGAGAGAGAGAGAGAGAGAGAGATCTGAGCTTTCGAGAGAATTTGAAATTGAAAACTGAGAATGAAGAACGATTGGTACCTGGAGACGAGTTGATGGCGGGAGAGAAGGACTACTTGAAGTCTGAAACGACTAGGTGGCTCCGACCCCGTCGAACATTATGAAGGTCACCGTCGACTGGGGCGAGAGCTTTTAATGGCGGGAGATGAGCTTTTGGCTTCGACTAGGGCGTTTAGTGGCTTTGTAAAAGCTAGGTCAACAAAATTTCAAATTTCTCCTAAAATTTAGAATAAAATTGACAGCTCCCCTCACCAATTTTTTTATCTCAAAGTTTGACAGCGTTCGCCACATGTTGTCATTCTGAAAAATTTTCAACAACGTGCACACATTCTTGTTGATAACTTAATTGACAACTTGCAGATAACAACACGCAAAGTAGGTTGTTGATAACCAAATTAACAACGTGCAAATGACGCGTGTGGTGTTAAATGGTTTACTACAACGCACATGATTTACTCGTTGTCGAATACTGTAAGTAACAACCAACATTTAGAGCATGTTGTTATTGTGATGTTGTGGTAGACTACTTTTCTTGTAGTGCAGATTCTGAAGAACAATGAGATCTCATATCCATCAATTTCAATCAACTTAATGCTGATGAAACGGGGTAGGTCAAAAGTTTAGTTCTTTCATTTGGCACATTAGTCTATATGTTTCACTTCAAGATCTGATAACTTACTACAGGAAAACGATAACATTTACTGAATCACTAGCATAATTAAACACATTTGTTGGTTACTTTCACAGTTTTGCTTAACGCATGTAAAACCTGAAAAACTGAACCTTTTGATTTCTTAAACGAAAACTCCACATTTTCCTTTTGAAAGGAACTCCACATTTTCTATGCTTGATGTAACTAAGTAGAGTAACTAAAGTGTGATTTAATAATAAACAATCAACAAAACCTCTGACCTAGTGTCTCTCGACCTAAGGTTACTTTCTAGCTAGGTTCTAGAAAGCAAATTTCAATCTACCATGGGATTGGATATACTTAGTTGGAATTGTCGAGCCATTTGCAATTAATGACACAACAAAGAGGGCATTGTAGGATCCCATCTCCCAAAATCGACCCCAAATCATATTTCTTTGTGAACCAAAATCAGTTGTTTGACAGATTTTCATGCTCTTCAAACAACGCTAGGGTTTCGACAATCTAAAGAGGTGCTAAGTGACTGCCAATCTGGAGAATTGGGAATGATTTGGAATGGCGACGTGAAGGTAAAGGAGGGCATAGCTTCTGCTCATCATATAGACCTGAAGATTGGATGAGGGCCTGGTGACCCTCAATGGCGTCTGACAGGGGGTTTCATGGCTATGCCAGAATAGCGGAGAGAGATCGTTCGTGGTCACTATTGCGGGAGTTATGTGACATGAGTTCTCTTCCATGGGTGGTGATAGGGGATTTTAATGAAATCCTAAACAACGGTGAAAAGATTGATGGATCAATCAGATCGGACATTCAAATGAGGGGATTTCGTGAGGCTTTAGGTTACGGCGATTTTTCGGATCTAGGGTTCCAAGGATCAATGACTACTTGGTGGAACTTAGTTACACAGCTTCGTTTGGATAGGGCGGTGTGTACGCCATCTTGGTGGGCTATTTTTGGGCACTCTAAGTTGTGTCATCTTCCTCCTAGTGATTCTGATCATGTTCCCATTTTGTTACAAGCTAGTGCGGTGCCATTAGGTTCGCGCCCAAGACATCAGTGTTTCAAGTTTGAGGCCTAATGGCTACAACATACAGATTGTGATAGTGTAGTGAAGGTGGCCTGGGACAGTGATGTATCAGGCACACCTATGTTTTGTGTCACCACAAAGATAGCGTATACGCGTATGCACCTTGATAAATGGCAGAAACAAGTCTTTCGGGGCAGGCAGCAGCAAATGCTTGGTATCCGGGCTAGACTGGAAGAATTAATGGATGTTTCAATCTTAGAACTGGTTCAGTATGAGAAGAAATGCTTGATGGATCGTCTCCAAATATTGTTATCTCAGGAAGAAGCTTTTTGGAAATAACGATCTTGAGTAACTTGGCTCAAGGAGGGAGATAGAAATACTGGGTACTTTCATAGGAAGGCATCCAATAGGAAACGCAAGAATTTGATTCACGGTCTTTTTGATGAAAATGGGGTCTGGTGTGAGGATGATGTTGGCCTGGAAAGGATCGTGACTTCATACTTCACTAACATGTTCTTTGCCTCAGATATTGACAGTGCAGCAGTGGAAACTACGCTTAAGGCTATTCATCCTTGTGATACCCAAGATATGAATTCTCAATTATGTGCACAGTATACTCAAGAGGAGGTGAGAAGTGCGCTATTTCAAATGTATCCTACTAAGTCGCCTGATCCAAATGGAATGCCTCCATTATTTTTTCAACATTATTGGGAAACCATAGGAACTGATGTGACATAGGTAGTTCAGAGTTTTCTTCAATCAGGTCAGCTACTTCAACAGATTAATTTCACTCACATATGCCTTATTCCAAAGGTCAATAGTCCTGAACAGATGTCTGATTTGAGACCAATTGCACTTTGTAATGTTATGGGCTAAATACAAATTACTACCCTGTGGTTTAGGTCCAAAATCAATTCAGTCCCTGAACTTCTAATTTCATCAAAAACACCCCTGCACTTTTAATTTTGATCTAATATGTCCAATTTGTTAGTTTTCTAACAATTGAGTTATTTAACTTGTTAACGTGGCTCATATATGGCCTATGTTTTATGATGTGGTGTCGAGGTGGTCTGTATAGTCAATTTAGGAGTGAGTCCAACTATTAAAAATAAATAGTTTTTCAACAAATAATCCAACTATAACTTGAACCCATAACAGAATATTAATGAATTGGATCTATTCGATCAAAATTGAAAGTGCAAGGGTGTTTTTGATGAAATTAGAAGTCCAGGGACTGAATTGATTTTGGACCTAAATCACAGGGTACTAACTAGTATTTAGCCCTAATGTTATTTACAAATTATGTTCGAAAGTCATTGCAAATTAATTAACCGGTTGAAACTAATTCTGCTAGATCTGATTTCACCTTTCCAAAGTGCCTTTGTGCCGGGGAGACTGATTACAGACAACATTTTAGTGGCTAATGAGATAGCTCATTTTATACATAATAAGGGAGCAGGAAGTGAGGGTTTTATGGCCTTGAAACTGGATTTGAGTAAGGCATATGACAGAATGGAATGGTCTTTTCTCAGGAAAGTTATGAACAGGTTTGGCTTGCTCAAGATTGGATTGAGATGGTGATGCAATGTGTTTTCTCGGTGAAATATTCTTTTCTTTTGCGTGGGAAACCAAGAGGTTTAGTTACTCCATGCAGAGGATTAAGACAGGGGTACCCTTTATCACCTTACTTGTTTCTTATTGGTGCTGAAGGATTTTCTGCCTTGCTTCAACAGAAACAAGAGCTTGGTCTGTTACCAGGGATTGAGGTTTGTGACAATGCCCCCGTAGTTAATCATTTATTATTTGCGGATGATAGTATGATTTATGCTCAGGCTTCATTGGAGACATATTATGAGCTGCAGGTGATAGCTAAATTTATAAGCTATTGATTTTCCTTATTCTACTGAAAATATGTCAATTTTAATATAGGGAAATAAGGGTCTCCCGCAAAGGATTAAGTTAAACTAAAAGCTTAAACAAAAGTCACAAAACGTGACTGCAGTTCCTACTGAACAGCAGTCGAAAAACAAACTAAAATCCTAATCAAAACAACCCAGAAAAATATGAAAATTTACATAGTTTTACTAGATACACAATGCGTCCAGCACACAAAATTTGGGAATTTTTGGAGTTCTTTTACTATGGAAATAAAATACAGAGAATAGAAAGAAAAACGATCGAAACTGAAACAGATTTGAGATTGGTTGATATCAAGATGATGAAACTAGCTAGGAAGGAAGTATCCACCTCTAACAATCACACACAACACACTTTGTCCAATTTACTTCCAATTAACTTAGTTGAAGACGCTCAGATTGGCTCGGTATGCTTGAACACAACCTATTACTCTTTCTTACTTTGTATGCTAGGCAGGAATCGCTCTACACCTAGACTATTCCCAAGCAATGCAACCTAAAGGTATGTTTATTAGATTAAACATGCAGAGATCATTAAGTTTGAAAAGAGTTTGAGCAATCACTAGGCATCGCAAATAACTTAGAGCCTTGCTAAACCTAGGGTTTTGTTTACTTGCTAGTGAAAACTACCAATTACTTCTGTAGACAATTTGAGGAATCCAACTATTGATTCAGGCATCAAATAATCAAAGTATTAGAACCCTAGCATGCATACTAAGTAGGCCTCCAAAGCACACAAACATAGAATTCATCAATGAGAAATCGGTAAACAAAACCTCAACTTTATTAATTGGAAAACAAATTGAATGTCAAAGCATGTTATGGATCATGCCTAGGGGCTTCAACTGCCCCCTAACTACTGGAAATTTAGTTACACATGATGGGAATCAAAAACACAAAGGAGTTCATGGAGAAAGAAGACAACAACAATCAGAATATTAGAAAATACGGATCAACGATCGATCTCGGAAATTCCAATGATCGATTATTTCTGGTGTGATTCTGCAGTCTTGGTTCTCCTCCAGCTCTTGTGCGTCTATGCTTCTTCGTATGTGAGATCCCCTTTTCTTCAACGTCTAAGGAGAGATTTTATTCAGTTTGTAACTCTTTCCTTCTTTCCTTTTGGGACTCTCTCTCCTTGGCTTCAACGGTAACCCCCTTAGTTATGTTCTGATTGATTTAGGATTCATTGACATCCTTCTATCCAATAGAAGCAGCCAAGAGAATTAATTATTGAATATCTTTTCCTTCATATTGCCTTAAACTTCCTTGATTCATCAAGAGTCCACAATTCTCCATCAATTGCACATATCTCCTTTCTTTTGCTCTTATTTCTTTCCTTGCTTTGGAAAACCTAATAAACATAAAAACAACTAAATTAACTAGAAAATAAGATAAACTACCAAAGTAAATATGGGAATTATCAACATTATTATCGCATAATTATGCTCCTATCAGCAGGATGTTATTGAGACTTATGGGAGGGGTTCTGGTCAACTTGTTAATTTTGACAAGAGTTTAGTGGTCTTTAGTAAGAATGTAGTAGATAACATGCAGGAGGAAGTTTCGAGTCTATTGGGAGTTGAAGTAGTGGAGTCACATGAAAAGTACCTAGGCTTACCAACTTATGTCCGGAGAAAGAAATAGCAACATTTCAATATATTAAAGAAAACTTGTCTAAAAAGTTATCAAGTTGGCAAGGGAAGATGTTAAGTGGCACTGGGAGAGATATTTTGACTCGTGTGGTGGCTCAAGCTCTGCCTACTTAAGCAATGAGTGTATTCCAACTGACGAGGAATTTTTGTAAAGATTTGGAACAAATGTGTGCTAGGTTTTGGTGGAGAAGTACTCTATATAAGAGGAAAATTCATTGGAAGACCTGGAAGGCGTTGTGCAATCCAAAAGAAGATGGTGGTTTAGGGTTTCGAAGTTTGTCTAACTTCAACTTTGCAATGTTGGCCAAGCAGGCTTGGCGGGTTATCAATAATCCTATGTCACTTATTGCTCATATGTATAAGGCGAAATATTATCCTGAGGACTCATTTTGGACTGCTATCCCTCATAACTCCCCTTCCTCATAACTCCCCTTCATATTCTTGGAGGAGTATTTTGTGATGCCCCGGAAATTCGTATTTATTTTCCGAGGATTTTTCGGAATCTAAATTGTGATTATTGGACGGTTTCGTGGCTCGTGGATGGAGCGGAAGTGTTTCGGGCGAATAATTATTCGAAGAATACGGTTTTAGGGGGGTTGCAAAGGTTGACTTTTTATTCGTTGGGATTCTCGGAAAATTTCATTCACAAAAGTTGTGGAGCGCGTCGATACGAGTTCGTGGACATGCGGAACGCGTCAATCGGAGATCGTATGAGAAAGTTATGGCTAGCAAAAGAAGTTTTCGTTTTAGTATAAATAGAGAAAATTAGAAAATATCTTCATAAGTTTCATTTCCTTTTCCGGAAAGCATTTCTTCTCTCTCTTCTCTCTCGACTGCACCTTTAGTATCTGAGTTTTACGTCTGACCTGACCCGGCTTTTTAGGCGAACTCCGGCGGTCTCCGGTGCTGAAACTCTCCAGATCAGATCGCCTCCTTGCTCTGGTCATCCCTCTGGCATCCTTTAGTGGTGATTCTCACCCACGGTGGAGCTAGAAGGCAGCGAACTTTGGGGTATTCAGACCCGACCGGAAAACGTAGCTCCGGCAACGGCACGGCTTCAAGTTTCCTTCTTTGGCTTCGTGGGAGCCTTCTGGATCGATCTATGGTGTTTTTTTGGATCAATTTACGTGGAAATCGGTTCAACTCGGATTGAGCAAAAATTCAAATCTTGTGAGGTAGTTTTTGACTCTTTATACTTGTTTTCTGACTTCAAGCTAGTTATGAAAATTCACAAGCATGATTAGATGAACGTTTTTTATGTTGAGAGTTTTGGGAAATAATGAGTTTTGGCCGGCGGCGGTGCGCCACCGCCTGTGATGGTGTTCTGGTGGCGTTCCGGCCATGTTGGGAACTGTTTTTGGTATTATATATGTTTTACTCGTTGATACCAGCGTTTCAATAGATAGTATGCAAATTTTGGAGTTCGTATGGATTTGTTATGATTTGTACCGTTTTATACCGGTGGATTTATTCAATCCATGAGGATTCGAGCTTCCGATCGACTTGTGGTTTTGTCACATTGATCATAGAAGTGTTCTGGAGACTTAGGGAGGTCTCGGATGAGGTTTCGCCTCGATTGGCGTTACTTATGGGGATTTAGTTCAAAACAAGGGTTTCGAACTTTAATCACTTTGTGATTCGTGCACTGAATCAAGACCTTATGTGTTCAGGTGCTTGTTGGACTTGTTGAACGGATTGCGGCAATTGTGCTTGTTTTGGTTAACGTGTGAAGACGCAGCGGGATTCTGAGGTGAGTAAATCTCACGATATTTGTTATGAGCAAGATTACCCTATTGTCTTGGAGTTATTAGGTTAACTATGACTATAGTTGGTATTAGTGGTATTCCTGAGTGAATGACTACGTATATATATATTTACGTGAAATATATATGCATTGATGAATCTTTGTGATGTTTGCCATGTAAACCTTCTGTAGGAATATTTGTGTAATGAATTGTTGGAATCAGTGTGATGAATCTTTGTGATGATTGACATGTAAAGCTTGTGTAGGAATATTTGTGTAATGAATCGTTGGAATCAGTGTGATGATTGCTATTTGAGTGATGACCGGCGAAATCTGTGTGATGATCAGTTGGACAATTGCTATCTGTGTGATGATCCTCGAAATCTATGTGATGATCAGTATGACGATGGCTATCTGTGTGATGACCGGTGGAATCTGTGAGATGATCAGTGTGACGACTGCTCGGTAGCAGAGCTGAATTGTTATAAAGTTAACAATAATCGAGAAGACTGTTGTGATGGTCGGGACTACCTACAGACGTTAGAGTGTGGGGCCACGATGATTACTATGATATGAATTGCTTGACTTAGTGTGATCTCCTGAACTAAATTATATGCATGGGTTACCACGAATTGTTTTGCTTGTTTTGAAATGTGATTGCCTTGTTTCTTCTTGATTGTATTGATTAATGGTTTGATTTATCTTAAGAGCCATAGTGGTGACGAATTGTACTCTGTGGTGAGGATAGGAAGGTGATTCATTGATTTTCACCTTTGATGTCATGTTGATGACAAAAGCTTCTAGTGGGGAGGGAATGAGTGTGATTTGGAATTCGCCGTAGTGTGTTAGAATGGCATCAAACATTACTTGAGGAAGTCTTGTTTGATTTAATTTTTGTAATGGGACGCTAGTTGAGAATCTAAGCATGAGGCTGTAGTCACCAGTTGACTTATGTAGGCACGATATGGAAGATTATGGAATTGATGGCCGTAGGTGTGAGCTATGTGCATATCTTGTTTAGGTTAAGGTGACTTAAGAATGTATTTATGCTTTGTGATTTTGAGTTTACTCATACGAGCTTGCGAAAGCTTACCGGGTTTGTTGTGTGGCAACCCGGTGCACCATTCCAACGGTGTATGGGTTAATCCTGCAGGTCAGGGTAATCGTTGCTGAAGCGGAGGCGGCATCCTTGCAGCTTTACGGTAGGAAACCATTTTTATGACTTTACCGTTGATAAGGATTTCCGTTGTGTAGTTAGCTCTGAGGAGCATTTACGTTTTATTTTGTTATTGGCAATTTAATTCGTAACCTTTTGTAATATATGACTCTACGGAGCAAGTCAATATTGACATAGTGGGTTCAGGGCATCATTATATACTTAGTTTAAGAGGAAAGATGTTTCTAGGTTTTTATTATTGATGGCTGAACGATCATGCATGTATAATTATGGGATTATATACCGATTTTTATTTGTGTTAAAAATCTAGGGCGTGACATATTTTTTCAACTAGAGAACTTTTGAAGGATAATGTCTGTTGGCAGATTGGGGATGGTACAGCAGTAGATATTTTTTCTGATGTGTGGGTGCCAGCTTTGCCTGAAGGGAAGCCCAGTGAGTATGTGGTGGCTTTGGAGGAGGTTCGAGTTGTCAGTGACTTGATTTCTAGCACGGGTAGTTGCAATGTGTCGTTGATAAGGAGATTGTTTCCAGTGGAGGAGGCAGTTGAGATTACTAGCATTCCTTTAAGTATGAGAATAGTATCTGATATACTGATTTGGAGGCTCGCGAGAGATGGTAAATTTTCGGTTAAAACTGCTTATTGTAACTCATTTTATCACTCCTCTTCTCGTAGTCCTGTTGATTTATCTGTTGGTGGTGAGTTTTGGAAAAAGATATTGAAAGTGGTTGTTCCAAATGCTGCAAAAATTCATATCTGAAGGGTATGTCATGATATCCTTCCATCCTCAGAGAGGCTAGCCTCAAGAAGAGTACAGTTAGAATCTCAAAGGTGTGCTTTATGTGAAGTTAGCTGGGAAGCAACTTTGAATATTTGCAGGGATTGCCCTTTCACCAAGATGGTGTTACAGACTAATAGGGTGTTAAAACAGATTTGCTACAATCCTCAAGCAGAACAGCTTAATTTAGTTAGTTGGCTAGGGCTATGTGCAAAGGACCTTTCTGTGAAAAGTTTTGGTGATTTAATTTTTCTTCTCTGGGGGATTTGAAAGGAGAGGAACAATAGAGTATGGGAACAAAAGAAGAGTGAGGCTTGTGATGTGGTTATCAGGACTATGTCAAGGCTACAGGAGTTTCAACGTCATAACCTGAAAACGTCCAATATTGCTGTTCGCAGAACAAGGGCAGTGAGATAGGTTGCTCCTCCAATTGGTATGCTTAAAATAAATGTCGATGGCTCTTTTCGACATGTTTCTGGGAAGGGGGTTTTAGGTTTTGTCATCCGGGACCCTAGTGGGGCAATGCTTGCAGGTGGAAGCTGTCCTTTGAATGGCTTAATCTCTCTTGAACATGCTGAAGCTTTGGCTTGTAAGTTGGCTATACAGTTTGCTGTCCAACATGACTATTTGCCGGCTACTTTGGAGACTGATGATATGGAGGTGCAACGTCAGTTAACCTTCCATGCTGAGTCAAATGCTTCTGTCTTGGGGCACATGTATGAAGACCTAGGAGTTATTTTGGGGTCCCACACTAATCTGAGAGTTACTCATGTTAGAAGGAATGCAAATATGATTGGATGCTAGCACACTTACACAAGCTTGTTTTTATTTTTCTACTCCTGATTTTCTTCTAGCTGCAGTTGCAGCTGAGGGTTATAGTTTTTAATCATTTTAGTTCAATAAAGGGCTGACTGTTAAAGGAAAAACATATTGTGTGCCTTCGTCAAAGCAACTGACGGAGAGTGAATCAAGGAATAAGTGATTACCATCAATCAACACAATTACGGATCAATCAGCATTTAGTATCATTAATGTAATCGATATTTCCGTTGTAATTCTATCCCTATATAAAGGGACTATGAAATGAAATGAGTAGACCAATTTCAATCTCAATTTTACTTTAACACGTTATCAGCACGCTCAGAGCCAATAGCCAAGAAAAAAAACCCTAGTTTTCTAGTTTTTTTTTTCCTTCCCGTCAATTGTCAAAAAAAAAAAAAAAAATTTCTCCTTCGACTTGGCCTAGCCTAGCCTAGCCCTTGGTGCCCAGCCTCGATCTGCCCTACACCAGCGCCCAGTTCTTCTTCCCTGTCCACCTCACTGGCCGCAGGTCACCCAAAATTCCCGATCTCCTCTGACAGGCGCTCCACTTGAGACCCGATCTCGACCTCGAATCAGCCACCGCCTGTAGCACCAGAGTCCCCGCTGCCCAGCACGCAGCAACCCACCTGTAGAGCCCCCGCCGCCTCCAGCCTCAGCCACCGCCTGCTCGCCCATGACCTGAGAAGGCCAGATCTATTTCGATCTACTCAACCCATCTGCAAATCAGATGGAGGAGGAAGAAGATCCCAGCACATCTTGCAGATCCCATCATCGAGTGGAAGAAGATCCCAACATTGGCTACCCGCCATTCCAGCCTCGGCCCAACCTCCAGAAGGAACCAAAAGGAAGAAAGAACACGCGAAGAAGAAGAGAAAACAAAAAAGAAAAGAAAAAAAAACAGGTGTGACCTGGCCCAAAGAAAAGGACCCGGCCCAATAAAAAAAAACAAAGAAAGAAAAGAAAAGAAAAAAAAAGCAGGCCTTGCGGCCCAGCATAATAAAAAAAACAAAAACAAAAGAAGTAGGCCTGCGGCCCAGGAAAAAAAAAAAGAGAAAAGAAAAAAATAAGTCTTTGTGGCCCATTGCTGAAAAAAGAGGAAGCGGCCCAGTTTTTCTCAAGCCCAAAAACATCGCTACGCACGCCTGCATCAACACGCGCGTGCGCTAAGATTGTTTTATTTTATCGCAACCAAGTATGTTATCTTTTATTTATTTTCATACTATGGTATATTTCATTATTTATAATTAGAACTTTTGAGCATGTTTAGTTAGATAATTTTGATCATTTTAAGCATGCCTTATTATTTATGTTTTATATGATTATATTTAAGCATGATTTATAATGGGGGGTGAAATTTGCACACCCCCTTTTACAATCTACACACCCTTTGCATTTTTTTAATATATCTAATCCATTCACAATATTTTTCTTTCAAAACTACCCTTCTCTCTCTCTCTCTCTCTCCCCTCTCCATCCGCAGAACCCATTCTCTCCTCTCTCTCTCTCCATCCACAGAACCCCATTTGTTCAATCAAAGAAGCAAATGACTGCAACCACCCTATTTCTCCTTCCTTCCCAATTTGAGAGACCAACCCAGGTAAAAGAAAAAAGGGAGGATGATGACATATGGAGCCTCAGCTTCAAGGCCTCTCTGCTTCAACACCCAACCGGCCATTGTCAAGAGCAATGGTCTTAATAGCACTAGCGCTTCTAGAAGGAGGAGGCGCGTCGGTCTGGTTAGAGCCTCGTCGCCTACAAGACTCACAAGACCCACCTTGTCCAGCAATTGGGATTTTCATTTCGCCACTACTACTACTACTTCAGTTCCACGCGTCCCCAGATTCAAAGAGCTCGATACCACCAACATGCTCCTCCATGAGAGCATCATCTTGGGTTCTCATGTTTCATTTTCATTTGAATTATTGAAATGGGTTTTGGAAAATCTTGTGAATTTTTGTACTCTCGTGTTTGTTGGAAGCTTAATTGAATTGTTAGAATATGGAATTTGTGGGTTTTGTTTCATTGAGTTTTGATGATTTGCTTATTTGATTGCACAAATGGGATTGTGGATGGAGAGAGAGAGAGAGAGAGGAGAGAATGGGTTCTGCGGATGGAGAGGGGGGAGAGAGAGAGAAGGGTAGTTTTGAAAGAGAAATATTGTGAATGGATAAGATATATTAAAAAAATGTAAAGGGTGTGTAGATTGTAAGAGGGGGTGTGCAAATTTCACCCCCCTTTATAATTATGTTTAAGCATGCTTTATGTTTTATTGCTTATGTTTTTATTATATTTTGAGCATGTTTTGAGAATTTTATTTACTCTTATATAATTATTTCTAAGGATGCCTTTATATTATGTTATTGTTTATATTTTTTTACGCATGATATATTATGTGTAGCATATATTTTGTTGTATATTTGTGAAATTTTGAGCATGCCATGTAATTTATTTTTATATATGCTATTATTAAATGTGCTATTGTTATTTCTAGAATGCAACATATACAATCCGTTTTGCCATGATAATGAAAATTCATGCGCATTATACACACAACATTACCGTGATAAAGTATTTTCTAATTTTCACATAACATCGAAAAAAAATGTGTGACCATTACGAATCTTTGTCTTGAAATCTAATTCATATTTTTGGAAAATAATTTACGTGGATGTCTTTATGACTGCATAATTTATATCTTCTGTATTGTTTTATGTAGATGGTTGATCCAACTCAACCTGAGTTTGGCATCTTGGACTCAGAAGGACTTGAGTACCATCGTTGGGTTTCCGATGTAGAAACTGCCTTTGTAGCAAAAGACTACACTGCCACCATTACCGACCCCAAAGATGATGAACTATCTAATAAGGTGAGAGCAGATGCCTTGCTGTTTCTGAGGCAACATATTGATCCTAGCCTACACTGGGAGTACCTTCAGTTGAAGACACCCAAAGAACTGTGGGATGCCCTTAAGAGACGCTTTGGAAACATTCATGACATTTTGCTCCCAGAACTGGTCGTTCAGTGGGATAGAATCCGCTTGCTTAACTACAAAAGGGTCAATGACTTCAACAAGGACATGTTGCGTCTTAAGGCACGTCTCAATTTTTGTGGAAGGGAAATCACAGAAGATGATATGATTTACAAGACTCTTACCACATTTCCTACTTCAGCATTTATACTAGTGAACTAGTATAAGTTTGAGTATGACAACAAAAGAATCACAACCTTCATTAAGTTAATAAGCCTACTGCAAGTGGCTGAGAGACATAATGAGGTTCTCTTGAACAACAATGCCAGGCCCACTGGGATAAAGAAAATTCCCGAGGATAATTATGGAAAAATGAAAGGTGGAAAGAACTCCAATGCAAGGGGGTTTAGACGTGCTGATCCCTACCCGTGTGGCAACCATGCACCACGTGGAAAGGGACATGGGGATCGTGGAAACAAGATGCAAAAGGAAAGAGTTGACAATGAATCATGCTATATGTGTGGATTCATTGGGCATTGGTACAAGAATTGCCAAGCAAACAACAAAGTAGCAGCCAATTACAAGAGGTATAGAGAGTCTAAAGAACAAGAGGCTCACTATATGGAAGGAGGTCATGACCTAGACGTCAAACTTACAATTGCAGACTTCAATGGCAAAGAGGAACTTGCTAAGTCAATGGATGCTCTCAATCTTGACTGATCTGCTTTATTTATTTTTCAAAGACAGATGTGAAGGCATAATGCCTCATTTTTAATTAGACTATTGCTTGGTCTTAAAGTTTATTTCAATAATGGTTTGATGAATTAGAACAAGACCTTGATTTGATTATCGTTGGCTTATTAATAAATTTTGAATTTTATTCTGAAGCACTGAATTTATTCAAATTTATTTCCTATACACATATTTACATGGTTCGAAATAACATTATATAGATGTAAAGCAATACATCTAGAAAAAAGAAAATTATTAGAATGCAAAGATTATCATTCTACTAAAATAGAAATACTCTAAAGAAAATGAGATATGCTCTGTATGCATCAAGAGCTAATTGAACCTTGTTAAGTTTTAAAGATATTCGTGCCAACGGTTATCATGTAAAAACATACTGTGAGAATGGACTTGAATATATTTATATTACCTCTAATAAATGTGGAAGGAAACGCATTGTAGAGAAACTTATGAGTCGATCTAGTGGACTATACCTCACTACAATTCGGATCATTGAATCCTATGTTGTCACCAACAATGAAATATGGGACACTGACTCATACAGGCTTTGGCATGACTGCCTAGGCACCCCGGTCGTGACATGATGATCCGTATTTTGAAGAACTCATATGGACATCCCTTCTTTCGAGTGAAAAATAAAATGGGACAAAAATCCTCCACACTGCAAGGTGTCGGTCCTAGTACTGCTCAAATGCAGTCATTGCCTTCTGAAGTACCAGAAACACTACCTCCCATTATGCCTCATTGACTATTTCAAAGGCACATCACTCGTTTTGCAAAGCCTGCTCTTTAGCACAAACAGGATCGAGACCTTCCTATGCTAAAGACACAAAACAAAACATTCCATTCTTACAAAGGATACAAAGAGATGTCTGTGGACCTATCCATCCAGAATGCGGACCATTCAAGTACTTTATGGTTCTGGTGGATGCTTCGACACACTGGTCACATGTCATTTTATTGTCCACAAGAAATGCTGCAAAACTCCTAGCACAGATTATACGTTTAAGGGCTCACCACCCTGATCACCGTATCAAGTCTGTAAGGCTTGATAACGCTGGAGAGTTTACATCAAAAACATTTTATGATTATTGCATGTCTATTGGATCGATGTAGAGCATCCTGTACCCCATGTACATACACAAAATGGTCTCGCAGAAGCCACCATCGAAAGGCTACAGATGGTGGCAAGGGCATCGGTTATGCGCACCAATCTGCCTATTTCTGCATGGGGTTATGCAATATTGCACGCAGTTTTACTTATTCGTTTCAGACCCACTACTAGCCAACCATTTTTTTTGCTTACCAGTTGGTAATTGGATATGAGCCTGACATTTCACACTTACGTATATTTGGTTGCGCAGTATATGTGCCTATTGCGCCCCCACAGCGCACCAAAATGGGTCCTCAGAGACGATTAAGTATTTATGTTGGATATGAATTTCCAACAATTATCCGCTATTTGGAACCCTTGACAGGCGATCTCTTTACCGCTGGATTTGCAGATTGTCACTTTGATGAGACAGTCTTCCCGTCGTTAGGGGGAGATAGGACAAAGGATTTTCCAAGGGAACAATAGGAATTATCGTGGTTTGTCCTCACTCTGTCTCATTTTGATCCCCGCATTTCACAAAGTGAAAGTGAAGTGAAAAGAATAATCGATCTTCAGAGCATAGCAGATTTGATGCCTGATATGTTACTGATATTGCAAAAGTGACGAGATCACATATACCGGCTGCAAATGTACCTGCAAGGAAGAGGGGCACTGCAACCACACTTAGTAGAAGTGTGGTTGAGGCCGTGGCTCCCCAAAGGAAGAGGGGGAGGCCACTTGGTTCGATTAACACTCACCCAAGGAAGAAGAGGGCTAGTAAGGCACAAACCAATCATCAATGTATAGAATCCCTTTCATGAGATTGTCTCTGATTATAGTTATGTCCATGAATCAATACTGGAGGACGCTCCGATGTTGGAAATGATTCCAGAGAACAAAGAAATCTCAAAGGATTATGAGAGTGCGTATGAGTTGATAGAAAGATCTTTCATACACATTGATGATATATACTGTTGCTTAAGGAATCATAGAGCACGATGATATCGAACTACGTTCTGTTGCAAAATGTCAACAAAGAGCAGATTGGCCTAAATGGAAAGAATCAATCTAGGCAGAATTAGATTCTCTGATAAAGAGACAGGTATTTGGTCAGGTAGTGCTAACCCCACCAAGTGTAAAGCCTGTAGGACATAAATAAGTCTTTGTCAAAAAGCGTAATGAGAAGAATGAAGTCCTGAGGTACAAGGCTCACCTTGTGGCGCAAGGTTTCTCACAACGCTCTGGAATTGACTACGAGGAGACATACTCTCCCGTAATGGACGTTATAATGTTTCGCTACTTAGTTAGCTTAGTAGTTTCCGAAGGATTGGAAATGCAGCTCATGGATGTGGGTACTGCATATCTCTATGGGGATCTAGATTCAGAGAGATATATATATATACACACACACACACACATATAAATATATATATATATATATATATGAAAGTGCCTGATGGCCTTACATTATCCAAGTCAAGTGACTCTAAACCACGGAGTGCGTTTGCAATTAGGTTGAAACGTTCACTTTACGGATTGAAACAATCCGGGCGGATGTGGTATACCCGTCTAAGTGACTACTTGATTGGGAGGGGATATAAGAACGATGAATTATGCCCCTGCGTATTCATAAAGAAAACAAGTTCCGAATTTGCAATTGTAGCAGTATATGTCGATGATATGAACATAATAGGTACTCTTGATGAACTAAGAGACACCGTGAGTTATTTGAAATCTGAATTTGAGATGAAGGATCTTGGGAAAACTCGATTCTGTCTAGGCCTTGAATTAGAACACCGAGTTTGTGGAATACTATTCCACCAGTCTGCGTATGTCCAAAAGTCAGGCAATTTAACATGGACAAAGCGCATTCTGCTAGCACTCCCATGATTGGTCGAAGATTGGATGCAAGGAAAGACCCATTTCGTCCAAAGGAAGATGACGAAGAGGTGTTGGGAGCTGAAATTCCCTATCTAAGTGCAATAGGTGCATTATTGTACTTAACCCAATGTACTCGACCAGACATTGCATTCTTAGTGAACTTGTTAGCTAGATTTAGCTCAACGCCAACGCAGTGTCACTGGAATGGTATCAAGAACATTTTCGATACCTAAAAGGAACCTTTGACTTGTGAATGTTCTTTCCCTACAGAGAGACCAGAGGGACCGCAGATGGAACTGCAATCCTTAAAGGAAATGTTGATGGCAAAATCGCCATTCACTACACTAAAAAGCCAAATGACGTTTTGGTCGGTTTTGATGATGCTGGATACTTCTCTGCCCACATAAAGGTTGTTCCCAAACTGGTTATGTACTTACCATTGGGAACACGGCGATATCTTGGAGATCAACCAAGCAAACCCCTGTTGCTACCTCCTCGAACCACTCAGAGATCATTGCTCTACATGAGGCGGTTCGTGAGTGTATATGGTTAAGAGCTATCATTGCACATATTCGAGGGACTGGTGGTTTGAGTTCTACCACTGAAGAGCCTACTTGCATTTATGAACACAATGCAGCTTGCATCAAACAGATGAAGCTAGGTTATATTAAGGGTGATAACACAAAACACATATCGCCAAAGTTGTTCTACAATCAGCAACAACAGGCTCTCCTCAAGATTCAAGTGAATCAAGTAAGGTCTGAGGAGAATGTGGCAGATTTGTTCACCAAATTATTGCCCAACGCCACATTTGAGAAACATGTGAAAAACATAGGAATGCGAAGTCTTTCCAAACTCCCTTGATTAATGCAAGTATCAAGGGGAGGTGTAGACGTCAGGGAGAGTCTAACACACACATGTCAGTCTCAAATGTAGAAGGTGCGTTGCGCTCTTTTCCTTCGACCAAGGTGTATTTTTTGTCCCACAGGGTTTTTATTGTTACTTGGCAAGGTTTTTAGTGAGGCAACAACCCATGCACCATTTCATCTTTGACTTGGCACAAGGTGGAGTGTTAAAGGAAAAACATATTGTGTGCCTTCGTCAAAGCAACTAACGGAGAGGGAATCAAGGAATCAGTGATTACCATCAATCAGCACAATTACGGATCAATCAGCATTTAGTATCATTAATGTAATCGATATTTCCGTTGTAATTCTATCCCTATATAAAGGGACTATGAAATGAAATGAGTAGACCAATTTCAATCTCAATTTTACTTTAACACTGACTTATTTCCTTCAAAAAAAAAAGTGTGATTTAATAAAAGACTCATTAATTATTATTTTTTGTCTTTTTAGAGAAAAATATTTCATAATTAATTATTACTAATGATCTGGCTAAGAAGTAAACCGGTTACAGAAGCTGATGAGTTGTGACATATTAGTAAGTTATAATTTCAATATTATAAAGGTCATGGGTTCGATTCTCACTGAAATATGTAAGAGTGGGGTGGGTTAAAGGTTTTCTTAAAAAAAAAAAATAATAATAAAAAAAATGGTTACAGAGAAAAACAAGAGAGACCAACATAAGGTTTCGTGCAAGTAGCGGCTGGTTTCATGATCATTCCTAGAGCCGTTTCTGGCTAGGTGAGTGTATTAGCGGTGACAGTTCACAAGTATGAAGGAGAGATGATCTCTTCTGTAATCGGATTAGAACTTAGGGTATATTTACTTACTTGGAATGGGAGGGAATGATTATGGGGTAAATTTATTCATGCGTTTACTAACACATAAAGGAATTGGAATGATTCCAGGTAAAAGTATTCATGCGTTTATTAACACATGAAAGAATCAGAATGGGTGTAAGTCCCACCTCTTTATAAGGAATCGATTCCTGAATACTCAGGAATTTGATTCCGAAGGGGGGAGATGGGTTTAGGAATCAACTCCTCCGGAATCAATACCGATTCCTTTCTTCTATCATTCCAGTTGTCTCCGATTCATGATTATTTCCATTCCAAGTAAGTAAACGTGCCATTAGTGCAGTAGTGGAGGCTGGTTTGGAGGTAGGAGGAAGCGCCGAAGGGTCGGGGGGCGGTTTTGATCTCCTTGTTCTGGTCAGCAGTGGATTGGTGGTTTGCGCACAGTGTTGAAGCAACAGAGTTGGCAGCGCGTTTACTATTTCTTTCTTGGTTCTGGCCGATTTTTTTTTTTTTTTTTGAGACTTGGATTGCGGATTGCTGACTGCTCTTTTGCAGAAGAGCGGCAACAGATTATCGAGTTGATGCGGTGCTAAAAAGGTCGGCCGAAAGAAAACTTGGCGGTGGTGGCGGTGGATTGATAGAGATGGGCTAGGGTTTCTGCTCAGGTTTGGGTTGTTTGGCTCTATTTTATGGCCTTGTAGGGAGGGTGCCTTACCATCCTCATTTATCACTTAGTGATGAGGATGGGTCTGGCCTAAGAGGTGGACCTTCTTGGACAGTTAGGTTGTTTTATGGTCCAGAATCAATTAGTTTTGGATCATACTGTTATGAGAGTTGCTCCTATTTGTTGTTTATCTAAAATAAGATTGTCAAGCACCTTATGGATAAGGAGCTGCTCCTATTTGTTGGCTAGGAAGTGACTTTCTATTGGTATCACGTACAATTGAGTGATTGGCTAATGAGAAATTAGATAATGATTTGGCCCTAGAAGAAATGAAGTTTCTTTGTTTATAAGTTCACTAATTATAGCAAGCTTATCATCGACTTGTAGTGAGTTTGTTTTTATTAGAATAGGGTTTCTGGATTTTCTTGCCGGTTGTTTTGTTGTTAGTGCAAATAGACTCTAGCTATTGGCAATTTCCTGGCTATTGATTCTAATGATATTAATTTCTATTCAAAAAAAAGGGTTACTCACATTTTTTTTTATCTGAAATAACTTCATTCATAATCTATAATTACAAAGCAATCACAGCACCCAACTAGGTTTCCATCAAGGAACAACAACAAAAGACTACCTACACGTAGCCTCACTCTAACAAAGAGAGACTGACGCGTCAATGAATCTAACGACGGAGACCAATTTGAGTCGCTGATCGTGCTAAATTGACCAAAATAACTAGCAATTACTGGAATAGGAACTGACCACAATAGAAGCCTATTGGGCGGGCTATCCCAGGATCTCCCATGCATTCTCCTTAACACAGGCTAATAAAGAAACACGTACCCAGCGTTAAGCCAGAGTAAGAGTGGGTCTTGTTAACTACGAACCAGCTACCCAAATCAATCCGTATGCCAGAATCCACGTCGATAACCATAACTCGATAGAGTATGGACTTATTCAAGAACTGACAAATAGAAGCAACAAAAAACAGCATAAAAACCAATAGAGTAAACATCAACCAAAACAGAAAGCGCAGCATCACTGGCAAAGGGAGCCCAGGCCCAGCCTTCTAGAGCACAAATCTAGACACCCATTCTACATGAACTCGGAAGAAAGATGGGCCCCGCAATGGCAGACGCACCACGGCCAACACCCTATAGTCACAAGACCAAACCGGAGTCGACCCAGTCAACACTTCGAGCAGCAGCCGCCGCCTTCCAAATATCAATTCCATAGAAGGTGTTAATGTCTAAAAGTCTAGCGGTAGCCAAACCTTAGTTAACGCTGATCCGGTTGGCGGATCGGTACTTGTATTAATGTTGCGATTCCCGTTACCTGTCAAGTAAAATACAACGGGCGTCAGAGGGAGACCGCGCTGGGCGGTCTTCAACTCTCCGATGCCTAAGTTAGTCAATGTATTTATGTTGACAAAGTAACAGTAGGTAAGTATTGAATGCGTCCTTAATGAGGAGAGAGGAGAGAACCTTTTATAGGTGAGGAAGAGACTGATCTTGTCTTTGTTTTCGATGTGGGACTGATATGCTTCAGTTCTTAGTTTCAGAAGCTTCTGATGCTAACTTGGCGCGGCGCGTGGCGGCGCGTCGGTGGCGATCTGGAGGCGGTCCGACGCCGAGGCTGTAGCCCGCCTGGCGGTGTGTCCGCATGTCATTCCTTTGGTTGGAATTAGTACCTTTGGCGGTACAGCGAGCATGGCCCATTATAGCTAATTATGCTTGCAAATGTACATGTATGTACAAGTCCCCCAAGTCCCCAGTCAAGGAGGGCAATCTTGGTTGGGGAGTTGTTCGGCGGTTTTGAAGCGTTTTCCTCCGCTAGACTTGCAAGAGCATAATTAGCGTCAGTGCGTTGTCAACCGTTGGTTTTACTGAGCAAACGCTTTATACCCTTTCGGGTGGGCCCCTGCTGGGCCCCCCAGGGAGTCCCCCACTCCCCGGCGAAGATAGACCTCCGGATGGTCGTTGATTTGTTTGATGAGGGGGAGCTGCACGGAGCAGAGGGTGTTGGGTAGCGAGCCCAATGTCTTAGCACCCAAATGACGGGGGTCAAATTGCCTGATCAGGGCAGTCGTAGACTGTGACTAGTCCCCGTGTCCCGTAGGGACGGTCTGACGGTAACGCCGCGTAGCGGTCGTTGTCAGTGAGGCGTAGCCTCGGGATTTTCCGTTTGGCGGACATCCCCCCGCTGGATGCAGCAGGAAGCAGTGTCTGATAGACGTGCCTGGCGGTTATTTTTGCAAGATGAAAAAGGGGTTCCGCCAGAGGTGTGTAGCGACAGACATCGCGCTTGCAGGATGGCAAGGGAGAATAACAAGGGAGAAGTTCCGCTGGCGAGGTTTCGCTCAGCGGAGATTTCGTCGCTTGGAAAATGACAGGGGAGAAGTTCCGCTGGCGAGGTTTCGCTCAGCGGAGACTTCGCCGCTTGGAGGATGACAAGGAAGAAGTTCCGCTGGCGAGGTTTCGCTCAGCGGAGACTTCGCCGCTTGAAAAATAACAAGGGAGAAGTTCCGCTGGCGAGGTTTCGCTCAGCGGAGACTTCGCCGCCTGAAAAATAACAAGGGAGAAGTTCCGCTGGCGAGGTTTCGCTCAGCGGAGACTTCGTCGCTTGGAGGATGACAAGGGAGAAGTTCCGCTGGCGAGGTTTCGCTCAGCGGAGACTTCGTCGCTTGGAGGATGACAAGGGAGAAGTTCCGCTGGCGGGGTTTCGCTCAGCGGAGACTTCGTCGCTTGGAGGATGACAAGGAAGAAGTTCCGCTGGCGAGGTTTCGCTCAGCGGAGACTTCGCCGCTTGAAAAATAACAAGGGAGAAGTTCCGCTGGCGCGGTTTCGCTCAGCGGAGACTTCGTCGCTTGGAGGATGACAAGGGAGAAGTTCCGCTGGCGGGGTTTCGCTCAGCGGAGACTTCGCCGCTTGGAGGATGACAAGGAAGAAGTTCCGCTGGCGAGGTTTCGCGCAGCGGAGACTTCGCCGCTTGAAAAATAACAAGGGAGAAGTTCCGCTGGCGGGGTTTCGCTCAGCGGAGACTTCGTCGCTTGGAGGATGACAAGGGAGAAGTTCCGCTGGCGAGGTTTCGCTCAGCGGAGACTTCGTCGCTTGGAAAATGACAGGGGAGAAGTTCCGCTGGCGAGGTTTCGCTCAGCGGAGACTTCGCCGCTTGGAGGATGACAAGGAAGAAGTTCCGCTGGCGAGGTTTCGCTCAGCGGAGACTTCGCCGCTTGAAAAATAACAAGGGAGAAGTTCCGCTGGCGAGGTTTCGCTCAGCGGAGACTTCGCCGCCTGAAAAATAACAAGGGAGAAGTTCCGCTGGCGATACTTACGAAGTTGTCCCTACGGTGGTTAACACGTGTCGAATCTATAGCGGGTTAGCGTGCGTAGGCTTGTCTCCAGGCCTGTCCGTCTTCTAGCCTTTAATGATAGTAACTGTGGGTTTTGTAACCGAGATGACGCTTCGGGCAATCCGGAGAGTGAGTGGAGATGTACGACACGTGTACGGCTAACAAGGGATGTCGGTATGGAGCGGACGGTCGAGGACGCGTTGGGGCCTATATAAAAAGGGGGGAAACTCTGGGGGATTCGACACTTCGTGAAAATTTTGAAAGCTTAGCCATCGTTTGTTCGAAACCGGAGAAGGAGCCTACCGAAGTTTGGATATACCACTCCCAGAGACGTCGGTCGTACCTGTGCACCACCGTGCCGGAGATTGCACCACTGAGGTTGGTATTCGGATCTCTGTCTTCTGCTATCTGTTTCTGCTAGTTTCTGGGTTTTGTAGTGTTTGCTTTTCTGGGTGTGCTCTGAGGTGTGAGATGGGGGTTTTTTGTGGGGGATTGAATGATGGTTGGCCAATGCGTTCATTGGTTTTAGGATTTGGATAGTCGAGTCTGGGTTGAGTGTTTGTTTGCACTTTGGGGTTTTCTGGGTTTTGTTCTTGATTATTTTGGCTATAACTGATGCGAGAATAGGCTAGATCTATGTTTGTGCTAACTGATGTGGGTTTTAGGGTTTTGGGATGGCTAGCGTTATAGAGATTTCGAGCAGTGAGGATTCCGGGTCTGACGTGTCGCTCAGCGCGGCGGATGGGGTTTTTATTGATTCGTTGCGTCCGTCTGCCCCTGCAGGAACCTCACTGCCAGAAGCGCTAGACGTCGAGCCGCTACAGACCATCCCCTGGGAAGTAGTTATGGGTCGGGGTTCGCGTCCGGAGAGTTCCAAGGCTGGCGAGGCCGCTGCCGCCAAAGCCAGGCGCGACGAGCGTTTGGCGAGTAACAGTGCTGCCAGCGGCTCCGCTGGGGAGGGGGAAACAGCGGAGCAAAATGTTGAGTCAGCGTGGTTCCTCCCGGATGGGACAGCCGTTGACGAGGCGGGAGGGGGGATGAGCGGTGCTGCTGTCGCTCGACTGAAGCAGGCGTTCCGCTTGCCGGGGTCGGTGAAGCTGCGACCACCGACGGCTGATGAGAAGGCGTCGATTCTCCCGACGGGGTGTGCGGCCGTGCACGAGGCCATATTCCGCCAAGGGGTGACACTTCCGCTGGTGCCCAATCTTCAAATCCTTGTTTGTGAGTTTGGCCTTGCCTTCGGTCAGATCTGTCCAAACATGTGGCGGTTGATGTTGGCGATGAACTCCTTGTGGCGCTTGTCGGGGTGCGAGGGGCCTACCGTGGCGGAAGTGCTCCATTTCTACGAGTTAGTATATGTGAAGCGCCAAGGTTGCCACGGGCAAGTAAATTTGAGTCGCCGGCAGGGAGCGCCCAAGCTGATCGAGAATCTGAGGGACTCCATGTCCTATTGGCGGGGGACCTTTTGCGTCGCTACCGACGGTTGGGAGTACCACGCTAGATCTAACGAGGAAGGGCCGTCATTTAGGATTAAGTCCGAGTTCCAACCTATTCGAGGTTGGTGGCCGGTGTCCGCTGAAAATGTTTGGCGTGCTTACATGCTTGAACTTGTATTCTTACGACGTGTTTTTCTTGTGCAGCGGGACTTCGGTATACGCTGACGCGTGCAGAAGAGTGCCGGGTGGCGAGGATCAGAGGTTGCTGGCGGAACCGAAACCTGCTTGATTTCCGCTTGCTGACTGGTTGGGAGTTATTGGTCGACCTGCGACTAACACGCTCTATTGGTGAGGATTCTACCCTGTCGTTTCGTTTTATAATTGAATTGTGTCTGACTGGTGGCTGGCTTTCCTCTTTTTTTTTTAGAAACTCCGCCGGGCAACAAATCAAGTCGCGACGCGTTTGAGAAAGCCATGGATCGGGCGGAGATAGAAAATTTTTTGGAGGCCATGTACGCCGAGGGGCTGGCGGCCCAGCAGACTGTAGTGAACCCGGAGACGTTGGCGTTGAGCCAGTCCGAGGTTCCGGTGGTGATGGCGATGCCGCACCAGTCCCACCTTGGTGAAGATGGTCTGCCTGTGGTGCAAGCGGGGACCCAGACGGCCGGCGGGGAGCAGAGGGGAAGTGCTGCGTCCGGGCCTCAGAAGGAGCGGATGCCTGCCCAGAGGCGTGGTTCTCAGGTGGTTCAGCCGGCGGGAGAAGTCATTGTGACGAGGGAGGAACCGCCAGTCAGGGCGACGAGGGCCGCCGCTGGGGGCCAGAGGGCGCTAGAGAAAAAGCGCCGGACGGTTGAGTCTCCCGACGGGGAAGAGGGAGAGGAGGTGGAGGTGGTTGGTGCCCGCCGACAGAAGAAGGCCCGGCCGGCTCCTGCAAAAACGGTGGCGGTGGAGGGTGAGGCGCCCGCCGTCAGCGATCTGGACTCCTTTGCCGAGTACGCGCCATTCATGACAGAAGGGGAGCGGGAGTTCCTCTTTCATCTGTGCGAGCGGCTGGGATTCGGGGGTCTGGCGGGCATATCGCGCCCGACGGCAATTGACCAATCGCCCTACAGCTCGCGTTTGGTCAAATATCGGCGGGGTTACACGATATGTTCTTGGCGGCGTCCAAGCAGCCCCGGGTTGAGGAGGAGCTCAAGGGAGAAATCGGAGATCTCCAGAGGGAGCTGGCGGAGGCCAAGGAGAGACTGGCGGAGCTCGAGCGGGGACTAGCCAAGGCGGAGTGTGATTATGCGGACGCCCGCGGCAAGCTTAATGCGGCTATTCGACGGGATCTGGAGAGGAATGAAGATGTCTCCAAGTTGGAGCAGGAGATTGGGCTGCTGAAGGAGAAGATAGCCGCCAAGGACAAGAAGCTTATTATAGTGCAGCGGGAGTCCGCCGAAAGGATGGCCGAGCTGAAGCGGCTGGGGGGAGAGGTTACCCGTCTGAAAGCTGAGGGGAGCACCGCTGCGGCCGCTGCTGTTGAATCATTCAAGCAGTCGGCGGAGTTTAAGAAGACACTGACCGAAGCGGCGAAGTCTGGGGCCCGGGCCAATATAGATATGTTGAAGCGGAAGGGTGCCATTGACTTTGTAAAGGCGTCGCAGCCTGACGTGCCGCCGGTCGATAGTGTCCGTGCGGAGACAGAGGTCGTGCCTGCCCCAGCTGTAGGTACTCACTCGGGCAGCGGGGAAAGTGGCCCACATCCGCCGGAAGGGTCGCAGCAAACTCCCCAGCAGACCCCGTCGGAGGTGTCACGTGCCGGATTTCTGGAGGCACACACCCGGGCCGACGGCACCATAGAAACCCCCAGTCCGACCGCCCGAGGGTCTGATCAAGCGAGCCGATCGGTCGCGCCGCCAATCGCTGAAGCTGCCGAGGCCGACGCCAACCGCTGACTGAGAATTCCACCAAAGTTTTGTTTTTTTTTTGTATAACCGCTGGGGTATCTTTGCTTGTAAAGACTTGTGGAATGAAGTAAATTTCTGACTTGGTTTGCCATGATGTGTGTGTAGTACTATTGAGTTATATTTTCTTTTGTCGATCAATGGAACATTAAAGGAATTAAGATTGGTCCAAGTGCACCGCGTAGCGGACGGAGTCCGCCGACGATTGCTGGCGTTGCCAGTTGCCCTCGGTGCTAGACTTGGTAACAATGGTCTGAATAATTCCTCGTTTCATTGATGGCTGACTGATCAGCGTACAAAAGTGGGGTAGTACCCGTTGGGTAGCTTCCCTTAGCTAAACATTCGAACAAAAAATTTAGCTAAGTCAAGATGCGCATGGGTAGCGGTCTGACTATTTGTAATAATACCGAAGGTGTTCAGTATTCCAAGGGCGGGGCGTCGTGACGCCGTCCTTGTCCATTAAGTAGAAGGTGCCTGGGCTAACGACTTCCACAATTTTGTATGGGCCTTCCCATGTTGGGCGGAGTTTTGTCGGTGGCGGAATGACTTCCTTCATGACCAAGTCCCCCAGTTGGAGGTTCCGGGCCTTGACTCTGGCGTTGTAAAAACGTGATACCCGCTGCTTGTTTTGTAGATTGTGCAAATGGGCCTCGAGCCTTTTCTCTTCGAGGAGGTCCCTGTCCAAGTTGACGCCGGCGCTGTTGGTCTCTGGCCCGTAGCCTTCGACTCTAGCGGTAGGTTGAGTGACTTCAATGGGTAAGACAGCCTCTGTGCCGAACATCATGCAAAAAGGGGTTTCTCCTGTGGCGGAAGTTGGAGTTGTTCGGATGGCCCACAGGACCTCTGGGAGCTTTTCCGCCCATAAACCCTTGGCGTCGTCGAGCTTCTTTTTTAACAACTTTTTTATTATCTTGTTCGCCGCTTCGACCTGGCCGTTGGTCTGGGGGTGGGCGACAGATGCAAACCTCAGCTTGGTGCCCAAGTTGATGGTGAAGGAGATGAGCTCGTCATTGTTGAACTGTGTGCCGTTATCTGTGATGATTGTGTGTGGGACACCGTAGCGGCAATAGATATTCTTCCAAAGGAAGTGAATTACCTTGGCGGTAGTTATTGCCGTCAGTGGCTCTGCCTCTATCCACTTGCTGTTGTAATCGATGGCAACAATGATGTATTTGAACTGACCCTTGGCAGTTTGGAATTTGCCCATCAGATCAAGGCCCCACGTAGAATGAATCCATGGGCCCACGATGATTGACAGTGGCTCTGCTGGTGCGTGTGGGAGATCTGCGAATTGCTGGCATTTGTGGCAAGACCTCGAAATCCGCCGGGCGTCATCGCCAAGTGTGGGCCAGAAGTACCCTTGTCGCATTGTGCGGTTGGCCAGGGATCTGGCGCCCGAGTGGTTTCCGCATTCTCCGCTATGGATTTCAGTTAGGACAACCCTTCCCTCTCTGGGGTTAGACAGCGGAGGTTTGGATGGGTGAATCCCTGGCGGTAGAGTTTGCCGTGCTGGATGTTGTAGCGGGTTGCTCTTCGTTGGAGCTGTCTTGCCTGGATCTTATCTTCTGGCAACGTTCCGTTGCGCTTATACATGATGATCTCGTCCATCCAGCTGGGGTTGACCTGAATGTTGAAGATTTCCGCCAGAGTCTTTGTGATACTTGGTTTGTCAAGATACTCCACCCTTGTGTCCGCCGGACTCTGATGTGGTTGGGCGGTTGCCAGTCTCGCCAGGGAATCAGCCTTAGCGTTCTTTTCCCTGGGGATTTGTGTGATTGTGTGAAACTTGAACTTTTTTAGCAACGTTTTGACGTACCCCAGATACGCCGCTAGCTGCTGGTCCTTGGCTTGGAAGCTGTCGTTGACCTGGTTGACGACTAGTTGGGAGTCGCTGAATATGTTGACGCTGTCAGCACCTGAGTCAATGGCGAGGAGTAGGCCGGCGATGAGCGCCTCGTACTCCGCCATATTGTTTGAAGCTTTGAAGTTGAATTTCAACGCATATTCTGCGTTCAGTCCCCCGGGTCCGGTTAAGATGACTCCGGCGCCGCTGGCCTTGGCGCAGGCGGAGCCGTCCACATGTAGGTCCCAATCCGACTGTGGGGTAAGTACCCCTGTACTGGTTACCATTTCTGTTCCGGGCTGTGCTTGAGTATCGGGTTCTGGCTGACGCTCAGTAAGTTCAGCGATGAAGTCTGCTACTGCCTGGCCCTTCATGGCGGTTCTTGGCTTGTACTCGATGTCAAATTCGCTGAGCTCAATTGCCCACTTACTGAGTCGCCCTGAGTGTTCAGGGTTCTGCATCACCTGTCTCAGCGGTTGATTGGTCAACACATGGATCGTGTGAGCCTGGAAATACTGCCGAAGGCGTCTGGCGGCAACGATAAGTGCAAGCGCCAGCTGTTCCAACGGTGGATACCTTGTTTCTGCTCCGTTCATACCTCTGCCGGCGTAGAATACTGGGAGTTCATCCTGACCCTCCCGCCGAACAATGGCGCAACTTATTGCCGTTGCCGAGACCGCCAGATATATGAATAGTGTCTCTCCTTGGACAGGGACAGAAAGGAGAGGGACTGCCGCCAAATATTCCTTTAGACCTTGGAACGCCGCCTGACATTCTGGGTTCCAGTCAATGACCTTCTTGTGAGTTGTTTTGAGAAGTTTGAAGAATGGGGCGCACTTGTCAGTAAGTCGGGAGATGAATCGAGAAAGGGCGGTCAACTTGCCCTGGAGACACTGGACGTCTACCTTATACTTCGGGTCCGACAGGTCAAGGATGGCCTGTACCTTGTCTGGGTTAGCCTCGATACCTCGCTCGCTGACGATGTAACCCAGAAATTTGCTAGCGGTGACTGCAAAGAAACATTTTTCTGGGTTGAGGCGCATACCATAGGCCAGGAGGATGGTTACTATGATCCTGAGGTTTGCCACATGTCCGCTGGCCTTTATGCTCTTGACTAGCATGTCGTCCACATAGACCTCGATGATTTTTCCCAGATGCTCAGCGAACATTGCATTCATCAACCGCTGATAAGTTGCCGGCGTTCTTCAGACCAAAAGGCATGACATTGTAGCAGTAAGGCCTTTGTCGGTGGTGAAGGTGGTGCATTCTTGGTCGCTGGGGTGCATTTTGATCTGATTGTATCCAGAGAAGGCATCCATCATGCTGAGGAGTTCGTGTCCGGCGGTTGCATCGACCAGCTGATCGATACGAGGTAGCGGGAAACTATCCTTTGGGCATGCCTTGTTTAGATTTTTGAAGTCGACGCACATCCGCCACTTGCCGCTGGGCTTCTTCACCATTACCAGATTTGAGATCCATTGGGGGTAGATGACCTGGCGGATGAATCCAATGTCCCGTAGTTTGGCGACCTCCTGTCCGATTGCCCGGTATTTTTCCTCATCAAAGGCCCTCCGCTTCTGCTTGATAGGATAGAAAGAAGGTTTGATGGTCAGTTTATGGGTGATTATTTCAGTGGAGATGCCAGGCATGTCTGCATAGGACCATGCAAAGACGGTGGCGTTGTCACGTAAGAACTGAGTGAGTTCTGCCTCCACTTCTGGGTCTAGCTGGGAGCCTATGCGGACTGTCCTCTCAGGATGCTCGTCTGAGATGCAGACGGCCTTCAGTGACGTGTCCGGGTTGACCGGCTCCTTCATTACATATTTTTCTCTTCATCTCTAGGATCCTCAAAGATATTCGGTGGTGGTGGGTCATTACCCACTGTCAGGATTTCATGGCGGCGCGTTGACCGCGCTACAGATGTTGAATAGCATTCTCGTGCCAGCTGTTGGCTTCCCCTCACACAGCCTGTGCCATTGGGCGTGGGGAACTTCATGAGAAGCATGTATCCGGCAATGATGCACTTGAGCTTATTAAGCGCTGGTCGACCAATGATGGCGTTGTACGAACTGGGACAGTCGACGATAATGAATTCCGTGTGCACCTCCGCCATACAGGGACTAGTGCCAATAACTAGTCGCATGTAATCCGACCCTAGTGGTTGTGTGATGTCTCCGGAGAAGCTGAGCAGTGGCTCATGATCCTGGAGTAGTTTCTTGTTCCGCTTGAGGTGGTCGTAGCAGCCGCTGAAGATGACGTTGACAGCGGATCCGCTATCTACCAAGATTCTCCCCACCGAGAATTTGCCAAGAATGGCATCGACTAAGAATGGGTCGTCATGGGGTAAATGTACTCCGCGCTCCTCCTCCTCTGAAAAGGTGATAGGTTCCCATCCTGACTTCGGGAGTTTGGCGGATCTTTCATAGCGGATGTTGCAAACCTCCTTTGGGTGGTTAGCGCGTGCATAGCGCTTTCTTGCCCTGTGAGACATGCTGGTGATTGGAGCACCGCCATCGATGGTGTTGATGCGGCCCAAGGTTTCTACGTTGGCAATCACTGGCGGTGGTTGGCGTACCTTGAATTGCTCCAACTTGCCGTCACGGTATAAAGTCTCAATGGCTGTTTTGAGGGCGTTGCAGCTGTTTGTATTGTGGCCGCTGTCCGCGTGGTATTTGCACCACTTGCCGGTGTTCCTGGGTTTGCCCGTTTTTGGGTACTTTGGAGGGGGTGGCGGTGGGATCTGATCCTTGCACTGATTATAGATATCTTCATATGAGGCCGTTAGGACCGTGAAAACTGCATACCGCTGTGAGGACTCCGTCTGCTTGTTGTTGTTGTCCCCATGAGTTGGGCGGTTTCCCTTATAAAAATGCTGTCCCTTCTGCCGCTTGGTTTGGTGGCCGCCCTGCTGCCACTCTCTTTTCTTGTCAACTGGCGGAGCTGAGGGGGGTTTATCAGCGGCTTCCTGGTGATTGGAAGATGGTTGTGCTGATTTTGCTGGCGTTGCTGGTGGTGGTGTTTCTCCATATGTGATGAATTCCGCCTGGGCGTGAATGACCGCCTCACTCATGACGTGGTCGTACGTTGCATTGGGATGGTTGTAATTGAGGTGATAGAGGAACGGTCCCTTGAGGAGTCCCTTCCTGAAGGCTGCCGACGCCATAGTTTTGTCCAGGTCGCGGCACTGAGATGCTGCCGCTCGCCATCTTGTGACAAAGGCCTTCAGTGACTCGTCCTCCCCCTGTTTGACGCTGAACAGCTGACTTGTGTTGTGATGTCCGGCGGACAATAGGATGAAGCGGGAGAGGAAAGCATGCGACAGTGCATGGAATGAGCCAACCGATCCTGGCGGACATTCAAAAAACCAGTTCATCGCCTCGCCGTCCAATGTTTCGCTGAACAGATGGCACAAGGTGGCGTCGTCGAATCCCTTGTTGTTGGTGACCTTCTTGAAGGTGTCCATGTGGACAAAGGGATCGGTCATTCCGCCATATGGCGACATTTTTGGGGTCTTTGCATATGTTGGCCTGACGGCCTGTAGGATCGCGGCGGAAAAGGGGCCGGGTCTGGAAGTGAACAGCGGGTTCCGAGTTGATGTCGGGACGCCCGTCTCCGCCCGGATTAACCTCTGCTCCAGTTGGTGCATCCTTTCCAATAACTGGGCGGTTGTATCGCCGGCGGAATCGGCCTGACTCCCCCGCCGAGTTGGCTTGCGCCTAGGTATGGGCGGATCACCCTCAGTCCTTGCCCTGACATTCAAGCTGTTGGCGTGCGGAAGGGATTCCGCCGTATGTTCTAACATTAGTTGGGGTATGGGCGGTGGTCCCATTCCTGACAACCCCGGTGGGTTCAGCGGTACGTGCATTTGTATGACTGGCCCTGGCGCTGCCGTGCCGGCGCTGGGTCGACTACGCCTGGTGCTGCGTGACTGCTCGCTCTGTGCCGGGCGGTCGGTGGCCGCCAAAGTGTTTTTTAGTTCCTCAAAACGTGTCATGAGCGCAGCCACCTGTTTTTGGGCTTCGGCCTTCTCCTACGCTCCTCCTCACGCTCCCTGTTTGCCTTATGAAGATCCGCCAGTGCTATCTCGTACATGGTGACGAGATCCTGGCCTGACGGGCGGCTGCTGCCTGGGTTTGCCTCACCACCGGGATTGGCCGGGGTTGTGAATAGTGCGCGGTTAACGCCGATGCGGGGTCGGAGGGCTGGGGAATGGCGGGGAGCTCCGCCTGCTCTTCAGCGTTTCCCCCGCTGTCGTTAGTCATGGTGATTGTAGCGGGATGACCTTTAGTTCAAGGGTTCCCACAGACGGCGCCAATGTTAATGTCTAAAAGTCTAGCGGTAGCCAAACCTTAGTTAACGCTGATCCGGTGGGCGGATCGGTACTTGTATTAATGTTGCGATTCCCGTTACCTGTCAAGTAAAATACAACGGGCGTCAGAGGGAGACCGCGCTGGGCGGTCTTCAACTCTCCGATGCCTAAGTTAGTCAATGTATTTATGTTGACAAAGTAACAGTAGGTAAGTATTGAATGCGTCATTAATGAGGAGAGAGGAGAGAACCTTTTATAGGTGAGGAAGAGACTGATCTTGTCTTTGTTTTCGATGTGGGACTGATATGCTTCAGTTCTTAGTTTCAGAAGCTTCTGATGCTAACTTGGCGCGGCGCGTGGCGGCGCGTCGGTGGCGATCTGGAGGCGGTCCGACGCCGAGGCTGTAGCCCGCCTGGCGGTGTGTCCGCATGTCATTCCTTTGGTTGGAATTAGTACCTTTGGCGGTACAGCGAGCATGGCCCATTATAGCTAATTATGCTTGCAAATGTACATGTATGTACAGAAGGTTTGACAAACCACTCACTAATTTGTGACCACAACCCGACCTGATCACCTTCAACCTCCACCATCCAATAAAACCCATCAGGAAAGCTCTACCAACAGCAGACATCGGCATGCGACCGCCTCCTAGGATCGCTACTCCGCCGCGCCGCAGCCAAGAGCCACAGCACCGCCGCATCCCCTTGCAGGCCACCCCAAAACCCTATCAACTTCCAAAACCGGATCCCAAAATGAGCCTGGCCCTCACCGGCCATAGCTCTATCAGTAGAACGAGATCATAACCACTGCTCAAATCTCCAATGCAGCAATGATGCCAGATCTCGCCGCCGACAAGCCTTGCTCCAGTTCTACACGTTGCCTGCCCTCGTCCACGATCCGAGAAGGATAGATCAGAGTTGATCTACCCATGCAGAGCACGACATGCCTTTCTCTAGCCAAGAACCACGCTGCTGCCAAGGAAACACGCTGCAAACCCAAACCGACATCCTCTCCCGGACTGGAACGCACAAAACCAACTTGTTTTCCTCTCTCTCTCTCTCTCTCTCTCTCTCTCTCTCTCTCTTCGCGTGCGTGGGCGGGTTCTCTAACCGTCTTGATAGATGAGGAAATTATGGGTTACTCACATTTTAAAATAGTCAAGACCATTGGATATATTATTAATCTAATGGTCCCAAATATTTTTAAAAAAATAGTTGTATAGAAAACTACCAAGTACCTTAGAATTTTTGTAATATCTACATTGTTGGACAACTCTGTTTGTGTTTTTACTTTAGACTGCTATATATATTCCAACAGAGAAAGAAAAAAAAACAAAGCCTTAGGGTTTTGAGCGAAAAGCGACAACGGAAATTTTTTTCAATTGCCTTATGGTTTCTGGTACCTATGAGGCTTCATCGGGGGTCGTGGAGCCCTAGGAGCCAAGTCTCAGCACTGCGTAGTGGTCAAGAAGGTCGGGACGTCTTCTGGCTTGGTTTTGATCTCTAGTCTACAGAGCACGGATCGAGGTCGAAGCGCATGTCGGGGTTAGGTTGCAGATCGAGGTCAAGGGCAAATCAGTTGCGGAGTGCTTCGATATGTGTTTCTTGCTAGTAAGGCATGATCGATAAGTCTTCGAATTTTCTATCGGATTCGACTAGGTTTGGTGGTTCTTGATCGATATCTGATGTTAGGGTGGAATGGCCGGCCTCCAGAGGGCATGGTGGCAGCAAAGGCAGCCTGGCAGCAACCAGGTTTCTGCCTCTTTTGCTTGGATTTAGACTTGGGTCTTTGGGTCTGGGCTCAAACTTGGACTAAGGGGCTCAAATTTGTGGGCCTTCAAGGAGAGCAAGAAAAGCGACATGTGTTGCCAAGGTTGTTAGTGTTGCCGAGCCGTTTCCAATCCTAAGGGGAAGGAGCTGCCCCTAATTTAATTTTTATACTATTACTTTGAGGAATGCTAGCAACCTTCCCCTCCAACCTTTCTCTTTCTACCTTCCCCACTTATCTTGTGTCATGTGGATTCATTTATGATTACAATATATGTATTTACTATCTTGAAAAAATAACTAATGCATGTCATTCCATGTTTTGCCCTTATTTATGTTTGACATTATTAAATGCTCTCTATTAATATGAAAAAAAAAAAAAAACTTTTGTTTTCTAACTTTTTTCATTTCTTATATTTCCTAAGTTTTTGAATGAAAATTTTTCTTTCATTTATTTGGTCATGTTCCATAATACTGAGTCTTTTTTTGACATTTTTTTTTATATAAAACCCAAAAAAAAAAACAAAATGGTAAAACTCACTGACATGACAGCTGCAAACTTTTTTTTTTCCTTCTCGTTAGAACACATGTTAGATCTTTTTCTTTTTTTTTAACATTCTCTTTGATATATGTATATAAGTAAAGCAAACGTTTGGCCATTTTTTTGGTTTCAATTCTTTTTTTCTTTTTTTTTGGAAAAATTTGAAGTATGTATGTTCTTAAATATATATGTACGTTTCTTTTGTAAATATGTACGTAAGCCCACAAAAGTAATATAAATTGTAAATAAAAAGGATTCACAAAAAGAAAAAAGAAAAAAAGTTGAGAAATAAAATTAATTACTTAATTAAATACATGTGAAATTAAATAAGGGTAAAGAGGGGAAGTGAAAACTTGTCTTTTAATTGTATTAATTATTTGAATTTTTTAAATAATGGAATACATGTGGCATGCAATGAATAGGAAAGGTAGAAAGGGAAAGATTGGAGGGGAAGGTAAGGTTGCTAGCATTTCTCTTAGACTTTTGCATGCAAGTCTTTTTTAAGCAGGAGTAACTTTTATATGCTTCTTTGAGATATTTCTAGTTGTTGTAAATATTATTTCTTATGTGGCTGTCCACGTTATTAAATAGGGACCTACATGTAATATCTCCATAGTTTAAACACTTATCATGTAAACCCTATCTCTATATAAGGGAGGCCTCTAAGACTGAATAATACACTTCTCTGTTTTCCCCTCATCTCTCTTTATACATTCCTTATTCTCTAAAACGTAAGTCAATATTTTATAACACGTTATCAGCATGCTCTATTCTTTTCTTTAATACTCTATGATGATCCATGAGTCCTTATGGTGCAACTCTGTTGCTTCTAACTATTACTCAAGATCTACGAGTCTTATACTTCAATTTACTTTTTACAGCAATTTTTTTATTGGCAAGCATGCGTCAATGGTTTCTCTTCTGTTTGTTAACTATGGGCCATGATCTCAAACTGCACTTTGCTTCTATATATATACATACATATATATATATATAGTTTAATAAGATCTCTAATCGCACTTTAATATATATATATATATATAGTTATATATATATATATATGGTTTCATATGATGCTCTAATCGCACGTTCCTTTACACACACACACACACACACACACACATATGGTTTCATATGATGCTCTAATCGCACGTTCCTGTATACATACATATATATGAGGTATATGTTATGTTGTTAACATAATGGATATATCTTTACTGTTTCATTCCTTATCGCATATTTGATATTTATTTAATTAAATTTATCTTATATGTTTCATCAATTAAGCATACTTAATATTCATAATACAAGTGAATCTGAAGTTTCACTACTGCTACTCGAGCCAGAAGTTTCGAGTACATATCCATTTGAACCCGAAGTTCAAAAATACGGAATTTTAGAACCTGAAGTTCTAATCATAAGAACACGAACCTGAAGCTTCGTGCATATAATTGCGATCCAATGTTCACTTTATTTTTTCGAACCTGAAGTTTCGATATTGATTACTTATTTGTTAAGAACCTGTGGTTCTAACACTATATATGGATCCTAACATACCTCATCTTCATTGTGGCAGGAAGATGACGAATTTGGCAAAATTGGATTTTGTAGCCCTTGACATCTCTGGCAAGAACTACCTGTCTTGGGCCCTTGATGCCGAGATTCATCTCGAAGCCCAAAACCTTAGGCCTACAATCAAGGAAGGAAACTCAGCGTCCCCGCAGAATAAAGCTAAGGCTATGATTTTTCTGCGCCACCATCTCCATCAGGGATTGAAGGACGTGTACTTAACTATCAAAGACCCACTTGAGCTATGGACAGGTTTGGCAGATAGGTTCGCTCACCAAAAGACTGTTTTGCTCTCTAGAGCACGTTATGAATGGACGCATCTGTGCCTTCAAGATTACAGTTCTGTGATAGATTATAATTCTGCCATGTTCAGGATCACCTCCCAAATGAATCTTTGTGGAGAAACTGTAACTCAGGCCATTATGCTTGAAAAGACCTTCTCTACTTTTCATGCCTCAAATATGGTCTTACAGCAGCAATACAGAGAAAGAGGATTCACCAAATATTCTGATCTCATCTCTTGTCTTTTGGTGGCTGAGCAAAACAATGAGCTCTTAATGAAGAACCATCAGTCTCGCCCTACAGGATCACAACCATTCACTGAAGCGAATGCTATTTTTACTAGTGGTCATGGCAATAGACGTGGTGGAAGGCATGGCAAAGCCCATAACCGTGGTCATAGACGTGGTCAAGGTCGACAAAATGGTCAAGTTCGTGGGGGCTACAACCAGCAGTTGGGCCCAAGGAACAATGCCAAGATTACTAAAGGAAATGGTCAGATGATCAAACCTCATAAAAATGAAGACAGTGTTTGTCTTAGATGTGGTGGTAAAGGCCATTGGGCTCGCACCTGTCGTGCAGAAGACCATTTGGTGGCACTCTACAAAGCTTCCTTGAAAAAGAAACATGTGGAGACAAACTACATTGACCACTCTGACCCTTGGGATTCATCTAAGCCTATGGACATTACTCCACTTGATGTCTCAGATTTTTTCGTGAACAATGGAAGCAATTTTGATGATATGACCAGCGGTGGAATTCTTGACGACATTTAGTTGTCAGTCTATGTTTAGGCACTTTTTTTCTCTACCTTAGTCACCTTTTGTTTCGGCCTCTGAATTTTTTTTAGTTTGGTTTGTTCCAAGCTAGTTTGAAAGGCAATAAAAAGAAGTTTTTTTTTTTTTTTTTTCTGGATATTTTTTGCTATATCATGTGGTTTATGCTGCGACTAATTAAATTGCATATGATTTAACTACTCATGTATATAACATTGCATATGATTTAACTACTCATGTATATAACTCACGTGTCTAAGTAACTTAATTACTTCACGGATAATTACTCATTCGTAATTATGATGGGTATATAACTAGTTATTCAATATGATATGCTCTTATTTTTTTAATATCTACACGGATAAACATCTCAATGTGGTTTTTGTCCATGTTGATCATGATTAGTTATCAAACTATATATTTGGCTTACTTCAAGGTAACTTTGACTTCAGTTTGCAAAAAGGAGAACTATATTTTATTTATTTTTGTACCCAAATTAATGACTAAATTGTGTTATCTATAAATGATCTATAATATCATGCCTTACTGCCTTAGTCAGATAATTAATTATTATTTTTTTTTATGAAGGCATGAAAATGGATTTTGGATGCTCTCAACTTATGAAGGATGGAGAAGCAATATGTCTTGCTGACAGTGCCACTACACATATGATCTTTTACGATCGGGTTTATTTCTCCACTTTAACACCTTCTAAAGCCAATGTGACTACTATCTCAGGTCCTGCAGACCTGATTGAAGGCTCCGGAAGAGCCCACATTAGGTTACCCAATGGAACTCAATTGTCCATTCAAGAGGCTTTATACTCTTCGAGATCCAGAAGAACTCTCCTCAGTTTTAGAGATATCCGTTTAAATGGATACATTGAGACCACAAATAATAATCATGTGGAATATCTCTGCATTACATCCAATAAAAACTGCCAAAAGCAGATATTGGAAAAATTGGTTGCCCTATCATCTGGGTTGTATTACACAACCATTCAACCAATTGAGGCATACCATGTTGTGAACCAGCAGTTCAAAAATCAACATACATTTATGCTTTGGCATGACCGTTTGGGTCACCCTGGATCCACCATGATGCTTAGGATCATTACAAATTCCGATGGACATCCATTGATGACTAAACATATTGTTTTGCCAAGTAACCCTTGCAAAGCCTGCTCACAAGGGAAATTCGTGGTTAAACCATCTTATGCAAAGATAGATATCGAATCCCCATCTTTTCTACAAAGAATTCAAGGGGACATTTGTGGACCTATTGACCCATCTTGTGGACCATTTCGATATTTTATGGTCCTAGTTGATGCCTCTACAAGATGGTCACATGTTTGCCTCTTGTCTACCCATAATGTGGCATTTGCCAAACTACTTGCTTAGATAATTAAATTACGAGCTCAATTCCCAGACTACTCTACAATCCATTCGTTTAGACAATGCTGGTGAATTTACATCTCAAACGTTTGATGATTATTGCATGTCTATGGGAATTGAAATTGAACATTCGGTTCCTCATGTTCATATACAAAATGGTTTGGCAGAAGCTCTTATTAAGAGACTTCAAATAATAGCTCGCACTTTACTAATGAAAACAAAGATGCCAGTTTATGCATGCAGCAGCTTTAATTCGGTTGAGGCCCATAGCCAACCATTAATATTCCCCATTACAACTTGTTTCTGGGAGCCTGCCCAATATCTCCCATCTTCGAACATTTGGTTGTGCTGTTTATGTGCCTATTGCACCACCACAACGTATAAAAATGGGCCTTCAACTTCAATTGGGAATCTACATTGGTTTTGATTCACCATCCATTATTTGGTATTTAGAACCCATGACGGGTGATACCTTCACTGCACAGTTTGCATATTGCCATTTTGATGAGACAATATTCCCGCCGTTAGAGGGAGATAAGACTGTTCCAAATGAACGTCGTGAATTAATGTGGAATGTACCCACTATATCTCATCTTGATCCTCGTACTAAAGAAAGTGAAATTGAAGTACGAAGGATTCTGTACCTTCAAAATATTGCTAAGACAATGTCTGATGCATTCACTGACACAGTAAAAGTGACAAGATCACATATCCCAGCAATAAATGCACCGGCAAGAATTAATGTCCAAATTGGACAAACTAATGTGGCAGCCAATGAGCCATCTATTGCACGCCTGAAGCGTGGCAGACCTATAGATTCAAAAGATTCAGTTCCCAGAAAGAGGAAATCAAAGGCACATCTGAATCCAAATGAAATCGCCCCTGAAGAGAATATTGGGCAAGACATTAATGTCCGATCCACAATTCATGATTCTGTGACTACAAAAGAGGAAAATGACATCGGTGAGACACTAGCCCATGAATAGGCTCAGGTACCTGAAAATAAGGAAATTTCCGTAAACTATGTGTACACCAATGAGTTGTGGGATCGAAGACAATATATTCTCATTCGCAGTAGCTACTGAAATAATAAAAGGTGATAACACTGAACCTCGCTCTGTTAATGAATGTAGACAGAGACATGATTGGCTCAAATGGAAAGATGCAATCCAAACTGAATTTAATTATCTAGAAAAACGCAGTGTTTTCGGACCTGTTGTCCAAACACCACCCAATGTCAAACCGGTTGGATATAAATGGGTATTTGTAAGAAAGCGTAATGAGAAAAATGAGATTGCAAGATATAAGGCGCGACTTGTTGCGTAAGGTTTTTCATAAAGGCCTGGGATAGATTATGAGGAAACATATTCTCCTATAATGGATGCTATCACATTTCGCTATCTAATAAGTTTAGTAGTTTCGAAAAAACTTGATATGCGACTTATGGATGTTGTTACTACATACCTATACGGTGAGTTAGATACTGATATCTACATGAAAGTCCTAGAAGGACTTAGGTTGCCTGAAGCAACTACAAAACCACGCAATATGTACTCAATCAAACAGAGACGATCCTTATATGGGTTGAAGCAATCTGGACGAATGTGGTACAACCGCCTCAGTGAGTATCTACTTAAGGAAGGATATATCAATGATCCTATATGTCCTTGCGTGTTCATTGAGAAATCAAATTATGGTTTTGCAATAGTCGCAGTTTATGTCGATGACATGAATCTGATTGGAAGTTCTTCAGAACTTGGAAAAAATGCTGAATATTTAAAGAAAGAATTTGAAATGAAAGACCTTGGAAAAACAAGGTATTGCCTTGGGCTGCAAATTGAGCATTTGGATAGTGGGATTCTTGTCCATCAATCTGCTTCTACAGAAAAAATTCTGAAGAGAATTGGTATGGAAAAGGCTCACCCACTGAGTACCCCAATGGTTGTTCGGAGTCTTGACACTATGAAAGATCCATTTCGTCCAAGACAAGATGACGAAATTATCCTTGGTCCAGAAGTACCATATCTTAGTGCTATTGGTGCCCTACTTTATTTGGCACAATATACAAGACCAGACATTGCATTTGCAGTTAGTGTATTGGCAAGATATAGCTCTGCTCCAACATCACGCCATTGGAAAGGCGTAAAAGACATTTTACGCTACCATCGTGGTACAACAGATATGAGTTTATTCTATACAAATAAATCTGTTGATAATCCCACGATTGTTGGATATGCTGATGTAGGATATCTCTCTGATTACCATAGAGGTCACTCTCAAACAGGATATGTTTTTACTTGTGGAGACACAGCAATTTCATGGCGATCATCTAAGCAAACACTCGTGGCAACTTCCTCAAATCATTCAGAAATAATTGCATTATATGAGGCTGGCCAATAATGTTTTTGGTTAAGATCCATGATTCGCCACATTCGAAGCACCTGTGATTTACCTTCAGTAACTGACAAACCAACAGTCATGTATGAAGACAATACTGCTTGTATTGCTCAGATTAAAGAAGGATTCATCAAAGGTGACAAGACTAAGCATATCGCACCAAAGTTCTTTCACACTCATGAGTTTCAAAAGAATCAAGAAATTGCAGTGAAGCAAATTCGATCCGATGAAAACTTGGCTGATTTATTCACCAAATCTCTACCTAAGAGTACTTTCCAGAAGTTAGTGGAAGGGATCGGATTGAGATGACTCTCGAAGCTATCAAGCGACGCATGCAAAGATCAGGGGGAGATTTCAATCAGGGGGAGCATCAAGAAACATGCTACCTAGGACATATGCGCGTTGTGCTCTTTTTGTCCTTCGACCAGGGTTATTTTTATCCCACTGGGTTTTTGTTACCTGGCAAGGTTTTTAACGAGGCAACAATAAACGCGTCCAATGCCATCATCAATTGGTGGACATCCAAGGGGGAGTGTTGTAAATATTATTTCTTTTGTGGCTATCCACGTTATTGGTTAGGGATCTACATGTAATATCTCAATAGTTTAAACACTGTGGGGGTGAGTCAACAAATTTGACCATGCAATCAAGACAATTAAAGAAAGGTAATGACAGCAGTAAGTGCGACAGTTAATGTAGCCATAAATGTAACGGTTAATGCATTTAGTGTGGCAATCATGGCTGCCAATAAGTGACGGTTATTACAGGAGTAAGTGCGACCTTAATGGTGGCTTGCCATCCAAGATATCGGTATCTTACCATGCAAGTTTACTTGCAGCCCAAATTGTAAGTCGCCTATAAAAGGAAAGCAGAACCTCCAGGTATGGCATCGAACTCTAGTCGAGACCTCAATTCTTGACTCAGAAAAATACTGACTTAGGCATTGGAGGGTCTTTTGCAGGTATCCCCTCCTCCTCTCTCACACCGACGACAGAGAGGAGACTCCGCTTCTTCGTCAAAGCCAAGAAGCAGAGAGAGATTATGAAGAGGAGCTACGGAGAGAGGTTACATAGGGAGTTTACATAGAGCGGTGACAGAGCGAAGATAGATTACGAAGGGAGGTTACGGAGGGAGCTCGCATAGGGAGGTTACGGAGGCATAGGGAGGTTACTGAGGGAGCTTGCATAGGGAGGTTACGGAGGGAGATCGCATAGGGAGGTTACGGAAGGAGCTCGCATAGGGAGGTTACAGAGGGAGCTCGCATAGGGAGGTTACGGAGGGGGCTCTCCTAGGGAGAATACAGAGGGAGGAAACTAAAAGGAGTCTGCGCTTCGTCAACATCAAGTCAACAACAAATTGAAACCTCTTGATTGTCCCCGGTTCAGCTTCCGCTCCAGTCCGCATTAATTGTTGGGTCAAATTCCTAATCGGAATTTTTCACCTCCAACAAGTGGCACCGTCTGTGGGAAGCAATTTTCCCTAAAAAATGATGGCGGGAGCTGCACCTCAAGACATCTCATTTCTGTCACCGAGGACTGGCGGTGACAAAATCCAATCCCCAAACAGACTTGCCTCAAAACTACTGTAAGATCTGAACTTGCCTCTGAATGATGAGATGCAAAGGCTGAGGCAGCGGCGAGGTCAGGGACGGTGCTTGCTAAACCAATAGAGTAACAAACGTGGGCGCCGGCTACGCCACCAACAAAGGCTTAAATAGACCTCATGTCAAGGGGGCAAGCGGCACACTGATTGGATGAACAACTGGAGGAACCAGTACAGGCCAATCTCGAGGGCTCGAAGGAAGCATGTGCTGAGGAAAGTGATCGATGAGTATAACCAAGCCAGTCCTCGAGGGCTCGCAGCTGAAATCGAAAGGGACGCCGGGAAGTCTCCATTCAAAGTAACAAATGGGCACCAACCCAGGTAACATTGATCGACATTTAGCAGTTGCTCCTATGATTATAGTTCACAATTGATCTTTAAATGCAATGGAAGCCAGTGGCGAGAATGACTAAACTATTGTTTGATTAAACTTGTGCGACCTTCTGGACCTCACCCTCGCTGCAGGCGGGGGTGGGATGATGGACCACACCCTCGCTGGAGGTGGGGGTGGGATGGCATACCTCACCCCTCGCCCGATGGCTTGCCTCACCCCTCACCCCTCGCCGCGGGCGGGGGTGGGATGATGGACCACACCCTCGCTGCAGGCGAGGGTGGGATGGAGTGCCTCACCCCTCGCTGTGGGCGGGGGGGGGGGGTGGGATGTGGACCACACCCTCGCTGCAGGCGGGGGTGGGATGGCGTGCCTCACCCCTCGCCGCGGGCGGGGGTGGGATGATGGACCACACCCTCGCTGCAGGCGGGGGTGGGATGGCGTGCCTCACCCCTCGCCGCGGGAGGGGGTGGAATGATGGACCACACCCTCGCTGCAGGCGGGGGTGGGATGGCGTGATAGGTTTTGTCCTTGCAGGTTGCGAAGGTTATGCAAGTGGTACTGGATCCGACCCGTGTCGTTCAAAAAAAAAAAAATCGAGCTTGGGCCCAAGGCAGGATTGGTCCGGATTTAAGATGGGCCTCGGTGGTTTGGATCTCAATTGAGCTTTGAGGACATTTTCTTAAAGCTTCTCCTAAATGTGGGTGACCAGAGGAAAATCTAGGGTGTCCATAGGGAGAATTCGAAGAAAATCCATGAAGGAGAACTCTGAAAATTTTCTCTTGGGATAGATTCCCAAAGAGAAAATTTGGGGGCATTGTGGGGGTGAGTCAACAAATTTGACCATGCAATCAAGGCAATTAAAGAAATGTAATGACAACAGTAAGTGTGACAGTTAATGTAGCCATAAATGCAACGGTTAATGCATTTAGTGTGGCAATCATGGCCGCCAATAAGTGACGGTTATTATAGGAGTAAGTGCGACCTTAATGGTGGCTTGCCATCCAAGATATCGGTATCTTGCCATGCAAGTTTACTTGCAGCCCAAGTTGTAAGTCGCCTATAAAAGGAAAGCAGAACCTCCAGGTATGGCATCGAACTCTAGTCGAGACCTCAATTCTTGACTCAGAAAAATACTGACTTAGGCATCGGAGGGTCTTTTGTAGGTACCCTCTCCTCCTCTCTCACACCGACGACAGAGAGGAGACTCCGCTTCTTCGTCAAAGCCAAGAAGCAGAGAGAGATTACGAAGAGGAGCTACGGAGAGAAGTTACATAGGGAGTTTACATAGAGAGGTGACAGAGCGAAGATAGATTACGAAGGGAGGTTATGGAGGGAGATCGCATAGGGAGGTTACGGAGGGAGCTCGCATAGGGAGGTTACGGAGGGGGCTCGCCTAGGGAGAATACAGAGGGAGGAAACTAAAAGGAGTCTGCGCTTCGTCAACATCAAGTCAACGACAAATTGAAACCTCTTGATTGTCCCCGGTTCAGCTTCCGCTCCAGTCCGCATTAATTGTTGGGTCAAATTCCTAATCGGAATTTTTCACCTCCAACAAACACTTATCATGTAAACCCTACCTCTATATAAGGGAGGCCTCTAAGACTGAATAATACACTTCTCTATTTTCCCCTCATCTCTCTTTATACATTCCTTACTCTCTACAACATAAGTCAATATTTTATAACACTAGTTGTTTTTTTTTGTTTTTGAAAGGAGATATTTCTAGTTGTTAATAGTACCACAACTGCGTGCTGGCAGATTAGGCTAGCAGATACAAAGTTTTTAATAAAATCAAAAATAAATTGGACGGGCAAGAAAGTTCCCAGCACCGACTAGTGTCTATGAAGTTTGTAATTATCGGTCTTGACTTCCAACTAGACTTTTTTTTTTTTTTTGACTTTGTCAAGAGGAACCCAAAGGCTTCCTAGGCCCAATATAAACCCCTTCGGCGCATGTAAAATGCTCCAACTGTGCATTGCAGCACAGTGTTTGGCCACTTTGACAGCTTTGGGGTTCAAACTTAGGTTGGGGAGCACACCCAACTAGATAAGAACTACTAGACCACTTGCAGTGGTTGACTCCCGACTAGACTTAAACATGATACGAAGTTGACATCCGACACGTGATAAACACATTACATTAACAAATATATGATTCATTAATGTACGTATAATTCATTTATATATAATTACAATATTGTTAGTTTTTTTCTTTTTTTGATTAATAAAGGAGCAAACCTCCATTTATTAGAAAGAGAGAATGTCAATACAATACAGACAGGGCAAAACAAAACCCCTCCAAATTACAATGTTAGTTTCATAATTGTAAAATTAGTGTCTTAACATATCATAAATGTGTCAATATGTTAAGTTCTTAACGCCTACTCTTCCACTCCCAGTACTGATGCCCTTTATTGGAATCAAACCCTGTTGCCTAGCTACCTAATTTGATAGAGAAAATTCTTTGCTCTCCACAATGCTATCAAAGTCCAAATCCTTTATAACATTTACATACCATGATACCTACCAACCTCTTTCTATCATCTCTCCATATCTCTCAAACAATACCAAACTATTAATTCCTTTATTGTACATACCAAGAAGATATAAGTCACTTTCTCAGTACATTAGCAAAATTGGTGCAATCATATGGTTCGTCTTCTGATTAAGAATTTAAGATAAGGTAAACTCATACTTGTTTCAATCAAACTAAGTAGTACACATGCTCCACTAATCATTGTCTCCAAAGTCGATATATATCGATAGTCATCTACAAACTAAAACGATAGTATCCACAGTACATATAAAGTATGAATGCTATGAACTATAGATGGATGATCGATATATACAAATACAGATGATGCCATACGTTATTTCAGTAACAGTTCTACTGAACTTTGTATTCTAACAAGAAAAGATGGCAAACAAAAAGAGATCTATATGCACTTTCAAACGTCTAGGATGCAATAAGTCCTTTCCCTTTTCCAGTCTAGTACGCATGCACTAGATTACAAAGATATACATATACACATACATCATGTATATACAGGTAGACTTTTATATCTTTTGGTCGCACGATTATGCAGTGCAAGAAAAATTAATACTCCAAACTATTTGGCGCACTTTAGCTAGGTTTCTCTCTGAGGATGATGATCGATCCGTATATATTTACACCTCTGTCAAATCAAAATCTGTTTTGGTTGATCTAAAAGAAACAGTAATTAAATGGCTTCTTTATTAATGAACTATAAACCGTTGGAAGAAAGTCCGTAACTGAATGAATTGAATAGACCTCAGAAAAAGAAGAATGAAATGAGCTTTTAAGAGCTAGCCCATAACTGAAGAGGAAAGGAACCTAACCTAACAAAAGTACATATATAGTATAAATGATTGCAGGGAGTTTTAAGTAATCTCAAATGAAGAACATAAATAAATAAACTTGCAATTATTACATCAAGGCATAGTTTTTTTTTTTTTTTTGGTTTTTTATTTATTTATTTATTACATCAACAACTAGTCATCAACTTATGACCTTCCATTTACATAACATAATTGGTATTGATAATTGCTTCTGGCTTCTGCACTTGCCGTTTTAGTAGTATTCGTTATCTGGGAAGCACTGACATTTTAAGAAATAGTTTTGCAAAATTGGTTCTTTCAGCCATTAATTGGTATGGAAGTAAAGGAACAACCGATAACTAAGTAAAAATTGAACGAGCTAATTAAGCTTGCAATTATCCGGACGCAGCTATTCCAATTAAAATATGGCAAATATTTACCTAATTAAGGTTGCCATTTCTCACTAAGCAACGAAAGAAGCTAGTTAATTCTAGAATTTTCAAAGACTATATTGTGGCCAATTCATTCTACACTTATGTAGTTATTATCCCCAATCAAGTTATATAGCAGCTGGCCGGCATCTATACCTAAACAACGAAAAATGAAGATGATCGATAATGATAATGACCTTCTCTCTCTCTCTCTCTCTCTCTCTCTCTCTCTCTCTCTATAATAAATTTGACAACCTTAATGCATCCAAACATCGGTTCATAATGTGATATAGCTTATAGTTTCGTCTCCTCTTTTTTCTTTCGGTGGAACTAGGGGTAAACATTTTCACACTGGAAATTGGCAATTGCCTAAACTGGATCAAACCACACCATTGGTTTTCAATTTGGCGTTAAACAAAGTACATTGATATCGTTGGATCTGGGAGGTGGAAATGACATATGACTGGTGTCAGTTAGATTTTTTAAATGGGTGAAACCTAGCTGCCAATTCCGGACAAAGCACTGAACTGACTACACAGACTTCATCCCTGGCTGTAATAGATTTCAAGGTTCAAATCTTTCCTTTGATTTAAGTTGGCACATATTTAATATTACTAGTAACTTTTCTAAATCTCTCAATTTTGAAATTTCTATTATCACATATTTAATTTAAAACATGACAGTATTTAAGAAAAATAACGCACAAACTTAAATAACGTATTAGATTAAGATAATGATGATGACTATTCCAACTTGAACAACAAAAGTTGGTAAATTGTTGTGTCAATCCCCACATGATGTGCTTGAAAAGTAGCTTGTTGTGTCAATCCAACCGAATTTAATCGGGCCATAATGCTAAGTTCTAAGCAAATATAGGGCGAATATGATTTAAACTTATTAAGTGTGAATTGCCACTTGGGTAAATACATTATGTCACGCTGAATAGGAAGCATACAAACTGTTTTGGTGAGCTGATCAAAAAGACCTCTGATCTGGTTCATGTAAAGACGATAGTCCAGTTGTGCCAATTGGTAAAGCAAAAGCAATATGATTGCAACATTGTACAAAACGCATATGTACAAAACAACAATACAATGTATATAAGAAACCGATTTGTACACATTAAACGTAACGGCTACTTGAGCCAGTTAAAGCCTATCTCAGAAATGCATTCTTCGCTTGGTTTGTATTGCTCAAATTCTAGCTATGTCACTTGCTTCACGTAATCTATATAATGGCTCATGTTTCTACCCATTTCAGTTGACTCACCAACCCAATTTACCAAAAATGCTTTCACCAGATTCCTCCTGTCTGACCCGAAGACAGGCTTAGTCAGGGCTAGGGTTTAGAGTTCAGGGTTTATCGGTTTAGTAGGGTTGTTCAATCAGCCAGTTGTAGGCTGTACCAGAGATATGCATTTCTTGTCTTGGTTTTGTTGCTCAAGTTCTCAATCATTTGCTTCACCAGGCAACCAATATTTCTAACTCACCAAATGTAATCGTGTGTTTTAACCCGAACCCGATTATACATAGAAGCTAGGAAAAGAAAGCTCATATAGTCATAAATAGTGGAAGATCAGCTCATTCACAGCTAGCTCAATTAATTGTTGCCCACGAAACACCCATTTCACACATACAGTTAATTCTTTCTCAGAGACCCATTTCTTTCTTGTTTTTTTCTCCCCTCTTTTCCCTTTTCTAGCCGTATATATATGAGCAGAATGCAGGAAATTAAGACAAGCTCTCTGAGTTTTTGAAGTGTGCCCTCAAAAGCCCCTCAAATTCTCAGTAGTTAAAGAGCTTCATTAATTCATTTCAGGCCAACAATGGTAGCCCCAGATCCTCATGCCCTGGCCTCTGTTTTTGGCATGCTAGGTACTGCCTTAGCATAACTTAAGCTTCCCCTAGATAGCTTATACGTAATTCAATTCTCTCTTTAATTTATTAATGTCCCTCTGTTTTTCTCTTCTCTAACCTCTCTCTGTTTTCCTCTGTTGCTCTATTTTTTTCCCTACAGGTACCCTCGTCTCTTTCCTCGTCTTGCTAGCCCCACTGTAATCTCTCTCTCTCTCTCTCTCCCTGTCTGGCTCTCACTTATTCATGCTTGTATCATCTTTTATCAACTTTGTTCATCCTAATTTTCGCTTTTTGTTCGTGTGTTTCACAGACCGACATTTTATAGGATTTACAAGAGAAAATCAGCAGACGGGTTCCAATCTTTACCATATTCAGTGGCTTTGTTTAGTGCCATGTTAATGCTCTACTATGCTTACATCAAAGAAAATGCTTATTTGCTCCTGGGAATCAATTCCTTTGGCTCCATCATAGAAACTATATACCTTATAGTTTACATGATTTACGCACCATCAAATTCCAGGGTACTTAGTTATAACCCACTCTTATCTAGATTATATCTTCTCTCTGCTTACGTGAATATTGTACTTGGTTTTAATTTTTTTGAAGGGGAGCCAGCATTGTACTTGGTTTTAATTCATAAACTGTTTCTGGGTTTCTACAGATTTTCACGGCAAAGCTGCTAGTCCTGTTTAACTTTTTGGCTTATGGGGTGATCGTAGGAGTTACATACCAAATCCCAAATCCTCTTCTGCGGCTTAAAGTCGTTGGCTGGATAAATGTTGTCTTCTCTGTCTGTGTATTTGCTGCCCCTCTAAGTATTCTGGTATATAATCAAACCCCTTTTAATTATATAAGTACCGAATTATATTTACCTATTCGACTTAATTGTGATTTATAATTCCTTTCATTTTCTCAGAGACTGGTTATTAGAACAAAGAGTGTGGAATACATGTCATTCCCTCTATCGTTCTGCTTAACCATTTGTGCTGTCATGTGGTTCTTCTATGGCCTTTTGATCAAGGATTTATTTGTAGCGGTACGATATTCCTTGATCCTAGAATATAAGCACTAGCATGCATGAAAATACCGTATTAAGTACTTAACTTACTTAAATTATTCATGTATTTGCAGGCGCCAAATATCTTAGGGTTTACATTTGGGATGGCTCAGATGATTTTGTTCCTGGTTTACAAGAACACTAAGAGACCCATCTTACCAGAATTCAAACTAAACGAGATGCCAAACAGAGTTGCTGCAGCAAATGATGAAATAATAGTAGCATGCGAAAGTACTACACAAACTAGGCTGAAAACAGGGGAAGGGGAGAATAAGACTAGTTGTGAAGCTGATGGTGATCATGAGAATCAATCACAGACCACTGAGACCAGTACTGTTACTAATGATATTGAGACAAGTCCTGAATCAATTGTGTAACGGCGTGGCACAAACCCAGAAGGTAATTCCTTCTGCCGAGCCGAATGAAACGGTTCGGATTCTGCGATGAGCTGAATGGATCGACCGATGGAGATGAACGATTGAGCCACATGAGTACTCGTGAATACTCACTGCTGCCTAAAGGATGGAGCAGAGCTAGCACAGCTACTGTTCTTCCACCTAGCTAGGTCTAGTACACTCTTGATTTGGTTTTTTTTTTTTTTTTTTCTAGTGAATACCATTATTGGCCTATTCTTCCATGTGCATGGGGTTTCTCAACTAAAATTATTACAGACTGCAATTAGAAATAGAAAGGAGAAGATGTAGTCTGATTTTCCTTGTGACACAAACTAGTGCATGCAAACTCAGGTATTTCTGTATTAGGGTACGTTATAAATACGCATGCATATGAAACAGTAATGGGGCAATTTTATCCTAACAAAAACTTAAGCTGGTAATGATCAAGTGGTCAACGCTAAAAGTCGTAATTAGACTTGTTTAACCAATCGGAAGTGGGCGGTGAACCTGTTCATTGTACCTCTCCCTAACTAACCACTCATATCGTAACACCTGTATTAAAAGGAAAAACAAAACTCAAAAAAGACAGTTTTGGCTTTTACCCATGCCGTTTTCCAAACAGAGGAGTTTGGGATACTCTTGATTCTTAATTGTTATCCCTTCATGAATTTGAGAATCTTAGGTCATTGGTGTTCTCTTGTCCTAAAGTGTCAAAGTTTTTCCATATCAAATGGCAGCCGCCTCACCAGTTACACGTGAAGCTTAATTTTGATGGTTCAGTCAGACAAAATGTTGCTACCATTGGCTTTCTGCTACAAAACTCTGACGAAAACCTGTTGTTTGCTGCTTGTCGTCGGTTAGGTAGCACTAATACTCTTGTTGCTAAAGCTACAGCCAGAGCAGGTCCTGAGAATTTTCAGGCTCAGGGTGTTTTTTTTTTTTTTTTTTTTTTTTTGTGCGCCCATAGATAGACATACATACCCGATTTTTGTTGTAGTGTTCTTCCTTCTTCTTTTTTTTTGAAAAGAAAGGCTGTTATGTTCTTAAACAGAAAACAAAACCCTCTTTAAATCTTTCAAAATTTTAAACCATGTTCTAAAATATTTTATTTAGAATTTATATAGTTTATTTTTATTTTATATAGTAAAATATCAAAAAACAATATTAAAAAATAGTAAAGGAAATATTAAATATGGAATAGTAAAAAAATATTAGTCTCTAATTAAACAAATTAAGATATTTATTATTGATAAACATATATTTGAGAAATATATCTAAAAACAATTGCACAACCGTATGATATCATCAAAACATAGAATTGCATAAACCCTCTTCCCCAAGGCTTTGGTGTAATCTTAAAGAAAAACAAAATTCAGAACCATGAAGCATAACCTTATGAATAAAACCAGCATAAACCGAAAAAAATTCCACAAATAAAAAGTTGATCAATAATACCTCAACCTGGAGACTAAAAGTATAAAACATAACAAGCGTAGAAAAGATTAAGCGATAGAGAGAGAACACTGCATTTCGTCTCCTAATCCTCAAATTATTGTACATCCTTGAAATCTGCAGCCAAAATTCTTCATTGTTAGAATAATTCAGCAATACCATCAAACGTACACCAGCAAATCGATCAACACCCAATACATAGCTATATAAAATTTCAATCAATTTAAAGAATACCCAATCAATTGTAACACAACTATGTATGCTCGGGGTACAAGTATTACGTCCCCCCCCCCCCCCCCCCCCAGTGCAACAAAATATTATTAATAATAACATGGGCGTGGGGATGAGCATTTACTAAAAAAAAAAAAAACTCAATCTAAAATTACTTACTTTAATCTCTACACAGATTAGATCACCAATTACCAAAAGTCCAAAACTCTTGGTTGATAATCGTAGAGGAATACAAAAGAAGGAAAATAGGAGGAGATGATAGATAATGAGAATGAATCGAGCGACTGAGGAGTGAGGAATCACAAAACCTTAAATTTAACGAGCATAATTTTGCTTCCCAAGATTTAAGGGAGAGTGAGAGACGATTTGCTATTACTACTGAGACGTTTACCATTCTTGAAGATTAGGGACGCGAGCAGGCAAACGTCTCGAAAACAAGTTTTTTTTTTAGGGGTCGTGACCACTTACCCAATTTCAGCTTAAGAATTGTCCACTTACTCCACCAAGAGTTTTTAAATCTCATTTAGTTATTTACCCAATCTAACATCTATTGACAGTATTGCCCTCATTTTAATTAATAAATTACACTCATCTATTCTCTCTCTCTCTCTCTCTCATTTCTCTCTCTCTCTCTCTCTCTCTCTCTCTCTCTCTCTCTCTCTCTCTCCTCCCCTCTTCAATCTATTCTCTCTCTTTCTTCCCCCCTCACCGATTTCTTCTCTCACCGGAGACTGAATCCGGCAACGTCGTCATTCCGCCATCCCCACCGCGCCCAATAAAAGTGTCGCCTCCTCCAAGCAAATCGATCCCAGCTTGGATCTATGAAACTCAGTCCAGATAGGATCAGTCCGATCCGATGCGATCCAGGTCGCCACAGATACGACGTCGCCTGGCAACCCTCGAACCTGCACCTCCAAGCCATTCTGCCGATGAGTACAGCGAGGCAGCAATCCAAACCCAACTAACTCAATCTTCCCCTTCCAGCCAGCCACCGTGATCTCCTCGACCCGAACAACCATGTCAATCGAGGAACCTGACCTCACACCAGACCCACACGGAGTCCACAAGGCCCGTCCGATGATCCGACTCCGATCCCAGCCCGATTCGACTCCACTGTCCTTACACAACCACGCCCTGACCACTCCTGCACCGGCCTCAAACTCCGGTGGGTGCCCAGAGCATATATATATATTTGGACTAAATACTATTAAGTCTTTGAGATTTTGACCATAAAACACTTCAGTCCCTGACCTTCTAATTTCACACGTTTAGTCCCTGTATTTCAAAATTTCAGACCAACAGGTCATTGCCGTCTAAAAGTCGAGGCAAAATGTCTATTATGCCCTCAGTTCTTTTTTTTAATTAAATTTTTTTTTTTTTGAAAAAGAAAAAAAAAATTTCCCTTTCTTTCTTTCTGTTTATTTATTTTTTCTGTTTTTTTCCCTTTCTTTCTTTCTGTTTATTTATTTTTTCTGTTTTTTTCCCTTTCTTTCTTTCTGTTTGAAAAATAATAATAATAATAAAATAAAGAAAAAAGAATAAATAAAAAAAGATAAAGGAATAAATTTATTTAAAAAAAAAAGAACTGAGGGCATAATAGACATTTCTTCGCGACTTTTAGACAACAAGGACCTATTGGTCTGAAATTTTGAAGTATAGGGACTAAACGTGCGAAATTAGAAGGTCAGGGACTGAAGTGTTTTATGGTATTCTGTGAGCTCCAAGAATGGGGAAGGAAAAAAAAGTGAACGTGTACAATTGAACATATAAATTGATCAATTCTATCTGTAGTGTATTCATTTTAGTTTTGGGTGTTCATGCAATTCACTTGAGGGCAATAATATGATTATTAGAGGGTAATAATATGATTATTGGGAGGCAATAAAAATAGTATTGGGAGACAATAATATGATTATTGGGGGCAATAATATGGTTACTGGGTATTATTAGGGGGCAATAAATTCAGACGCCGGAATCCGGTCACCAATCCGGTGCCTGATTCAGGATTCCGGATTCCAGTGACCGGTCGCCGGAGTCCGCCACCGGAGTCCCCGGCCGGCCACTGGTCACCTGAGTTCGGCAAGGTCTCTGATGACTTCTCTCACTAAGTGACAAAGAAAGAAAGGGAAAAATTGTCCCAAAAATAAATAAATAAAATACTTAATTGGGTATTAAGGAAATAATCTCTTAGAGTGTTTGGGTAAGTGGGCAATCTCTTAGAGTGTTTGGGTAAGTGAGCAATTTTTAAGCTAAAATTGGGTAAATAAAATTGGGTAAATGATCATTTCCCCAGTTTTATATTATTTTATTATTATTTTTTTTTTATCAGCGTATAATACCCTCTGTATAGAAATATTTGTGCCCCCCTTGATGGTTGGGCCCTGGGCCTTCGCTAAGGTCAGGCCTGGCTACAGCCTTAAGGGATGGATTGCATACGGCGTTGTTACATAAGTATCAAAATGTCATTGTGGAAGGTGAGTCTAAACTTCTCTTGGATTGCATTCACTTGAGGACTGCTATCCCATGGAGGATTAAGGCTCTAGTACAAGATATCAACAGGCTTGCTACTCAATTTCATTTAGTTGTGTTTCGACACATCTACCGATAAGCTAATTTTGTGGCAGATAGGCTTGCTGATTTGGCTCACAATGCCCCTAGTCCTTCTGTTTGGTTTTTCTGCCTTCCCCTGTTTGTGTCCCCAGCGTTCCATTTGGATCAGCTGGGCAGAGGCGTTCCGAGAGGTTTCGTGTTGTAGATTGGTTCCTGTTGTTATTTCTGCATCAATATATATAATATATATATATACAGATCCTATCCAGAGTGGAGCTCCGCTTTGAAATTAACATGTGAAGTTCGAGTTTTTGGTCACTTTTCGGTCGCATATCCACATCTTGACCATTCAGTTTTTAGGTAGTTGTGTATAAATCATCTCTGCAAATTTTCAGCCAAATTGATGATCGTTAAGGTATCTAACTCGCTTAAACCAATGGACGGACTGAATCTATCAACCTGAACCGTACTAGCTTTAAGGCAGTGATCAATACCTTAACGGTCATCATTTTGGCTGAAAATTTGGAGAGATGATCTATACACTAGTACCTAAAAACTGAACGGTCGAGATGTAGATATGCGACCGAAAAGTGACCAAAAACTCGATCTTCACACGTTAATTTCAAAGCGAAGCTCCGCTCTTGATAGAATCTGTATATATATATATATATATATGGAATTGGACGGTTTTTTTTCTTTTCTTTTCTTTTTCAATTATTGATTGCTATTAATTCCAAATTAGAGAATTTGAGGATCAACGGGTTAAATAATTTGGTGTTGAGCCTACAATCGATTCATTGATGCAAGTGGCTGGGGTTGTCACTTGAGATTGATTATTCAGAGTGCATAGGAATTGAGCAAAGGCTGTGAGTTATGATTCTCAAATTCGAGTGGATAGTTGAAGAAGTGTGAGTACGAATGAGCAATTGAGCAGGTTCACCTAGAGATTGAACCCAAAAAATTATCTAGTGGGTAATGAGTAAAACTCCTGAATAAATTTCATATACCAAAACTAACAGCTACCTTTTCTTATAAAAAAAAACTAACAGCTACCTTTTCTTACTGACTCCAAAATACAAAATGGGTACATCTCTACATGGACACGTTAGTGATCGAGTTGGTTTAATGGAAAGCAATTATTAGGAGCATAATCAAGTCGACGGGATCAGATTCATTTCTAGTATGATCTATCTTAGTCAACACTAAACACCTTAATGGAATGACTCATTCTTATCCCCCATTCTTTCTCCTCTCCAATGATTTCTTCTCCAGACTCTTCCATTTCAACAGTTAGCATTCGCATGTTTACTCATTATTAATTAGAAACAAAAATAAAGATCTGTTTAATTACTCGCATTTGAAGGCAGTTTTGGTATGTACAATAATTGATTCATAATCAACTATTTTCCATATGAAATCTCACTCTCACCTCTCCTTGATAGGAATTTAATCCGTCCGAATTGATACAGATTAAACAAAGTAACAGATTTGACATTTTTAAAATTCTTTGATAATTTGTAAGTAAACGCGCCTCTACATAACATAAACAATACACATAGCTGTTGTGCTAACAATTTCGAATAAATATCTATACCGTGGACTGAATTTGACGGTTACACTCGAGCTCAACTCATTGGGATCTCCCCACTCCCGTGAGAGACATAATGATTCGTGAACGAAGATGCAAATTCATAAAGGTGCATTTGAAACAGCGCAATCGTAGCCGGAAAAATAGTTTGAGCAGTCAAATTTCAAATTTGTTGCAATGACATCTTTCTTTCATGGCTCGGAAACAAAATGAGAATGAACGGTCGAGAACGACCACCTCCGCCCGACTGGGGGCGGTCGACCTCCTTATGCAATAGAGTTGCGACACGAGTTACTTTCTAAAGTTTGTACTCAGAGTGTGTCAGATTTCAACACGTGGTCGGCCCCCCCCCCCGCCATTTGCATGACTCTACGCGTACGAGGACGATGAATCATCATCGCGCGCTGTCCCTTGTAGTGCGGGCCCACCTTGTTACAGTCCGCCACATAATTGTTTCCCGATTCTATTATCTCGATACAATTTCAAAATAGCTCGAAAAATCGAAAGACTCTTTTTTCCAAAACAGTGTTGCGGATTCATTGCGATATATAGGTTTTTTGCCACTGTCTCGGAGATAGAAATAGAATATGACAAATGAGGAAGATTAAATAGTTTCTGAAATGTTCAAAAACCATAAAATTAATCAGAACAAATTAAGATAATTTTTCTTTGTAAAAATAAAAAATTGTATGCTCTAAATTTTTTAAAGTATTTTTAATTACAATATTTGTCGCTAAAATATTAAAAACCACATATTTTAGCGTTCTAATTCTAATAGCATTATGTTACACCACGGATCTACAATCTTAATTAAGATATAATTTTTATTTTTATTTACTTAGATCACAACCTAGCTTACTCTGACCTTAAAGATCAATTTATTAACAAAAATATATATGTAATACATTCATCAAAAATGTTATAATGTTCCTAAATATTTATCGTAAAGATTAGAAACATACAACTGCATGACTTGGGGTAATTTTCAGATATGAGATGGACCATGATCGAAGCAGGAAGCATAATGGGAACATTTCAGATATTTGCGGCTGATTTCTAGGACCTAGCGAAACATTAACTACAGAAGATGAAAAGACGTTAAGGAATCAAAAATTACTAAAGCAGCCACCAAAAACTACTGTTTTTGAGCGGCTCTTTTGTTGTTGGAAGGCCTCCACGTACCCTCTGTTAATATGTTCTTGATCTTATTCCTGGTTTTACTGGGAGTAAGAGGTCGGTCGACACTCGAGCCCACCCCTTGGATACTCCTAGGTGCGTCCTCGGCCCTCTTCAATTATTAGCTAAAGTTTAGTGGAGCTATCCTTCTCTACTGCTCCAGGTGAATGATTTCACAAATAATATCACTGCATGATTGATCGAGCTGGGCTAAAGATCAAGCTCAATCATGCATATATATACATGCACTAGATTGACTCAAGAATAAACAGACGAGCTCAACTTACTGGGGCTCTGTGTCTTAGTGATTTCCCTAGCTCAAATCCTCAGCTCTCTCTCAGTAACTAAAGAGCTAGCTTTTCTTCACTTCGCAGCAAGAATGGCACCCCTTAATCTTCATCTTATGGCCTCTATATTTGGAATTCTGGGTACTTATCGATCTCTTTTAAGAAGCTAGCCAGTATCATCTCCTAGCTCTCACCAAAACTTAACAATTATTAACTGTTTTATTAAAACCCCTTTTTTCAGCTCTCTAAAGTATCTCTTTGCAATTTCTATAGGTACCGTCGGCTCGTTCCTCGTTTACCTAGCTCCAATGTAATCTTTCTCTCTCTCTCTCTCTCTCTCTCTCTCTCTCTCTCTCTCTCTCTCTCTCTTTTCTCTGCGGTCTTCATGCATATGGGATTTCATGTGATTTGACTGACTGACATTGTTTCCTTTTTGTGCAGACCAACATTTTATTGGATTTACAAGAAAAAATCAACATATGGATTCCCATCTCTACCCTACTCAGTGGCATTGTTTAGCGCCATGTTGACGCTCTACTATGCCTTCCTCAAGACACATTCTATGATTATCATCGCTATCAATTCCCTTGGCATCTTAATTGAAACCGGGTACCTTGTATTGTTCATGATTTATGCACCACCAAAATCTAGGGTACTAATTAAACTCTCATTGTCTTCTCCCTTTCCTGTTTATTTTGTAATTAATTTGTATACTTTCACTTGTATATGTTAAGAGCGAAGAAGATTAATTAAATTAAAACTTCGATTGGTTTTGCAGATCTTCACAGCAAAGTTTCTTGGCCTCTTTAATGTTTTGGGTTTTGGTTTGATCGTATTATGTACATGCCTAATCCCAAATGATTTTCTGCGGTTGAAAATTGTTGGGTGGGTTACTATCGTGTTTAATGTTGGTGTATTTGCTGCTCCTCTTACTATTCTGGTACGTAATATAATTTCTTAACCTCATTTTATTTAATCTTTACTGTTTATAATTATAACGTACTCCACCTAATAGTAACTAATATTGATGTTCAACTCCTTTTACCCTTACTTTTTCAGAAACACGTTATCAAAACAAAGAGTTGCGAGTTCATGTCATTCTCTTTGTCATTAAGCTTAACCCTATGCGCTGTCCTGTGGTTCTTCTATGGCCTTCTAATAAGAGATTTATTCATAGCGGTACGATTTCTATCTTCCCTTTTTCCTTTACCTCTTATAGATCCACTAACCTACAATATATAATAAAGCTGATGACTTGTTGCTTTCTTTCCTGTTTGGTACATACAGGCACCAAACGTGTTAGGGTTTATATTCGGGATTGTGCAGATGATGATGTTCTACATCTACCGGAAGAGCACAAGGAAAGCTGGTTTACCGATAGATAGTCTAAATGATCAGACACTAAGCACAAACAGGCGGGTTGCTGTTCCGGAAAATGCTGACATGAGAGTAGCAATGACAATAATTGACATTGGTACTCAGATTCAGTTGAAAGCAGGGGACGCAAAGAAGAGTTCTGAAACTGATGATCATGAGAATCAACTACCAAAGCAGGGGCGGCCGGAAGGCAAGGGGTCGCCCACCACCGCCTTGGGACTCACACTCAGAAGGGCCTCAATATAAATATCTGTTCAACCGACAGGCCTCAGCCAAAAGCAAAAAACAGAAAAGGACCTCTCCTAAACAAATAACTTTTAAGCGGCTATGCTCATCTAGCTAGTGTAGTGTAGTGACATAAGTTTTTCATTTTTAAGTGAAAAATTTAGAATTTAGTGTTTCCTATTGTTATAAATCGAATATATTTATGTGGATGCGCTACAACCATGCAATAGTTGAACATTGCAATTGTGTTGAGTATGTAACTGTAATTTCATTGTATGAAAGACATTGTTAGTGTAATAGTCTAAATAGGAATTTTATTCCAATGAAATAATATATGTACTCAACTCTTCCGTATTGGAGAAGATTCAGAGTACTGACGTGCACTTACACTAACATGAATGGATGGTTAGATTGCATTAAATAAACCTTTTATTTTTTAAAAATAAGGTTGGTAATAAATATTAAGGGTTGAGATTATTTTATAAGTGTTGGGTTACTTACACCGTCGGTGCATAAAATAATTTCTATTATTGTATCTCTTTTCTTCTCTCTATTCTCTCCATTTCATAAAATTTTCTTTTTGATTCGATAGTCACAGTTCAACCTAATTAATTACTATAGTCAGTGTTCTTAATAGTTAGGCCCTGTATAAGTATTAAATAGTAAAATAAAATAAACGATTGACCTACTTTTGATCTAATCTAAAAGTTCTAAATAGTAAAATTGTTGCAGACTTGCAGCTACTAAAATAATGAGGCTTGTGCTTGAGGGCTGCCGCACCGCCCTTTTTTTCAAAAAAAATAAAAAATAATGAGGCTTGTTCTAATCTCGTTGTTGTACAGTTCAGTAGGACCAAAAACTTTATCGTGGGACATTGACCAAAGTAAGCAATCAAGCCACAATAATGAATTTCAATTATTACAAATTTATCAAGTAATGCTTGATAAGAGGGCATTACTGTAATGCTAACTCCACTCATTTGCCCATTCAAACCAACCTCCACGTTTGATGTCATTTACTTTATAATTTTACGATTGTGACCTGAAATGTTCTAAGATATATATAGTACATGAACAAGAAGAAACCCAAAAAAAAAAGGAAAAAAAAAAAAGAAACAGGAATGGAAAACCAACTAACCAGATAAGTTTTCAGCTTCCTCAAATCAAAATCCAATCACCGAGATTCGTCAGATCAGTCTGGAGATGAAGAGGAGAGTTAATAACGATACTAAAAATGATTAAAGAAGAAAGAAGGAAACGGCAAAAGTCAATCACAAAACAGCAATCATGTCCCTCACAACCTATAATATGAGAACCAAACCAATAGGAAATCATAAACAGCAAAGCTTTTGATTATTGTAAGCTGCAAAACTGGTAAAGTTCATCGATTTTCATAGTCACTTGCTATATAGCTATCCTTTACCTCAGTAACTGTGGCTTCTTCCAATCATTTTTAATTAACTAACTGGAGCTCTTCTATTTGTGGCCTGAAGCTAGAACCCTATTAGAACAGACACAATTTTCAACTGATCAATTAAACAAAGATAAAAGCAAAGATGGTGGCTTTGTGCTCGTCTGAGAAAACCAGCTTCTGGGTTAGCTCTGTTTTGAAAGCTATGGTCGTCAACACTGTTCTTGCTGTTCACAACTCTCTTTCTCTGTTGCTCTTTTATGTAGTGATTTTTGGGTTTTGAGGTGGATTTTGGCTCGGGTGTGAGGGATTAGAGTAGCCAGCTATAGAAGAGAGGAGAATCTGATCGATACACAGTAGAACAAAAAAAAATCTCAAATGAGGGCGGAACGGTCTTTTCCTGCCCCATGAAGTGTTCCTGACTGTTCCTAAGCCCCGCAAACTGTTCCTTACTGTTGCCTTAGGAACAGTGGCACAGTAGAACTCAACTTTCATATATAGTAAATTATCATCAAATGCATCTTTTGGGGTACCTACAAATTCACATCTTTTGGTACATGTACCACTAATAATCACTTCCTTTGTTAAAAACTTTCATAATTCCTTCGCCAAAATTGTTACTCTTTCTAATATTTTTCTTAACCATTTATAACACTTTAACCATTACTTTGAGCGTGAATTGCAAATTTCTTACACTGGATATGAAATCATTGAGTATGGAATCAATCATTAGGAATCTCCTCGTCCAAACAGTGCCAATTTCGGGTGGAGAGGTCAGAGGCGTGCTACTCTAATACTTTCTAAAAAGAGTAAAACCCACCACTAGGGTCAAAACTTTTCTCCATCGGACAAAATGATACCCAACTTTCAAAAGTGATCAAAATGATACCTAAATTTTTAAAAACAAATCAACTTGGTACCCAACTTACACCAATAGGTATCATTTTGATCACTTTTGAAAGTTGGGTATCAAGTTGATTTGTTTTTAAAAATTTAGATATCATTTTGATCATTTTTAAAAATTTAGGTGTCATTTTTATCACTTTTGAAAGTTTAGTATCATTTTGTCCGGTGGAAAAAAGTTTTGACCCTAGTGGTGGGTTTTACTCTTCTAAAAAAGAAGAAGAGACGTTGAAATCAATTTTTACTGTTAACCCCGGGCAAAGCTAGTCCAATAGCAAACCAACAATGAGTGTTTTGATTTCCACTTTCGTTGTTGGAGGGCCTCCGCGGCTCCACCCTTTTGCATGGGATGTTTTTGATTCACTTCGGTTTTAATGGATTTTTACATTGGTCAATACTAGCCCACCCCTTCGGGAACTCCAAGCTGTGCTCTCTGCCTTATTCAGTAATTAGCTAATTAAGCAAAAAAGCAAACTTATAGTGGAACTTACCAGCTAACTCTCTACTGCTCTAAGTGATTGCGAAGATAACAGTTTAATATGTAATGCCGGCCATCAGTGCATCGATGATCGAGCTGGGATATTTCTTACTGAATATATAAATGACTCGATAGGTGCAATAATCTACATCGACAAGCTCAACCCGAGCCCTTTGTTTTGATACTTCTCCCTAGCTAAACTCCCAACACTCTCGGTATAACTAAAGAGCAGAGCTTCACACCAATAATGGGAGCCCTTGATCTTGATCTTATGGCTTCTGTGTTTGGAATTTTGGGTACTCGTCTTTCTTACAACTCTGGCTAGCTACTTCATAGAGCTATCTCTAGCTCTCACCAAAACTTTATTAATTATATCTTCTCTGTTTTATTTCAGCTCTCTAACGATATACTCTGTTTTCTCCTGTTTCTTAAATTTCTGTAGGTACCATCGTCGCGTTCCTCGTTTACCTATCCCCACTGTAACCTACCTCTCTCTCTCTCTCTCTGATCTTCATGCATACGGGATTTCATGTCATATTCTTCATGCATAATGGTATTAATTTGTTTCTATTTTATTCTTTTTGCAGACCAACATTTTATTGGATTTTCAAGAAAAAATCAACACAAGGATTCCCATCTATACCCTATTCAGTGTCATTGTTTAGCGCCATGTTGACATTCTACTATGCCTTCGTCAAGACAAACTGTTTGCTGCTCATCACGATAAATTCCATTGGCTGCTTCATCGAAACCGTGTACCTTGTTGTGTTCATGATATATGCAACACCAAAATCCAGGGTACTTAAATCACATTGTATTCTCCCTTTTCTGCTTATTTTTTATACCTGCACTAAAAATAAGTACGTGAAGACTAAACTAAAAATTTGCTTTCCATTTTGCAGACTTTTACAACAAAGCTGCTTATTCTGTTTAATATCTTGGGTTATGGTTTGATGTTATTGTGTACAAGCCTGGTCCCAAATGTTCTTCTGAGGTTGAAAGTTGTTGGGTGGATAGTAATCGTGTTCAATGTCTGTGTGTTTGCTGCTCCTCTTACAATTATGGTAAAATTAATATAGCATCTAACCATGATTTAATTATATAGGGAAGAGATAGACTCTAGTGAGAACTTTCAAATCAACGGTTAGATGAGTGATCCTAATTTTAGTTGAAATATAATTCTACAAATACATATCACCAACCGTTGATTTAAAAGTCATCATAAAGTCCTCATTTAAAGGTCTTTATTAGAGCCTCACCCATATTATATGTATACACACACATACACACAGAGATCCATTTTTTTGGCCATTTTAAAGGATCACTTATTAGACTAACTTTTCGATCACATATTCACATCTCAACCATTCAGTTTTTAGGTTTATATGAGTAAATTATCTCTGCAAATTTTCAGCCAAATAAGATAATCGTTAAATCATTTATAATTGCGATTTACAATTATAAAGGTTGGACAGATTCGGTTCGTCCATTGAATTAATCTAGTTCGATATCTTAACGATCATTAATTTGACTGAAAATTTACATAAGTGATCTATACATTAGGACCTAAAAACTGAATGGTCGAGACGTTGAAATGCTATCGAAAAGTGGATTCCATAAGAAATCCCTTACGATGACCCCAAAAAAAATCCATTAATAGAAGGGCTCAAAATATACTTATATATATATATATATATATATATATATATATATGAGAGATATCAACTGTTTTTAACTCCAGCTGGTAAGAATTAATATTGATATATTGAATTCCTTTTACTCTTACATTTTCAGAGGCAGGTTATTAAAACAAAGAGTGTGGAGTACATGTCATTCCCTTTGTCATTGAGCTTAACCCTGTGCGCTGTCATGTGGTTCTTCTATGGCCTTTTAATAAGAGATTTATTCATAGCGGTACAATTTTCTCTCTTTCCTGCTTAATTTGTTCACCTCTTATACAGATCCACTGACATGTTCTTTATGCTGATAACTGTGCTGCTTTGTTTCATCTTTGTACGTATAGGCACCAAACGTGTTAGGGTTTGCGTTCGGAATTGTTCAGATGATTATGATCCTCGTCTACAGGAAGAAAACCAAGATAGCTGTCTTGACGGAATTCCGTCTAGGTGATCTGATACCAAGCGTTGCTGCTCCACTAAATGATGACATGACAGTAGCAATTGTCATTAATTCTCGATCGGAAGCTGGGGACGCAAAGAAGAGTTCTGAAACTGATGATGATCAGAATCCATTGGAGGGCCGGCCCAACGGCAAGGCGACCTTGGCCGCTGCCTACGGCGTCATCTTGAGAAGGGGCTCAATTTAAATAATTACGTCCTGTATATATATCTGTACTTATTCATGAACTTTTCAATCCCAAAAATATGAAATAAGAGGTACGAAGAGGCCCCTCAGCCTAAAGCAAAGAACTGGAAAGGACCTCTTCGATACAATACAAGCTCCCAAATTCTGTAATTGGTGAAGAGATTAGATTGTGGATTCTGTAATTGGCGAATGCAAACTAATTACTTATTAGGTGTCAAGTACATTTTAAACACGCATATATGAACGTTAAGAATATGTAACGAGGGTATTATCGTAATATCATTAGAACTGTATAAGGACCGTTGCTGTATTTTTCATTTCATACAATTCCCTTTATCAAAATGTATTCCTTTGCAGACAATCTCTCGTGCCTCCCTTCTCATTCTTCTTCCTTTGTCCTTTTTTTATCAATAAACCATGGATGTTATCATGGTATCAGAGCGTCTAGGCTCGCGCCATTGATCCTGAAGCTCTAGTTCCTCTTTGTTTTGCTCGCGCCATCAATTTCTATCCCCTAAACCCCAAATTCGACATCACCTGCATGCATCTTAAGGCTTCTGCAATGGATTCTCGCTCAAAGCTTGAGCAAGATCTCATTATCTCATTATCTATGATTTCCAAGTATCACGGTTGCTCCAGTTTACTTCGTCGAGGATTCCGTAATTGCTTTCTTCACTCATCGGTCACCGTGGATTTGCATTTTCACTCTGTTGAATCAAGATTGCTTCGATTATTCACTCGAAAATGCAGATTCACTCTCTCATCTCATGGAGAGAGAGTGTCTATATATTGATAGCCTAGACTTGCAAATTCTTCAATTGTCATTTGGTGATATGAGGATGTGTTCTTCTGATATATGATCTTGATGATTATGGATTCCTTCATCTGCCTGCATTCTTTCCGCATTGTACTACCTAGGTGGTGAATCTTTTGATGACATAAGGTTGGTTGCTGTTGTTTAGTGTTTTCCACCCACTAACAAATTAAACAAGACCTTGGAGATGTATAACAACTCTGGAGATGTCCAGTCCTCCGTATAACATAACCTTTGGAGTACAACATAACTCTTGGAGATGTCCTGTTCTCCGTACGTAATTCCGTATAACAAAACTTTGGAGATGTCTTGTTCTTCACTTCTTCTAAAAGAAAATCTTGCAGTGAGTCAGAATCCAAATTGAGAAGTGGATGGAAACATTATTGTGCAGCGTCTCAGAAGTTTATGCAGTATATGATTGGGTGATGCAGAACAGTTGGAGTCAAAACTATATGATGTGAATAAAGCCATGTTGAAGAATTGTGGGTTTGATGTTTTCTTAGTCTTGTCTTCATTAGCTAAAATATTGCCATTGAAGTTCTGAAGCTAAGGTGATAAAGGCCATTTGCAAGATGCATTGCTATAAAAATCAGCAACTAGAGGGTTTGCTCAACTGGAGTGATGTCTACATGTTCGATCTCGAAGAGTGAAGGCAAAATGCCTCCCCTCCATCAAACACATTTATAACTTGGACCAGATGAAGTTCCAGGCTTTGAAGATGAGCCTTGGAGTGTTCACTGCATTCACTCCAAGGCTTTGAAGATGAGCCTTGGAGTGAACATGGCCATGATGTACCCTTCTACATGCATTCCAAACACATTTATGACTTGGACTTGATGAAGTTCCAGGCTTTGAAGATGAGCCTTGGAGTGTTCACTGCATTCAGCAGTGTGGCTGTTCTGCTCTTACTTTTGATTCTGGATGTCAATAGCTGCAGTGAATGACTTGAATATCTACCTTGTTAGTCTATGATTTGCAAGAGGTGAAAATGTGTCTCTGCTAGCTTCATGATACATACTCTTGGTTGTTTGAAGTGTGACAGAAGCTACAGTACTAGTGTTCTACTTCTTCCTGTCCATTCGACATTTGATATGTAAATGGAAGTTGATGTGTCAATGGATGCTCCAGTTTACATACAATTGACAGTTTTAACAAGGCTGCTTGCAATGACCTGCTCTGCTACAGATCTTACTTCCTAACTTGGTATAGTTGTCATCTAATCCATTACTATTGCTGTTGTGCATACTATTGCTATACCAGATCAGAGGAAGTCGACTTCCTTTCTCATTGAATCTTGGGTTATTATGTATCCAACCATATGCAGTTGTTACACAAGTAGAATGCATTATCAGATTTGAATGGGGATTGATGTGGATAGACACGTTGAGGGGGGTTTTACCAAATGGTGTCAAGGAAGTTGTGGTTCCTGGTCCATTGCTTCGCACATATCAGACATGGTTGCTGCATCCTTGTGTTCTCTGTCCTTGCTGCTAGAAGCAAGGCTTCTTGTGGTTTGACTATGCTTGAACCCTTTTGACTAATGATTCTACGAATGCAAAGAAGGGAGGAGAAAGAAAATTCAATGGTCTGGCTCTACAAGACGACATTGAAATCTGATGGTATTGCTGATCTATATCATGGATTCTATATATCATGTGTTGGTATCATTGTTTACCATGGTCTGTACTTCTGGACTATACGTATGATTCACTCAAGCTTGTGACTGTGGAAAGTTCAGAGAGAAAGGGTCATGTGGGCAGTATTTGCTTAAAGGTTTTTACTCATAGTTAGTTAATACGCGTATAATTAAAAAAAACTTCAGTACGGCGTATTGAAATTGTAGACTCTGTTTTTTTTCGCGTATTATTGAGCTAGACCTTTTAAAAATACGTTTTATACACGTATACGTTTTATACGGAGTAAAAATACTTGGGATTTGAAAAAAATTAAAGCGCTAGTTAATTAAAACGCGTATAAAGCTTCAGTATGCGTATAATTGAAGAAAAACTTCTGTATAGCGTATTGTAATTCAAGCGCCTGATTATATTTTACTTGGGTGCCATATCCTTTTTTTTTTTATTCATGTTTTATCACATATCATAAATGATACCAGACTCTAAACACATCCTATGGGTGTGGATAATTATGTGAAAAGTTATTCCACAGAATGTGGAGAAAATTGCTGCACATATTGTTTTTGATTTTTGATTTTTTTGGTTAAATTTCTTTTGATTTTCTTTTATTTGTGAATTGACCATTTTGTCTTTCTCAAATATTTAAGTTCAAATGTTTTCTAATATTTGAGGGATATTTTGGTAAAAATTTTCTGTTTTGGCTGACAAACTCTATTCTCTTAATAATTGTATAGATAAAATAAAAGCAAGATTTTAGAGTAGATTATTAGTTATTTTCTTACAAAAACAGTGTTTTATATATCCGTATTTTTAACCCGTTTTTTCTACTACTTGCCGAATTATACACGTATAATTCAAACTTATAAATTTGCCATATCGCGTTTTTTTGACCGAATATTTGACCGTATCGTTAGACTAGGTAAACCGAATAATACACGTACGTTTCTTTGCCGAATTATACGCGTCCCGTTTTTTCTCAGGTTTTATACATCAGGCCAATCTCTGGGTGGTTATTGGGTTTAATATTGCTGTTCCAACCAATATGCCTGATACCCAATTAATGAGGGTATAGAACTATATGAGAGGGATGTTGGAATATGTAACGAGGGTATAGAACTATATGAGGATCTGTTAACTGTGTTTGGATGCGGGAAAATACGGTGGAATTTAATTAAAAAAATTAAGGATTTCACAATTTCATCTCTCCAATTTCCCCGTTTGGTATCCTATTCCACAAAATCTATAAATGACGCAAAAGAAAATTCGAGGGAATTGGAGGTCGAGATTTTCGGTTTCAATTCCCTCAAAATTAGACGTTATTTGTCAATTCCTTCCAAGCTAATTCACTGTATGTACCTTTTTTTCTACCGAATCATTGTTTATCGACTCTGCAACTAGAACTAAAACCCAAATCTCAAATCCTAATAAAAATGGGTGGTGCCAGCAACAGGTTCTTGAGCCTACTCTCCACCACGACGCACCCTTTGCCTCTCCATCTCCCCCACCGCTTCCCTTGTCTCCTCCTCCGCCTGTCTCGCTGCTCGTCCAGTCCCTCACTCTTGTCTCACCTTCATCATTCTACCCTCTCTTGTCGCTCCTTCCAAATCTGATTGTTAGAGGAGACGGTGTCATCCTTGTTTCACCTCCACTGGACAGCTTGATTATAATTTGGTGAAGGAAAACTGGATTGGGTGAATTGTATTGGGGAAATGGATTGTCGTTATATTTAATTAAAAATGGTTCTGTGTATTCTAATTTTAGTTCTCTAACTGAACAAGATTCTTGAATTACTATGGCTTCAACTGTACTTCTGAGGCAGCTAAAAAAAAGAATGGGGTTTTGTTGAATATGAATTTGGTGCTAAACAATAAAAAATGACATCTTCTTATTTACTCTGTATATTTTGTTGTTGTTGTTGTTGTAGCTGTTGCTTTGGTTCATGAGTGATGATGATGATGATTTGGTTGCTGCAAAGAGGCATGGAAGCAAAATTTGTAAATAGATTATGTCGAAATTACTTCACTAGTTTACTATTTGCATGAACAAAGGCCTGAAATTTGCTAATATGGTATTATAGGTTCTGAATGATTTATGCTTACTGTTGATGTCATTGTGAATTGGTTATACATGTCATTGCGCTCATTGTTTTTCTTGTTTTCTTCGCTTTTTTGATGAATGCTTTGCTCTGCTCTCATTTTATTGAGCCATAAGTAACAATTGTCATACTTTTGAATTCTTGTCATTTTTAAAATTCTATATGATGATATCCAAACAATGGAATTCTCAATTACTAGAATTTAATTCCTAGAATCATAATTCTTGTTATTTAAGAATATTTGTGGAAATTGAAAATTTTTCATCCAAACACACCCTTACTGTATTTTTAATTTCACACAATTAAATAAAATGTAGTCATTTGTAGACAATCGTTCTCTCTCTTCTTTCTTATTTATCTGTGCTAAGAAAAGCCCGCACGCAAAAAACTCGGAAATTAACTGGTCTTGCGTGCTAAACCAGTTGGAACCCGTTAACTCAAAACCTTTCCCAAAACCCATTTCGACTCTTTCCGTCTTTTGGCAACCACTAAAAGCGCGAGCAGATCAGCCTTGACCCTTTTCTTTTCCATCACCCAAAACCCAATTCTCTGTCTCTCTTCTCTCTGTGTTTTGCTTCCTCTCTCCAAAGGTCTTCACTTTCTTACAGTTTTGGGATTTTGCTGCGTTTTGCGCAAGTTCTCAAGGTATTGGGATTTCTTAAATGATTTGATTTCTACTCTTCGGAGAATTAGGGTTTCTGGTTTGGTTTGATTTCAATGTGGTCTGAGTTTACCGGCTTTAGATGAATTTAGGTTGCTTGAACAAGCTGTGTTAAATCCTATTTGCTGTTATTTGATAGCTCATTTGGATTCTTATACATAAATTTTCGGTAGAGGAGAACTGTAAATTCTGAAATGAGAACCTCCCTCCCGCTACGAGTTAGATGATGCGTCAGTTCAATTATGAAATTAGCTTGTATTCCTAGCAATTCTCTCGAACTTCTACAAATGTGCTTGTTCTGCAAAGTAAGGGTGTCTCTGGTTAAGCTTTTTAAGTTTTTGTTTGCTGTTCTTGTTGGAGCAGCCTAATGGCTTTCGTCAGCTTTTTTCTTTGGGACGTGTGCTATCCCTTGCTCTCTGCCCATTCCATTATGTTTGGTATGTTTGTTTGTAATTGTTGATTGTTTTTTTTGTTTTGGATCAAATAAGAACTTCATTAATAAAAACGAAGATTACAATGAGAATGGGAGATAAAAGCTTCAACCGAAACTTTTCCCACTTTAGACGTCAAGGTGGACGTCTATACTGACGCACTGTGGAAACCACACTAGGCCCCGACTCCAAACATACTAGAGAAAAACTTAACTAAAAAGACTAAACTAGCACCAAACAAACTGGCAGAAACAACAAAACGTGTAGGAGCAGAATCAGCAAAGAACACTAACTCCCACCCAGAATCCACCGGGCCAACATTTGATCGACCAAGCCAACACTTGTCGTTGCTTTGAACCCGACCAAAGGGATTGCTGGACAGTCAGACCTAGGACTAAAGAAAATCCAACACCGTCATCCCACCACTACTCCAAAAACGCCATCGCTTCCCACCCAAAACCTGATAGGAATAACCTCCTAAAAAGCCAATAATGCTTGTCTATGCCACATGCAGACTTTTTGCAGACTCTAAATTAGGCAGGACCAACCCTCAGGAAGGCGAAAGTGATGATTGTCTCTGCCACAACTTGTAGTTCGCCCGACCTAACACAAACCAGCTAAAAACCACAAACCAAATCCAACGAAACCAAGACTACAACCTTAACTCGACCCAACCACCACAAAATCAAGCCCTAAAACACTAGTGACAGTGGCCCAAGCACGCAAACCCGGCCCAACAACGTCTTGCCCCAACTCAGAACACCAACCCTGCAGGCCGCCGCAACCACCACCAAAGCCTAGACCAACCATCTTCCACCCTGCCGCTGCACCAGGGTAAAACGTCGACCCACCACAACACCAAGCAGTGAGACAACCCCCACGCGCCGCCCGCCGCCGACGACCCATCCAATCTGATTGGACCACCATCCACAACCTTCTGCCAATATCCCCAAGCCCAGAAGATGAGCCTCCGTGTCCAAAGCCACCAATTCCCAGGTTGGATTCATGAAGAACCAGATCCGATCCGATCAACCCCGAACCAACCACGAGCCTTGGGATCCCAGCCTGAAGCGCAACCAACTGTGGGTTCCTTACCAAACAACCAACTACCCCACTAGTCGTCCACGAACAGATCTAAGGTGGAAGGATTCTGATCTCGCCATCCTCCCTCCATGCCTCATTTGTCGGCCTGCCTATACTCAGAACAACCAAGTAGACGATAATGGATCTTCAACTCGACCCCTGCTACCCTCCAACAAACACCAGTACCAACTAAGAAGGCAAAAAAACTAGAAAAACTAAGAAAGCTGAGGAAAACAAAGCTCCCCTCTCGGACCAAGACGCAGCGGCAGAATCTCCAGCTACGTCCGGCCGGGAGAGCATGAAGGCTGGTTTTTTTTTTTCCTTTGGCAGGCTTCCCTAGGTCAAGCCTCTAGCCAATCTTGGTGTGCGGGTTTTTCACATTTTTTGTAATTTTGTTGATTATTCTAAAAACTTGTTATTAATTCGTGTAATTGTTGATTGTTACTGGTCTGGCTTTGAAAAAAAAGTTTGAAAAAAAAGTGCTCACGGGTTTAGCCAGTGAAAATTGTTAAGCTAACGGGTTTTTACCGTGTCGACCAGTTAAAAACTCACACGGTACCCGCACGTTGCCAGGCGTACTCTACTTTATCTTTATATCGATCACGTACTCTTCGAGTTTTGAGGTTGTTCGATCTCTAAGCACTGATTAATTAAAGACAACTATATATTATAAAGGTGTGACAAGATTGCTACCATTATTTTGGATGCTTGATATCCTGGCAAACTTGTAGTTTAAGAAAGGTCTTGAGAAAAAGCAAAGACCTATTGAATTCAGAAGGCAAGTACTATTGAGTTTATGAAAGTAGTTTAGCAAGCAAAACTAATTTTGATCTTGTACCAATTAAGTTTATGAAGGTAGTTTTGGTACGTGCACGCTACCCAAACCACTTATGTGAAAGTTAGTTTTGTACCTACCAATTAATTTGACCTAATTTGCACTTTGGTCCGTATACTTCTGTCCATATTTTTATCAGAAGATATGAAAAGATGTTCGAAATAGACCCTTGAGCCACCATAAAAAGATGTTCGAAATCAATTTTGACTTCTAATAAGCTTTTAGCCCACTCAAGAAATATATAACCCCAAAAAAGGTGAATATGTAATAGTGAAAAGCAAGTCCAATGCATAGCAACCATATTAAGTTATTACATTGGATGTTCTTGATTTGCTTCTAATTCTAAATCCTTTTGGTCTAGACTAGACCACTCCGGAAACTTCTAGTTGGTACCTCTGCCTTCTCGTCATTTATTAGCTAGCTAGCAAACAGAAGCTTATAATGGAGCTTCCCTGCGCAAGCGTCCTCTAATGATTTCACACATATTGGATGTTCATATTGTGTAATGCAATCATGCATGATTGAGCTCCCCATTTTCTTTACTCGTATATATACGTTCACTCGATCAATGCAGGAACTCGGATCAAAACTTCTACTTGAGTCCTTGTGTTAAAGAGCTTTCCCTCAAAGCCACAAACTCTCGGTCAGTCATTTACGAGCAGAGCTGAGCTTTACATTCAAGAATGGCAGCCCTTGATCTTCATCTTATGGCCTCTGTGTTTGGCATTCTGGGTAATGTATCTAGTATAGCTATCTAGTTGATGTAGCTATCTTCTAGCTTTTACCAAATAAGCAAATCTTAAACAGTATTCTGTTTTACTAATGTTTCAATTCTCTAAATTAAAGTCTCTGTGTTTACCTCTGTTTCTGAAACTTCTATAGGAACCATCGTCGCCTTCCTCGTCTACCTTGCCCCACTGTAATCATCTCTCTCTCTCTCTCTCTCTCTCTCTCTCTGATTTTCATGCATATGGGATTGACTAACTTTGTAATCTTTTGCAGACCAAAATTTTATAGGATTTTCAAGACAAAATCAACACAAGGTTTCCAAGCTATACCCTATTCGGTGGCATTGTTTAGCGCCATGTTAACGCTCTACTATGGCTTCCTCAAGACAAATGGTTTGTTTCTCATCGCGATCAATTCCATTGGCTGCTTCATCGAAACTGTGTACCTTGTAATGTACATGATTTATGCACCACCAAAAGCCAGGGTACTCTTCCATCTTTTCTGCTTATTTTGTATACTTGCACTTGATTATTAAGTATAAACATAAAAGTAAAAAATTGATTTTGCAGATTTTCACAGCAAAGCTACTTGTTCTGTTTAATGTCTTGACTTATGGTTTGATCTTATTGGGTACAAGCCAAATCCCAAATGTTCTTCTGCGGTTGAAAGTTGTTGGATGGATTAATGTTGTGTTCAATGTCTCTGTGTTTGCTGCTCCTCTTAGTATTATGGTAATTCCATTCATGCTTTACGTCTTAATTATTATCCCTTTTTGGTTGATCCATACTAAATACTTGATTATTAATTCCATTGACTTGTTTTTTCAGAGGCTGGTTATTAAAACAAAGAGTGTGGAATACATGTCATTCCCTTTGTCGTTCTGCTTAACTCTTTATGCTGTTATGTGGTGTTAGAACTGTGATAATACATACAAATCTAGCTATATCCAAATGAATACATGTAGATAGACATGTCTGTGCAAAATAGAACAAGGATAGATACAACATCAGCAATCCCAATTTTCCAATTGAAAATATTGAAACTAGAAGAACATCATACTTACGTGAAGAACTTGACTCATTCATTTTGATCTTCTCCTGATTACACCTTTATAATTCTCCTATAAGTGGATGAAACTGTTTTATGAATGAGAATAAATGGACGTGTATCAGCAGGGACCAAAACCTGATTATATATGAAGCTTAGTGTCACGGGCCGAACTTTGCAATGCGCAAAGTGGACCGTGCGGCACTTGCTAGCAAGCAAGTCAGCCAAGTGAGTACCTTGCAAGGAACAATGAAAGCCACACGATATTAAAATAGTGCTAGCAACAAGCAAGAACACAATTATATAGACGTTGGGCAACAACGAAGAACAATGAATAATCGAAAGGAAAGATCAAAGGGCAATCTCACGGGACACAGATGATTGAATAATTCCTCTTTTATTGATGGTAAGACGGCAAGGGAGGCAAAAGTACATGTGCTTACCTATACTGGCTCACTAGTCTAAACTATGCCGACTAGGAACTCCTCCCCCAAAGAGCATATCGGCCTTACATGAACATGACAGGAGGAAACATGAAAAAGGCCGAGAAGACTAATGCTAAAATAAAATAAATTACATAATTTGTAAATTACCAAAACATCCCTAGCACGCAAGCAAACCAACCAAGGGCTTGACTAATGACCCTGGACAAGGTTGCTTGCGGCATTACAAGTGCGGCCCCTAACATCCTCCCCCACTTAAGCTGTCGGCGTTCTCGACGACAGCGGTGGTCTTGAAGTCTTCAATCTTCTGCTGGAACTTCGTCTTCAGGACTTCAGCATTCTCCCAACTGGTTTCTTCATCTCCAAGACCCTTCCACTTGACCAGGAACTGCTGGCATGGGCGCCTTGACACTCGGACCACTCTCTCTGCTAGGATCTCCTCCACTTCTTTTGGCTTGGGTGGTCTGATGTCGACGTGCTCTCGAACAGGCTTGTTGCGTGATTGATCTTCACGGTCTGGCTGGTGTGGCTTGAGGTTACTAACGTGGAAGACGGGGTGAACTCTCATCCAGGCGGGGATATTGACTTTGTAGGAGCATTTCCCCACTTTAGAAAGGATGGGGAGCGGTCCTTCATACTTCCGGAATAGTCGCTTGTCTCTGGAGCGTAGGAACCTGAGCTGTTCCGGGAGCAGCTTGACAAGGACCATGTCCCCTGCTTGAAACTCCCTGGGCTTGCGGCCTTGATCTTCCCACTTCTTCATTCGCCTCGCCGCTTTCTCTAGGTAGGCTTGAGCGATCTTGGCATTGGTCTTCCACTCTTTTGTGAAGTTGAAAGCACGCGGATTCGTCCCTTTGTAGACTTCTTATACAGTGTGAGGCAAGAGAGGCTGTTGGCCAGTGACAATTTCAAAAGCACTCTTGTTGGTGGATGAGCTCTTCTTCGAGTTGAAACAAAATTGTGCAACATCGAGCAATTGTGCCCAATTTTGTTGATTGGCATGAACGAAATGGCGCAAGTATTCCTCCAACATCCCGTTGAACCTTTCTGTTTGCCCATCAGTCTGTGGGTGATAACTTGAAGATATGTTGAGCTCAGACCCAAGCAACTTGAATAGCTCGGTCCAGAATGTCCCCGTGAACCTAGTGTCACGGTCGCTGACAATGTTCTGAGGCACACCCCAATACTTTACCACATGCTTGAAGAAGAGGCTTGCTGTGTCTTCCGCCGAACAATACTTTGGGATTGGCACAAAGGTGGCATACTTCGAAAACCTGTCAACCACCACTAGGATGCCTGATAAGTCTCCCACCTTCGGGAGGTTAGTAATAAAGTCAAGGGAGACACTTTCCCACGGGCGAGTCGGTATAGACAGTGGTTCCAACAGCCCTGGAGTCTTTTGACGTTCAATCTTGTCTTGCTGGCATGTTAAGCAAGTCTTGGTGTATTCCGTGACATCGTCTCGCATCTGGGGCCAATAGTAACCCTGCTTGAGGAGTGCATGAGTCCTCTGCTATCCAGGGTGACCTGCCCACAGGGTGTCGTGACACTCCCTCATGAGCATTCTTCGCAATCCGTCAGCTCGCGGAACAAACACTCGTCCTCCTTTGGCCATCAATATGCCATCCTCCATCCAAAATCGACGGCTCTTCCCTTCCTTCACCAGTTTCATGAGGGATTGCACCACGGAATCCTTCTCCAGACTCTCCTTGATACGTTGCTTGATGTCGGTGGCAATGATGCTACTCGACAAAGTGGCCAACACCTTGAGGGTGGCAAGGTCGGCCTTGCGACTTAGAGCATCAGCAACTTGGTTTGTGTGCCCGGCCTTGTGTTCGAAATGGAAGTCGAACTCGGCGAGAAACTCTTGCCATCGAGCTTGCTTCGGAGTTAACTTCGGCTGGGTCAGAAAGTGGCTGACGGCAGAATTGTCTGTCTTCACCAGGAACTCTGACCCCAACAAATAGTGTCGCCATGTCCTCAAACAGTGAACTACGGCTAGCAACTCCTTCTCCTGAGCCGCGTACCTCCTCTCAGCTTCCGAGAGTTTATGACTTTCATACGCAACAGAATGCCCCTATTGCAGCAGGACTCCCCCTAAGGCGAAGTCAGAAGCATCTGTTTGGACTTCAAATGGCTGACTCAGGTCGGGTAAGGCAAGGACCGGTCTTCCATCACGGCCTTCTTCAAATCTTGAAAGGCCTTCTCACAATTACTACTCCAGTCCCATGTCACTCCCTTCTTCAAGAGTTCAGTTAAGGGGGTCGTCTTCTTTGAGTAGTTCTCAATGAAGCGTCGGTAGTAGTTAGCCAACCCAAGGAAAGAGCGTAACTCTTTCACGTTCTTGGGGTTTCGCCACTCCTTTATGGCTTCTACTTTCTCCATATCCATCCTGATTTGACCCCTTTCAATAATGTGACCTAGAAACTTGATGGTCACTTGCGCGAAGGAGCACTTTTCGCGCTTGACATACAACTGATTGTCCCGCAACCGTTGGAACACCAACTTTAGGTGCTCTACATGTTCTTCTAGGGTAGAGCTGTACACCACTATGTCATCCAGATAGACTACCACGAACTTATCTAAGTACTCGTGGAAGACTTGGTTCATCAACGTGCAGAATGTGGCTGGCGCATTGGTCAACCCGAATGGCATCACCAGGAACTCAAAGGCGCCATAACGGGTGACGCACGTTGTCTTGGGTTCATCTCCTTCTGCAATGCGGACTTGATAGTACCCCGAGCGGAGGTCTAGCTTTGTGAAATACTTGGCACCACTGAGTTGGTCAAACATATAAGCAATCAGAGGGATCGGGTACTTGTTGCGCACCGTGACTTTGTTGAGGGCCCGATAGTCCACACACAGTCTCCAACTTCCATCGTGCTTCTTTTGAAACAACACGGGCGCACCAAATGGGGCTTTAGATGGCCTAATGAATCCTGCCTTGAGCAGGTCCTCAAGCTGCTTTCGAAGTTCCGCCAGTTCTGGGGGAGCCATTCTGTAAGGCGCCTTTGCAGGCGGTTTGGCCCCCGGAAGCAGTTCAATCTCATGGTCCACACTCCTTCTCGGGGGTAATTCCTTGGGAAGTTCGGGAGGCATCACATCTACATAGCTCTCCAATACCCCCTCGATCTCCTTCGGAATCACTTCTCCTTTAATCTCATCCCTTATCATGGGAACTGCTACATAAGTAGGCTCATCACGCTTCACGCCTTTCTTGAACTGGAGGGCGGACAAGAGGCGGGGTTCACTTGGTTGTTCGATTCGTGCGGGAACCACACACGGCCTTTCTCCCATAATGAGCAAGTGTTGGGCACTAGGAATGGGAATGGCTTTGTTCTCCAACAAGAACTCCATTCCTAATATGACATCAAAGTCGTCCATCCGAACAACTACGAGGTCGGTCTTCCCTTGCCAGTGACCCAACTTGAGTGATACCCCTCGAGATAGGCCCGTTGTGGGTGAGGCCTTTGAGTTCACAGCTTTCATGCGGCCCACATCCTTCTCCAACTTCAACCCTAACCTCTGCGCTTCAGCTTCTGACACAAAGTTGTGAGTGGCCCCTATGTCAACCATCACACTCTTGGCTCATTTCCCATTAATACTACCATCTACGAACATCAAGCCTTTAGCTTGGGACTTCTTAGGTGATCGTGGTTGTTTCTCCACCGCACCCAAGAATCTCAAAGCTCCCATGTGACCAGGTTCCTCCTCCGGCTCTTGCTGATCCTCTATTTCCTTCGATTGAATATGAGCCTGTAGAGCAGAGAGAGCAGTCTTATGAGGGAATTCATTCACTCGATGAGGTCCTCTGCATAAGAAGCATGCTAGTGGCTTTGGAGCATAGCCCGAGGGATTAAAAGGTCGAGGGGTGAAGACCCCTGTCGAGGCAACAGGCTTGGACGTTGCCGTGTCCCTCGCGTTCACTGTTCTCCTGTCCCCTCCTTCTTAGTTGGAAAATTTGGACTCCGCTCCCCCACTTCTACTCTGTCCGGGCCTTACATTTCTGTTGACATTCGCATTCGGAAACGGCTGAGTCCTCTTAGACGAGTTCTCTTCGAAAGTGTAGTCAGTCAACCTTTCAGCAGCAGCTTGTGCGGAGGCCAAATCTTGGACCCTCTGCCGCTGAAGCTCTGTCCTCGCCCATGGCTTTAAGCCTTCAAGGAAATAGAACAGTTGATCCTTCTCTGACATATCCGGGATGTCAAGCATGAGCACAGAGAACTTGTTCACAAAGTCTCTGATGTTGTTGGTGTGCTTGAGCTCCCTTAGTTGTCGTCTGGCAATGTATTCAACATTCTCGGGGAAGAACTGAGCCTTGAGCTCCTTCTTAAGGTCTTCCCAAGTGTCAATGGTGCATACTCCCCTTTGGATGTCATTATACTTGGTTCTCCACCATAGTTTTGCGTCTCCCGACAAATACATTGTTGCCATGTTCACCTTCACCTCTTCCGAGTCTGGCTTCACTGCTCGGAAGTATTGCTCCATATCAAATAAGTAATTCTCAAGCTCCTTGGCATCTCGCGCCCCTCCAAATGCTTGAGGTTCTGGTATCTTTACCTTCCTGTAGTCCGTCACAGGTTGGTTTCCCATCGCACGGATGGTCAGGTTGAGCTTGGTACTCATCTCCACCAGCTCGTTCCTGAATGCATCAATGGTGGCTCGGACATCTTCCGCCATATTGTCCACCGTCACCTGGAGTGTGTCAAGGGCATCACTCATTGCCCCCATTTGCTCGTTCGGAACGGGAGTTTCTTCCTCATCTCTCTCCCTTCCGCTTCCCCAAGCTTTACATTTTTCAAGGGCCACAACTCGGTCCTTTAGGCTCTCCACCTCTATCATCCGCGCCGCCAACCCATCTAGGTCGACGCGGTCCAACACATTTGTGATATCAATCAACCTGTCGGGCACCCCCGCAAGTTCTCCGAGTTGCTGGTCATACCCATCGAATCTTTGTTGGTTTGTCATCTTGCCTGTCATCGTAGTGAGCTTCTTGAGCCGAGTTGGCTCTGATACCAACTGTCACGGGCCGAACTTTGCAATGCGCAAAGTGGACCGTGCGGAACTTGCTAGCAAGCAAGTCAGCCAAGTGAGTACCTTGCAAGGAACAATGAAAGCCACACGATATTAAAATAGTTCTAGAAACAAGCAAGAACACAATTATATAGACGTTGGGCAACCACGAAGAACAATGAATAATCGAAAGGAAAGATCAAAGGGCAATCTCACGGGACACAGATGATTGAATAATTCCTCTTTTATTGATGGTAAGACGGCAAGGGAGGCAAAAGTACATGTGCTTACCTATACCGGTTCACTAGTCCAAACTATGCCGACTAGGAACTCCTCCCCCAAAGAGCATATCGGCCTTACATGAACATGACAGGAGGAAACATGAAAAAGGCCGAGGAGACTAATGCTAAAATAAAATAAATTACATAATTTGTAAATTACCAAAACATCCCTAGCACGCAAGCAAACCAACCAAGGGCTTGACTAATGACCCTGGACAAGGTTGCTTGCGGCATTACAAGTGCGGCCCCTAACACTTAGCCATGCATGATAGTTACTTGATGGAAGAAACTGTCATGCCATTCTAACTGCATTTTCAAATTTGTCCAAATCAGATTTATCCTAATAACCATATTTATTTGAATTTTAAATCAAAACAGATTAATGAGGTGGACTAACATGATTTAATTAAGTTTGCAACCTCAATTATTGACAATTGAATTCAATACCAGTTACATATATGCATCTATATCCAGCTTGATACAATGTCTTGTTCTTAAGACATCTAACAATCTTCCACTGAACTAGACATTGTTAGGACTTAGACATACATATATAACATAGTATACTAGAGTGTGCACTTGAATCCAATTCACATTGTTTGAGCCCAAAAGTATTTTTGGCAAGATCCCTTAGGGGATTTAGCACAGCGGGCCGATACCTGCGGCCCAAAAATAAGCCTGCTTGGGTTTGGGTTACAGCTTCACCCATTCCGTGATCAATAAGGAAAACGAGTCCTTATTGGAGTCAAGTAGCGGTGATCGAATAGGAAACTTCAATCAATGATCCTTCTATGGCAAGGAACAGTTGAAACCCTAGGTATAAATACCAGGTTTCAAGGATGAATTACACACAACTCTTCAATCAACTAATCATACAGATTATCAAAGCCTCTCCTGAGCAAACCTACCCACAACCTAGTTGCAACCCAGCGAAGCTAGGGTAACGCCCTCGTAACCCAGCGAAGCTAAAGATACACTTTAGCAAACCCGTGCTTTCTCCAAACTTCCCAGTGACTGCTTTGCTCAACCTACAACGTTGAGTATCGATTCGGTGACCCTAAGAGATCACAACCAAAGCCCTTACTCGTAAGGCAAGAAGTCATTTTCCGGAAGGCAGAGAAAAGAACCTTGTGACTAGGTTGGTGCTCTCCTCATCCACATCGTTTGATCAAGAAGTCAGGTCAAGGGATTCTTCGACGACTGCACCCACGGTGCTGGCACACCTGCGCACACGCTCAAAAGAGACGGTTTGCACCCATACTGGTTTTGGAGCCAAACATTTTGGCACGCCCAGTGGGACCATAAAAGCATTTCTTCGTGATCGCAACCATTGGGAAATCAAGCGGAAACCCTTACCAAAAGGCTTACGTTAACTGCCCAAACCACCGGACCTCCAGTTACAGGCCGCACTCTCGTGCCGACTGTCGTGGTCTTTCTGATGAACATGTAACAAAAAAGTTTTCACTCAACCCAACATCACCAGACATGTCAACAGAACAGGGTACTCCCCACAGCCCGCTACTGAGGGCAACAAAAATCCTCCTGTCCAGCCTAACGAGGCTGGTAACTAGGCCAACACTGCCCAAGTGGCCGCGAGTAAGGAGACGACTAATTCCTTTGTGCCCATTATCGCCCCGGCGAATGCGAGCATTGAGGAGCAACTTGCTATCTTTCAACAAAATAATGCTGCATATAATGAAATGATGGAAAAAGTCCTCGTGAAAGAGCGTCGAAGGCAGGGTTTCGATCTCACTGCAGAATCTTGAAGTGAGTTCGCGGCAAACACAGGGGCATTGGCAAGATATGCACAAGAAAAGCTAGGAGAACCACAAGGAGCTCATGGATATGATGATCGGTTAGGCCGCTCGGAGCAAGCATATCTCTGCTGATATCGCGACCCAAGCCAAGCATACTGCGTTAGAATTGGCGGTTCTTCGCAACGAGGGATCCAATCTTGCTACCCAAGTCGCCATGCAGAGATCTGAGTTGGACCAAGCTAAAGAGGTTCTGAATAAAGCTTTGGGGGATCCTAACACTATTCTTGGTTCGCTTGGACAACCTTCAGGTACTGGCAAATACATACCTCCTAATGCTCAGGAGAAGACTAGCAGCAACACCTTAACACCATCTGTAGCCGCCTCTGCCTCAGCAACAAAAAGCAAGGACAAAGCCTTGGTAATTGGTGGTAACAAGGCTACTCCACCACCCCCGCAAAAGAATATGACTCTGAAAACCATTGAAGGTAATCCTGCTGATCATGTGTCGTTTACTCAATATGACAACGACGGGGCGGAGAATGTCTATGAAGAACTTCTAGGGAACTACTATGGCATTGACCAGGCTGGCACTCCGATCAAGATAACAGCCCTGGTAAAGGATGTGACCGTGCTAGCTATGACCCTGCAGCAATCCACTATTCCCCGGACAATTCGCCTTGGGGAAGGAACAGTGGCTGCCAGCCAGGCTGTACCTCTGTAGAATGCTCACCAGAACGTGGCAGCACCTCCTCCTGCTGGTCCGAACTATGTGAGGTGCGACGAGGTTGAGGAGATGATCAGGTTATCTAACCCTAGGGCCCACCTAGAGGGGGTTTATGAGGGACCTTTCCCGCAGTATATAATGCTCGCGCCTTTTCCCAGAGGCTACAAAAATATCATATTCTCTACTTTTTCAGGAAAGGATACTGAGGATACGGCAACCCATCTGGCCAGGTTTAGGGTGCAATGCGGCCAATACCAGAATGATGACATCCTCAAGTGCAGGATCTTTGGCACTTCTTTATCTAGCGCAGCTTTTAGATGGTTTTCTAAACTGCAGTCAGGGTCAGTGGCTAACTGGCCAGCAATGGAAAAGCTCTTTCGAGAGACTTTTGGAGCTATTGAGCCTGAGGTTGACTTGGCCTCTCTCACCAGATGGCCCAACAGCCCACCGAATCAGCTGTTGCTTATCTCCAACGCTTCCAGATCCAGAAAGCTAAACTAAGTATGATATTGACTGAGAGAGAATTGGTAAAGTTCGCGATCAAAGGATTGGAGCCACGCCAGCGAAAGAAGCAACATGGCAGCGTGATCCAGTCAATGGGAGAGCTTATCACAGAGGTAGGTAGCTTTGAGCATCTCCTCAGAGAGACTGATGCTAGGAAAAATGAGTCCAAAGGGACATATGTACCAGAAAAACATCATACGGTGGCTGCGCTGCACTACCAGCTGACTTCTTATGATCCTTACTATCATCATTAAGGGGAAGAAGTTTGCCAAGAAGAAGATGATGAAGAGGAGAATGATGTCCCCGTGTTTGAGCTGACAGGAAGGAAGAGTTCAGCCCTTAAGCAATTGAAAATATCTAAGGAACCTGTCAAACTCAAGTCTGTAGCCTTCACTAAACCTGAGTTCGCTACGTATACATATGATGCCAATAAGGCACATGAGATTTTAGATGAAATGATCGCCGCGAAGATGGTGAAGACAGACTTCAAACCTTTCCCTCGACCAGATCTGCTGAAAGGAAAGAAATACTGCAAATTCCACAACTTGTGGAACCATAACACGGCTGACTGCGTGAAGCTAAAGGACCAAATTCAGGTATGGCTCAATAATGGTAGTTTGCAGGTGGAAGCTCCGGCGACTGTGGCATCACTAGTAAACCTGAACCCTTTCACGGACACCGAGGTCAATATGGTTTATGTGAACTAGACCAAGAAGAACCAGAGAAAACCAACCTTAGATTTGATTACAAAGGGCCGAGAAGAGAAGAAAGCATAATATGAGACCCCTACAAAGGAGAGAGCTAAGCCAGCCAGCGAAGCCTCGCCAGTGGTCCTTTGCTCGCGATGCAAGGAAGATTGTGGCATCCAAGTGTCGCATGAAGAAGTTGAGCAGACGTTTCATTTTGGCTCTTTCCCGCCAATCAAGTGGGCCTCACCGTCGCGAAACTATCAACCGTCGAGCCCAAGAGCAAGAGACAAGGTAGGGTCACCGTAATCCCCAAGGGACTCCAACTTGTTCAAGAAACTGAAAGCGGCGGCAGCCAAACAGAAACAGGATGGAAGGGCTGGGAATGAGCACAAAGATATTCTGACCAAACCTTAAATTCCACCTTCTTCAACGTCCTCCATCAAGGAGGGCAAATGGTACACCAGAGAGAAAGGGAAAGCGGTGGAGATTAGCCCTTCCAAGAAAAGGAAGTTGCAGCGAAGGTTAGGAGAAGCGAAGCGAACACTAGAGGCTCCAGGGCCTGATTAAGCCTTCGCAATTGGTCAAGTCACCTGAGCAATATCAGAAGGAGATGGAGGCGCTAGCGGCTAAGCCATTGGTGGCTCCCCGCGATTTTCAAAAGCAAGCACGCATGGAGTCAGGGGCTTCTAAATTTAGTGTTTTCTGCAGGATCACGAAAGAAAGAACACCTCCGCCAGCCAGGAAGGTACACTACAATGGAAAAGCTGTGCCTCACTCTATACTTCTCCGCATGCAAGCTACGACATTACATGTTATCATTTACTACTTGCATGATTGCTCAAACCAATCTAATTAAATATATGCTGTCGTGACCCATCCTAAGGGGTCGCATCGGCAAATGGGTGCTTGCCTTGTCAGAATTTTCACTACAATATGTGCCTAAGAAAGAAGTGAAAGGACAAGCCATCGCAGACTTTCTAGCACATCATCCCATGTTGGACATTCCCGCGGTAAGAGACTTAGAAGTCACTGCTGAAACTATAGATCGCCCGTGTTAACGTTAGAGGTCTTTAGTTAGCTTTAAAGAGAGAGAGAGAGAGAGAGAGACAAGCAAGTATAGTAGTTCGTCTCAGCCTTAGCGGGAGACTACGTCCACTTGAATATTGTACTATGTGTGTTTGGGCCTTGCGGCCCAAGTGGATTACATAAGTGTAATGCAGTGATGTTTAAGTGTGAGGAGAATTCCTTTTATAGGTGAAGGAAGCCATCTCCTTTACATGGTTTTCGAAGTGGGACAAGCAACCACCATTTCTAGTCTAGAAGGCCTAGTTGTGAGGGCATGTTGGCAAGGCCGGGAAGGTGGCTTCCTGGAGACGTATTTGCTGCTTCCGGATACAGTAGTGTAGCTTGAACATAGGGCTACAAGATGCAAGTAGTGGTTGGATCCCATGAGGGTGTTGTTTATGCTTGGTGAGGTAGCAAACTATCCATGTATAGTGAGAGGTATCTACAAGTCCCCGAAGTCCCCAAGTAAGAGGACCTTCCTGGTTGGGGAGTTATAATCGTGAAGTCATTAAGCATAAACAATGTCCGAGAGGCACCTAGCCCCTACAAGTCCCCGAACTCCGTAAGCAAGAAGAGACTCGTTAACCTGCACAACAAAGACAAAATCACTCATATGGAGAATGCTTGTTGTATTGAGCAACGTATGTGAGTTGCATTGACATGCATTGACATATATGAATGTACGAGGTGCGTGATACATATTGATGTATGCACGTAAATGGCGCCGAGTATGATCGGTTATGACATAGAAACTCGGGAACGCATATAGTTGAGTGAGCAAACGGATTGCATATGATAAATGCGTGATGCATGCAAGAAAAATAACGAGGTCGAGTTTGACAAGGTTACGCTTGGTGTAATTTGCATGAGTGCCATGAAGGCAAGCATTTGTAATTCGTGAATGATGAATAAGTGAATGCTTGTGTTTGTTTGCTTGTCGCTCGTATTAATGGAATGGGAAAAGAATTCGATTTGTCGCTAGCGACAAATGGTAGAAAAATTCAATGTTCCATTAATGTGTATGATGTCGAGTGGATGTGAGTGTAAAGGTTAGGAATGCCGGAAGGCAAGAGCGTGAAAGCTCGGGGGTGCCGGGAAGGCTTGAGAGGGAAGCTCGGGGGTTGCTGGGAAGGCATGAGCGGGAAGCTCGGGGGTTGCCGGGAAGGCATGAGCGGGAAGCTTGGGGGTTGCCGGGAAGGCGTGAGTGGAAGCTCGTGAGGGGGAAGCTCGGGGGTGCCGCGAATGCCAGAGGGGGAAACTCTGGGGTTGCCGGGAAGGCGTGAGTGGAAGCTCGTGAGTTGCCTGGAAGGCATGAGCAGAAGCTCTTGAGAGGAAAGCTTGAGGGTGCGGTGAAGGCGTGAGCGGAAGGTCGGGGTTGCCGCGAAGGCATAGGGGGAAGCTCGTGAGTGGAAAGCTCGAGGGTGCCGCGAAGGGGTGAGCGGAAGCTCGGAGTTGCCTCAAAGGCGTGAGCGGAAGCTCGGGGTTGCCGCGAAGGCATGAGCGGAAGCTCGATGATGCCCCTGAGGCGAAAGCGTTAAAGCTCGGAGATGCCGCTGAGGCAGGAGCGTGAAAGCTCAAGGATGCCGTTGAGGCATTAACGGGTAGCTCGAAGGTGATGCCGTGTGGCATGCGCGTAATCGTTACCAATTATGCTGGGCTGTATGTACAAGTCCCCGAAGTCCCCAGTTAAGGATGGTTTTCTTGCGGGATTGATATCAAAGCGTAGCTTTTTGTGTGGTATTTCAAGCATAATTAGTGCAAGTGCGTCGTCCATCTAGAATTGGTCAAAGTGAACGCTTATGCCCTTTCGGGTGGGCCCCTGCTAGGCCCTCCGAGGAGTCCCTTACTCCTGGCTATAGACCTTCGTATGGTTGGAAAATTGTTTGATGAGGGGAGCTGTGTTAAAGAAGTGGGTGTTAGGTAGCGAACCTAATCTTTGATACCCAAGCGTTAGGGGTTAACTGCCAGATCAATGGCTGTCGTGGGTTGCGTTAACCGATCCCTTTACTCTTTCCCGGAGGAGAAAAGCTTGACTGCAATGCCGCATAGAGGTCATTGTCATTATGAGGCGTCGCCTTACCGCTTGGCGGTTAGTCGTAGACCATAGACTCGTGGAGTCTAGACCCGTTTAGGTCTCTTTCCCGTGGGGAGGGTTTGACAAAATATGGTGGCCAAGAGGCTAGACAAGATATTTACATATAGTGTACGAATGTATGAACATCAAATAAGCATGGCATATGTGTACGGCATGTACGAGTAGCATAATGCAAGCACGCTTAAGGGTCTTGAAGACATTTGAAGTATTACACTAGGATGCGTGCATAGTAGGTGTGCTACTAAAACATATAACATGTGTTATAAGCATGATTAGTTTATCATGGAAGCATGTAAATGCATATCAAGTGTGATATATTATAAGCATGCTTAAAGTAGTGAAAGCATGTAATGGCTCTAATTGCCAGAGCGTAAAAGATAATATATTGTTACTTATCTTATGCCGATTTGGAACGAGTTAGAGTTGGAATTGATGTAAGTACCCAAATCATGTTGGAGTTGTCCAAGCATGACGCTCCATTGCTCCGGTGAAGTTCCTTAGTGGAAAGGTTATGATTTCGGTATTTGGAGAAGTGATCGGTGATTATGTCTCCTTAAAACAAAATAGGTGATTATTACACGAGTATGTAAAATCAACGTTTAGTATTTTGCATATGTACTCTGATGAAATTTCAAGTAAAGTGTATATGCAAAATTGTAGTTGACAACAAATGGCATATTTGATTGTGTCTCAATGTGAATTTCAAAGTGGCCATGACATGTTAAAGAGGCATGTTCAATAAGCCATTATGCATCTACTAGACGCCGGAGCATATGCGTAGAGTTATGTGCATCTAATCATTTTGCATACGATAAACATTTGTCTAGAATAATTAAATTGGGTTTGGACCAATAGGTGTTGCCATTTTGAATGGAAAAAATGTATAATCTGACTTGTAGTGAGAGATAGGACTCCGGAAGTATGCAAGACAAGGTATTCTAATTCCATCACAGTATATATCGTACACGTGAGCTTTGAGATAGACCCATTTATTGAAGATGGGTATGCTGTATAATGCACATCAGTTCATTTGGACTTGTGCCAAATATGCAAAGTTTGACCTTTATAGCTAGTTCATATGCAAGCATGGTCTGTTAAACAAATTGAACCATGCATATTAATTATCACATGCAATTGTAGCACTATATAGGACAAGGACAGTCATGAAAGTCGGACTTATGAAACAATAGTTATCAAGTGGTGGCTTATATGCACAGTTCATACGTAAGCATAATTAGACATGTGCCTTCATTTGATAATTAGCTCAAAAGTAGATGAGTATGTGTCTAGAGCTGATAAATGCGGTGCATGCAGCCAGTATAGATACCCAACATTAGGTGTAAATGTGTAATCATGTATATCATAGCTAGCATGCATGAGTGGTCAGCTGAACGCGTACGTACATGGCATTAATTAGACATGTCATCCTATCAAATATGGGGGCATGAGTGTATATGATGAATATCACGTTTAGTTTTGACACGATTCTTGATCACTAAAGAAACAGGCAGAGTATAGAAAGCTTAGCTTATTGCCCGGTCTAGGTTCCAGAGGTGCTGGAGTCTTTGATGACTGCTCGGATCGTTATTCCAGATTGATGAGATTGCAGGTAACGAGACTCGTTGAACGCTGGGCTGATGGATAATCGAAGGCATTGGCTGGGGATTCTTGAAGGCTTCTTGATACTGATTCAAGAACATGGGTTCTTGACTGTGCCTTGGGTGCAGCAAAAATTGTTGGGTTGTGTCAATGTTTTGCTAGCGGTGCCGCAAGGTTGCGTTTGGTACACCGAGGCTGCTGGCTGTTGGGTGAACCATTGTTTGAATCAAGAAACTCAAAGTTAATGTTCAGTGAAGAGATAAGTCCAAACGCCAATACTTGGATGTCCACTGAAGCTTCAGCGTATAATCGACCAGAGTTGTTCACTGGGTGTCCAAAGTAAATGTAGGTGCGATGGTACTGACCAGAATAGAAGGTCGATTGCAGGTGCCCAATGATCTCCATATTTTCTTTTGTGCTTAGAGCGTCTAGCGTAGTTGTTCAAGTGCCCAGAGAGGATGGATCGAACATGGGTGTCCAGAGAGGCTCAACGGAGGAAGTTGGGCGGTGGTTCCTAGTGGAGGACTGGTCTGCTAGTGTTGGTTTCTAGCGGAGCGGTGAAGTTCAGCGGATCTTTGGCCAGCGGAGGAGCTCGGCGGTGAGTTGGCCATAGTTGGCGGTGGAGACTCGGAGTAACTGCATGGAGCAGAGGTGCTCGATGGTGTTTCACTCTGTGGTGGAGGCTAGAGGTGCTTCAGTCAGCTGGGGCAGTTTTGGCCAGCGATTTACTGCTAGCGGAGGTTTTGCCAGCGGTGTCTCCTAATAGTGCTAGCGGTGTTGTAGCTAGCTGTGGACTTGGTGCGCAGGGGAGAGTCGGTGGAGACCTGGACCTGACTGTAATTTGCTCGATGATAGTTCAGCGGTGCACAGTCCGCCGAGAAGGCGATGTTGTTGGCTAGCGGCGGAGGCTCAGAGTGCGGTGGAGACGGCCGATTGTGAGCTCGGCGGAGGCATTGTTGTCTAGCGGCGGAGAAAACTCAGTGAAGGAGAAAGCTCAAAAGCTCAGCGGAGCGGAGGTGATGATTGAAGATGGAATGGGTGTCCAGAGTACTTTGGCACGATTGTGTTTTTTATTTTTTAATTTTTTTTTGAGTGGTTCAGCGTTGACCATTTGAGCTGGCGTTGACTTTTATGCTGACCAGCGTTGACTTGGGATGGAGTTGGCGTTTGCCGGTGTTGACTTTTGAGATGGGTGTTGACCAAACGTTGACTTGGCAGATGGCACAAGTTGCCGCTAAGAATATCAATTATATAACTCAAAAGAAAAAATTATTTTGAGTTCCGTCAAGATGACTTAACTCAATGGTAAGTGACAAAGCCATTGTATCGGTTTACCTTGCTTCTAGCGCCAAATCCAATGTTAACGTTAGAGTCCACGGGGGTCTCTAGTTAGCTTTAGAGAGAGAGAGAGAGACACAAGAAAGTATAGTGGTTCGTCTCCGCCTTAGCGGGAGACTACGTCCACTTGAATATTGTACTATGTGTGTTTGGGCCTTGCAGCTCAAGTGGATTATATGAGTGTAATAGAGTGATGTTTAAGTGTGAGGAGAGTTCCTTTTATAGGTGAAGGAAGCCATCTCCTTTACATGATTTTCGATGTGGGACAAGCAACCACCATTTCTAGTCTAGAAAGCCTAGTTGTCAGGGCATGTTGGCAAGGCCGGGAAGTTGGCTTCCCGGCAACGTATTTGCCGCTTCCGGATACTATAGCGTAGTTTGAACATAGGGCTACAAAATGCAAGTAATGGTTGGATCCCATGAGGGTATTGTTTATGCTTGGTGAGGTAGCAAACTATCCATGTATAGTGAGAGGTATCTACAACCCGATCTGGCATGCTTGCCTCAGTACGCAATGCTATATCAAGCCACAATTTCACTCCAACCCTGGGTGTTATATTTTGATGGCTCGGGGAAGGAGACACTGGCAGGAGTAGGGTTCATCTTGGAAAATCCAGCTGGCGATCGTTTTTCGTATTCCTTCCAGTTAGAGTTCTGGTGCACCAACAACCAAGCAGAATATGAGGCCCTCATTATTAGCCTAGAGGTGTTGCTAGAACTGGGAGTCAGAGACATCCAGGTATGCGGCGATTCTTTACTCGTGATCAATCAGCTTTGCGAGAAGTGCAGGTGTGCAAGCTACTTGCTTGCACCGTATTTAAGTCGCACTCTTGAACTTCTGGCCCAATTTGAAGACGTGGACTTGGAGTATATTCCTCGCGAGCGCAACTTTGTGACTAATGAACTCGCTCAGTTGGCTACAGGCGTTACCTTGAAATATGGAGTTCACGAGTGAATTCTAAAGGTTGAGTGACGCACGCTGCCTTTGTGGCTTGCATGACCTGACCTGCCAGAGGAGCCCACAGTGGCGGCTCTTGATCCTATTACTATGGATTGGCTTATCCCGTTAATCGCCTACCTCACGCAGCCAAATCCCACTGTAAATAGGAGAATCCGCTTCCTGGCACTAAATTACTTCCTCAGAGGCGACGAGCTACATCGACGTGGAGAAGATGGCATCAATTTCAGGTGTGTCTATGGCCACGAAGCAAAATCATTAATGCGAGAGGCCCATGAAGGCGTGTGTGGAGCCCATCAAGCGGGTTCGAAGATGCGCTGGCTCCTCAGGAGATATGGGTATTATTGGCCCAGCATTTTGAAGGATTGTATCGCATTCGCAAAAGGATGCCAAGATTTCCAGGCTCATGGACCAGTCTAACACATTCCCAATATTCCCATGCAACCCATTATTAAACCTTGGCCTGTGCGAGGCTGGGCGTTGGACTTAGTTGGAATGATTCACCCGCATTCTTCACTCCAGCTCAAGTTCATCATCATCACTACTGATTTCTTCACTAAGTGGGTGGAAGCTGCGCCTTTGAAGGAGGCTTCCGGTGCCACCATTCGCCAATTCATCTTTCATAATATTACCTGCAGGTTTGGCATCCCAGAGATTTTACTATCTGACAGGGGGGCAGCATTCATGGGTGGTGATGTCAAGAAGCTAGTCAATGACTATGGCATCCAATTTATCCATATCACGCCTTATTACACTCAATCCAATGGTCAAGCGGAGGCCAGTAACAAAATCATCATTATTTTGTTAAAAAAGTGCTTGTGGAGAACCCTTGCATGTGGCACGAAACATTGTATGAGACGCTATGGGCTTATCGCACTTCCAAGCGGAACCCTACTGCCACCACCCCCTATACGTTGATGTTTGGCCACGATGCTGTTCTCCCTTTGGAAGTGAATGTTCAGTCCTTGCGTGTCCAAGATCAGCATCACTTGATCGGTGAAGATTATGTCCAGGCTATGTGGTAGGAGCATGAAGATCTTAGTGACAAGCGCTTAGAGGCTTTGGACAACTTAGTGATGGAAAAGCAACGCACCGCTCGTGCCTACGATAAGTGTACGCGCGGCCCCAGTTACAAAGCAGGTGAACTAGTTTGGAAGGCGATTTTGCCATTGGGCGAGAAGTTGACTGGCCGCTGTAAATGGACTCCGCATTGGGAAGGACCCTTTGTCGTTCACAGAATTTTAGAGCACAGGGCGTTTCACCTGAAAGACTTGGACGACGACCTCCACCGCAACCCCATCAATGGCAGGTTCTTGAAGAAATATTACCCCAGTGTTTGGGAATTCGAAGATCCACTGGCTCCGCCTGTTTCTGGGACTGAGGGGCAACCATAGTCTTCCTCGGTTTGCATCCTCCTTTCCATTTCGGCCTTTTCTATGGCCTCATTCTCCTGCCTTCGCTTCACCTACTAAGACTAGGGGGCAACACTCTATGCATTAAGGCTTGTATTAGTGGCCTCATATATCACTTTTGTTCGTTGTAATTTTTACAAGTATTTCATTTTTTCTTTTGACAATAAGTGTTAGAAGCATGTAGCAGGGCCTATACCAGAGGTCATATTATATATAGACAGATATTGAAGAAAGAGGAAGAAATATGGTTATATTCATAAAGTGGCTTTGTGGCCAAAAGCAATACAAATACATGTGCAAATTACAAAGCCAACAGTGGCTGAAAATCATAAGGATCTCAGATCTTCTGAAAATTTCTAGATTTCTGAGTTGTCGTCTCCAGAGGGGTCAGTGAAATAATCGTTCTTCCTCTTCCTCTCATCACCCTCCTCTGATCTGAGTCGCCGCTGCTACCATTGGTACTGTAAGGGGAAGGAAGGAAATAATCCATCGCAACCCTTCCATGCCAGCGAGTTATCCTCTAGGATGGAGATGGTCATCAAAACAGAGCGCAGCCCAGTTGCCTAAACTCCCTCAGGGGGAAAAACAGAAGTCTGTCCTTCAAACCCCTAAGGTAGGGCGCCGAAGAAGAGCGTAGGGCCTCAAGTGGCCTTCCACCCTTCTTTTTGCTCCACGAGAGGGAACCTAAAGAGAGCGACTCCCTAGAATGTGGTACCCCGCGTTAGGAGCGCCGCGTGTTCTTCAGCCTAACTGGAATCAGTAAATCCCGTGCAGACTTTCTAAGACTAAGGACATGCGGCTGGACCTGAGATTAGGCCATAAGGCCAACCCAAGAAGTGAGATTAGGCCATAAGGCCTACCCAAAAAGTGAGATTAAGCCATAATGCCTAAGATATAGAGGCTAAAGGCGAGATAGTAAAAGGAGACGATTTCAGGAATAGGAGGAAGAGGAGTAGGGATTGAAAGACATTTTCTGGATGAATCATGGTTGCATCTATTTGCACTCTTACAAATATAGGTATTTATAGGCGCCAACTTTAGTGGCCTCAGCCCTTTGGTCTTGGAAATTGAAGCAAATTCAACGCCATCAATGGGGTCATCAAGGGGATTCAATGCTATGATCTCGGAAATGAACAAAGTTGAATACGCGTGGACAACAGAGTAGTCTCCAAGGAGGTAACTGCCCCACTTCGAGTTTATCCCTTTCAAAACTGCTTTAAACAGTTAAGGTGAAATTGATTTTGCTTTGTTACCTCAGAAGATAAAGCAGAAATTTGGGCCAGCAAAGTGGATTAAATAGATAATTGATAATAATGTTAATATTGTTCATACAAAATAATGGGCCTAATACTAGAGGCCTAAAGTCTCCGGCCTGCATAAGTTAGGCGAAGAAAATGTTCATCCAGGCGAAAGCTACCATCAGCGGCAGCTTGGGCGGCCTGTTGGGCTGTCACGCGGGCTTGGGCCACTTCTTGTGATAGCGCTTCGAAAGTGGTTATGGGTTGTTCCAGTTGGGGTTCCTCAAGGGCAAGCCGGGCCATCACATTAGCTAATTGGGCCTAAAGATCCTGAATCTAGGACCAGAGATGGTTTCTCGCGAGCGTCAGCACCCTGACGAGATTGGCCCGATCACCCAAAGAGTCGCGTGAATTATCCATTTGATGAGTAAGGGCCTGATAGTGTGCATGAGTTTGCCTAGCCTGCGCGGTCGCGGCCGCCTTCTCATTGAGCCATTGGGGGAAAGCCTGCACAAACTAGTCAATGTCAATAAACTGAACTTCAGTGATGGCTCCCTAGCGGAGAAGAACCCTCAGGTACTCCAAGACTCTCGTGGGCGTGCCAGGGGTCAGAATGTCAGGGCCCAAGAAGCGACGGAGGCCTTCTCTAGCATCATGTACAACCCCAGGTGGGACCACTTCAAGCAAGCGGGCCAGCCTCTCTAGTCTTGAAGGAGGCAGAGGTGGTAGGTTGGGATCCATAGCGACAGAAGCCTCGAAAGGCTCCGCGACAGGAACTACCTCCGGCACTAGTTCATGAGGTGCTTCGTCCTCTGCTTCAAGCACTTGGGGGGGGGGGGGCAGGTTCCTGGTCAACCACGTTTCCACCATCCAGTTCAGCGGGGTTCTCGATAGCCATTTCCTCGGCAACGACTGCCACTTCCTCATTAGGAGCAACGTTCTGATCCTAGAAAGAGGTGTTAGAACTTGAAAAAGAGTAAGGCGGGAGCCAGAGTGAAAATATTTACAAGGAAACATACCTCTTCAACAGGTAACTCGCGGGGAGCTTCGGCTGCCACTTGTTCTTGGGCAATCTCAAGAGGACTGGTCGAATCAGGCGATACTGGTTCCGGGATAAGGGTTGCAGGTGGTTGGTCGCCAGAGGTATCTGTTAGTGGCTCTCTTTCTTTAGCTTCAGGTGAGCTGTCATCCAGAATCTGCACTGGCACCAGGAGCAGCTACAAGTCACTCGCGGTATTAATTGGAGGTGGAAGATTGGTCGAATCAGGCCGTGCTTGGGTTTGAGAAGAGGGTGCTCCTTCGCCAGCAGCAGATGACCCTTCACCAGTTGGTCTTAAGGGCCTACGATGGACCTACAAATGAGGAGTGTTGTAGGCTCAGTGATAGGAGCATAAATACGATGAATATAATGTGCAATCCTCTACACTTTTCTTAGCTATTTCCTTTAAAAAGTCAGTTTTAACTTTGTTTTTCTTTTAGGTAGTTCGTGAAGTAGTTCAAGAGAAATAGGAGTTGAAAGGGAGCAATGGAGCCATGGATCATGAAGTACTGATGCAAAGGACCAAGTAACCATTTGGCCAAAAATTACAAGGGAAGTCCACGGAAATCGTTGTGCAAAACAGTTGCTGCAAAGCAGAAAACTGCAGTTTCAGAATCAGCTTTCTGGGAACAGTTTTGAGGATCAATTCTTGCACTCTTCCAGATGCACCTTTGCAGAAAGGGCCAGCGATCCTTGAAGACATGATATTATACTTCAACTACAGCCAAATAACTGGTCAGAAGTGTCAACGAGGCAGTAGGAAACCAAACACAAACTAGGCTTCCCGATAAGGCAGAAACTGTCAGCTTTTCACCAAGCTTTTTGGGAGATTTTTTCCGGTGATTTTCTTGGAGTTCTTCCAGAAGGTTGTTCATCAATCTAGAAGATATGATGTCATAGATCACGTGGGAGTCAAGAACCATCCAGAAACCTGTCAAGTCGAAGTCGTTCATTGTCCAAGAAGGAAGCTTCAGAGTCAGAAATTGAATCCTAGTCAAAACAGGACAGTTTGGCAGAAATCTTCTATGGACGGATTTCTTGGGCATTTTTGGAAGGTTATTGCTGCTGCAAATATGAAGGAGAGTCGTAGAATGATTCCTCAAGATTTTGGGAAGATTATTAAGGCTTGAAAATCATTTAATTGTGCACCAATTTGAGTAATCCTCAATCAACTAGGGGAGGCTCTCAAAGCAGAATTGGAAAAGGAAACTTGGGGGTGCTCCACATATATATAGAGAAGCAAAACACGTTGCAAAGACCACCCTACAGCGCCATCTTCTGCCCTAAACCCTAGCACACAAAGTCTTGAAATTCCCAAGTCCTCCAAGAGCAAAAACCGTGCACACCATCATCCATCTTCATCAAGCCTTGCCGTGTACCATCTTGAGGGGAGTTCTTGCGTCCAAGGCTGCCTAAAAGTGAATTCGTGGCTCTCATCTTCTGCCCTTTACGGTTTTTATTTTCTTGTTATTCAAACTTAAATGTTTCTAGTTGTGAATTTTGAGACAATGTGTGGCTAATATACTTTTGTTAGGGGCGAGGTTTGAAGCCCCTAAGATATGTTTTTGATAATATTTTGATTCCTAGTTTCATGATTGCTTTGTGGTGAAATTGTTTATTTGGTTTTGGTTTACAGATAACTCTTGCATGTTTATGTTTTATGAATGCGCACATAAAATATTATGATCATGTGAGTGGGGCTAGAAATAGGTATTTTAATCTCCTAAACAGTTAATAATGCTTGTTTCAATAGTAGTAAAACCTATAGGACAATAGGTGAAACCAAATAAAAAGGATTGCATGCTAGATAGGCGTTCCACACTAGTTTTGCATACTTGTTTCGATCAAACTTCCACACGTGATTGATGCTTAGAATGAATTGTTGATAGGATAGCGTTCTATACCTTGATTGTTTATTCTAAAGGCTTAGTAATGGTGCGTTCATCTTGCTTAAGTAATCTAGGGAAGTAATAAGAACTCACGCATGCTTCATGGTTTGTTCTTGATTGAAACCTTTTTCACGACTTAGTAATTGAAACTAGGATGATAAATTTGTCTCAAGCATATTTGGTGGTGGATTTCCGAGTTCCTGACATCTTCATCCATATCTTTCAAACCTTAAACTCAAAATCGTTTTTCTTTTCTTTGTTTTCTGTTCATTTTTGTTAAAAACCCAAAAACCCCAAATCAGTTTTGTTTTTAGGATTGCAACGCACCCTTCTATCCCCTATCTGTCCTTCCATCTTTCTCTCTCTTTTCTTTTTGTTGTGTGACGTTTCTTTTAGTGTAGTTTTGTTTTGTTTTGTTTTCTTTTGTGTGATTAATATAGTTACCCTCAATCTCTGGCATCGAACGATCCTTGCTTATCCTTTACTACTGACGACTACATCATTATAGGGTTAAATTGCGCGCTTATTTTTAGCGTATCACTCAGACATAATGATGGAATGAGAATTTCAGTGCTCGCGTTAAGTATAAAGTACCAGTCGAGATGCGAGTGGTTCATCTTCTGCCCATGGATCAGTCCGGGGGTCAGCACGACTGCGTTTGCGGACCACAGCGGCGGTTATCTGTCAGGACCGAAAGAGAATCAAGTTACAATTTGAAGAAAACGTCGAAATATTAGATACGAAGTGAAGCTCCTTACAATTTGTGGGTCATCGTCGTCGGAAGAAGAGTCTTCAACTTCAGGCTCCGTTGCCACAATTTTTTGTTTAGCAGCCTGACCAGTGGCTGGAGAAGCATCCACTGCGCGATTGCCGAAAGGTGGAATACGTCCCTGCTGCATTAAAATTTGAGTTAGGGGAAAATAGTGGAGGTGGAAGTGAAAAATGAAGACATTCTAGGGCAGTTACCTCTTGCGAGGGCTCGTAGATAACAATGCCTGCTTGAGCAGGACGGGGGGATCTCGCGGGTTGCGGAGCCTGTTCAGGTGGTGGAGATCGCGCTTCATCTTCAGGGAAGTGAGCAAGCGGTTCAGTATCAGCATCATAAGGATACCTCAAATCTTGGAAGATGGTCGCGAAGAGTTCATCATCCCTTTGTCTCTAGCAATTGACAGAGACTTCTTCCCACCATTGATCATAATCTTCAGCGGTCCCATCGAAGGGAGCGATTTTGTTGGCCCAATGAGGGAGATCAACCAATGCAAGCATGCTTTGGGCTGGCGAAGGCTCAGTTGGGGGACCAATTCTGCCCTAGGAGGTATTGTAGTTCCAAGCATTAAAGAGGGGGAACGACACGAACTGGATTAGCCTGAGTCCGCGAGCAAAGTGGTTAGGCGTATAAATCTCATAACTGAGTTCTTCCGCGGCAAGCCTGATGTCTGAGCAAGAGATCGCGCGGCAAAAAGTCAAGTGCGCGCGATCACTATAGTTAGGATCCCCAAAAGGAACCCATGTTCAAGTAGAAGTGGGAATCTCTTATTGATCACTAAGTCGAGGTACGGCATTTCGTGCAGGAGGTACAAATATGAGAAACACTTGAAATAGGGTGGGGATGTGTACCTTGCCTCGCAGCAGAGCCATCAACCAAGAAGGATGTCAGCTGGTGGTAGCGGCGGAATGTCGTCGCGGCAAAAAAATGGAAAGTAAATTTGAATCCAGAAATCAAAGATCCAAAATGGGCCTGAAATGTTGGTTTCGAAAGGATGCATGGTGGCCTGGTATAGAGTGAGGTAGAGGGCGCCCAACACAGGTTGTCCGAGCCCTACGCGGTGGCAGTTGTAAAGGGCCGTGGCGAGAGAAGTCCAAGGACCAGTGGGCTTGTTGGCAGAGGTGCAGAAGATAAACTTGCACAGCCGGTACTCCAGGAAAGCGATTCCTCCGGTCACGTTGTGTTCTCTGCTGTAATGGATCAGCCTCCACGGGTAGGAACCCCTATGAGAGCTGCGGCTGGTTTGAGCCATTGTCAAAGTGAATGTGATAGAGTCAAATTGGCCATGTATGTTGGGTTCGCCGTCAATGGGTAACCCTGTAATGGTGAGGATGTCTAGAAGAGTGATGCTCCTTTAGCCGAATTGAAAATCAAAGGTGTTGGTGGCAGTGTTCCAGAAACAAAGAAAGGCAGCCAGCCGTGAACAATTGCCACCGCGTGAAAGACAAAAGCAGAGATTAATAGTTTGAGTAATACCTGCCGCGTTCCAGCTAGCCAGATCTCGCGCTCACGCTTCGCCATACCATAAGAGCTCCGCTGCGTTGATGGTGGTAGGCCAATGCCCTATTTTGGCTCTGTGCAGATGCACACCCCAACTAGTGAAATCTCCAGGTGTTCTTCTGAGGACCTGAATGGGTAGTCGGATGGGCAGGCCGTAGAGGGCGAGAGCGTCTTCCGGGATGGAGTCTCACGGTGAAGGACCCAATCCGCCATGTTGGTTTGGGAGTCTGAGAAGCAGTGGTCTCTGGACAATAGTATGGATGAAACAGCGCGCACCTACGCTGGTTCCCCAAGTATGGGCGGCTTTCTCGTTAAGTTCCTCTTCCTGATCGATGATCATTTTCTTCGGGAGAGCCATTTATGGGTTTCTGTAAGGAGGTGTATAGAGCAAGGAGTTTTTCTGGGTTTAGGAGACTGGAAGGGTTTCTGATGGGACAGGTCTGAAGTGGCTGCGGGATTTAAATAAGAGATTTTTTTAGGGAAACGATACGGCGAAAAGACGTTTTGCAAAGCGAATGGACGCGACCTTCATTAATGGCCTCGTTTCAGTTGTTTAAGTCCCTTTCAATCAGTTACATTTTCGCGGGCCTGATTTCGGGGCCTGGGGGGCAATGTTTGAGGCCAAAAGTATTTTTGGCAAGATCCCTTAGGGGATTTAGCACAACGGGCCGATACCTGTGGCCCAAAAATAAGCCTACTTGGGTTTGGGTTACAGCTTCACCCATTCCGTGATCCATAAGGAAAACGAGTCCTTATTGGAGTCAAGTAGCGGTGATCGAATAGGAAACTTCAATCAATGATCCTTTTATGGCAAGGAACATTAGAAACCCTAGGTATAAATACCAGGTTTCAAGGACGAATTACACACAACTCTTCAATCAACCAATCATACAGATTATCAAAGCCTCTCCAGAGCAAACCTACCCACAACCTAGTAGCAACCCAGCGAAGATAAAGATACGATTTAGCAAACCCGTGCTTTCTTCAAACTTCTCAGTGATTGCTCTGTTCAACCTACAACGTTGCGTATCGATTCGGTGACACGAAGATATCACAACCAAAGCTCTTACCCGTAAGGCAAGAAGTCCTTTTCCGGAAGGCAGAGAAAAGAACCTTGTGACGAAGTTGGTGCTCTCCTCGTCCACATCGTTTGATCAAGAAGTCAGGTCAAGGGATTCTCCGAAGACTGCACCCCACGGTGCTGGCACTGCTGCACACACGCTCAAAAGAGACGGTTTGCACCCATACTGGTTTTGGAGCCAAACACACATCACAAATCTGCTCTCAAAATTCTGTAAGTAATACTTAAACTGTAATGAACCAAAGAATGTCTTGGTGAGTTAGTAAATCACCAGCTTTCCAAAGCCACAATGCAGCAAGTAAAACCACATGAATTCCCTCAAAATATAGTAGTAAGTATATGCTTAAACTTGAGCAATCATCTGAAATTAAGCATATACATATAGTCCTACCAAAATTTCAACATACATTGAAGACTGAATTAACTTCATACAAAAATCATTTGTTTGCAAATGTGCTATTACATTAACAGCATGTATAATTGTACAACTTAATTTTGCAGCAAACAATACATTAAATACATTAATGTAAATGAACTACAATGTTTCTCTCACTCTCAATGAATAAAACCAGAACACATGGTATCAAGTACAATGTGATCAGTTCACATCAGCATCCAAACTTCTCAAAACTCCCATAGTTTTGATGTGCTCAATGAAATCAGACACAGGTAATGCCTTTGTCAAAGGGTCTGCCAGTTGATCCTTTGTTCCAATTTTGACCACTTCTATTTCACCATCTCTCACACTTTTTGTAACAGCAAAATACTTCACATCTATGTTCTTAAATCCAAATGATCTTTTATTATTCTTTGAGAAGAACACTGCAGATGCATTGCCACAATAGATGATCATAGGTCTCTCAATAGACTCCACTAGCTTCAATTGAGATACAAAATTTCTTAACCACAGTGCATAACCAGTTGCTTCAAAAATAGCTATATATTCTCCTTGGAATGTTGAAGTTGATGTCAAACTTTTCTTAGCAATTTTCCATGAAATTGCACCTCCAGCCAAAACAAAAACATAGCCTGAAGTGGATTTTAAATCATCCATATCAGACTTGTATGAAGCATCTGCATATGCTTTTATCTCAAAATCTTGATCTTCAATTTTCTTGTAAACTAGCATATGGTCCCTGATTTTCTTCAAATACCTTAAAACCTTCTGTTTCTGGTGGCTTTCTCCGGGTACCTCACACAGAATGCTATACCGACTGGGGCACCGATCGGCTCCTAAATCCTGTATCAAGAACACAACGTTAGAGGGATAAACCGTACCGGACGGTTTATACCTCTCCGATGCCTGAGTGAGAAACTGATAGTTATATAGAGTAGATTGTAGATAAAGGAGTCCTTACCCTTCAAAGGTGGTTGTGCCATGATCTTTATACTCAAGTGTGGGGATGGAGTCTCCCCTATCCTTGATGTGGGACACAGGTTCTTCTGATGCTATCAGTCTTGTATTTGTAGAATAGATGGGCTGTGCTGGCCTTGCCCCGGGCTCTGGGTGCTCGGGGTGGCCCCTTATGTGAAGCCCGCCATGGTGAGGTGTGAACCTGGCCCATGGTGTAGTACCTGGGAGTACCGATGGGGCCCAGGGTCTAGTGCCAAACCTGTTGAGACTCCCTAGTATGTACAAGTCCCCCAAGTTCCCGTTCAAGATGTTTCTTGGGTGGGGACTTATTATTATTACTATTTTTAGTCTCAAGCTTTGGCACTAGTGTACCTATAGGTAGTCCCCCAAGTTCCCTCAGAAGAGAAATCTTGAGCGGGCTACGCTGTAGGTAAGCCACTTTCTGGGACTGGATGGAGAATGATCCTCCGGTACTCAGCTGGGTGGAGAGAGCTTGGCTCCGATACCCGATGGGGTAGAAAATTTGAGCCTCCGGTACCCAATGGGGTGGAGAGAGCTTGGCTCCGATACCCGATAGGGTAGAAAATTTTGAGCCTCCGGCACCCAATGGGGTGGAGAGAGCTTGGCGCCGATACCCGATGGGGTAGAAAATTTGAGCCTCCGGTACCCAATGGGGTGGAGAGAGCTTGGCGCCAATACCCGATGGGGTAGAAAATTTGAGCCTCCGGCACCCAATGGGGTGGAGAGACCTTTTGGCTCCGATACCCGATGGGGTAGAAAATTTGAGCCTCCGGCACCCAATGGGGTGGAGAGACCTTGGCTCCGATACCCGATAGGGTAGAGAATTTTGAATCTCTGGTACCCGATGGGGTAGGTGTTGCGTGTCGGCCACGTAGGCAGACTAGGTTGTGCAATAAATGCCCGTCCCTTCTTCTGCCAAGGCATCGAGAAATGGGAGAACGCGTGGGACACGTGTAGCGATCCTACGGCAGTGGGCGTTTCGGTTTCGACGGTCCTGATGCGTTGGAGATTGAATTTAAGAGGGAAACTGACTGTTTTCCCTCACTTTTCACGAAAACAAGAAGCTCGAGAGACTTGGAAGGTTTGCAGCCAAGGGACAGGGAGAACCAAGGGAGAATTGTGAGTGCCTGTGGAGTGAGATCGACCGTCTGCCGAGGAAAAGGTTAGATCTCTCTCTGCCTGTGGATTTTGTCTATTTTCTTGCTCGGTTTGATTCTGCTACTGCCAAGGCAGTTTGCTGTTTGTGTTTGTGTTGCCTAAATATAGAAACGGATAATGCCAGTGTCACTGTCGTGTTGTTTTAGGGGGGTTTTTTTTTCTCGGTTTGCTTCGTTTTGTGGGTTTTGGGTTTTGGGTTGAATTTCTGGGTTTTGCCTTGAGTTTCTGGGTTTTGCTTTGAGTTTCTGGGTTTTCCTTTGAATTTCTGGGTTTTGCTTTGAGTTTCTGGGTTTTGCTTTGAATTTCTGGGTTTTCCTTTGAATTTCTGGGTTTTGGGATAGGCTAACCCTCGGTGCTTCTGATTCCAGATATAGCAAGGTTTGAGGTTCCCGATACCGTAATTAGGATGGAATCAGAAGCCAGGGGTGGGGATACGGGACCGTCGTACCAGTCTTCTGCCAGGCAAGCTGAAGTGGACATCGACCGGTACCTAGGCCGGGTAGACCAATTAGCGGAGAACACGGGGTCCTCGACTGGGGTGTTCTCGGAGAGTAGTGGGGAGTCCGACGAGGGTGAGAGTGAGGGTGGATCTGCGGAGGCTCCGGTAGTCACAGTGGCCATTCCCGAGGGCATTCCTAAGCCGAGGTACACGCTTGCGGACGGGACCGTATGCGACGAACCTGGGAGAAGCATGACGATGAAGGAGATCGTAGACATGCGGCTGAAGTGGGGGATACCGGACGTAGTAGAGCTTAGGCCATTTAGGGATGGGGAGATGGCCGCGAATCCTGCCCCGGGGTGGGTGGTGCTGCACGAGAATCAGCTCCACCAAGGGTTATCGCTACCCCTGCCCCGGTATCTGCTGCGGATGCTGAACCTGTCACCGGGGCAGCTGACCCTGAATGCCGTTCGCCAAATATATAGTATGATGGCTATGTGGGACCTGTGCCAGCAAGGGTGGCCTTCCATAAATGAGTTCCGCGCGGTACACCGGGTATTGTACTCAAGGAAGCAGTCTTGTGCGGGTACGGTGACCTTTGCCGCTAGGGATTACGAGCCGCTAGTTACCGATATGCCTACCTCGATGAGCAAAAGGTGGAGGAACAAAGTGTTCCTAGCTGGTGGGCGGTGGCAGATAAAAAATAAGAAGTGGCAGCTGACCGGTACCTTTCAAGCTATCGGGGCCCGAAGTGGAAAAGAAGAGGATAGCCCGGGTATATGCCGTGTGGTCGGAGAAAGAGAGGAGCTCTTATAGATTCATCCGGCACTCTATACTCTTTAGGCTAGGATTAGGGTGGCTCCCCGGTAAGGGACTTATTATACTATACTTATATGTAGTGTTATTTTTTTTATTTTTTATTTTTACTTGTCCTTTCACTTTTGACTAATCTTTGAACTGGTTGCAGTGAAAGCCCCGAAGAGGAAACCCCGGAAAGGCAAGGAGGAGGACAGGATGGATGACGCTCAACTGATGGACATGCTGATAAGCCAGGGAGAAGATGCCCTGCACATCGACGTCGACCTAGGGTCGAAAGGCACGAGTCGGTCCATTGAAGAGACCCTTTTGGAGATAACTGATGAGGGATACGGTGAACCTGATCCCGATGCTCCTGTGGCCCACCCCGTGCAGCCCTCCATGGCCGATGTCATTATGATAGATGACACCGGAATGGGAAAAGTACCGGCCTCTATGCCTATCTCTTCTCGTTCTACTGGGAGCGACGAGGCGCTACTCCCCGGTGAGAAGAAGAGATCCCACAAGCACCGGCGTCGAACTAATAAGGAGGTGACGTACACTGGCCGGGATGTCCCGGGTGCCGGTGCGAAGAGGCAAAAGAAAGATCACCCGGGATCAGGGCCATCACCTTCCCTTGGCCTGTTATCTCCCGCTGTTCCGGTAATCCCCAAGAAGCCCATCAAGCAGCTGCTGAACGAATACGGGGTCGCCGATGAAAAGTTCATGCGGTCCATGCTTGGGGATCTGAAGGATATCGACCTCGACCGGGTTCGAGCCAAAGATAATACTCCCCAGGAGAATTGCCGTCTCGCCCGGGAATCGATGATGCGGGTATGCCCTGTTTTATTTTCTCTACATACCCTTTTTTTTTTTTTGTTATACCTTTTAATCGGTGTATCTGCAGGCACTCTTTAATGTGTACGCCATCGACGCCAGCGAGGAGGATACTCACCTGAAGGAGGAGGTTAGCAATCTCTCCGGGCAGGTGAAGTACCTTCATGGCGAGAAGGCCAAGCTGGAGAAGGAGCGGGACTCGTTGAAGGCTGAGATGGCCACCTCTAAGCAGCGGATTGCGGAGCTTGAGGGCGAGGTTGCTGAGGCGCGGGAGGCGGTAAAGAATGCCCGGGACTCCGAGAAGAAGGCTGCAGAGTCTGCCGTCTCATGGAAGGAGAAAGCAGACTCTCTGGAGGATCGCCTACCCGCGGAGAGGCACGAGGCCGTGGAGGAGTACAAGTCCTCAGATGAGCTTATCTCCATGCTGGCTGCTGCCCAAGATAAGGCTGTCATCATGAAGTTTAAGGAGTGGGTGGCGGCCGGGTATCTAGATGAGGCCAAATTCAGGCAGGGTCTCCTGGAGAAGAAGAAAAAAGAGCGGGAGGCGGCGGGCAAGTCTGGTGCCGGGGGGTCTCAGAGTACCGATGGGGATCGGTTGTAAAAAAAAAATTTATTTTGTATTACTTTTTGAACTAGTCTAATTTTGTCTGGTAGTCCAGGCTTTTGTGAATTGGAACATCCTTGACTTGAATGGGAATTAGAAAGGAATTAAAATTTCTAGGATTTTCGTACCTCTGAGCATTTGTGTGCATTACTTATTACCGGAATAAAGTAACTGACAATAGCTATGTCCGGGAATGTCCGGGGTAGGTAAAAAAAATTCTAGAAATGGTCTGAATAATTCATTTTTCCATTGAAATACCACACGGTGGTTAAATACAGAATGAGTACCCGATGGGTAGCTTGTCATAGCTGTATGTCCATAAAGCAAAAGCTAGGACAAGATGCTCCCGGAGCTTACTTGTAATAGTACCGCAGGCGCTGGGTATTCCATGGATGCCTGGAAAAGACCCCGTTCATATCCCGGATGAAAAAGGTTGCGGGACCTACCTCTTCAATGATCCCGTAAGGCCCTGTCCAGGATGGATCCAATCCCCGAGGTTCTGGGTAGACTTGCTTCATGACCCAGTCCCCCAATTTTAATGTTCGGGACTGTACCTTGGCATCGTAGTAACGAGCTATCCTCCGCTTGTTTGCCAAGTTATGCATATGTGCGACTTCTCTTCGCTCCTCGAGTAAATCAGCATCGAGGTGTAGGCCATCTGAGTTGGTACCCGCATCGAAGTATTCGATCCGGGGACTCTGGACTTGTGTTTCAATAGGGAGTACTACTTCTGATCCAAAAGCCATGCAGAAAGGGGTCTCGCCCGTGGCCTCTGTTGCCGTTGTCCTGATAGCCCATAGCACTTCCAGGGGTTTAGCGGCCCAAAGGCCCTTGGCTTCGTCAAGCTTCTTTTTTAGTATCTTCTTGATTATCTTGTTGATAGCTTCGACCTGACCGTTTGTCTGGGGGTGAGCCGGGGAAGCATAGAGGATCTTAGTGCCGAGGTTCTGTGTGTAAGCCCTCAACTCATCATTGTCAAACTGTGTACCATTGTCCGTGACTATGGTATTCGGGACTCCGAACCTGCAGTATATGTTCTTCCAGAGGAAGTTCTTGACTTTTTCCGTGGTGATGGCGACGAGAGGTTCTGCCTCTACCCACTTTGTTTGGTAGTCTACGGCAACAATGGCGTACTTGAACTGTCCCACTGCTGTGGGAAGTTTACCAATCAAGTCCAAACCCCATTGACAGAACGGCCATGGTGCAAGGAGGATGGAAAGGGCGATGGGCGGTGCTCGTGGGATATTTACGTACATTTGGCATTTGTGGCAAGAACTGGATATAGTTTGAGCCAGGGCTGACATGGTTGGCCAGAAATATCCTGCCCTTAGGGTCTTGTGTGCAAGAGATCGGGCTCCGGCATGGTTACCACATACACCAGCGTGAATGTCCGTCATTACTTTGTGACCTTCCTCCGGTGTCACACACTTCAGGTTGGGAAAGCAATGTCCTCTCGTGTAGAGTTTGCCATTCATGATCGTGTACCGAGCTGACCTTAGCTGCAGTCTTCTGGCCTCGACCTTATCATCCGGTGCTAGGCCATCAACCATGTATTTCAAAATTGGATCCATCCATGAAGCTTTGTGATCCACCGAAAATATTTCTGACACCGTTTTGGAAGTGCTAGGTCCCTCGAGTATTTCGACTTTAGTGGTCCCATAGGTAGGGTTTGGAGAAGTTGATGCTTAGCAAGAGCGTATGCCTTGTCGTTTTATGCCCTCGGTATTTGGGTAAAAATGTAGGAGGTGAACCTCTGGACTAAAGCCCGGGCCAAGGCCTAGTAGGAGGACATGTGGGGTTCCTTTGCCTCGAAATTACCGCTGACTTGGTTTACGACCAACTGGGAATCGCTGAAGATATGGAGGTGCTGGACCCCTAGTTCCCGGGCGATCTGCAGACCGGCTATGAGTGCCTCGTATTCTGCGGTATTATTGGATGCTTTGAAGGCAAATTTGAGGGCGTACTCGTAGACTTGCTCGTCCGGGCTAATTAGCAGGATGCCGGCTCCGCTAGTTCTCTTGTTGGATGATCCATCCACGTATAATCGCCAAGTGCTTGGCGGAGGTGGATCCGAAGCTAGTGGTTCAGGTGGTTCCCTGCTTGGGTCATGGGAAGGGATTGATTCGGAAATAAAATCGGCTGCTGCCTGGCCCTTGATGGCTGTACGGGGCAGGTACTTGATATCGAATTCCCCCAGCTCGATGGCCCATTTAATTAATCTGCACGATGTCTCTGGTTTCTGCAAAACCTGCCTCAATGGGTGATTAGTGAAAACGGTGATAGAGTGTGCCTGGAAGTAATGTCTGAGCTTCCGGGCTGATACCAGGAGGGCCAGTGCTACTCTTTCAATGTCCGGGTACCTGGACTCTGCACCAGTGTAACCTTTCCCTGCGTAGTACACCGGGTACTCACAATCGGAGTCCTTCCTAATCAGGACTGAGCTCACAGCAGTTGCCGATGCTGCCAGATATACGTAGAGCATTTCTCCGGGAACAGGTTTGTAGAGTAGAGGTACCTGTGACAGGTACGACTTCAAGCCAAGGAAAGCAGCCTCGTGTTCCGCTGTCCAGGCTATCACCTCGACGTGTTAGGTTTTTAGCAATTTGAAGAAAGGGGTACACTTGTCCGTCAGCCTGGAGATGAATCTTGACAGGGCGGCCACCTTGCCTACAAGAGACTGGACCTCGTTCCGGTAGGTTGGGGATACCATGTCAATTATAGCCTGCACTTTCTCTGGATTGGCTTCAATTCCCCTGTGGCTGATGATGTACCCGAGGAACTTTCCGGCCTCGACCCCGAAGATGCACTTCTGTGGGTTAAGCCGCATCCCGTTGCGCAATATGATGGTGAAGACGATTGACAAGTTGGCTACATGATCCTCCTGAGTTAAACTTTTAACCAGCATGTCGTCCACGTATACCTCCATGATAGTACCGATAACTTCCTCAAACATGGAGTTGACGAGTCGTTGATAGGTGGCACCTGCATTCTTTAACCCGAAAGGCATGACCTGGTAGCAATAGAGACCTTTGTCTGTAGTAAAGGCAGTATGCTCCTCGTCTGCCTGGTTAATTCGAATCTGGTTGTACCCTCTAAATGCATCCATGAAGCTGAGTAACCGGTACCCAGCGGTGGAATCGATCAATTGATCAATTCTCGGGAGCGGGAAGCTATCTTTAGGACATGCCCGATTGAGGTTTGTGTAGTCGACACACATGCGCCATGTTCCCAGGGATTTCTTTGGTACCATTACCACGTTGGCTAACCACCGGGGGTATGTTACCTCCCTGACAAAGTTGATGGAGATCAACTTCTTTATCTCAACCTGGATAGCCCGGTACTTATCGTGTGTGAAGGCCCTTCGCTATTGTCTTACCGGTGTTGAGTAAGGAACGATACTAAGGTTGTGCGTGGCTACTTCTGGCGGTATTCCGGGCATGTCCTCATAGGACCAGGCGAACGCGGATGTGTTAGCGCGGAGAAACGAGATTAATCCTTCCCTGACAACCGGAGACAGTCTTGTACCAATCCTAACAGTTCTGTCCGGGAACTTCTCTGACAGCACTACCTCTTCAATGTCTTCTACGGCACCGGGCTGTTCTTCGTCCGGGTCGGTATCGGCCCTGGGATCCTCGTATCTGTCCAACAGAGGGTTAGTATCTACGTGCAACATTTCAGCCTTTCCTTTACCGCGGGATACAGTTAGAGAATAGCATTTCCTTGCAGCGGCCTGATCACCCCGGATCGTCGCCGTGCCGGCCGGGGTTGGCACTTTCATCATCAACATGTGACCTGCTATGAAGGTTTTCAGACGCCAAAGTGCCGGTCGGCCCAGGATAGCATTATAGGACGAGACGCAGTCCACTATGATGAACTCTGTTTTGATGGTCGAACAATTTGGACTTTCACCTATCGTGATCGACAGGTAATCTGATCCGAGTGGTTGGACGATGTCTCCTGAAAAACTAATGAGGGGCTCATTATCCTGTGACAGTTTGGCTCTTCCTCGATTCAAAGCTTTGTATGCATCGCGAAATAGTACGCTAACCGAGGCCCCGGTGTCTATGAGCACCCTGGACATTATGTAGTGGTCCATTTGGAGTGTGATTAGGAAGGGATCATCATGGGGCATCCTCAGATCGGCTTCCTCCTCCTGCAGGAATGTCACCGATGTCCACTTGGTGCCACTGTTTTGCTGCAGGGCCTTGTGGAAGTTGAAAACTTCTGGACGACCGAAACTAGAATTTCTTTTCTTGCCCTGGGCGGGCGACTCTTTCGGACCCCCACCGTGGATCGTGAATATCTGGCCATATACGTCGACCGCTCCTATCTCCTTAGCAGGTAGGTATCGTTGGAGCTTGCCCCTCTGGATTAGGGACTCGATTGTATTTTTTAAAGCAACACACAGATTGGTATTGTGTCCGGCATCCTCGTGGTAAGTGCAGAATTTTCCGGTATCCTGCTGGGTAAGTTTGCTCTTCGGGAATTTCCTTGGGGGAGGTCCCGGTATCTCATCCCTGTTTTCGTTCCAGATAGTCTTGTATGAAGCGTTCAGGATTGTGAACACCTCATACCGGGGTGGTGGTGGTGTCCTTGGACCCTGCTGTGCTCTTTGCTCCCGGGTAGGGTGGGTGCTCCCGTAACTGTCCGATCTGGACGAGAATTCTTTGCTTCTTTTGCTCGAGGTATGGGGTGACCTATCATGACTGTGGACCCACTCCCTCTTTCGTGGCTCATCCCTAATCGTCGAAGTCGGTGTGGGAAATCTTAGCTCTGGTCTGGGCGTATCTCCGTATGTTTCGAATTCGGCCTGAGCATGTCTGATGGCAGTGGCCATCAGTTCGTCGTAACTAGCTGGAGGATTATGGTTGATCCCGTAGAGAAATTCTCCTCGCCTTAGGCCCCTCCTGAAAGCCAGCTCAGCTAGTTCCTTGTTGAGGTCCCGGCACTTAGCGGTAGCTGCTTGCCATCGATTTACAAAAGACTTCAGGGTTTCATCTTCTCCCTGCTGGACCTTCAGTAGGCCCTTCGGTGTGTGTATCCCGTCAGTGCGTAAGATGAATCGACTGACAAATTTGTCAGCCAACTCCTTAAAATTCCCTACAGAACCGACCGGCAGTTCGTAGAACCAACTTAAAGCCTCCCCTAACAGGGTTTCCTGGAACATGTTACAACACACTTCGTCCGTGTATCCCTTAGCGTTTGTTTGCGATCGGAAAGCCTGCAGATGTTGGTAGGGGTCTCCAACTCCCGTATAGTCAATTTTCAATGGTTTCGACGTATTCGCTCGAATGGCTCCCCTAACCTGTTGGGTGAAAGGCCCCGGGCGGTCCTCGTAACTGTTCATAGCTCTCCAGGTGTCTCTATTTTCCGTGGCCTGTACCCTTGCCTGCAGGGCATGCAAGGAGTTGTTCATTTGTACCAGTAATGTCGTGTTTGCGTCGGGTACCGGCATGATACCGTGAACTGGCTGTGGTATCGGTGGTGGTGGTAGATGCCTCAAGCTTTCCGGGAATAAGTCTACCGGTACCTGGATTAACCTCTGGCCGTCCTCCGTAGGAGGTGCCGGTGCGGTGCTGGTGTTTCCTGTTATCAGGACGGCGTTCAGGTCTGCTAGCTGGGATGCTCTAGCCAGGGCCTGAGTAAGTGCTTCGTTGTGCTGGTGCCTCCTGTCTAGTGCTCTGGCCAGCGCCGTGTTTTCATCTTCCAAATCCTGCATTCTCTGTTGCGTGAGGCGGTTTGTTTCCCTATCGGTACTCCGTTGTTCCCGATCGATCCTGGACTGCTCCCTGAAGGCTGCAATCTCAGCTCGCATAGACTCCAGCTCCGATACCGGAGCCACCTGATCCGGGACTATCGGGCCCAAGGATCCGAGACCATGGATTTCCCCCTGAGCAGCTGGCGCCTCTGCTGACGAAGTTCCCGGAGAGAATACCAATGCCCGGGCAACACTTCTCCCCTCTCCTGTCACTTCTGGCTCACTCATATCCCCCTACCTGGTGCGCCAATGTTTCTGGTGGCTTTCTCCGGGTACCTCACACAGAATGCTATACCGACTGGGGCACCGATCGGCTCCTAAATCCTGTATCAAGAACACAACGTTAGAGGGATAAACCGTACCGGACGGTTTATACCTCTCCGATGCCTGAGTGAGAAACTGATAGTTATATAGAGTAGATTGTAGATAAAGGAGTCCTTACCCTTCAAAGGTGGTTGTGCCATGATCTTTATACTCAAGTGTGGGGATGGAGTCTCCCCTATCCTTGATGTGGGACACAGGTTCTTCTGATGCTATCAGTCTTGTATTTGTAGAATAGATGGGCTGTGCTGGCCTTGCCCCGGGCTCTGGGTACTCGGGGTGGCCCCTTATGTGAAGCCCGCCATGGTGAGGTGTGAACCCGGCCCATGGCATAGTACCTGGGAGTACCGATGGGGCCCAGGGTCTAGTGCCAAACCTGTTGAGACTCCCTAGTATGTACACCTTCTTACCTGCAACCCAATGCTCATATCCTGGATTTTCTTAGTACCTTGACAACATGTTTATGGCAAAAGATATGTCAGGTCTTTTACATACTTGAGCATACATTAAACTTCCAACTAGGCTTGCATATGGTAAATTTTCCATACTCTTTTTTTGCAGAATATTGCTTGGACATTGCCCTTTGTGCAATCTGTCTCCTTTAGATATAGGTGCTTCTCCTTGCCTGCAATCATACATCCCAAATCTTTGGAGCACCTTATCTATGTAGTTCATTTGTGACAGTCCCAATGCACCTTGCTTTCTTTCCCTTGTAATTTCAATTCCAAGTACATAAGGTGCCTCCCCCATGTCTTTCATATCAAACTGCTTTGAAAGAAAAGCTTTTGTCTCTTTTAACAAACACACATTGCTACTGGCTAGCAGAATATCATCCACATACAATATCAGAAAAATAAAATTGCTCCCACTGGTCTTCATGTAAACACATTCATCAAGCTTGTTTTCCAGGAAACCAAAATTAGCAATAACCTTATCAAATTTCAGATACCACTGCCTTGAGGCTTGCTTGAGTCCATGTATTGACTTTTTGAGCTTGAAAATTTTGTTTTCATCTTCCACAAAACCTTCTGGCTGCAACATGTAGATTTCCTCACTCAAATCTCCATTCAAGAATGTTGTCTTTACATCCATTTGGTGCAGCTCCAAGTTGAAATGTGCTACCAAGGCCATAAGCACTCTAAATGCATCTTTTGTGGAAACTGGTGAAAAGGTTTCATTGTAGTCAACTCCCTCTTTCTGATTATAACCTTTAGCAATTAGTCTAGCCTTGAACCATTCAACTTTCCCATCTGCATGTCTTTTGGTCTTGAAAACCCATTTGCAGCCTATAGCTTTACATGCATCAGTTTTATCCATCAAGGACCATACTTCATTCTTTGACATGCTTTGCAATTCATCCTCCATGGCTTCTCTCCATTTAACACTGTTTATAGACTACATTGCCTGCTTAACTAATGTGGGATCGTCTTCTGCTCCTATGTCAGGTTCTGCATCTATTTGATAAACATGACAGTCATCAGGGATTGCTGACCTTCTTTGTCTCCCTGATCTTCTTAGAACTGCTGGTTCTGCAATTTCAGCTTCTATATTTTCAGGTTCTACATTTACTGGAGCAACTTCTGCATTTTCACCTTGGACTTCTCCCACAATGTTGACTTGATCATTTTGCATTTCTTGCAATGGAAATAATTCCATTTGAGCAATATTGTTGCTTTCAATATCATCACAGTAAGTAGGATATATGAACCAATCTTCAAATCTGCTATGGACTGAACTTGTTGTATCCATGTCATCATCCACATTTTCTTGTTGATCAATCAACTCATCAAAGAAAATAGCTCTGTGACATTCAAAAATCCTAGTCCCTCTTCTTGGTGTAAACACGGAAATCTGAAAGCAAACAAAATGCAGACACATGTACAAAAATAATAATTTTATTAATTTAAGTGCGGGTTACAATCTTTGGTAATCCTCTGATTCGATCTCCGACGATGAATTTCACTCAAGGGCTTGATGCTTGATCTTGAGTTGGACGATGGTCACGAGAGTCGACACGTGACGAACGTTTTGACTTGAGGTTGATGAGGAACCGGCTATTTGGCAGCTTGAGGGTTCTTCACACGAGCTTGGGAGGCTTCAGGAATTTTGAGAGTATTTCCTTCTCTTTTCTGGCCGAAGTCCTTCTCTTGATTTGAGAGGGGGTATTTATAGTATCGGCGTCTCGATGACATATCATTAATCACATTCCGTAATTGTGTAATTAAATCAATCAGTTTTAATTGATTGATTTAATTATCTTTTATTTAAGGAAAAAGTCAATCAATTTCGATTTGATTTAATGCCCGATTTCAATCAGAATTAAACAATCTAATCTGATTGATATTTGAATTTAATATTTGATTTCAATCAGAATTAAACAATTTAATCTGATCGATATTTGTATTTAATACTTGATTCCAATCAGAATCAAACAATTTAATCTGATCGATATTTGTATTTAATACTTGATTTTCGTCGAGATCAATTAGTTTAATACGATTGATCCGCTTTAAATGCTTAACTTGAGCAACAATCAATCAGCGATAATTTGAAGCTTCCACAATTGATGCTTCCACGTCATTCAATCAATGGAACACTCGTGTTTTGACATGTGTCATCCTCGAAGCTCACATAATTTTGGTGACATATAAGCCACATGTGCATTTTGTAGGACTCATGTGCCAACTAAGCTTGTTTAGTCAAAATTTCAAAGATTGACAGATTTATTTAATGAATTTTATTTTCATTAAATTTCTTGTGTCTACAAATGTCCCCAGTTCAAGGTGCGCCGTAAACATGTAGTTGTCACGTGCTTGAGGTGTGACTTGAAGTTGCTTTTTGTTTTTATGACACATTTCGCGTGCTTTGTAATCAGCTTACTTGGATGAATTAGCTAGCCAGCTTGATTTTTGCTTTGTGCCTTTGACATCGATAATTTTAATCATTGCCTTGATGCTCTTTTTTTTCTTTTCTTGATTTGACTTGAGACTTTTGATAACCATGCATGGCCACTTTCCATGAGTTCCAAATAAATGGGTTTTTTTTTTTTTTTTTTTTTTTTTAAACCCCACCCCATTCCCACCCTTGATGGGGCTCGAACTCCTGACCTCTTATATATGAGACCAAAGCCTTACCACCCCACCAAACACACACATCCAAATAAATGGGTAATCTACGAATGGGTTTATTCTTTTCATTCATATAGCTTCCATATGTGGCTTTGAAATTTCCCGTTTTGCAGCCCCACTCATTTTTTGAATTGGTAGGTAGTGAATTAGAGATGAAAGCCTCTATTTTTGTTCTCAATTGATGCATGGCTGACATTCCCATAATTGATATAAGTAATTACGACCTACCAAACTCATTTGGTCTTCTATAGGTAAGAAATCTTCAATGGCTTGATAATTTCTTAAAACAAAGTAGAAAAGTAAATAAGTAAAACTTCCATCTCACGTTATAAAATGCACAATAAGGTTTTGCCCTAATCACCATTCTCTTCCCTAGCCACCAGCACTTTTTTTTATAATTTTGTTTTTTTTGCTGCGCAATATGAAGATCTAGCCACGAATGAAGCAAGCTTGTAGAACTCCAAAGCTGTAGAGATTCTCTTGGAATCTTGATTTAATTTCGTAGAGATTCTCCTAAAATCTTGATTTAATTTTATAGAGATTCCCTTGCAATCAGATTTAATTTTGTAAATATGGCGAGGACCCTAAATGGACATGTGACAAACCCCATGATATAAGAGTATTTTTTTTTGTTTAAATATTTATGACATAAATTCTTAATTTTTCTGAATAAAATATTTATTCACAAAATTTCAGTAATCAATATATTAGTGTCATATATAGTAGAAAAATTTAGAATTTCTGCCATATTTTCCTAGTCTCAACTAGGAAATTAATGAAGTGGGAAACTCTAGCCTTTAATATAAAAATACGGCCTCCTCGCACTTACTTTTCCAACCTGTCTTCTTCAGCAGCAGTAACTCTAGACTCGATTGTCAATTCTCATCTTCCTTGCTTTGTTGCCTTTTGCCCTTGGTACTGCAGAAGAACATCAAGTAATCAAGGTGCTTTGTCTTTACCCATTTCTTCATTATTAATTGAGATAGCTGTGGCGCTGCGCTGATTTTCTTTACTTTTTTTTTTGTTTACTGACAGGGCTTGCTGCACCACTGAGTTGCTACTTCTGCAGGGACCTTGAATTGAGACCAGTCGTTGGTAGTGGCAGAGGCAAGTTTGTGGTATTAATTCATTGCCTTCCTCTGTTGATTAGCCATCCCTTTACTATTATCATTTTTTATACATGCCATGACTAGCTTTTCCCAATTATACATAGGCCTCATCAAAAAGCCCGCGGATCAAGTGGGCCGATGGAGGCCCGCCGGCCCTGAGGGCTTTTAGCCCGGCCCGGCCTGTCAAAAAACCCGCAAAAGCCCGCCTCGGTGGGCCGAGGGCCGGCCAGCCAAAAGCCCGCAAAAACCCGGCCCGGCCCGTAAAAGCCCGTAAAATATTATATATATATATATATATATATGTAGATATGTGTGTGTGTTTATAAATATATATATACACACACTCACACATAGATATATATTTGTGTGTGTGTTTATATATATATATATGTGTGTGTGTTTATAAATATATATATACACACACTCACACATAGATATATATTTGTGTGTGTGTTTATATATATATATATGTGTGTGTGTGTGTGTGTGTGTTATATATAGAAAAGATATATATGCATTACCGCATAATAAATATATATATATAGATATATATTATATGTGTGTGTGTGTGTGTTTATATATATGTATATATATTTATATATGTGTGTGTGTGTTGTGTGTGTGTTTATATCTATATATATATAATTATATATATATATAGATATATATATGTGTGTGTGTGTGTGTTTATATATATATATAGATATATATATATATATATAAATGTGTGTGTGTGTGTGTTTATATATATATAGAGATATATATATATATGTGTGTGTGTGTGTTTATATATATATATATATATAATATATATGTGTGTGTGTGTGGAAGTTCTTATACTTCTATTATTCTATATAGAATATGTGCATATATATATATTCTGCATATCGGTTGACCAATTCGATCGGATTAGAAAATATGGTGAAATTGGCTAAATTTTGTACCACACTTATAATTTATTGTAATAAACTCATCCAACGGTCGGTTTTTCCATTTTCTTTGAATTAATATGGGTTGCTCTTTGGAGTATATGATATATAAATATAGGTTTATAAGAGTAATTAAGTTTGACCTAGTTGATCGAATTCGAAACGATAACCAAATTGGCTGGATTTTCTACAACCACCATAAAACATTACAATCTCTCAATCGAGCGGTTAGTTTCTCTGAATTCATTTTCCACTTCATGATTGCTTTAGAATGAACCTAAACAATTTAAATACAATGAATATGTCATACAACTTTAGGAGGAAAATTGGTATAGACCAATGTGTTTGTAATTAAAATTAATTCTTTTTATCTTATGTCCACGCACATCCATTGATGGAATATATACAAACGTGATGTGAAAAAATAAGCACGTTTCGAGGTTGTCACGGCATCAGTCAACCAATAAAACATATAAGTGTCTACGGCTGACTAATCCGATCGGATTCGAAAATATGGTGAAATTGGCTAAATTTTTTACCACACTCATAATTTATTGTAATAAACTCATCCAACGGTCGGTTTTTTCATTTTCTTTGAATTGATAGGGGTTGTTCTTTGGAGTGTATGATATATAAATATAAGTTTTGAAGAGTAACTACGTTTGACCTAGTTGATCGAATTCGAAACGAGAACCAAATTGGCTGGATTTTCTAAAACCACCATAAAACATTACAATCTCTTCATCGAGCGGTTGGTTTCTCCGAATTCATTTTCCACTTCATGGTTGCTTTAGAATGAACCTAAACAATTTAAATGCAATGTATAAGTCATATAACTTTAGGAATAAAATTGGTATAGTCCAATGTGTTTGTAATTAAAATTAAATTTTTTTTATCTTATGTCCACGCACATCCATCAATGGAATATATACAAACGTGATGTGAAAAAATAAGCACGTTTCGCGGTTGCCACGCCATCGGTCAACTAATAAAACATATAAGTGACTACGGTTGACCAATCCGATCGGATTCGAAAATATGGTGAAATTGGCTAAATTTTTTACCACACTCATAATTTATTGTAATAAACTCATCCAACGGTCGGTTTCTCATTTTCTTTGAATTGCTATATGTAGCTCTTTGGAGTGTATGATGTATAAATATAGATTTATAAAAAATTAGTGTCTTTAAAAATTTATTTATCAATAAATTAGTATCTATATATAAATATAGATTTTTTTGGGTACAATATAGTTATATAGATATGTTATCTTTGGTTGTATTTGATCATTATCCATTGAATTTCCAAAGCTTGATTAAAAAAAAAAAATACTTGTGTCTTTAAATATTTATTTATAAATAAAGCCCGCAAGGCCCGGCCCAAAAAAGCCCGCAAGACCCGCTTTATATGGACGGGCTTGGATCCTTTGATTTTTAATAAAGCCCGGCCCGGCCCGGCCGGTAATTATTTAAAAATATAGCAAGGCCCGGCCCGTTGACGACCCCTATTTATACACCATTCCATGTCCCACCCTTCTGACAATATGGACATATTCATACATATATACGTACAACAGAAGCATGACGATTTTTTTTGTTATTTTTTTATAATAACCAACATATGATTCATCCATGATTGCATGTGCCTTGATAAATTGCATGTGCTATCCGTTCCACTCTTTGACATAACCCCATGATTCATCCTTTATATATATTTTTTCGATCACAACAGAAAGCATGACCTTAATCACTCTCGCTCACGTGCCCCTCGTTCTCTTTGTTTTGCTGACGTCATCGTCCCTTTTTTGTTTTTTGCTCAGAATTGTGGTGACAATTGGAGACCCCTAGTTCTGCTTTCTTTATTGGGAAAATTTCGCAAACAATACACCAAGTAAAAGTCACTAATAATTCTTATACACAAAGTTTCAAACCAAACATTTCGGTACATGAAATCTGAAACTCGACCCAGTATCAGTACACGACGTCAATTTTTGACACCAAAATATCCATTATGCCCTCGGTTCTTTTTTTTTTTAATAATTTTTTTTTCCTTCGTTTATAAATGACTAGAGTCATTTTTTTTTTTCTGTTATGCGAGGTGAGGAAGGCGGCGTTGGAAGCGAGGGAGTGAACCCGGAAGAAGAAAGAGATAAAACGAAGGAAAAAAAAATAACAGAAAAAAAAATTATTAAAAAAAAAATAACTGAGGGCATAATGGACATTTTGGTGTCAAAAATTGACGTCGTGTACTGATAGTGGGTCGAGTTTCAGATTTCGTGTACCGAAATGTTTGGTTTGAAACTTTGTGTATAAGAATTATTAGTGGCCTTTACTTGGTGTATTGTTTGCGAAATTTACCCTTCTTTATTTACTGCTAATTTATTGCCTTGGACTCCGCGAGTTATTAAAGCATAGAGGAACTGAGGTACGTTTCTCAGTCCCGTTCTAATTTATATATAATTTTGTTGATATATTTTCATAATCTGCCTCAATCGATCTTTGTTCAATTGCATGTCCATATGTTCTGGCAATATATATATAATCAGATGCCCTCATGTGCAGACCCAAAACATGATTGCATAATTCATGCTTGCCTTCTGATATATGTATACATATATAATTGATTACATGCACATACAAGTGCGCAACCCATAGCATGAGTTTTTTTTTTTTATCACAACAAAAGCATGATTGATGGATTTATTTGTCTGGTTCCAAAACATGATTATGTTTTTTCCTTGATCATGCTTTGTGCCGCAACCACCCTTTTTTTTATTTTACCTTACATGCGTTCCGAAAGTGATTTGAAATATATATTTTCCTCTTTCTTTTTCAGGACTTAGGTGATAATTGAAGAACGCGAACGTCCTAAACGCTTGAATTCCTCCACATTTGTGCGTGGTAGGGTCCACTGAAAGCGGTTAGGCTTCGCATGTTTGGCGGCTCAAGGAGAGAAGAACGCGGACGTCTTAAACGCTTGGATTCCTCCACATTTGTGCGTGGTAGGGTCCACTGAAAGCGGTTAGGCTTCGCGTGTTTGGCGGCTCACGGAAAGAAGAACGCGGACGTCCTAAACGCTTGGATTCCTCCACCTTTGTGCATGGTAGGGTCCACTGAAAGAGGTTAGGTTTCGCGTGTTTGGCGGCTCACAGAGAGAAGAACGTGGACGTCCTAAACGCTTGGATTCCTCCACATTTGTGCGTGATAGGGTCCACTGAAAAGCCGTTAGGCTTCGCGTGTTTGGCGGCTCACGGAGAGAAGAACGCGGACGTTATAAACGCTTGGATTCCTCCACATTTGTGCGTGGTAGGGTCCACTGAAAGCGGTTAGGCTTCGCGTGTTTGGCGGCTCACGGAGAGAAGAACGCGGACGTCCTAAACGCTTGGATTCCTCCACCTTTGTGCATGGTAGGGTCCACTGAAAGTGGTTAGGCTTCGCGTGTTTGGCGGCTCACAGAGAGAAGAACGAGGACGTCCTAAACGCTTGGATTCCTCCACCTTTGTGCGCGGTATGATCCACTGAAAGCGGTTAGGCTTCGCGTACATCGTCAGGCACTTGCGATCGCATTTTCCGTCCTTTTGTGGCCATGGCCTTCTTCAAATGCTTCAAGAAAGGGACAGTCACCATCCTCGAGGATCCGGAGGACGCTCAAAGTGATGGAACTACTCTGCAAGTGCACCTATCGTTGACTGGGCCTCAAGCAATCAATGTCCCTCCTTATGACCCTTCAACTCACATCCTCCAGTGGACTTATGTGGTACCTCACCAGCTAGCTATGTTTCGACAACCGAGATCTGGAAGAGACCAACAAAACTTGCATGTACTGTTGCTGAAGTCTTCGCATCATGATCAGAACACTCCTCAGACCCCATTCAAGCTTCTCAGTGATCGTGTACGCAACGGTTCAATAAAGTGGAGTAGTGCATTTCGTGCAAACGGGGGCTTCTCTTACACAGAGTTATACTGGGAATGGGTAGAAGATATCTTAAGCATGAATGGCAAGCTTACTCAGGAGGCCGGTCTCTATCGAGCGATATTCGCCTCACTATTCAGCTATGACCGTGTTGCATCTGTCATACGGGCTTTCTGCGAGTACTGGTGCCCCACGACGAATACCCTACATACTTCTAGCGGGGAAATGTCCATCTCCCTCTGGGATTTGGACCAACTCGAAGGTTTGCCCATTACTGGACAATTTTATGATGAGGTGGTTCCAGCTGCTGAAGAGCTTACTGTAGCAAGCAAAGGGAGTCAACAGAGCTGCCGCTATTTTTTTCTCGCCTACCATAAGCTTTGCAAAGAAGGCCAAGGGCAGAAAGTGAAGATAACTCCATGGATACGATATTGGTATAGAGGAGCTTTGCGCTATAAGAGGCCTCCAAACAAAAGCATCAGGAACAAAAGAGATCCGCCCTAGAATGTGTTTAATCCATCTGGTAGGATCCATGAGATCCGACAATGTACTTCTGCAGACCTCGCAGTATTTGATGACTTAGGCATTGAGAGTGAAGATGTAGAGCCCACCTATTTGGCTGCCTTTCTTACTTGTTGGTTGTGTCTGTTTGTTTTACCCAGAGACGACACTGGTTTGATTCGTCCGGGAGTATTCACAGTTGCCAGCAAAATGTCACAAGGTGTACAGCTTTGCCTAGTAGTACCAGTGTTGGCCAACATCTATTAGGGTTTAGGCGAGATTTCTGTTTCCAGCGATCCAGGTATCTGCTCGGCTGCCCTTCCTTTTCATTATATTTATGCATGGCTAGCAGAGTACTTTGGCACCCACTTTCAGTCTCCGCTTCCCAACGACCTAAGACCCCGTATGGTTCGCTTCTCCGGAGAATTTTCAGCTAAATATTGTGGGGACTCATAGGCGCTTTCTTTATTCAATGCATGTGATAATGTGAGGATGGATGCATTTGCCAGGGTATTTTCGGAGAGCAGAGTGATTATCAACCGCGAGAACATCTCCCATTTAGACCTCATATATCTCATCAGCCTTCGATCTGGGTATCTTTCTCTCAGACAGGATAACCGACGAGTCATTCAGCCATACAGTCCACACCGGTTTAGTCGACAGTTTGGTTATGTCCAAGACATTCCTGGCAACCTTAAGAATGACATTCGTACCGGCGTGTGGGCTTTGATTTACAAGCATTGGGATTCCTGCACCAGAATGAACACCAAGTGCGTGGTAATGTTGCCGATCCAGAGTGCTATCATGGAGTACATGGTTACTCGAGACTATGTCGACTGGTGGAGGATTTAGGAGTTATGGGCCCAACAGCATCAAGTCCCCACACATCGAAGGGGTAGGAAGCAATCGTTGGATGCAATGGCTCTGGTGGTTGATGGATGAAGTTTGCATGAAACTGGCAAGCTTGACACCTTTGTGCATACGCCATGCAATCTTTAACCATAGTGGGCCAATAGTAACCCATCCTCTTCACTTGAAAATGGAGCTTAGGACCTGACTGGTGAGCTCCGCATACTCCTGAATGAGCTTCCTCCATAGCCTTGGCAGATTCCTCTTTCCGCAGACATCTAAGAAGCAATCCATCGAACGATCGTCGATAAAGAGTCTCTTTATAGTAGAAGAAGTGTGATACTCTTCGTCTTATGTCCGAGCGTTGCTTTGGGTCATCAGACAACTTATTTCGCTCAAGGTAATCAATCAACGGGTACCTCCAGTCATCCACATCAATCACGTAAACAGAGACAACATTGGAGTATTCATGCCAAAGCTCAGAGATTGTTGGTACAACATACCGTTGGCAGATTAGAAGGTGTATGATTTCATCCTCTGATAATGCCAAAGTTGCTACTAAGTTGGCCAAAGCGTCTGTTGTTTGATTTTCCTTTCTTGGCACATGCGTTAGTGTGACAGCATCAAAACCCTTTAAGAGTTGTGTGGCGACCTGAAAATAAGGAACTAAATCCTCTTTCTTCACTTCATAGAGAATTAGTAATTGGTCAACTACCAACTTTGAGTCTTCATACACCTCTAGATTTGAGATTTTCATTTCAGTTGCGGTTTGTAGTCCCATAATTAGCACTTGGTACTCAGCAACATTATTGGAACATAACTTACCAAGAGTAAAGGCATAAGGCAATATCTGCCTTTGCGGAGAAATGAAGACCACACCAGCTCCTGCCCCATCTGCTCGTGAAAACCCATCGAAGAACATTTGCAAAGCAGGGATGACCTCTGTATTAAAGACTTCTTCATCTGGCAACTCATCTGAAATCTCCCAATCCGCAGGAATAGGATGATCCGCTAGGAAGTCAGCCAATGCTTGTCCTTTAACCGCTTTGGCCGGTATGTAGATGATCTCATATTGATTGAGGAGTAATGCCCATTTTGCCATTCGCCCTGTCAAGACTGGTTGTGACATAACAAACTTGACTGGGTCAACTCGCGCCACTAGATGCACTGTGTAAGCTTGCATGTAATGTCTTAACTTTTGGATGGTGAAGACGAGTGCGAGACAGATTTTCTCTATCGGCGGATAGTTTAGTTCCGGTCCTGTGAGAGTTCGACTCAAGTAATACAACGCCCTCTCCTTCTTTGCTTCATTTTCTTGGGCTAGGAGTGCTCCGAGTGATCGCTCTTGAGCAGCAATGTAGAGGATAAGCGGCTTCCCAATGATGGGTACACCTAACATTGGAGGGTTCGTCAAGTACTTCTTTATGCTTTCAAAGGCGTTATGGCAAGCTTCATCCCATACGAAAGGCACATCCTTCTTCAGAAGTTAACTAAACGGCTGACAATGGCCTGCGAGGTTTGATATAAACCGTCTAATAAAGGCAAGCTGTCCTTGGAGACTTTTTAACTCACGCAGATTTCTTGGCTCAGGCATGTCTTGAATGGCCTTAATCTTTGACTGGTCCACTTCAATGCCACGATGTTTCACAATGAATCTAAGAAACTTGCCTAAACTAACTCCAAAAGCACATTTGAGGGGGTTCATCTTGAGCTGGTACTTGCGTAGTCTATCAAACACCCTTCTTAGGTCTTGGAAGTGATCTGTCCACCTTTTTGACTTGACCACTAAACCGTCTACATAACATTCCACGTACTTGTGAAGCATGTCTCCGAAGATTTTCTGCATAGCACATTGATATGTTGCACCAGCATTTTTCAACCCGAATGGCATGACTTTGTAGCAATAAATGCCTTTGGGAGTACGGAACGCAGTAAGCTCTTCATCTTCTAAGGCCATCCTAATTTGATTATACCCAGATGACCCATCCATGAAGGAAAAAGCTTCATGGCCCGTTGTTGCATCCACCATGAGTTCAATGATGGGCAAAGGGAAGTCATCTTTTGGACACGCGTCATTTAAGTCGCGGAAGTCCACACATACACGGAGTTGTCCGTTCTTCTTCTTGACAGGAACAATGTTTGCAATCCACTTAGGATATTGAACCTCTCTAATGAAACCCGCAGCAATCAACTTATCAACTTCAGCTTCAATTTGAGGAAGGAGTTCTGTCCGAAAGCGTCGTTGTGTTTGCTTGATCGGTCGAGCCTCAGATTTAACTGCGAGATGATGAACCGCTACCTTTGGGTCAAGACTGGGCATTTCTTTGTACGTCCATGCAAAGACATCTTTATATTCAAGCAGCAGATCATAGTATTTCTTTTCTTCTTCGGGACTCAGCGAAGCGCTCACGAATACAGGTCTTGGATCTTCCTCAGTTCCCAAATTGAGCTCTTTAAGCTCGTCGACAGTAGCTTGCCCCCCATCTTCAAGTTCTGGAAGAGCTTCATCTACTTCATCCTCGGAATGATCATGGCCATCTTCTTCAAAAGCCTCTACTTCTGCTACCGTGATATGATAGGCAGACTGTACAATCTCATCTTCGCCATTGCCATCAACATTACTAGTTCCGACTTGGCCAGAGAATATGATGGTGTGCTCCTTCACTTTGAGTTGTTCGCTTCTCTAAAATAGAGCGTCGCTTCATGCGTGACGGAATGAGACTTCGGATCTCTTTGTTGTTTCCTTGGTTGTCAATCTCCTTTCTCTTTCGCCTTTGCTGCTCTTTGGGTGCTTATATGCTCTCAAGTGCTGACTTTCGAGGGGCTGACTCAGATTTCTTATTTCCTTCATTGGAAGATGACAACCTATTGAACACAGAAGCTCGAGTGGTCGTTTGGGTGATGCGATTGAAAACTGAGACTCGGCTTGTTGAAGTATCGACACGATCGAATACAGAAACTCAAGGTGCCAGCTCATCAACTTGTTCAGGCATCGCAGCTTGAGAATTAGGACGAATGCGATCAAGTGCAGAAACGCGAGGGGCAATTTCAGATCCTTGAGTCTCTTCTTCTATTACTTCAACACTAATGTGTTATGTGTTTGCCTTCACAACTTTTCTTCTTCCCGAAATTTTGATTGGTTTGCCTGGTACAAAACCAAGACCTGCTTTAGCAGGGTCAGCGATGCATCGTTGCTCTCTCAACCTCCTTTGAGATTCATTAAGCTCATGCACCTTTTTACCAGAGATGACTTGGCCACCTTACTTTCTTGACGAACCGAAGTCATATCCAGTCTTTGCTAGTAGCTTGTAAGCGTTAGGGTCGAATCCTTCCTTTTTCCTTTTGTCAGGAAGTGTCCCATGCTCTGTCTTGCCTTGAATTGGTTTGACAAACCCCTTTAGCGGCTGCTTGGTGGGAGTTACGCTGCTCAACTTTGTCAACGGTATGGTTGATGTTTCTTTTAACAATTCTACGTCCTTCTCATCTAGCTTTTGCGGACGTTCTTGCTCATTTGCCTCCACAAAAGGAGACTCCCCTTCTTTTCGCCTAGACCTTGGTACGTAACGCAGAACTGGAGCAGAGGAGCTGATTTTGTTCTTTGAAGCTGTCACTTTAGTTTCCGACTAAACTTTATGTGGTTCCTTAGTGGAATTTCTTGCCATGCTGGATTCCACTTCCTTATTACACACCTCTGCATTCTTCCCTGTAGAAGGTACTCCAACTGGGAGAACTTCCCTTACTGTTTCATCATCCATGTAAAACTTGGAATCCGCAAAGTAAGATTCAGCTTCTGTGAATGGTTTAGTATCACCTGCTACTGTTTTTACTCCGCCATCGTAGAACTTGAAGCATTGATGAAGAGTGGAGGGGACGACACCATTTTCGTGAACCCACGGTCGTCCTAACAATAAATTGTAGGAGGTCTTCGCATCGATCACGTGGAACAAAGTGTTCGACTTCATTTCTCCAATTGTCATGTCTACTCTGATCATGCCTATAGCTCTTTGCCCCCCTTGGTTGAAGCCTTGAATCATGAGACGGCTTCGAGACAACTCTTCCACATTGATGCCTAGCTGTTTCATTGTCGACCTAGGCATGATGTTTACAACGGACCCTCCGTCTACAAGCATGCGGTTTAGCTTTTGATCTCGCACGTACCCTGTCACGAAGAGAGGTTTATTGTGCGGCTTAGAGCCTAACTGAAGGTCTTCATCCGTAAAGTGGATGGCGTCACAATCTGCAATACACGTGACGCATTCCTTCTGTTTCACCTTGTTAATCTCTACGGAGTTCTTGCCTATGTCGATCAACAACTGTACCAAAGCACATCTTGTCGAATTTGGCAATTGTAGTATATCAGAGATGCTAAAGTGCAAGGGTAAGTCTTCTAGCTGCTTCAACACCTCGTTTTCCTCTGACGTTTGGTTCGTATTGACCTTGCTTGACTCAGCTTTAGCAGAATCCTTCGAACCAATTTCAGAGCTTGTTGTCATGTGGACTTGTTAGTCGCCTCTCTTGGGAAAGACTCTTGTTGGTGAAACCACATTATGGAGTTTTTGAACAGAGGGACTGCTCCTCCCTTTGATAAATCTTATCCCACCTTTCTCGAGATGACAACTTTCTTGTGATTGCTTGCATTTTGCTTGAGTGATAGGTAAATTTGGCGATGGGTTCTTGCGTACCTTCCTTCGAGTGACTAGTATAGTATCCATCCCTCATCATCAGCAACTGAGTCAACCTTTAAGGTAGCAACAGGTGCGAGGATCGCTTGCTGGATTGCTTGACTTTCTCTAACTTTGACTTTATGCATGGCTTTCTTGAAAGCTGATATGGTGCTTTCACTAGAAGAGAAGGCAGCGGGGCAGGCTGGAATGACCCAAACACGATGGTGGTGTAGTTTACCTCAGCAACATCGTCGACATCCAACTCAATCCTTCCTTGCTTGGCGAGATTCATTATTAAATCTTTCAGAACAAAGCATTTCTCCACTAGGTGACTGACGAGCCGATGGTACTTGCAGTATTTCGGATCCTTAACAAGATGCATTTCCTCAGACCGCTTGCATTCTGGGAGTTCTATCACCTTCTTCTCAAGTAAATCTTCCAACATGCCTGCCACACCAGAATCTGGGAAGGGATATGTCTTTTGTTGCCATTCCTTCAACGAACGCTTTGTTCTGTCGTAGGTGCAAGTTGGCTCTGCTTTCTTAACCTCCTTATCTCGTGTAGAGATTTTGATTGGGGCAATGTTGACGGCCATCAATTCTTTTGTAAATTTCTTTGGTGCCTTGTCAAACTGCTTGCTTACGAAGACCTTTGTGGCTAGCTATACTCAACTCCATGTCGTGTGCTCGCGTAGCCAGCTCTTCAAACGTACGGGGCTTGATTCCCTGTAAAATATATAGCAAATCAAAGTGCATACCTTGGATACACATTTCCACTGCAGATACTTCTGACAGTCGATCTTTGCAATCGAGACTCAACTAACACCACCTATTGATGTAATCAACTGCGAGTTCGTCCTTCCATTGCTTGGCGCTAGTAAGTTCCATCATGCTCACTGTGAGTCTCGTGCTATAGAAACGATTCAGGAAGTCACGCTCCATCTAATCCCAACTGTCGATTGACTCAGGTTCCAGATCAGTGTACCATTCAAAGGCATTGCCTTTTAACGAACGTACAAACTGATTAACAAGATGATCTCCCTCCTTTCCAGCATTGTTGCAAGTCTCGACGAAATGAGCAATATGTTGTTTTGGATTGCCCTTCCCCTCGAATTGCTGAAACTTGGGCAGCTGGTACCCATAGGGCATCCTCATGCTATCCACCCTTTTTGTGTATGGCTTGGAATATGTGAGGGAATCACGAGAGGTACCTCCATATTGAGCTCTAATGGAGTTGTTGATCATGTCTTGCAGCTGCTGGACAGACAAAGAACCAAGTTGGCCATCACTGTCCTTGTCATTTGCCTTTGACGTTTCTTCTTGTTTGTCTTTGTCATCCTTGTACGGAATCCTAGCAGAATCCTCATCATTTTGTTTCTCAAGCCTACTCCAAAGTTGAGCAATCTGCATATCTTTTTCTTCGACGATATTGATGAGCTTTTGAACCGCCTCCATCAGATTAGCTACCTGCTCCTCGAGCATGGATGCCCAAGTCATCATGACCTGCATTGCTGAAGGGAGAGACGTATCGTCTGACTGCATTCCGAAAGTGTTATCTTCTTCAGCATTAGAACTCCCCTTATATGATCTCGTGCTTGAGTGACCATCTAAGGCAGGTGAGAATGACTGTTCCCTTGGTTTTGTGTTTGGAACTTGTCTCTCTTCACTTCGAGGGACATGCTTCCCTGCCCCTAAACTTTCCAGGGTGATGATTGGTTGGCGAGGCTTAGAAGGCAAAGCCACAAATGTTGTCTGCTGAACCTTTGCCATGCTTCGAGTGACGTGACCAGAGGAGCTGCTGCTCGATTTTGAGGTCGTTGTCTGGACTTGTTCTTCGAGATGACTTGAATGTTCTTGGAAGCCATTGCTCGAACGGATTTGTTTGAAATCGTCCTACGGAGAAGGAGATGAGAGGCAAAAAGGTCCCACCGGGTGTGCCAATTTGTAAACACGGAAATCTGAAAGCAAACAAAATGCAGACACGTGTACAAAAATAATAATTTTATTAATTTAAGTGCGGGTTACAATCTTTAGTAATCCTCTGATTCGATCTCCGACGATGAATTTCACTCAAGAGCTTGATGCTTAATCTTGAGTTGGACGATGGTCACGAGAGTCGACACGTGACGAACGTTTTGACTTGAGGTTGATGAGGAACCGGCTATTTGGCAGCTTGAGGGTTCTTCACACGAGCTTGGGAGGCTTCAAGAAATTTGAGAGTATTTCCTTCTCTTTTCTGGCCGAAGTCCTTCTCTTGATTTGAGAGGGGGTATTTATAGTATCGGCGTCTCGATGACATAGCATTAATCACATTCCGTAATTGTGTAATTAAATCAATCAGTTTTAATCGATTGATTTAATTATCTTTTATTTAAGGAATATGTCAATCAATTTTGATTTGATTTAATGCCCGATTTCAATCAGAATTAAACAATCTAATCTTATTGATATTTGAATTTAATACTTGATTTCAATCAGAATTAAACAATTTAATCTGATCGATATTTGTATTTAATACTTGATTCCAATCAGAATCAAACAATTTAATCTGATCGATATTTGTATTTAATACTTGATTTTCGTCGAGATCAATCAGTTTAATACGATTGATCCGCTTTAAATGCTTAACTCGAGCAACAATCAATCAGCGATAATTTGAAGCTTCCACAATTGATGCTTCCACGTCATTCAATCAATGGATCACTCGTGTTTTGACATGTGTCATCCTCGAAGCTCACATAATTTTGGTGACATATGAGCCACTTGTGCCTTTTGTAGGACCCATGTGCTAACTAAGCTTGTTTAGTCAAAATTTCAAAGATTGACCGATTTATTTAATGAATTTTATTTTCATTAAATTTCTTGTGTCTACACTTGGACAATAAAATCTATAGCCTTTGGACTTTGTCACAATAACCAATAAAATAAGAACTCAAGGTTTGAGAATCAAGTTTCCCAGCTTCAACACTATGCACTCTTGCCTCTGCCTTACATCCCCACACATGGAAATGATTCAAGCTTGGTTTGTAGCCACACCACAACTCAAAAGGTGTTTTAGAAACTGCTTTACTTGGAGTTATATTACAAATGTAGTTAGCAGTCTTCAATGCTTCTCCCCACACAAATTTTGGCAAACCTGATCTCAAAATCATACTTCTAACCATGTTAATCAAGGTCCTATTTCTTCTTTCTGAAACTCCATTTTGTTGTGGAGTGTATGGAGTGGTGTATTATGCCACAATGCCATATTGCCACATTCTTGCAAATACAGTGCAAATGGACCTCTGTGTTGGCCTTTTTCAGAATATTTTCCAAAGTACTCTACATCCTCTATCAGACCTATAAAGGTATCTAACAACCTTTATAGGTCTTTCAGTTTGTCTTTCAACCTCAGTTTTTAAGATTTTGAAGGTATCAAAGGCTTGTGATTTTTCAGAAATCAAATAAATATAGCAATACCTTGAAAAATCATCAATGAAGGTAATGAAATAACAATTTCCACATATAGTATTTACTGGAAAAGGGCCACAAACATCAGTATGTACTAAGTCAAGCAAATTTTCACTTCTTTTTGAACCTGTCCTTCTAGAGTTAGTCATTTTTCCCTCCAAACAATCAATGCAGGTTTCAAAATCTTCAAAATTCAAAGGTGGTAAAATGCCTTGTTTAATTAGATTCTTCATTATTTCCTTAGAAATATGGCCAAGTCTTTTATGCCATAGATAAGATGAAGAATTATGATCAAATTTTCTTTTGACAGCAGGACTTTTGTTCAACATGAAAATTTCCTGATTTTGATTTGAACCAGATGACACATTAACACAATCCACAAACCAGTAACCATCTATAATTTTAGCTTGACCAAAGCATACTGAATCATGATAGAATAGCATAACTTTATTGTCACTAGAGAACTTGAAACCATTGTTTGACACAAACTGAGAACCAGAAATAAGATTCCAACTTATACTAGGGATACAATAAACATTGTTCAATTCTAGTACATAATTGTTCCTAAACACAAGCTTGACAATTCCTACAGCTTTTACAGCTACTTTTTGGCCACTTGCAGTGCACACCTTTGTCTCATTCCTGTTTGGGATTGTTATTCTTGATAATCCCTGCAATGAATTGACAATATGTATAGGTGAGCCAGTGTCAAACCACCATGAATTGTCATGCAGAAAATCATTTGTTTCTAAATTAAGGACTGATTTTGACAGAAAATTACCTTTCTTAGTTAGCCAAGCCTTGAAACCCTCAAAATCTTTCTTAAAATGCCCCGGTTTCTTGCAAAAGAAACATTTCATCACTATAGCAGGCTTAGAAGACTTACCCTTATTGTTGTCAGTCTTAACTGTAAGTTTTGAGGTGCTGCCTTTATTGCAATTGTTTCCAAACCTTTTCTTGTGCTGCATTTTGGTGACTAAGTTCACTGAAATCTCTTTTCCTTTCTTCTTAACTTCATCTTCAACTTCAGGTATACTCAGAATCTGGAATGCCTCCTCTCACATTATCAGGTATGCTTTTCTTGATCATGATCAAAGCCATTTTGTTGTGTTTGTGCCATTTTTCAAACTTCTCTTTGGCCTCCCTGCTTGCAGTTAGTGTCAATTCCTCAGGTGGATCCTCCTTGAGCACATGATCATAGTCAAGTATTTCCAAGTTGAGCTCAATATCCGATTTCCATTTTCTGAAGTTAGAGCCATTCAGAAGCTCAATTTGGCTGATACTCATAAGGAAATGCATGGCTGCATATCAATAAAATTTAGTAAACATTCTAGTTTGCCAAATACCAGAATATTTTCGAGTCCCAAAATGAAATGAAAGTTCATGTTGTGAAAATTCATCCATGCCAAATCATATAAACAGAAAAATGAAACTCAATCATTTTCAAGATTCTGACTACCTTTGTGGTGTATCATCTCTAATGATATCTAAATGTACACAATTCTGCATATGCACAATCATAAACCAAATGCTTGATACATATTTCTTTGGAAATTAACATCAATTTGATTTTAAGTTTTATGATGTGATCTTGTATGAAGTAGACAGAATAGGTAGATAGTTTCTTGTATACTAGGCTACTTTGATAGCATGAAGTAAATGAAACTTATTCTGTCTGGTTTATTCCTGTCTTTATGATCTTCTCAATTCTAGATATTTTCTTATTTATAGCTACTTTGGCAGCACATAATGTCAAGAAAACATGTAGGAGATCAAGCAATTTGATAAACTGCAGTGTACATATATATATGAATTTATAGAGATGAGTTGTATTAAAACATGTATCAAAATCACTGAACATGTGATATACATACTTATAACAACTAGTTGAAGCAAATATTTTAATGTAAATTGATGAATTCATACTAATAATATGTATCATAACATTCAGATTTATATCTATATGTATGTATTCAAATTTAAACGATATATATTGAAACTATACGCGGACCAGAATTCAAATTGAAGAACACACAGAACATGTAATTCACATGAATATAGACATGCTCTGATACCAATTGTTAGAATTGTACATTATAATAAATACAAATCTATATCCAAATGAATACATGTAGATAGACATTTCTGTGCAAACAAAATAGAACTAGGATAGTTATGTCCCCCTCTATGCAACTATTTAATTCTAATATAATAAGTCAGGCGTGGGGATGAGCCTCCCAGCTTGGCTGGGTTCCAAACCCCTTCAAAAAAAAAAAAAAAACTAGGATAGATACAGCATCAGCAATCCCAGTTTTCCAATTGAAAATATTGAAACTAGAAGAACATCATACTTACTTGAAGAACTTGACTCATTCATTTTGACCTTCTCCTGATTACACCTTTATAATTCTCCTATAAGTGGATGGGACTGTTTTATGAATGAGAATAAATGGACGTGTATCAGCAGGGACCAAAACCTGATTATATATGAAGCTTAGCCATGCATGATAGTTACTTGATGGAAGAAACTGTCATGCCATTCTAACTGCATTTTCAAATTTGTCCAAATCAGATTTATCCTAATAACCATATTTATTTGAATTTTAAATCAAAACAAATTAATGAGGTGGACTAACATGATTTAATTAAGGGGGGTGTATTCAATCTAGATTTTAAATGATACTGTTCGATTTTTTATAATCCGTGGATTGTCATGAATTTTGCAGAATTCATGGATTGTTTTTATTCCATATGGATTTAAACAGATTCTAATGTATTGTATTTTGCAAGATTTGTTTGGATTTTGATAAATTCATGGATTGTTACTTTGAAGGGTTTTCCTAATTTGCATGTTGCATAGCATCAAAAGAGAATTCAGATCCTGCATTTTTTTGCTCGACTAAAAGAAAATTTTGAAGCAGATAAACAATTGAACATGATGAGATTGAGATAAACAATATAGCTTGATGAGATTTGTTGGACAACATGTATTAACATTTCAACCCAGCTATTTACCTTTTTAATTACATCGAACTAGTTAATGCATCTCCTTATTTTGTAATGTTATATGCAAGATAATTAAGTTCAATGTAGAACCAGAAACAAAGTACTCCTCTCATAAGTAACAAAATATCTCCATCATTGTAACACTTGTAGTAAGCTCTTTAGTCAAATATGGCTCTGAAGGTACATGAGGAAGAATGACAATAAAGTTCTTACAATTAATCACAACAACCCGCAAATGTTAGGTTATAGGTTTATTGAAAAGAATATTATCTAAACCTAGCTAATTCTAATCCCATCAACGACTAGAGGCTTTATTAAGGGAGGGGTTAGATCTGAAGCTTCTAAAATGCTGATCTAGAATTTGTTCGCTGTTGCAGCATTCTGGTGCCACCCCACATAGTATGTGTGTTATCATGTAGATTTACGACTGATATCCACTCAATCCTTGATCCACTCAATTAATCAACTCTGATATCCTGGGTTTAAACCCAAGAGAGATAGTCAGAAACTATAATTGAAAATTTGCTAGATATAATACAGATTAGGACCCGTATAAAATATTTGAAGGCATCTGGAAAGCCTTGATTCAACTATAAAGATAATTATCCATGATTGTCATGAACTACAAATAAATAAACTTGCACAAAGATAACCAACTATGAGCTCTTGGGTTCCCTTTCTACAAATTGCATATAAATCAAGAAATTGTTCCACATAATCTAGATGAGAATTCTAAGTGGCTCGAAGTGATACCTCTGATGCAAATAAAGTATCACATAGAAAATAGGGAGCAACATCAGAGTCAATATGGAAATAGCACTGCATTGGAGAATTAGGCAGAAGATATAACTATCTTGTGCAATATTAACAAAAGATTATATGGAGGGGGTGGCAAAAAACAACCAAGTAACATTAAAATAAAGATAGTAGCTAGAGCTTCTGTTGATAACAAAGATTGGTGGGAAAATACCTATTACTTTTTTTTTAGCATCTTTCAAATTAACAAGGCAAGCATACCCTTTCTGCAAACTCAAATACTTTATAAACAATTACGTTATTGGCAAATACAAAGTCATTACTCTTAACAAACCATGCTTTTCCTTTTCAACTGAAAGATTACACATTATTCATAAACATTAAGCTGCACAGCAGAAGCATTTGGCAAAGTGCTTAAAGAAAAAAGGGAGAAGCAAACAGTTCGACAAATGAGAAAGACCTTGATAGAACCTCAACTTAAGCTAATCAAGTCTAGCAAGTAGACACTGCACTTGAAAAAAAAATGATTCAAACAAGCTGACGTAGTACAATAAAAGTTCTGAACACTTAAAACTGTCAAGCATTGAGATGAAATTTAAATGGGATATTCTCAAAAGCACCATTGCAATCACACAAGACCAAAAAGCTCCTTCCTTTGCTGGAAACCAATGCTTAATACACAAACTTTATGTATGATTCTGAATAATCAACATCAACTATAATTCAGAGTTAGATATGAAAAATTTATACTCAAGAGAGGCTTTACTTTATTGCTCTGCAAATTCCCAACAAAAGGCCTCTCTATATCTTCAGAAATCTGAAAAACCCAAAACCAATAGTCATCAAAATCATACCTATTTCAATTATCTTGCTCAGAGCAGAAACTTGAGGAGCTTTCTCGACGATTCCATGGACGAAGTTCTCACCGAAGCAGCGGTGGCCGGCGTCATATACTTGGTAGAGGACAACGGCTAGATTCGTCTTGCTCACTGCCACCACTCGGATCTCGTCGGCGCGACGACTGGATTTTTTGGCTTAGATGGACGGCGTAGAAAATTGAGCAGAGCGCGGTAGCTGCGACGCCGTCGACTGTGGTAGAGCTGGACATGGCTGATAGCCTTCTCCAGATTGCCGTTCGTATTTTCATCTTCTCGACGAGAGAGATAGGGAAAAAAAAAAAAAAAGGAAGACGTCGAAATCTCAGCTCTGGAGAGCAGATTTCTGAAAGGGTTTGCTATTTATACCGAGGGTCCTAAAATCCTTCACAATCCATCACCTAATAGAATTCTTCAAAATCGTTGGACTGTTGAATACCACTATATTTATATTAAGTTTTTAAAATCTGAATTGAATACCTCAAGATTTTAAAAGACTTTTTAAAATCTTGATTGAATACCTCTAGACTTCTAGAATCCAAAACAATCCAATAGACTCCTAATTGAATACACCCCCCTAAGTCTGCAACCTCAATTATTGACAATTGAATTCAATACCAGTTACATATATGCATCTATGTCCAGCTTGATACAATGTCTTGTTCTTAAGACATCTAAGAGCATCTCCAATGGCTATGTGTTTTAGTCTTGGTCAAATTTAAATTTGACATATGACATGGCAAAATTGACATGGTAACATTTTGACTCATTTTAGCTCCAATGGAGATGTCAAATTTGAATATTATTTTAATATATATAATTCTATTATTTTGGAACAACTGTGCTTGGAGCTGGAGTTGCAGAAATCATGACAGCCTCCTTCAGGAGAACTATGTTTGAAGTATCTGAATCTCTTCTTCCATATCTTAAAGGAAGCCTCTGCTTTCTGCAGCTTGAACCGTCAAAAACTGCAGCCTGACAGTTCAAATCCTCCAAACAGGCTTGTTTACAAACTTCTTTACCTGAAGATGACAGAGCCATATATGGTTCATCCCCCCACGCAGTGCAGCCTAGTTCTTGCATGGTTTAGTTGCAATTCCAATTCTTTGATTTGCAAACATCTCCAACAGAAGAATTTCTCTCACAACCTCAAGCCTGATTTCCTGGGTTGACAGATTTGAATCTAGGAAGACATCTATAGTCAATTGCTGCCCCCATTGTGACACAATAGCTATTAATTCCGCATACACCTTTAGGGGAACATCTATTCGGGGAAGATGGCCATTCAATAGACCAATGTCCTTCATGTTTCAGATCATATGAATACAGACGAAAAATCCCATCTGCATCAATTCTCATAAGATAAGATTTTCCTTGAATGGGAAGACCTCCATCAGTGAGATTCATTAAATTTCCACCACTATCATTGAGCAAGTAGAGACCTCTTTTAACACCTAAATTAAGTGAGACATTTGTTCCTGCTCCATATGGTCCAAGACTAGACAATATGCAAGTCTCTGCTCACTCTAAAATTCTCTTGATATCTATGATTGTTGTGCAATGAAAATTCCAACAAACAGAAGGACAGAGAATACCAAATACCAACGAACAGAAGGACAGAGAATCACAAAGGATAAACACTGCAGGGGAAAATTCCAGTGAGCTATTACAACGAACTAATCAGATAGTAACTGGATTTGCTAAACTCTTTATGTACCAAACTATTACAGCGAACTAATCAGATAGTAACTTCATGGTGTTTTACAGACTGAAATTTCAGCTTGATAGGAATGAAGCTAGATAAACTGTAACAGATTTTGCTCTTACTTTATTTTAGATTGTTCTAAATTGATCAACATAGTTTAGTTGACATTTCAAACAAGTGTAAACTTACCTCCAAGCCCTGACTTGGCTGTACAATATTTGGGATTTGAATATGAGATTTATCGTCCATTGTCAGCAAACCATCAGTGTCAAAGCACAACCTTATGCTCCTGCTGTAAATGTGATATTGAACTCAGAGAAGAAATACACAAGAAATTCTCTCAAAACACTCATTTTGTTTACATTCTATCAATCACAGTCTGCACAACAGAACCACAAAACAAAATCTGAAAAATCAAAAGAGCTGAGTGAGGCATTTGATCAAATACCTGCAAAAACTAAGGGCACCCAATCACTATTTGACCCACCTCCAAACTTCACAACCCATTCAATTTATACCAGCCTATGCACCAGTAAATGCTTTCGATCAATATATTCATGCTTGGTGGCCTTGGGTTGTTTGACAAACTATCATTCAATTTCTCTTCTCCATTCGTAAAGTTTCTGATTCTGTTTTGGTATTATGCCGCCGGAAATCACGAACACGGCGACTGACGTCATACCCAAAACACCAATTGTTCACAACTCCAGCAAAATCAAAAACTAATGATAGTACGAGGTAGAGAGGATTAATTTTCCTACCTCATGCAAGTCAATCGATGGCCGGAAACCGCCACGAAGCACTGGAGCAGTTGGGTATTCTCGGCGTTGATTCTCTCTCCAAAGTCGAAAAACTTTGATCCATGTTCCTGATACTCAAGAAGAGAAAAGAAATTTGAAGAGAGAAAAAGTGTTTCTCTGAAATTTTGAAGTCCCGGCCTCCTGGGTGAGATGAAGGAAGAAAAGAAACGAGAAGGAAAGAGAGAAACGCACTGAGAAACATTAAAAAATTAAAAGACGTACAGAACGAGAAGACGCTGTCAAATTTGACAGAAGAGAGGACTATGTCAATTCCACGTGGAAAAGGCATATCAGTTGGAGCACTCCTTGGACGGTCAAAAGTAACCGTTGGAAGGCCAGGTGGCAAAAGACCAATCTGTTGGAGATGGTCTAACATGTAGTTCTTCTATGGTCTTTTAATAAGGGATTTATTCATAGCGTTACAATTTCATTCTGTTATGCTTCCTTCACCTCTAACATAAACGTCCAAAAACAAATTTTTATGTGATAATGAACTATGTTGCGTATTTCCTCTTGTGTTTATTTGTATAGGCACTAAACATCTTAGGGTTCGCCTTTGGGATTGGGCAGATGATTATGTTCTTGGTCTGTAAGACCACCAAGAAAGCTGTCTTACCAGAATATAGTCTAAATGATAAGATACCAAGCACAAACAGGGATGCTTCGGTAGAAAACAATGACATAGTAACAGCAGGTGAAATAAATACTAGAACTCAATTGGAAGTAGGGAATATAAAGAAGAGCTCTGAAGCCGATGACCATGAGAATCAATCAGAGATCATTACAAAGCCAAGTACTGAATCCATTGTGTGAAGGAAACTAACGAACCCATTTGTGTGATCAGATGAAGGCAAACAATGAACCAGTGGAATTATGTAAAATGCAAAGCTAGCACAAGCTCTTCTACTTCTAGTTAAACCTTTTCATTAGCTTTTGGTTTTCTTCTGGAACAGTTAATTTCAGTTTTTCTTTTGCTAATAAATGTATTTCTAGTGGAATTACCAATTTTCCGATATAATTATGTAGCAATTTCTCCTTTCTATAATTTAATCTACTTTGGACATGCAAACTAACTATCAAGTACGTTATATACAGATATCGAGAGAAAAACTCTGCTAGAGTTTCTGCTAGGGTTTCTTTCTTTTCAGCACCGCCATAGTCAAGCTACCATGATTGATAAAGTCTCAACCCGTCTCATGGCACCTCTTGCCATCTCTGAGAAGGGGAATGTTACTTTTGCCTTTCCTTTCCCTCTTGATAATTTAGCAAGTAAATTCCTCAACTTGCTCATCATCAACATCTTCAAGCATGACTTGTTCAAACCACGGTGTCATCTCTCTGAACCGATCTTGGATCCTTTTAAGCCTCCATTGAAATTCCGCAACACATACACACATCAATTCAATATTGAATTTCAAAGAATTACCACAACCAAACTACTTGATCAATCATCAAATAATTAACAAAAAATAAAAATTCAACAAATTGGGAAAATAAAGATTCAATTTGAAGAACCCCCACAATCAATTACCAACAAATTGAACTAATTGCGGCGGTGCCTTCCATCAAGCAAGGCACTGCTGCAGTGCAGGGCTAGTTCTCAGCAACGATCATGGGGTGCAGCGGGAGTTTTTTCGATTGGAGGCTTTTCTGGTCGGAGGCTTCTCTGATCGTTTTCTGGAATCTATCCACCATTTGGTGAGGGCGGATTGTTGCTTCGATTTGGGCGGCGTCCGGGTGTTAAGGATTAGAATCTGATTGCGGCGGACAGCATTTGATTGCGGCGGGCTTCCGGGTGATTTGGGCGATGAGATTGTAGTTGAGGGGATCAGGTTGCGTCAGAAAAGGGAGGCGCCATCTTCTTGCTAAGGTAGGTCCGGGTCAGGGGCTTCTCTTTCGAACGACGATGGTGGAGGAGTGAAGCCGGCCACCGGAGTGATGGGTGGACGGCTGTTTCTCAATGGCTGGTAGGCCATTGAGAAATGGGTGGGTTTGGGCTCTGGGTGTTGGGCCTTGGGCCTTGGGCCTCAGCCTGCTTGGGTTGTAGCAGTGCAACCTAGCTGGGCTAGCCCACCTGCTTTTCCTTCTCCTTTTGGGATTGGGCTTGGGATGGGCTGTTGAGGAGTGGCTTTGTCCTTTGCTATCTTAGCTTGAAGCGGGTTCTGTGTTGGTTGCTGTGATGTACACCATGGAGGTCTTAGGTGTCAAAAGTTTCCAAGACAGAACTTTGATCTAAGGTTGTGTAGGCGTAGGTTTTTTTTGTTTTCTTTTTTGAATAAGTGAGCTTTGCTCACCTGTTTTTTTTCTTTGCAGTTCCTTTAGGTTTTGTAGTTTTTTTTGTTAGGAGTTCTTTGGCTGCTCTGACAGTTTGTATTGTGCTTGAACTTGTATTATGAATGGTTTCTTGAAACCCTCAAGCTTGATGCAGTGACTTCGTTATTTAATGGAACCTGATTCCGTTCCCCTAAAAAAAAATACCAACAAATTGAATTAGTTTACCTCATTATTGGGGGTATAGTCGTCAATACTTATATAGTATTGACTACATAGAAAGAAAGTAAAGATCTACACCAAATGAGAACTACATAACCAATTAGAAACAACCCAGCTTTATACCTCCAACCCTTAACAAAACCCAGATAGAGGAATTAGAAACATGATGTCTATCATACACCAAATATCTAGTTATAAAACGCAAACAAAAACACAGCTGGTAATTTTTCTTTAAAAGAAAACTTCATACCTCAATCACTTTGTTTTGATAATGTGTTATGCCTCCTTCAATTTTCGAAAGCTTTAGAATTATCTATAGGCTCCCTCAAAATCAACAACACACCTAGACTTTCATTATCCAAACTACAAATCAGTAACATATGAAATTTTACAAGAATTTGTAAGAAACTTTTTGAAAAATATCCAGTAAATACCTCTTCAAATGGAGAAGATTGACTCATCATGTCCAAAGAAGCTATGCACTATCTCTCTCCGACCGGTCTCAATTGGCCTAGGTGCATAATCATTCTCTCACTCTCTCTCTGCGAATCAAAGAACCAAACCCTCTTTCTCACAGTCTCTGATGACACGCATTTCTATGCGTGTAATTGTATCTTGACCACTAGAAATATGTTAATCCTCAAATAGATTAATATGTAATTAATTATATTTCATTTATTTGTAGAAAATAAGTGGATATGTGAATTTCAGAAAAAGATGGCGCAAAATCTAAATGATTTTGAGTTTCAAGCAAAAAGACGAAATAGTCAATTTTGGTCAACCATGGTCAACACGAGGCTAGAAGCTTAATCCAGTTGTTCCAAGATGATGTATCCGTAATTTCAGATGATCTTTAAGATCAGAAAAAGAAAAAGATAAATAATAAAGTCATAATAAAGAAATGAAGGAAAGAAAAAGTTGTGTTAATTTATCATTGGTTTGATTGATTACTTATGTTATGATGACCAAGATACACCATGTCAAGTAAAGTCTACCACTTGAAGGTGAAACGCCAAATGGCTGAGAACCTCAGGCAGGTTGCCAAGTTCAAGCGCAACGTTATGAGAAGATGACTCCTACTCAGAAAGATGAATCGTGATCGATACCTTTGTCTGGATTTTTGATTTCAAAAACTTGTGTTTCACAGTTGTTTGTTATTTTTAACTTGATGAAGGGGGTTCTATTATAATCTCATTTCCTCTTAATCATTGTCGACAATTTTGTACCGAGTAAAACTCATGTGATTATGGAATTAGAGTTGTTTCTACTCGATGGCTTATGTTTAGTTTCCACATTAATTGCAATAACCTCATGGTACTTATTGTATGAAGGTTTGACTTGATAATACTTGATATGGTTTTGATAAAAGTTTCTCCATTACCTTTTTACGAGTTTCTGTCCAACAATTTCATGATCATTGAGAGTCCAAAATTGCATTGTATGCTAAGTATAAGAAGCAAAAAGAGGAGGTGCGTAATCACAAGGATCAAGAGAGATATAGGAAAAAGGTTTTACCATATGAATTTCAAACTTACAAAGATATTTTTTAAAGCTTTGAACAAAAAGAAAAATCAAAAATCAAAACTGACCTAGCTTTGCTAGGATTTACTCGACAGCGACAGTCTTCGACAAAATTTCCAAATCTGACCAGCAACGGTGATCCTTCAACTGATGGCAGGGATGTCTTCTCTTCATTTTTCTAGTTGGTTTGTAGGCGGTGCTGGAGAGGGTGTTCTCCGACATGCCCATCTGTTTTTTCCTTGCAGTTTTATTCTAGGTCCAAGGACCGTGCTAGATACTGGTCATTGGCTGTTTCCGATGGCGTCCCGTGAGGGAGACAATCTGTTGGCGGATGGTTTTGATTGCTGAACCGACGGGAGTCGTCAAGGCTGGAAAGGGGGTAAGACCCGATTTCGGGTGTAGGAGGCAAATCCGGAGCGAGGAGCGGTGGTGACAACTTGTGCTGAGCCTTCGTCGTTGGTGCTTACAGAGTTCCGGAGTTGGGCATGGGCTACACTTGGTAGAGGCATCGGCGCTGGTGCTGGCATTGGTAGTTGGAACTCTGAGATGAAGGAGATCGGTGATGACGTCCAAGATGATTGGGCTGCACTTGGTAGAGGCATCGGCACCTACTGGGCTGACTGTTGTTAGGCTCCTTGCTCTGGGCTCCCCGAGTTTGGGCATCACAAGAGTGGAGGTGACTGTGGGCTAGCATTTGACGGTCTGACAGAGTGGGCTATCTAGGATTCCAACTGGGCTGTGGATTGCTTTTGGCTGGAATGGGGCTCTAGGGCCTATAGTACTATTTAAATTTTGTTTGGGTCACAAAAACCAGAGCCTTAGTTGTTACGTACCTTTTATGTCTGCTTCAAAGTGTCTGGTTTTTGTTAGAATAATGGTGCTTGGACCTCCTAAAAGGTGGGTATACTAGGGACTATATGGGGCACTATTTGTCTAGAATAGGGTTTCTTATGGTTCTAAGGGACGATTGCTTTCTGTCGACCCCATAGGGGTGTTTCGTTCTTGTACTGCTTGCTGAATTTAATGAAATGGCTGACCTATTTTTGTCAAAAAAAAACTTACAAAGAATTTTCATAAGGGTAGTTAAGACTTTTGATCCCTTCATATGGTCATTCTTCAACTATTTCATAAAACAAGGTTAAAAATCATTTTAAATGCCTAAAATAGGTCATTTATCAAAATTTCTCAACTTTCTCCTTTCTTCCTTATTATCTCTTTGATACTTTTTCTGTACTCTTGTTGATGGATTCTTATATGGCTAGTGAGTAGTCTAATTTTCGGAGTTAAGCCGTAACTCATCTTGTATAAATGTTGATGGTTTATTGAAATAAATGCAAATTCCTTTGAATACACTTTAAATCCGAATTTATTGGCCCTTAGATGCATGTTTCTAGGTTTTGTCACCATTTGAAATTATGTTGTGGGCAATTGTGATGATTAGATTAATAATTTGAGAACTTTTTTTTTTTTAAGAAAAATAAGTCAACTCGATTGTGGTTCAGCGAAATTACACATAACGACCCACCCATGTAGGTCTGTCATATAAAACCGTTACCTAAGCAATTCAACATTTTTTAATCGAACAGTGAAACATATCCAAAAACTACCCTACACTACCTACGAGAGAATGAAATGGCGTAGGCTTTATGGATAGCCCTGAGGACATTCCTCAAACACCTATAAATTTCTCCTCTAAAGAAGGAGAAATTCTTACTAAATGAACATAAAAATACAAAATAAAAAATTGACCCCAAGCCCAGAAGCCCAAATCTCCAACCAAAAGGCCAGCCCATTGCCCAGAGGAAACCCTAGATCAAAAAGCCACCAACAGGTTGACTTCATTGTCGGCGCTACTAACACTGACGCAGCTTTGGACACCAGCTGAGCCAGCCATCCGCTGCTGCGTTGTCAGCCACCAACGCACCGTTGCCTGTATCCTTCAACCACAGCTATAATATAGGCTCCAGCCGGTGACAAGCCAAGTCGCCTCTAACAGGCCATTGTCACCTGATCGTCATCTCAGCCCCGACCACTAAGAATCATCTTCACTAAATCACTAGCACCATGGATGTTCGTTGCTGCCACCCATTGCAAATCAAAGATGTACTCCTGATCTAAAGCACCTCTGCCACAATCACCAAGGTCGTCGACTCCACATTCACAATCAGTAAAGAGAGAGACTGCTGCCCCAGCCACAGTTGCAGGCCTGGTCAAAGATGAGGGGAAGCGCTTCATCGCTGTCGACCTCAACATCTTAAGCGAGAGTAGAGGAAAAAAGAGATAGAGATAATTTGACAACTTATTAGTCTATGGCATCTAGAAATCGAGTGTGGTAACCATTAGCTAGCTTAATTGTAGCTAAGCTTGCTTGAGTCTCTATTATCTCACTATTTAGGTCTCCAATTTTGGATATTGCGGTCATAACCGGCATAATGCCGAAGTTAAAGAGTTGATTGTGGTCCTAACCAGCATAATTAATACCACGAAATGATTATTAGTTTAGTAGCCTTAACCAATACTAAATATGGGACTCAACACATTTAGGAATTGCATTTGTGAAATTGACAACAATGTTTGCATGATAATAAGTGTGAATCACCCGACATTCCCATGTTTTCATTTATTTATAAATCTAAATTTAATTTACTTGTTTGATAATTATTAGTTTAATTTCAAGTTTTGTTTGCGATTAATTTAGAAATTCACACTTCCCAGCAAAATTCTATCTTTCATTGTGCATAACCCATTTAGGCTACAAGTTAGTGGCTTTGATTAGGTTTCGTGTGAGCTAAACCGAGCACTGCCAAGGCTTGGTGTCTTGTGTGAATATTTTATTTTATTTTTCCTTGTATGCTTTCGAGTTGCTTAGAGCCGATTAATTACTTTGATTAGGTCCAATACCTAATTCCCGAGGTATGATAGGTAAGGTCCAAATATTTTCCTCATTTGATACGATTTATATGCTTGCAAGTATATGGTTCAAGTTAGTCTCTCTTGACCTCTATCACCGTCTATGCCTTTGTTGGAAGCAAGCACACACAACCACGCCTCTACCTTTGTTGGAAGCAAGAACACACAACCACATCTAAAACTATCGATGTCACACGAATTGAACAGCAAGAAGAGCAATTCCAAAAAAGAGAAAGCGAATGGCAATGAAAGAAGTGTTTATGCACTATTCATAAGCACAATACTATTCATATGCACAATATAGATATAATTAGTTTGAATAATACTTCAGAGCTCTTCTACCTTCCAATTAATTTTATGAAGGTAGGTTTGGTATATGTCTAAAACTACTTATGAATGTGAAAGGTACATTGTTCTGTACATACTAATTAATTTGACTCAATTTGCACGTTTTTTCATTTACTTTTGTTTATATTTTTATTTATAATACTTTAAAGGGAGCTTCTATTCATACCTCCAATATTAGTATTTGGATCTTTATCTTTTTCCAAATAATAGTTGACTTTGTCGACTTATGTCAAATTACCAATAAAGACATAAATAAGGAAAGAAAAAAAAAATCTCTTCTTATCTCTACGAACAATAATACTCTTCAACTTGGGGAAAACTTTCTCTTCTAATGTAAACACTAAAATATATATCGCCAAAAGTTATTTATCGTTGTAATCAAAATTTTCAGAATTTGACTTTGTCCTCGTAAAGTGATAGACTTCCTTACTTAGATAGCTGACAATTTACAAGATCTATCACTGTGCTATAAAAAAATAAAAAATAAAAGGAGAGAAAATGGGAAATACAAAGACACCTTAGTTGATGAAGCCTCTTACTCATTCTGAATGCAAACAAACATGTGAACGAGCGGCGACAAAAAGCAGTACTCCATCACGTTTATATGATAAACGCAGCAATGGGTAGTTGTCCACAAGATCTTCCCGCACATCATCAGTCAGAGCAATTTTATGTGAAACTATTCTATATATATGATGAAAAATTCAACCCTATGATATAAATCTAAATAGAATGCACTAGACTCATGGTTGATTATTGTAATTTCCTCCACTATCCCATACATATCTAAAACAAAAGAACCATGTTCATTTCAAGTTGCTATTGAATCAGTTTAGGGACAATAACACCTAAATGCAATGAAAATAATACTTGGAAAACATATTTGTACGAGATGATGAGCAAACATGGTATTGTTGCCTACGCTAACCAAGAGTTGACAATTCATTGAAAAAGCGTTAGCACCTCTGTAACTCGTATATGGAGGATGAACTTCCAAAAAAAAAAAAATTGTTGCAATTCCAAATCTTCAAAAACTAAAGGAGGTCCAACTAATGATTTTTGAAAGTATGAATAGAATCTAAAAAAAAAGGGGGGGTTTTATTGGACGATGGGCATTATAGGAAGATTAGAGAGGTGTAGATAGCAAAATGGTTATTAGTAAAAGTAAGTTGGAGGTTTATTAAGTGGGAAGGTCCAAATGTCAAATTTAGATGTATGAATAGAAGCTCCATACTTTAAATAGCAAATTACAGAAAAGTCTTTGACAAATGATTATTTTGCTACTACATCCATAAAATTTCAAATCATGTTCATAGGACAAACTTTTGCAGTTAAGGACAAGTTGTTGCCATGTGCCAATGACAAATTTACAATTATAACCTTCAAATATGGATAACTAAATATTAATTATTTCTTTAATTCAAATTCTTTTATGTTCAAAACTTCAAATAAAAACAGAGAAATTACATCAAAAAAAAAAAAAAACATAGAGAGAAACCCCATCAGACATTCATCATGTTCTGTTACTGCACTTGGATCAAGACAATATTGAAGGTTAGTTGCTACTGCTTCGAGATGGAGATGAGATGATGGTTAGCTCTGCTACTGCTGCTTTAGGGGATGGAGAAGAAATGACAAACTTTTGCTACTATTTGAAGATCGAGATAATATTGAAAGTTAGCTGCTACTACCCGAGTTGATATGATGGTTATCTCTGCTACTGCTTTTGGGGATGGAAAAGAAAATGACAAACTTTTGCTAATGCTTGAAAATTGAGACAACATTGAAGGTTAGCTGTTATTGCTTCGACATGGAGATGAGATGAATGTTAGCTTGACTAGTGCTTTGGCACCATTCCATTAACATCGCATTTTAAACAAGATCAATGCTCATACACAATGTAAAATAGAGGGCTAACCAAAAGCAATTGCCAGTTGACTTCCATGAACTTGAGATGCAGACTACACAGATAATGCAGGATAAATCGTTATCAAGTTCATTTTTTTCGTCAAGCACATTACATATCCTAACAATTTAAGTTTAAAAATGTTCTAAAATTATTTAACTAAGCCAATTATAAGCAACCCAACATAATATAAAGTGATATAGCATAACTCACCAATGCTGAAATGCTAGAGTCTGATTGAGAGTGAATAGAATTAACAAGATGCTCCTATCGAGATCCCAAAGCATAATCGATGATAGCTCACCAGAGGCATACTTATTCCCTAAGTACACACGGAATAAGACCAAAGGAAAAATGACAAAAGTTCCATCAGTCAATAAGCATAACAACTTAAGAAAGCATACAAATATCCAGATTGCTGCTGCCAATCCACAACAGCATTATCAGACTTCGCACACCAGGTTTATATCCCTGAATTTTAGAAAATGCAGTAACAAGCTTCACACATTGCTCAGGCTACGAAAACTAGAAAAGCAAAGCGGCAATGCACGTAACTGCGAAGTTGTTGGTTTGTGTCCAGTAATGTGGACCAAATTTAAACCTCTCCATCAACGGGAGAATGGCTCGGCCTCAGCTGCTTTTCATTTCCAGGCGATTTACACTAAATAACTTTATGAAAAATATCACTGCATTATGATTCTGATTTCCCATACTAGGCTAATCATCATGATCCACGCGCCGGGGTGCTGCCGATTCGACTTGACCGATAATGCTGCCGGCCTTCATATTGAGACACAGAATCCGATAGGTAGTGGTCACCATCGACACCGACATGTCCTTCTGCGGCCTGGCCGCCCTACCTCTACCGCCACCATTACTGCCGCGGTGGCGGTGGCGGTGTCTGTTGTTGTTGTTGCTTCTGTTTGCGTAGTGGTGGTTGTATCGAGGCCTCGTCCTGCCGACGGTCTCGGAATCGTAGTCCTGGTGGTCATAGTAATACGATCTCTTGGATCTAGACCTCTCCATGTTCTAGGGTTTTCAGCACTGTCCAATTTCGAGCATTGCGGGTGTCGAATTCAAGATCTATGGGGTTCAGACTGTTCCAAATTGAAGTGAAAGAGGGTCAAGTCTCACTACTGGGAGCTTCTTCTGTCTATTAAGTCCTTTGAGGATCCTCTTCTTTTTCTGGGTTTCCAAAGTTCTCAGTGTTCTGGGAATCGTGCAGAGAAAAATCAATTGATGGGAACGATAACCGCCGCGTTTTGGGTTATCTGATCTCAGTGGCATCGATGTAAATTTTTTTTTTAAATAGTATTTTCAGTCATTTTGCATTCGGAACCAGACCTGCTCCATTTTACTTTGGTCTTGTGCTCCGGCCTAACATATGAATCTGTTAAAAATGTGTTTTTCCTGTTTTTCAGTCCTTGACTTTGGTGAATAAAATGTGCATTCAATTCAAGTCGAACTGTGTATTCATCAAGTTAAGAGCAAGTTCACCCGTTGACCTTGATCGATCAAGACTATTCACTGCTTTTTTGCCTTGTATTTCCACTATTGAGGTTGGCTGGTCAGACACTGTTTGCAAAATGTCAAGAATGGTCACTTTTGTCGACTATGGGTATTCATAATCTGCTCACTAGACCTCTCTCAATTTTTTATTTATTTTTATTTGTAAATAAACAATATGGATACTTTAAAACTCATCTTTAATTCTCGAAAATTTTCTTTTATATGATTTTTTTTTTTTTTTTTGGTCTGGGTGAGTAAAGTTAAGTTAGGTATTTGAAAGAGGTTTAGCTAGGTGGTTTTGAGGATTTGGGGTTTTGGTTGCGAGGAGATGAGTTACTTATTGGTAGTGACGATGTCGTTTATAGATGGCTAGAGACAGAGTGGGAGATAAGAGAACGAGATAGAAGGCCACCAGAAGATAAAGAAGGTCGTGAAGAGCCATGTGTTTTAATTTTTTATTTGAGAAAATATCACAAATAATCACTGAGTTATGACCTATGCAACACATATTTCAATAATATTACTTAACTCACTCACTTTTACATCCGTCTCTCACTTAACTCATTGTCGTTAATTCTACCATTAAAAGCCATTAAAATTGATGGTATATTTTTCTAAACACTAAAAAAATGCATTTCTAACTTTAAAAAAAAAAATTATGGAAAAAAAAAAAAGATAAATTTAAATTTAAATAAAATCCTTTTTTATTAGAAATTTCAGAAATTGAAAAAAAAAATCTAATAAATTTAGAATTTTTTTTTAAGCATTTTGACAAATATACCCTCAATTTTAACAGTTTCTAACAGTAGAATTAACAGCAGTGAGTTAAGTGAAAGACAGATATAAAAGTGAGTGAGTTAAGTGATATTTTTAAAAATACAGTGAGTTAAATGTAGAATGAGTCATAACTCAGTGACTATTTTTATTTTATTTTGACCCTTTTTTTATAATAATTTTACCCACCAAATCTCTTGTCTGATTTTTTTAACGATTATTAATTAATTTGAACGCTAAGCCCCACTTAGAGTCTAGGTCCCGCATAACGCCTATGAGTTCTACGGCCCGCACAACGCCTAGGACTCGCGCTGTGTCTATATTCTGGCCTGTGCCTAGGTCCCGCCTAACCAAATTTTTATTTATATATATAGACATACACATGTTCACTCGATCAATGCAAGAACTCGGATCAAAAATTTCTACTCTAGTCTTTGTGTTAAAGAGCTTTCCCTCAAAGCCTCAAACTCTTATTCATTTACGAGCAGAGCTGAGCATAACATTCAAGAATGGCAGCCCTTGATCTTCATCTTATGGCCTCTGTTTTTGGCATTCTGGGTAATTTTCTAATAAAGCTAGCTAGTTCATGTAGCTATCTTGTAGCTTTTACCAAATAAGCAAATCTTACTTAGTTCTCTATTTTACTAATGTTTCAATTCTCTAAAACTTCTATAGGTACCATCTTCGCCGTCCTTGTCTACCTTGCCCCACTGTAAACATCTCTCTCTCTCTCTCTCTCTCTCTCTCTCTCCCTTTGATTTTCATGCATATGAGATTGACTAACTTTGTAATCTTTTGCAGACCAACATTTTATAGGATTTTCAAGACAAAGTCTGTTCAAGGTTTCCAATCTATACCCTATTCAGTGGCGTTGTTTAGCGCCATGTTAATGCTCTATTATGGCTTCCTCAAGACAAATGCTTTAATTCTCATCGTGGTCAATTCCATTGGCAGCTTCATCGAAACTGTGTACCTTGTCATGTACTTGATTTATGCACCACCAAAAGTCAGGGTACTCTTCTCTCTTTTCTGCTTCTAATGTATATTAGAAACTATTTATGTTAAGAGTGAAGATGGAAATCATGGAATTAAAATTTGATTTTGGTTTTGCAGATTTTCACAGTAAAGCTGCTTGTCCTGTTTAATGTCTTGGCTTATGGTTTGATCTTAGGGGGTACAAGCCAAATCCCAAATGCTAGTCGGCGGTTGACAGTTGTTGGGTATATCAATGTTGTGTTCAATGTCTCTGTGTATGCTGCTCCTCTTAGTATTATGGTAAGTCCATTCATGCTTTACGTCTTAATTATTATCCCTTTTTGGTTGATCACATACTAAATACTTGATTATTAATTCCATTGACTTGTTTTTTCAGAGGCTGGTTATTAAAACAAAGAGTGTGGAATACATGTCATTCTCATTGTCACTCTGCTTAACCCTTTTAGCTGTTGTGTGGTTCTTCTATGGCCTTTTAATAGAAGATTTATTCATAGCGGTACAATTTCTTTCTTTCCTGCTTCCTTCACCTCTTATATAACCTTCTTCTAACAAATTTGGTATGCTGATGGACTATGTTGCTTATTTTCTCTCATGTTTTATTTGTATAGGCACCGAACATCTTAGGGTTCGCCTTTGGGATTGCGCAGATGATTATGTTCTTAGTCTACAAGAAAAAAAAGAAAGTTGCCTTACCAGAATGTAGTCTAAATGATCAGATACCAAACACAGACAGGGCTGCTACTGTAGAAAATGATGACATAGTAACAGCAGGTGAAACTAATACTCAAACTCAATTGGAAGCGGGGGATAAAGAAGAGTTCAGCTGATGATCATGAGAATCAATCGTAGATCATTACTCAGCTAAGTACTGAATCAATTGTGTGAAGGCAACTGATGAACCAAAGTGACACATTTATTGTGTGATCAGATCACAGTTAGTAATATTCAAGAATAATTCGGGAATAATTCGGGAATTAAACGTCAAATATACATGCATGAATAATTCGGGAAATTTAATGAATCATACTCCAATCGATAAGTACGTGTTTAAAACAAATTGTAATGAAAAATATGCATGCAAAAATGCGAGCATACAAATATCAATATATGTCAATCATTTTGTCTAATGATATAAGTATCTTTTTGTATTCGACTCACAAAAAACTTGTTGTTGTAATTCAGTTGTTAACATAATAAAACAATAAAAAATTTAGGGTTAAATACTGTTTACTCCCTAAACTTTTACTCAAAAAACACTTCAGTCCCTGTTCTTCTAATTTCACACGTTTACTCCTCATACTCTCAATTTTGGACCAATAGGTCCATTCCGTTACTCTCCATCTAAAATCTCCGTTAAGCTAATAACGTGGCAATCTCTTCCATGCTGAAATGTTTGTTATACCCTCACTTCCTTTTTTTTCCTTAATTTTTTCTTCTTTTTATAATTTTTCTTTCTTTTATATCTTTTTCATTTATTGCTTACCATCTCTCTAAAACCCCCAACCTCTTCTCTCTCCCAACCCTACCTCCCACCCACATTTCCCGATCTCAACTCACACTCTCACATCATTTAGTCCTTCTATTTCTGGACACACAATCAACTAAATTTTTCATACACAAAATCAGAAAATCAAAACCTAGAAAATTATCCTTGAACCGAATCCAAATAAAAAAGAAAAAGAAAAACTGAAACAGTTCTTCTCCTAAATCCAGATCGATTAGACAAAAAGAAAAGAAAACCAAAATGATTCCATCAACAACCCATGAGCTCCATCCAAACCTTGCTTACAATCTTCGTCAAAAACCCTAGTACCATCAAACCCCAATCCCAGGCCAAATAGCTCCATGCCCAAATCTTCTTAAATTCATTTACCAAAACCTCCACAGTAGTCTTCTTCTACCTCGACATCGATCTGCTTCAGAAGAAAATTCGGCACCTGGAAGACCGAGAATTCTGAGGCCCATGAAATGTTTCATATGCTCATCAGAAGCTTTAGCAACATAAAGCCCCTAGTGATTCAATTCTTCTTCTTTTTTAGCTTCGAAATTGATTCGGGTGGATCTTTATAGGTGAGGTTGGCGGTCTCGGCGTTAGAAAAGGTGAGGCAGAGTGGTCGAAGGTGGGGATGGAGGCGGTAGAGGTGGAGCTACTTCCTCTCGGTGGTCAACAAGTGTTTTCTAGCGATTAATCGGCTGGCAGGCTTGGGGCTATTTTTCAATGGCGGCTGAGCAAAGACGACGCTGGGATTCGACCCTGAGATCCAGTTCCTCCATGTCCCACATCGATCGAGACCCATATCGATCTTCTTGATCAAAGAGCTCTGAAATAAATTGAATCGAAAAAGCTTCGGAGGTCTAACCTGCTACGACGACCTTCCTCGAGACTTTGGTGCTTTGGGGCTAGGTGGGTTTGGTAGAGGTGTGAGTGAGCAGTGTGGGCTGGTTTGGCTTTGGTTTGGGGCGATAAGCAGAAAAAGAAAAAAAAGAAAAAAAAGAAAAAAAAGAAAAAAAGATAGTGTTGGAAGAAGAAGAGAAAACAGGAAAACAGGGGGAAAAATAGAAAAAATAAATAAATAAAGAATAAGTGAGGGTAAAATGGATTATTTGACGCTAAATGAATGCCACGTCAGTAATTTGACGGAGTTTTTGGATGGAGAGTAACGGAATGGACCTTTTGGTCCAAAATTGAGAGTACAAGGAGTAAACGTGTGAAATTAGAAGGATAGGAACTGAAGTGTTCTTTAGGTAAAAGTTTATGGAGTAAACAGTATTTAACCCAAAATTTTATGTTAAATATGGTCATCTAAAACATAAATTTTGAAGAAAAAATCAAGGTGAACCATAATGTGTCCTAAATATTACCATTTATATATATAAAACTTCAACAAATCTCACTTGTTTAATAAATGAAAAGTGTAATATACATCAACCAGTGTTGCACAATTGGGATCCAACCCATATGGATAACGGGCAAACCCCATTTTAAACAGCAAATGAAGGCATCGAAGGAGACACCCAAACAAGAATTTGGATCTGAGGGAAGAAGTAGGTAGCTATCTAGAGGCCCATCTAGGGACGTAGCTGTGCTTAAGGCTACTTGGGCTGTAACCCGAGGGAGATTTTAGGCCAAAAGTTGCCAAGTATAGGTATAGCCCAAATAATAATAAAATTATATTAGGTCTCGAAACTTTGTGTCTCAGTCACCGTATGTCTAAGAAGTGAGAATCAATTACATAGTCACCGAGCCACCTCCCTTTGAGGCTCAGTCCCGCCAATCTGACTCCCTCTGTCCCTCACCGCGACTCCCTCTGTCCCTCACCACGACTCCCTCTGACTCTCTGAGGCTCAGATCCTTAGTCCCGCCATTGTCCCCACCAAGCCACCTCCACCGCTCCACCAATTGAAGTAAGGGCCGGGTCAATTAGAATTGTTGTTCATTTGGGTTTTAATTGATTCTGTTTGTATATGAATGAATTGGGTTTGTCCTTTTTTATGATTGTTAGTTTGTTACTGAGAAAGTCTATAGTTGTAGGTCGGTTTTGTGCTCCCTGTGCCAAGATGATGCATTGATGTTTGTATAATCAAAGTTAGATTTCCTTAGTAGCCATGGCTTCCTGCACGGTTTTATTTGGGTTATAATCAAAGTCTGTTTGTATGATGCATTGAATACATTAATTGTCTGTTTCCATAGCTCCTCTGTTGCTATATATAATCACTTAGACTACCTTGCTTTTGTTGTGTAGACGGTGGTAGTATTGGAAGGGAGCAGTGGAGCAATTTGGTTGGAGATTTTATCTCTTCAAGTCTTCATCTTGTGAGTTTAATTTGGTCATAATCTTCTCTTATGATGGAGATTCATCTTATATTAATGCTATGTCATTATTGATGCCTTAATGCCTATGCTATGCTATGTGCCTATGTCCATTTTCATGCTCTGTGCCTATGTCTACATAATCAAAGTTCGCAAAATTTTTATATAGCTAAAATTAGCTCAACCTAAACTCAATTTATGGCTACGTCCCTGGGCCATCTCAACTTTTTTTGATCGAGCACCCTTGTAGTTATAGAGCATACTCTGCTGCTTTAGGAGCTCGTACCAGCCCCATATACTTCTCTCGGGGCCTGATCTAACCAGAGCCCCTGCCTCTCTCTCTCTCTCTCTCTCTCTCAAACTTGCTTGAAGTATGCTCAGTGGGTGTCTCTCAAAATAATTGTAACGCAACTATGCTTGCTCGAGGTTCAGGTATTACGTCCCCCCCCCCCCCCCTTCCCCCCCGATGCGGAAAAAATTATTTAATAATATAAATAACGGGCGTGGGACTGAGCCTCCCAATTAGGCTGGGTTCCAAACCCCAATTCAAAAAAAAAACAAAAAAAGCCAGTGGGTGCCTCTCAAAATAATAGCAAAGAAGCCCAGACCACAAAAAGCATGATCAACTTTTGATTTCAAGGCGGTTGTTTGCATACCAAAAAAAAAAAACAATGAGGCTTTAATTACCTATGCACAAGCCAAAACAATTAAGGCTTGGTTGATTGGTGTGCTGGGGCTTTGTTTTAAACTTGATTAATTGAATACAAGATTGATCAAGAGCACATGTTGAGGTCGTGATGTGGAGAGACAAAACATGATCATGATCTGACTTGGTTCATAAACTTTCGCATGCGTACAAATCGTTGTCAAGTAAGGGAAGTATTAAAACCTTAATTATCGTACCTCGGGGATTAGGTGTTAGACCTAACCGAGGTAATTGGCGCTAGAATAACTCAAAACCATACAATGAAAAATAAAAATAAAAATAAGTAAAATAATATTCACAAGACACTAAGCCTCGGCAATGCTCGGCTTAGCTCACACTAAGTCTAATCAAAGCCACTAACTTGTAGCCCAAATGAGTTATGCACAATGGAAGGTAGAATTTTGTTTGGAAGTTTTGAATTGAGAATTAACTAATTAATTAAATGCAAACTAAAATAAAAGCAAACAACTAATTATCAAGCAAGAAATTAAATTTGGATTTTCAAATTAATGGGAACATGGGAGTGTCGGGTGATTCATACTAACTCTCTTGCAAATATCGATGCCAATTTCACAAATGCATGCATTTCCTATATGTGTTGAGTCCCGTATTTAGTATTGGTTAAGGCTACTAAACCAATTATCCTTTCAGTGTATTGACTATGTCAGTTAAGGCCACAATCAACTCTCTAATTTGGGCATTACTCCCGTTAAGGCCGCAATATCCAAAATTAAAGGCCTAGAGAGCAAGATAATAGAGACCCAAGCAAGCTTAGCTACAATTAAGCTAGCTAATGGTTACCACACTTAAATCCTAGATGCCACAAGATTAATAAGTTGTCAATTTATCAATCTATTCATCACAATTGCCCATAACATAATTTCAAAGGATGACAAAGCCTAGAAACATGCTTCTAAGGACCAATAAATTCAGATTTAAAGCATACACAATGGAAATTGCATTTATTTTATTTAAAGCATCAATATTTATACAAGATCAGTTAGAGCTTCACAACCCTAACTCCCAAAATTGAACTACTCACAACCCATTATCAAATACATCATCAAATACATAAGAAATTAAGAGAAATGATAGAGGAGAGAGGGAACAAAAACTAGGCTCACAATTTGCTATAGGCAAATATGAACCCAATTTGAAATTAAGCCCCCACTCTTTACCAAACCAAAATCTCTTTGTGGTGATGAAACCTTGATGATGTGTAGTGAAAGCCCCTTGGTTATCTTTGAGAAAAATGGTAGAGAGTGATATTGGGAAGTGATAGAAAATGGGAGAATAGGAAAAATGGAGTGGAGGTGGTGTGTCTAGTGGAGGTTGCGGCCGTAAGGTGAGGGAGAGTTGAGAATAGGGTCTGATGGGGTATATGAGGGAATGGGATAATTGGAATCGGTTTGTGTGGCTGCCAGAGGAAGAGAAAATGATAGAAAATGACATGTGGCAGCAAGTGATAGGAAGAAAGGAAAAAGAAAAAAATAAAGAGAAAATGGAAGAAATGGTGAGGGGGGGGGGGGCGGAGTTGTTGATTCTGATGCTGAAGTCATGATGACGTCAGCAAAGGTTTTTTTTTTTTCTTTCCCTTTTCCTTTCTTTTTTTTCCATGTCTTGTCTTCTCTTTTCTTCTTTCTTCTTTCTTCTCCCTTCTCAATTCATTTCCGCAAATACTATAAGAGGCAATTAGATTCCGTTCCCTTGATTGGCATTGATCACGGTTGATCCGCATTGACTATTTCGTCATTTTGTCGGAAACTTCAATTTGCTCCAATTTTCCACAATTTTATCTCGTTTCCGCAATTCCGCTTATTTACTACACAATAAATAAAAATGGATTAATTACATAATAATTGACTTGAGGATTGACTAATTTCTAGTATTTTTGATACAATTACATGCATAAAAATACGTGTAATCATGATCATACATGGGTCTCTCCCAGTTGCACCTGCAAGCAAAAGAAATTGAATTAATTATTGCCAGTGAAAGCGAAATCATGGGTTCAAAAGAGTACTTCATCCTCAAATTCAGCTCGCAAACGCATGGTGTTGGGTCAAAAATACAAACATTGTGACTTCACCTACCTATATTTTTAGTTTGACGGCGGTGACGTGAAATAGCCAGTGCACACCAACTTGTTTGAATTCGCTTCACTACATATGTAGGCAATCTAGTGACCCACTAGATGTAACCACAACTTCAAATTGAATCTCTAACTCCACCAATCAAATTCAGCCTATCTGAATCTCTGACTCCACTAATCAAATTCACCCAAACACCAAAAAAATCAATTCATTTCCAAATTACCCAAACAAAAATCTAAAGGCTTTAAACCCTCTCAAATATCTCAAACACAACTCCAAAAATAAACGAGTCAACTACCCATTTAAATCCTAAATGCTTAATCTACATGTGGTTTGATCCCGCAAGGGTATGTAGGCAATTGAAGATCAAATCTTCTAGATACAACCACATCCTAAACATTCTTATTCCAAAATCAAAAATCTTTAATGAGTCATTCACTCATTGGGACTTTTAAACTACGAGTGGCTTCATCCCTTCCCGGGTACGTAGGCAACCCGTCATAACATTCGAGTGCAGCTATAAAAACAAACAAATACACAATTGTTTATATATAAATGGAATCAAATGGTGTTTGCTTATAACAAGGGATTGCAATTAAGAGACACAACGAATAGATCAAACCATGAAATAACTAAAACTCTATTCTGTCAATGAATACGAGTGAAATTACGTTGGGTGATTCACTTTGTGCAATTTTTACCTAACAACTTAGGTGAACTAAACTGAGAAAAAAGGGTTTGGAGAATGCGCCTCACACGCCTAGTGTTATTGAGAGAGTGATGCTCCGTCCGGCGGCAAGTCCTTGGGGCGTCGTCGTCGGTCGAGCTTTTGATGGTTCTGGGTACTCCGGCGGGGAGTTCTAGCTTAGGCACAGCCCGGGAAAGGTGGATGAGAGGTCGATGTTGGGTTGGGCAAATCTGTTCCGGTCTGACCTTCTCTAGTCGTGGGCTAGCACAGAGGTAGAACAGCGTAGGGTGTCAGTCGATGGGGAGATCGGTGGTCACTGTCCCCTGTAGTGACCAGATTGATGCCTGAGTTGATCAGGTTGGGCATATTTAGGCTTCAATCTCCTAGCAGAGGCCTTCCCTATAAGGATCTAGAGTGCCTTGAGGTCCGGCCTCTGATGCTAGCAAAGATTGATGATTGGCGATGGGGTAATGCAGGGTTGCTGGTGCCGGTTTGTTGGCTGCGAAATTGGTGGGGATGGACATCTGCAACTCGTTGGTGGCAGAGTTGGTGGCGAGATTGGCTGAATGCAGCCCTAGAATTCCTTAGGGTGATTGGAGGTTGGACGGAGCTCTGGGTTTTAGGCCTTTACTGGTGAGCTGATGTTTTTAGTTGTTTAAATTATTGTTGTTGTTGGGTATTTGCTAATGTTAGGTATTAGCTATTGGGTCTTGTGCACTGCAAGTTGTGGCAAAGACATTCTTCTCTTTGGCCTTCTAGAGGGTCGTTCCTATCTGGTTTTGGGTCAGTAGCGATCGCGAAAAGTTTGGTTGTGGCATAGACAATCATCTTTGGCCTTATACTGGGTCGTTCCTGTCTGGTTTTAGATCGGAGGGGATGGCGATTTGGAGCAGTAGTGGGTTGACGGTGTTGACAATAGGGTGGTGACGGTATTGGGTTTACTTTAGTCCCAAGTCTGACTGTCCAGCAATCCATTTGGTCGGGTTGGATTCACAACGAGTGTTGGCTTGGTCGATCAAAGGCTGGTCAGGTGGATTCTGGGTGGCGAGTTAGTGTTGACACAAGTGAGTTGTCTGGCTCATTATTCTTCTTAGCTGGACGAGAGGTGAGATCTCAATGATTCACTGCTCCTACGCATGTTGTCTTTGCCATTTTGTTGTTGTGCAAGTTTTTCTTTTAGTCTCTTTAAGTCTATTGTCGCTATTTTGTGAAATGATATGACAACAAGATTGCTCACCGTTTTGGCAAAAGTGGCTTTGTTTAGTCAACTGTTACTTTGATTGGAGTCGGGGCCTTTTGGCTCCATTAGTCAGTCAATATAGGTTTCAGTGTGAAGTCTAGTGGCAATTTCTGTGTAAGAGCCTCCATGTTGGAATGTTGTTGCAGATTGTTGCCCAAAACTCGTTATAAGTAGTTCATTATTAATGAAGTTTTTCTTGATAAAAAAAAAGCGTAGGTGAACCGATATAGAAGCTTAAATGAAAAATTGAAAGCCATGGAAAGTATAATAAGGCCGGCTAGCTAGACATGTACCCTAGATAGACAAATCTAGTCACTTAGCATAATCAGCACCTTCAACTGGTGGTCCTCCTACATGATCTCTACTTTGAAAGATATCGAGAAGAAAATACAAAAGCAACATTAATCTGAGTTTAAGTGATTCAAGGGAGAAATTAAGGTGTTCGTCAATCATCAGTGTATATAAATGAGAGAGCGTTTCAATTGGTTATGACAATTTTTAACAGACTAAGAGAGCGAGGTTAAGCATCGTCTGAGCTCTCAGCATCTTTCATCAACTCGAGAAACCTGAGAAACAAGTTGAGGAGATCCAAATATGTACAAGTCGATGGCCGCCAAAATGTACTCATCGTACTCGTAGTGCTTGATCAATTCATCTGTGTCATGGACAATGTAGCCACAGAATATGAGTATTCCCACAATCCCGTATATCATATGACTAGTCTTACCAAGAGGGAGGAAAATCTGCAACAAGATCCATATGAATGTATTATTAACCCAGGATTTAAAATTTCGAATATAATTGAACACATTACGGCAGTGGAAGGAATTCAAATTAAGCAGCAAGAGCCTAGAGGCCGGGTACATGCAATTAAGCACAAATACCTGTATCACTCCAAAGACAAGCAGAGCCAGCAGGGATGCAAACAAGAAAGGACCCAAGAAGTTGAAGTCATGGCCTCTCCTTTCGGCGCAAAAGGTGTACAAGGTCAGACTTAGAAAAATCACAGCAGTTAGAATCGCAGCCTCCAAAACCACCTTCCCTGTTTCCAATACAAAGTTCCATTATGTTAGGCTTGTAAGCAAGATTATGTATATGTTACTAGAACTGTATATATGTGTAATTGATCTAGAAATACTATTAAGCTATTTTAATACTTTTATGACCTATGAAACTATTTTAATCCCCAAACCACACTGCCATGGAAATGCTACATTAACCTTTGCTAAGGGGAAGAACGGACTGCCCATATATCACTCCCCAAGAAAAGGGACTCAAGAAAAATCATTACTACAAGACTCCAGATCAAATAATATTTTGGGAGAATTCCACAAATGGTCACTCAACTATAACTCATTCGACACTTTGGTCACTGAAGTTTCAAATATATCATTTTGGTCACTCAACTATTACACTGTCAATCACTTAAGTCACCTAAAGAGTATTTTTTATATAATTTTTTTTAATGAAAAAAAATAACAAAGTGACTTAAATGATTGACAGTGTAATAGTTGAGTGACCAAAGTGATATATTTGAAACTTCAGTGACCAAAGTGTGGAATGAGTCATAGTTGAGTGACCATTTATGAAATTTTCCCTTCTGGTTCTTCTTGAATATAGAATTATCATATTAAAATAATATTCCTCATCACAAGCTATTCGATCCCTCATATAATATAGGGAACATGGATTAAGGTCAAATTTTGATTCAAGGACCTCCCTACTTGGTTTAGGAGTCTAAGAAGAATCAAATTCCGTTATCAATAGGATTTTTGTTTCAATTAGAGTCACCGAATTTTAGTCACGGTAACATTTTATAAGTCTTGAAACCATAAATTTTTTTTAAAAAAAAAACTAATTAATTAACCCCAGAACCTTTGTTGAACAAAATTTCGTACTAAAACTAAAAATCACAACAGCCCTAGCCTATAGTCATTGCTGTGACCATCTAGAGCATGTTAGGCTCGCGCGGCGGGTGCCCTAGGTCGTGGGGCTTTAAAAGGAGGAAGGAAAGAACAAGCATGTTTAGGGTTTAGGGCTGTTGTAATTTTTAGTTTTAGTACGAAAACTAAAAAAAAAACATACTGCTGGTAAATGCACAACTTACTCCGACCATGAGGGCCTCACATATAGTGAAAGCCCCAAGGTGCACGTAATTTAGCGGGTGATGTTTGCTACAAACCACCATGGCAATGAGCACTGCAAAAAACCAAACAATAGCGAAACCCTAAGTCTTTCACAATCTGATCATGCACCGAATTAAAGAAACTGATTTGATCCAAAGGAAGAGTCAAAGTGACATACATACCAGCAAGGGAGGTGATGATGATCGTTTATTTCAAAAACCATCCGAGCCAAGTTTCGATAAGGAATACGGCGATTGCAGGATTAAAGTAGACGGTGGCGACAACGGGGATGGTGAGGAGTATCTGAAAGGTGAGGATGGCATAGACTTTGCGGATGAAGGCCCATCGGAGCTCCGGCCTCTCCTTCATCGAAGGGTAGAGTAAAGGGGTCGCTCCGGCTTCCAAGTCATTATTCCGGCTCAACCATGTCTTCATTGCAACGAAATAGATCGAGGATTGTTTAGTTTCTGATGAGAAAGTGAGGGAAACTGTGTTCAATAAGCAGTAGACTCTACAGCCTAAAAGCTTAGCACCCTACCTCTTTTCATATAGTCGTTGTTTTGGATTTGGCACAATTTTACTGGGATATATAGTTAGAACACAGGGGAAAAAAAAACGATTTGTTTAAGGAAAACTGAATTGGGAGATAATTGAGTCGTACTTTCATTAATAATAGGGGCCTCTTTATATAGAGGATTACAAGCATAAAGATAGAGTTGTACATGGAAACATAATCGTATATTGATTGGATATCTCCTAAGATTCTCCGAGAATATCTCTAATATAAACTTTATTTCAACTAGAGCAAGTAACCTCGAGTTTGGGCCAGACACATATTCTGGATTTACTTGAACACTCCCCCTTGTGTCTCCCAAACGTGGTGCTCCTCTCGTTGCCTCATTAAAAACCTTACCGAGTAACAAAAACCCAGTGGGACAAAAAATAACCTCGGTCGAAGGGGAAAAACAGCACAACACACCCTTCACGTTTCGAGACCATACATGTAGACACCTCCCCCTGATGTCTGCATCTCCCCCTGACGACTACGGTCATTGGAGTTCGGATAACTTCCGCAAACGATGCTACCAACATGTTTCTCGAAAGTGGAATTTAGGGAATGACTTAGTGAGCAAGCCTGCCACGCTGTCCTCAGATTGAACCTAGTTCACTTTGATCTTGAGGAGAGTTTGTTGTTGCTGATTATACTTGGTGTGGTCGCTTTTGATGTAGCCTTTCTTCAAAACAAGCAGCATTATCCTATATGCTCTTAGGCTCATCTGTGGTAGACTTCAAACCACAATTGTTTCGAACATGCGTAATTATGGATCCAATCCATAAACATTCACGAACCACTTTGTGAAGAGCAATAATCTCTGCATTGTTCGAAGATATAGCGACTAGGGTCTGTTCTGTAGACCTCCAAGATATCATGGTCTTTACCCATGGTGAACACTTAACCAGTTTGGGAATGACATTTGTATGGATCAGAGAGATACCCAACATCAACAAAACCTTCCAAAACACATATCGTTTTGGGATGGGGATAGTGGACGCAGGCCAGTGTTGGCGGCGTTCCTGGTGTGTGATGAGTCCTAATCCATCATTTATTTATAGGGATAGAACAAGCCCATATCAATCATACATCTCAAGTATCGAAAGATATCTTTTACACCACTCCAATGGCGTCACGTTGGCACAGAGCTATATCTAGCTAACAAGTTCATGGCAAATGAGATGTCTGGTCTTGTGCATTGAGCTAAGTACAATAATGCACCTATTGTACTCAAGTATGGCACTCCTGCCTCTAGCTCATCTTCATTATCATCCTTTCAACGAAGATGATCCTTTTCAGGATCAAAACTACGGACGATCATGGGGGTGCTTGAAGACTTGACCTTGTCAAAATGCCTAAGTATCTATAGACACGATGCTCAAGTTCCAAACTTAAACATAATCGTGTTCTCCCATAATCCTTTATCTCAAAATCGGATTTCAAGTGTTCAGCGGTTTCCCTTAACTCTTAAGGGGCTTCTAATGAAGATCATGTCCAACATGAACCGCGATACAATCTGAAACTTGTTATGGAAACGCGTGGGCATATCCCTTCCCAATTAAGTAGTCACTTTAGTGAGCAATCCAACCTTATTGTAAACGTGCTTCGTGGTCTAGAGCCACTTGACTTGGGTAAATGAAGTTCACCATGAACCTTCATGTATATTCCGTATCTAGATCCCCATATAGATACGTAGTGACCACATTTGTAAGCTGCATATTCAGTTATTCAGAAACTACCAAACTGACAAGGTAGTGGAGTGCAATGACATCCATTATGAGAGAATATGTCTCATCGTAGTAGATTCCAAGGTGTTTTGTGAGAAGCCTTGCGCCATAAGGCGAGATTGCCATCTCTTTTTCTCATCAAGCTTTCTAACTAAGACCCATTAGTCAATAGGTTTTATGTTAGGAGGTGTTGGCATCACTGGCTCGAAAACTTTCCTCTTCGTTAGAGAATCTAACTTAACCTGGATCGCATCTTTCCATTTAGGCCAAATCTCTCTACGTTGGCATACATTCATCAATGGAGTGTGGTTCGATATCATCATACTCAACAAACTCATGTGCAACGAAGTGCGTGACTACATCATCAATTATGATGGAGTTTCTATCCCACTTCTCATGTACACTAGTGTAATTTTCATAGAGCTCTATCTTCTCAAGAATAGGTTCTGACATTGAGGCGTCCCCCAACAATAACCATAACCCGGAAGATTTTCATGAGACTGATTTTGAGTGTCGATGATCAAAGGATTGGAGTGTGCCAAAGCATCCTTTGAACCCACTGGCCTCCCACACATCCTAGTTGGGGCCATGGCCTATAACGCCAGAGTGCCACTCTCTTTGGCGTTGGCGCTACGTCCATGTAGGGTGGCGCTACGCCCATGTAGGGTGGCGCTACGTCCTCTTATAGGGACGTACTTCCTTGCAGGCATATTTACAGCAGATGTGTGATCTCGTCACTTTAGTAGGGATAATAGTGGGGACAGGCCACGACAATTCCTGTCGTTCCTGCTGAACATCCATGTTCTTATCTCCCCCCTAACGACAGGAAGATTGTCTCATCAAAGTGACAACTCGCAAATCTAGCTGTAAGGAGATCGCCTTGCAAGGGCATTAAGTGTCGGACGATTGTTGGAGTCTCAAATCTAACGTAGTTGCCCATTCGTCTGTACGGACCCATCATAGAGCGTTGTGGCGGCGCAATTGGCACATAAATGGCACACTCAAATATGCGTAAGTACGATACTTGTACCCAGTCACTAACTGTAACGCAGAGGTAGATTGAGTGGCGGTGGGCCGTAGACGAATTAGCATAGCTGCATGCGATATTGCATCACCCCAGGTGAATATAAGGAGATTGGTGTGCATTACCAATGTCCGAACTACTATCGTAGACATTTCCGCGAGACCATTTGGGTGTGTTCATGGGAATGTGATGTCCAACATCAGTCCCAATGCAATAACCATCAAAAGTCTTTGATGTAAACTCGCTAGCATCGTCAAGTCCAATTGACGGAATACGATGATCCGGGGAGTGAGCCCGTTGTCATATGATATTTGCTAGGAATGTAGCATAAGCAGCATTACAAGTGGACAATGGCAAAACACGTGACCAGCGTGTTTGCTTATCAACCAATATCATGAGATATTTAAACGTCCGCAAGTTGGTTGAATCAGTCCATAGAATCCCCATGGATTCTATGTAAGAACATAATGAGTATTTTCATATCTTTTGCATAGGATGGTCTCAATCCTAATTTCCCTAAGGAACGGGCTTTGTAAAACGAGCGAGAGGCTTTAGAAGTAACCGATGAGAATTTTGGTTGGGCCTGAGCGTCTGAAACACTATTTGAAGCAAGTTGGTGATTGCAGCATTACCTAGGGCACCATCACCATGATGGACACCATCCATGGCATCATGGATAGGGACGAAGGCTGTGCCCTAGCCAGCTGCGTCGGTCACACTTAGTCCTGAAATCAACTTTTGATTCATGCTTCGTTTCGCTCGAAAGAAATGATGTCCATGTGAAGTCTTTAGTAGAGGAATCATCATATGATGACTAGGATGATCTATCATGTCGTGACAAAGCCAATATGTGTCTAAATCCAAGAGTTCTTCTCTCATAACTTTATTGGATTAATAGCTCGAATAGTGACATAGAATCCACTAGAGAGACACATAAACTTCTCTAAGATGCGCTTTCGTTTGCAATCATTGGAGGTATTGCAAAGGAGCTCATTTTCATTCTCTACATGCATTTTCGCATGGAATCCGTTGGCTATTCATAGGTGTGATTCGCCCTAGAAGCGTAGAGAGTTTCTGTGACAGTAATTAAGGTGCCATTTGGCAAGTGGAATTTGGGTTATTCAATGTCCTTGAATTAATATTGATGGTCCAGCCATCGTAGTCACAAAAGTCATATGCTCAGAATCAAAATGGAGTCATAAAGAACTCAAAATTTTATTCATAACACTACAAAAAAGAATTCATTTGTCTTCACCAGTTGCCGTCGCCATTGATCTAAAATTTGCTACGGCAAATGTGGCGTCGCAAAGAAAAAAATTATTTGCCACGGCATGGCGTCGCCGTCGAATAAATATGCCCTCAATGGCTACGGCATATTCTTTCTGTCGCCAAATTTCTTTAATTTTAGCTACGGTAATAGTGTCGTCGTGTATTTTCATTTTATACATTTTCTTTTGTTTTATTTTTTTACGTTTGGGTGGACATAGGTGCCAAAATTAAACATGTTCGCAAGTTTTTAGGTTTTTGGGTTCAGAAACTTTGTTCTTGTTCCCGCTCGCTCCACCCAGTCCCAACAACAAAGTCGACCATAGCAATCTCTCAAACTCTTAGAATCTCATCCCTCTCTCTCTGACTCTCAGACTCACTCTCCCCCAATCTCCTCCGCAGATGATGGTCAACGACATGGGCACAGTGGTCCGACGACACATCAATCTTCTCTCAATCTATCCTCGAATCTGATTCCCGTCAGACCCTCTCCTCGAACCCAATCTTGCCGGTAGTGACTTGTCCTCTCTCTCTCTCTAAAAACTCATATATGTTTGAAAATCTGAAATCTGAAACCCAGTTCTTGGTTTCTCAATTTCCCCTGTTATGTGTTTATTTCACTTTAATCAAAATTGAAATAGTGTAGGTTGTGTTCTATACTTCTGTGTAGAAATAGTGGTGTTTGTCATGTTCTTGGTTTGATGGGGTTTAGCGGAAATGATTTAGTGTTGTTTATTATGTACTTGGAGAATCAATGTTCTTGGTTACTGTTAACGTTAGGGATTGAGCGGGATCTCTAGTTAGCTTTAGAGAGAGAGAGAGAGAGAGAGTGACACGAGATGTATAGTGGTTCGCCTCCGCATGAGCGGGAGACTACGTCCACTTGAATGTTTAACTATGTGTGTTGAGCCTTGCGGCCTAACAAGATTACAAAGTGTGTAATGGAGTTGAGATGGAAGGAATGAATGGTGTTTAAGTGGGAGGAGGCATTCCTTTTATAGGTGAAGGAAGCCATCTCCTTTACATTTTCTTAGATGTGGGACAAGCAAAGATAACTATTCTAGTGTAGAAATGCCTAGTGTGGAGGCAACTTGGTAAGGCCGGAAAGGTGGCTTCCCGGCGACTGATTTGCGACTTCCGGATACCGTAGCGTAGCTTGAACATAGGGCTACAAGATGGATGTCGCGGTTGGGCCTTGCCATGTCTCGTGGATGTCCCAAAGTGGGTGTTACTTATGCTTGGTGATGTAGAGAACTAGCTTGCTAGTGTAGGTATAAACAAGTCCCCGAAGTCCCCGAGTAAGAGTAGCTTCTTGGTTGGGGAGTTCAAATCATGAAGTCATTAAGCATAAGTAATATCCGAGAGGCGCACGGCCCCTACAAGTCCCCGAGCTCAGCAAGCAAGAAGGGACTCGCTATCCTGTATCACAAAAGACAAAAATTCGTATATGTAGTTACATCGGAGGTGCACTAATGTATGAAGTGCATGAGATAATGGGGTGTCGCCCTGCCGCATGGCGGTAGGTCGTAGACCATAGACTCGTGGAGCCCGGAGGCTAGACTATATGTAAGAAAACGTGAAAAAGTGTGGTGCTCGGAGGCTAGACCATATGTATGAAGCATTGTGAACCGAGAGCGTAACTAAAGCATGTTGGATAAGTGGAGCGAGTTGGGTGTTCGAGCAAGTTGGGTGTAGGCGCTATATGAGCGTGCGGGGCGTTGCCCAAGCGAGTCGCGGCCATGCTTTGATACCCAAGCGAGTCGTAACCGTTTCGCAAGCGTTTATCCGAGCATGTTTAATTGAGCTATAAGTGTCACAAGGTTCTAGATGAATGTCACATGAAAGTGAATTTAAGCATGTATGTGTGCAGCATGTACTTGTAGGAAAGTTGCTAATAACATTTTGTAGGCATGCTTAAGAGACATGTATAGTCATGGCATCGGCGGTAGCTCAAATTGCAAGAGCGGAAGAAATAAGACTTATCTTATGCCGACTTGGAGGGTAGCGGAGTTGGCCGAACATGGCGGTCCATTGCTTTGGTGGATTAAGTGCTCCGATAATGTATGTCAACTCGTAGTTGAGGTTGAATGCTCAATAGAAATAATTGAATTTCCTTGAAACAAAATATATGATTAATATGTGGATTTGTAAAATCAACATCAACATAGGTACTTTGATAAAGTTTGAGACAAAGTATATATGCAAAATTGTAGGTGGCAGCAAACATATTGAATATTGCCAATGCTGCCCTGAATTTTCAGATTGGCAGGAGGCATATAGAAGGCGTTATAAGTAACGATGGTTGAGGCATGGTAATATATTGTACTTCTCCTTATGCATGGCAATTGACATATATAAATTGTGGCATAGAGTAGAGCTTGACATGTCTGTCCTAATGGTGAGGATCATGCATGAATTGTATCGTAGGACTTGCACTTGGTTAAAGTGCTCATGTGAACTGGAACACATAACTAAATGAAAGGAAAATCCACCACGTGTCCATATGTGAGGTGTAGAGACTTAGCTTTTCAAGTTGCTCTCTGGCCACCGTACAAGCCTACAGTTCGATGGCATAATTGAAGGCAGAGTTGTGATGGGTGAGACCGGCGGGTGTGGAAACCAGTTGTCCGGGTGCGCAGGTAAGATAGAAACGCTGCCCAGAAATGGTGCTCTGCCCAGTATGGCTGGCCAATAACCATCAGCGGAAGCAGTTCGCCGGCGGTAGTCCTGGTGGGCGGAGGTTTTGCCGCTGGTGCTCAAGAGTCCGGCGGAGACTCCAGAGTCCGGCGGAGACTCGTACCGGCTAGCGGAGGCCTTGGACGGCGGAGGGGTGAAGAGTTGGTCGGCGAAGGTTCAAATCTCCGGGTACCTGCTGAAGTTTGAGCCGGCGGTGGGTTACCGCTGGGTTGTGCAGGCGGTGGCCGCCTGTGGTGTTTGGCCAGCTGTGATGCTCGGCTGAGCTTGGCGTTCACCTGGAGCTCGGCGGAGATCACTGAGCTCAGTGGGGAGCTGGGGATCGGCGGAGACTCGGAGCTCAGTAGAGAGCTGGAGCTCGGCGGAGGCCACGAGTTCGGCGGAGGCCCGAAGTTCAGCAGACTTGGAGCTCCGAGTTCGGCGGTGTTGTAGCTCGGCGGTGGTGAACATTCTGGGTCAGCGGAGGATTTGGGTGGGGTTGGGCGGGGGAATTGCCGCTGCTAGCGTTGGTCGGTGCTGGTAGGTAAGCTCAGCGGATAACGCCTGGCGGGAGAAGTTGGGCGGAGCGGGGCTCGCTGGGTCTTGAGAGAGCTGCCGCCGGCGGCCTGATGCAACGAAGAAGAAAGAGGGTGGCCAAAGCAAATCTCTGGGTGTCCAGAGAGAATTGGCGCAAATTTTTTTTTTTTTTTTTTTGTGTAAGCGTTGACTTTATTGTTGGGCGTTGACCAGCCATGGTCAGCGTTGACCAAGCCTTGACGGGCGTTGACCTGCTCCGCCGGGTGTTGACCGACTCCGCCGGGCGTTGACCGACCCCGCCGGGCGTTGACCAGCCCTAATTTGATGTTGAATGAGCGTTGACTCGACACTTATGGGTCAAAGCTCGTGGTAGGTGACGAAGCCTTTGTGTTGGCTTCCCACAGACGGCGCCAATGTTAACGTTAGGGATTGAGCGGGATCTCTAGTTAGCTTTAGAGAGAGAGAAAGAGAGAGAGTGACACGAGATGTATAGTGGTTCGCCTCCGCATGAGCGGGAGACTACGTCCACTTGAATGTTTAACTATGTGTGTTGAGCCTTGTGGCCTAACAAGATTACAAAGTGTGTAATGGAGTTGAGATGGAAGGAATGAATGGTGTTTAAGTGGGAGGAGGCATTCCTTTTATAGGTGAAGGAAGCCATCTCCTTTACATTTTCTTAGATGTGGGACAAGCAAAGATAACTATTCTAGTGTAGAAATGCCTAGTGTGGAGGCAACTTGGTAAGGCCGGAAAGGTGGCTTCCCGGCGACTGATTTGCGACTTCCGGATACCGTAGCGTAGCTTGAACATAGGGCTACAAGATGGATGTCGCGGTTGGGCCTTGCCATGTCTCGTGGATGTCCCAAAGTGGGTGTTACTTATGCTTGGTGATGTAGAGAACTAGCTTGCTAGTGTAGGTATAAACAGTTACTGATGTATTGTTCTAGTAAAACCTTTCAACTCCGATTCCTGAAAATTGGAAGTCAGATTAGCTTGATTCATAGCTTTATTATGAGGGAGTAGGCATAATTGGAATCTTGGACTTTGTAGTTGTGAAAATACGACTTTCAGTTTCCTGCTCTTAGAAAGCAATAGAGGTGGGAATAATTTGTGAGATTTGTGTACTCTTGCCAAAAACTTACTGTTTCCTTGTACAGTAAATTTAGGCTGAACAAGAAACAAATGAGGTTTATGCGCATATGAGTACACTTAATTATTAGGACAAGTTCAAATGAGGTTTATGCGCATTTGAAGTACACACTTGTTGTTGTCAACTTATTCATGTCTTTTATCTCATAAAACTACCTGGGTTTCAACATTCTACATGTACATAGTACTTGGATTTGCACTTGGTTTTGTTTGCGTTGGCTTGGTATAAGTTTATATTCCTTCATAATTTATACATATGATTTGTTGGAACAACAGTTATATACAAATGCATTTGACACTTAATTAATAGGACAAGTTCAAATGCTCAATCGGATTCATTGTGCCATGAACGCAAGCTGCTTAATTAGGATAAACTTGGCTTCTCCTTTAGCATGAAGCTTCAAATTTGAGGTACAACTAATGTTTTTTATTTTTTGTCAAATGCAAATGTATTTTCTAATCAAAATTTTGTCATGCTTATAGTAACCAAGAACTCTCTGTGAGTCTAGAGTTTCTCTTTTTCTATTATTACTAGGTAGGCAAGGAGTATAGAAACATATGTAATGCCTATCTTCTGAACATGTTTAGAAGATGGAAAAAAAAAAAAACTAGTTTTTGCATGTACAGTTCATAGTTATATATGTGTGCATGATAATGTGGAAAAGGAACACAATCAGAATTGAACTTTGCTTGAGTTGAACTTTAACGTTTATGAATTGCATCAACAACTTCTAATGGTATGAAATTTCCATGACCAGGGGTGAAAACCAGCAATTCTCTTAGGTAGTAAACATGCAAACATGCAACCAACCAACCTATTATCATTTGTTTCGTCAAGGAACAAGACGGTCTTTCATAGAATTTCTGCACCTATTAATATGGTTGATTAAGGCCAGTTCATTACATCCACTATAAGGACGCTAAAACAAAGAATGAATGCTAATATTAACCTCATTAGATATAACTATATAAGTGATGAGTTGGAAATTCAGCGTTCATGTTAGGCAATTAGCTATGGTTTGAATACTTTCATTGACTGTGTTGTTCTTGATATAGGCTCAGTCTGCAACAAAAGTCCTTAGCGAAGTCATGCTATCGGAACAGACAACAATCAGCACCTCTAGTTATACAGTTTCAAGTGTATTAAGTTCTTCTGACCATAGTCGTACATCGCGGAGTGAAAACCTTAAGGATCTCTTGGAAGGGGATGAAAAGTACATAGTTTATAAGTTCAACCAAAGGCAAGAACCTTTTATTCTGGATACTGCCCTGTATTCTCTGCATAACATTTCTTTGTAAATGCTGATATAGAGATCTCATCGGTATGCTTGATAGTATCATTTTAAGGTCATATCAGAACTTGAATCATGTTTAGCAAGAGATGGAGTAATATCAGTGTCGACTACCTCTGACTCAAGATCTTTTTTGTCCAGATCATTCATGTACATTGATGGCAATGGAAGCACTCATGACATTGACCAAGAAGATATAGTGGATCTAAAGCAGATCCGTTAGGTGAATTATCTTTGAATTTCTTTTGGAGGATTCTTACTCTTTTTTAGCACTACGAGTGTATGACAAGCTAAAACTATAGCATCTACTCACATCTGAAACACTCTCATGTCCAGCCCCTTTATCTGCTAAGCTTATTGATGGGATAAATCAGAGTGTAGCAAGACGTAGAGCCCTGATGCTTTTTTGTTTGACTTACAAGAATGCCAATGCTAAGGTATGACTTTCTGTTTTTCTTTTTCGACATGATATAGACAAATAGTATATGAATAGCTGCAGTTAGAAGTTTTATCGTACAGTAGTAGCTAGGCATGCATTATCACCTACTCTTTTGGAATACCTTAACTTATTAATACATGCTTTCTCGGAAGGATGCATACATGCTGTCTGTCGAACGCAAGGGATTTGACATATTGAGCAAGGTTGCCGGTCCGTTGTTGAAGGATGGCATGCATTGGTCAGTACCAGTGGAAGGAGTTTAGATTTACTTTTAAGGAAGAGGCATGTGATGTTGAATCATTCTGCAGTCAACTAGTAGAAATGGAAGAGGATGCTGTTCAGGAGGTTTCAAGCCATAGTGGTTTAGCATGACAAGGTTTAATGGCTGTTCTATATCACTAATGCATTTTTTCTTTTCTTTTTCATTTCGACATATTATATAGAAAGAATTCTTTGATTTTTCTTTATGCAATCTATTTTAAGCTCGACTCCCAGTTACAACTCTTGCTTCCACCCTTCAATTCATACAATTGGGAGAACCTTCTGTATGCAATCGTTAGCTGATATGTCATTTTTTTATTTGATTTTCTAGCTTTCGATTTTGTCAATGGATACGTGAAGATTTCTGTTATAGGAGGCTTGCAATTTGCAACAACACTATGGTAATTGGTACGTGAAATAGATCGAGGACGAGCCCTGCAAAATTTATCTTGAAATTGAGGAAGAAAATTGTTTTGTACGTATCTTGTAAACTCTTGTATAAGAGCTTTATTCCTCTTGTAACATTCATGAGAAAATTGAAATACAACATTCCCTTTTCAATATGCTTAATTCCTTTATGTATAGCTTTTATCCACACACACACACAAAAAAAATTATGACATGCAAATATGCATGTCAGATTTTTTTTAATTCAAAAATAACATTTTGCAATGGCAACTTTGCCGTTGCAAAGTTTTGGTAGTCGTTGGTGGTGTCGCCATTGATATTTGCGACAGCATTTTTCAGTTGTGAAATTCTTGCAATGGCAAGGGTTTTCCGTCGCTAAAAACCTTGCGACGGTGCATTTGTCGTCGCAAATATCAATGGCGACGCACCCAACGACATCGGCGTAATTGCCGTCGTCTAGCCGTCGCCATTGGTCTTTGGCGACGGCAATTTCACTTTCCGGGACAGCACAACGCCGTGGCAATTTGAATTCTTTTTTGTAGTGTAAGCCAACGGAGTTACATCATTGTCTCTTTGACTAAACAAAATCTAATCCAAAATGATAGCTAATGCAAAACAATGGTAGTCGTCTAACTTCTTTCGGTAATTCCAAAATAAATGTGACCAGGTGAGTAGAGAGATGTCGGAGGAGCAAGGCTTGCTTAAGTACCACTAATCTCATAACCTTCCTAGACATCACACTTACTTTGAGTGAGCCTACTTTGAAGAAAAACTAAACCATTGGCATTTACTACAAAAATATATGGCAATTGTCTATTACATCTCTTGGAAAAATAAAGACTTAAACAGAATTGGCGATCTATTGATCCCAGCCAGATTTGTAGTCTTCAACCCTTCACTCTAGATCATCTTCATGATCTTCTTGTTCCATATAGTGAGCTTCTCTTGCTTCACAATATGCTTTGTAGGCGCTGACGATTTCTTCACGAGCTCTACAAATGTGTGCCCAATGATCAGACACTCCACATCGAGAACATACATCTATTTGCTCAAACTCCATTGATTGAGGTGCTTTGAAAGCGTCATTTAGATGGCTTTTAGTGTAGGTGGCGCCACCAACATGGCCAGAGGCGTTGCCTCCCTCTCTCTTTCCACATTTACCTCTTCGGTTCCGTGTTCGCCTATTTTGGCGGTTACCTTCCCAAGTAGAGCGATTATATGAACCAGAACGTCCAGAAGTATCCCTAAGATTAGGGTTTCGCTCTTGGCGCCTTCTCTTAGGGGCGACACTATAAATGGATTCCGGAATATGCTCTATTTCCATGGATCTCGAATTATAGTTCTTCACAAAGATGTTGTCATGCTTTTCAGCGACATTCATAGCTCCAATGAGCTCATGAAACCTTGTGATCCATCCTACAACAACATCGATTCGATAGTTCTTAGCAACCATCAATGCAGAGACGGGAAAGGTAGAGAGAGTCTTCTCAATCAACATCGCATCTGTGATCTCTTTACCACAAAATTCCATTAAGGATTTAATGTGAAGTGCTTCTGAGTTGTAGTCAAGAACTGACTTGAAATCACAGAAGCGGAGGCTATGCTATCTCACTTCTAGGTCAGGAAGCAAGGAGTCACGGACGTTGCCAAATCTATCTTCGAGTGAGACCCACAGCCTTCTGGGGTCTTCTTCATTCATACAGTCGTACTGGAGCAAATCATCCATATGACGAGTCATTAGAATGATGGCTTTCGCCTTATTTTCCTCTAAGCCTGCTCTATTTGCTTCCAAAGCTTGAGCTTGCTCAACAGTTAGCACGTCTTGGCTAGGCTCGAGAATCGTATCTAAGATTCCATTAGCCTTGAGATGCTGGCGGATACCACGAACCCACCTGTGATATTCAGAGGTAGTTGTTCCTAGGGCTGGGCGTTTAAACCCGAAAACCCGTAAACCCGGACCGGCCAGTGAAAGCCCGACCCGTTCGGGCCAGGCCCTATTTTTTTTTTCACCAAAACGGTTCGGGCCGGGCCTTGACATTCAAATTTGAAAAAGCCCGTCAGGCCCGTATTAGGTAAAAGAGAGACACATGTCAGTGTTTTATTGCTCAATATAAGGCCACAAAATATTGTCATAGGATCAGGTATACTGAATTATATTCCCCACTGACCTAAACCTAAAGTGAAGTAGTGAACTAAAATACTGAATTAGTCTAAATGTCTCGCACTCTTCGAGTCTTCGCGGCCTCGCCTCATTCTTCCCCAGTTCCCCCAAAGTCCCAAACGGCCAAACGCCCAAACCCGATCTGAGAGACTGAGAGAGAGGCCGCCATCTCAAAGGCGATCTGAACAGAACCCAGCCGCCTCCTCCGGTCGCTTCCGCCATGTCCGCCAACAGAACCCACGGGCTTAAATCCGGACCGGCCCGTTTAAACCCAAACTCGATCTGAGAGAGGCTTTCTCCTTCACAAAGTCGATCTGCCCAGGCGCTTCTCCTCTGGCCGCTTCCGCCATCTCCAAGACCTCTCTCTCTCGGCGCTTACTCGATCTGGGCAGGTTAGTTTCTCTTTGCTCAGTTTCTCTTAGTTTCTCTTTGCATTCCAAGATTAAGCATTTTGACACAATCATTTGTTGCAGGACTGGAGTCTTCCACCCGATCTCCGATTCTCACCGATCCGCCGCTTCTGAGCTCTTCACCCAGGGATCCTTCGACAGGTGAATTTAAGCCCCAAAATATTAATTGCATATAAATCGTCTGGTCATCTTATTGCCCTATAGTCCTATACATCGTTTCAATTTTACTTGATGGATAATATTTGTCAACAATATCTGTGATGACTAAAGGATTTTTCGATATGAAATCAAGAATAAGGATTATGACTATTGAACCATATTAATCGTGGTCCCGATGAGGATTAGTGTACTTGATTATCTTTTGTGGGTTAATTTTTCAATAGATTCCTCTCTCTGTATCTTTTTTTTTTTTTTGATAAGCTCTCTCTGTCTCTCTACCAAATCACATTGTTTGGTTAACCTTTGCATCATATGTATTACTTTAATCGTTGAACTTTGCTACTTGATGACAAATAATTAAAGTTGTTATAGTTATGAATTTTGGACTGCTTAAGTACTTGGATATAAAGTTGATGTTAAGGCTTGGATTAGAAGTTTAGAACACTGGCTTTTTGATAATTAATTATTTAGTCTCTGTTGAACTGCTTAGTGATTTTGGTGTTGGTTAATTTACCTCATGCATGATTGATTGATAATGTGTGGTTACTGACTTACTGTAGTAAGTGCTTTTTTGTGTGTGGAACTAATATGGACGATATGTAATTGTTTGATTTGGTTGAATATCACAGTTTAGAAGTTTAGGACAATGCAGTATTCTCTATCTCCAGTAAAATTGAAAGTCATATATACCTGCATTTGGGGCTGATCATGATGTGTACCATTGGATGTTATCTCAATGCTCTAGTTATTTGTGCTAAGGAACTTTGTTTTACTAAAGTATAATCTGGTCTCAGCTTAGCCTATAAAGTATAAACTTTGTTTTACTAATTCTAGATTATGCTGGTCCCAACTCCCTGTTTTGGTTGTAGAATGGCCACCGATGGGAATGCTTGCTGCATTATTTTTTGCTTGCTTGGTGCATTTTACTGCTTTGCTTGCTTGATGCATTTGCCTTGCTGTGTGTAGTGCTAGTTGACCCCAGGTTGCAGCTTGAATGGTTTGTTATCTAAATCGATTTATGATGCTTGTTATAGGGACAAGTATGGAAGCCAATTAATGGATGGCTACATTGTTGGTGAACTGCTGGATTGAAGACTGGAAGAATGGCTACTAAGTTGCTGTATTTGAATTAGGACTTTCTAATTTCTATTTCATTGCATATTTGTACTTGAATTTGGACTTCATATTTAAATTTGGACACTTTGTATTTCAATTGTAGCTTTAATTGTTCTTGAAGAGTACTTGAATTTGGATATTATGTATTCTGGATATTTGAATTTGCAGCTTGAACTTTGGATTTTGATAGTGTTTTAATTCAAATTTTCACCAGGTTGATCTGAATGATATATAGCAAAGTACATAACTAGATATAGAAATGGTAAAATACAGGTTTTTGGGCCCGAAAGCCCGCAAGCCCGGCCCGAATTGAAACGGGCCGGTCCCTGTTTGTGTCAAAGCGGGCCGGGTCCGGGCTCAATGAAAAACGGGCTGGTCCCGGGCCCAGTGAAATTATTGTTGGACCCGGCCCGTGCCCAGCCCTAGTTGTTCCCAATGGAGCAAAGTCCAATTTGTTCAGCTTACTCATCTTGAAAGAGAACAAGAAATTATGGTTAGTTTCGGAGCAAAAAACGCTACCACGAAAACAAATAAAAATTTTTAGCGTAGTCGCTTCCAAGAAATTCTATTCCAAGAGGGGTTGGATTAGATCGAAATAATGATATTTGCGGTCGATCGTTTTATCTCAACAAACTCTAAGTTTGGAAGACTCTACAAGCTCCAAGCTTGGAGTGAGCACGAACCCCCACAGTTCGGCTTAATTTGGTCTCTCCTATGATAAAGAAAGGGGGGTAGAAGAAGGGATTTTGCAAGTCCCCGAAAAAGAAGAGAAATTAAATGTAAAAACTCTAAAAAAAAATGGAACTTTTAGAAGAAGAAAAAATACATCCAAATATGTCGCCGGAAAGTTGACCGGAAAAATGGGTCAGAAAAAATTGCCAGAAAGTCGCTGGAAGACTGCAGGAAAAGTGATTGACCGGGGGTTGACCAGTAGTTGACTGACGTTGACCTGGGAGTTTACGTGGCTAGGCCTCATCAAAAAGCCCGCGGATCAAGTGGGCCGATGGAGGCCCGCCGGCCCTGAGGGCTTTTAGCCCGGCCCGGCCCGTCAAAAAACCCGCAAAAGCCCGCCTAGGTGGGCCGAGGGCCGGCCCGCCAAAAACCCGCAAAAACCCGGCCCGGCCCGTAAAAGCCCGTAAAATATTATATATATGTGTGTGTGTGTGTGTTTATATATATATGTAGATATGTGTGTGTGTTTATAAATAAATAAATATATATATATACACATATAGATATATATATATATATATTTGTGTGTGTGTTTATATATATATGTGTGTTATATAAATATATATATATATATATATAACACACACAAATATATATATATATATATATATCTTATATATATCTGTATGTGTCTATATATATATATATATATATATATAGACACATATAGATATATATTTGTGTTATATATATATATATATATAAACACACATATATATATATATATATATCTATATATATATATAAACACACACAAATGAAAAAACCGACCGTTGGATGAGTTTATTACAATAAATTATGAGTGTGTGATAGGAGCATAAAATGCATCGAATTTATAGTTCAAACCTTTATACTTTTGCTTAGTTTATTCCTTAAAAAGATCAATTTAACTTTGTTATTTTCTTAGGTACTTTGAGAAGCAGTTAAGGAGAAAAGAGAGCTACAATGGGGAAATCAAGGCACTTCACATGAAGTAGTGATGCAAAGGATGGACTCTGATCATTTATTTGGTCATAAAACTCAAGAGAAGATGGAGAAAGTTGCCGTGCAAAACAGTTGCAGAAAAGCAGAAAACAGAGTACAAGAGTCTGCCTTATTTTCTTCTGTTTTGGATAGCTGTTTTGAATAACCTTCGAGTGGAATTATGAAGAAAGGCCTGGTACCATTTGAAGATCACATGTTCTACTATAACTGAAGGCAAATATTTGGTTCAGAATGATAAGGAGGAAGCCGGAGGCTGTGCTCAAAGTTGGTTCCTCGAGAAGACTGTTTCCATCAGCTTTTCAGGAAGCTTTTTCAAGGACTTTTATACTGGACTTAAGGGATGATAATCATGAATTTATCTGCCCAGAATTGAATAATATATGTTGTAGAGAAGTTTAGAATCAAGAATCATCCAGAAAGGTGGTGTAATGAAGAAGTTACGATGCTGCAAAGATGATCAGAGGATAAGGAAAATCTGGAATTTCTGACAAGTCTTTATGCGAAGCATTTTCAAGACCGTTGTTGGGCCACGTTTCAAGAAGCTTTCTAGAAGGTTTTTGCACGGTTTTGAAGGGTGACATCAGATGTATTATGTGGCAGAATATCACCTTCGAATCTGCTGGGAACCCTTGTCAAACAAGGAGAGGGAAATCAGTCCTAGTTGAGACAGGAAAGTGAATTAAAGGCTATATTTTCTGAAGATATCCTTGGCAGATTTTGGGACGAATTTTATTGGATTTTTGCTGCATTATACTTATCAAGAGACTATTAGAAAGACGTATTTCTAATAGACAAAGAAAGAAGAAAAACCCTAGAGAGAGCCTCCCTCTCGACTCTTAGTCCATGCAGAACTTTAAGATCTTAGCGTGGAATTGTAGGGGCCTGAATAATATCGAGACCCAAGACGCTCTAGTTAACATTGTACGTCAGCGAAAACCCAGTATAGTGTTTCTCTCTGAAACCCTAGCCACACCAGACCTACTCAATGACGTCCGTCGTCGAATAGGTTTTGATGGGGTTCTTTGCTCCCCACGGGAAGATGATTGTCGCGGACTGGGACTATTTTGGCGAAACGAGATCCCTGTACGTCTCCGGAACTACTCGGCCAATCATATCGATGCAGAGGTCGGGGAGATTGGTTCGGAAGGCGTTTTTCGTTTTACAGGAATCTATGGAGTGGCCACAGCTGCAAACCGAACCACTACCTGGAACCTACTTCGAACTTTAGCAGCACAGGTTCATCTTCCCTGGTTGATTGCTGGGGATTTCAACGAAATTCTGTGCCGGGCAGATAAGTCGGGGGGCCAGGCTCGTAGTGACAATCAGATGACCAGATTCCGACAAGCTCTGGTGGATTGTGGTCTAATGGACATGGGATTTGTGGGTTCTCGCTTCACCTGGGCCAATCGATTCACAAAAGTACGACTTGATAGAGCATGTCAGAATTTCCAATGGCGAGAGTTGTATCCTTTCTCCCGAGTGATCACTCTTCCCCTGAGTCGGTCGGATCACTGTCCCCTCCTCATTGAGGTTAATCCAGAAAGACCTCCAGCACGTCGTTCCTCTCGACGCTTTCGATTCGAAGAAATGTGGCTGAACCACTCCGAATGTAGACAGGTGATCAAGACTGGGTGGTTACTACCTTCTACTGGAGAATCAATGACCCAAGTGGGTCGTAAGATTAAACAAACAGGAAGCCTTCTTCTCAGTTGGAATGAAGGGGTTTTCCAACAACGTCAGGTCGAGATGCGGTTAATCCAGAGTAAGTTGGATACGGTGATGGCAGTGGACCACCAGAATTCTCACTTTGATGAGATCAAGGCCCTTCAATTTCGCTTGAACGAGTTACTCTCTATCAACGAGACTTATTGGAGACAACGTTCAAAAGTTCAATGGCTTCGAGAGGGAGATCGTAATACGAGCTTCTTCCATCGACGAGCATCGAATCGAAGGAGCAGGAACCGTATTAAGGGCTTGCTGACAGAGAATGGTCAATGGACCAGTGAACCAGGTGAAGTTACTAACATTCTACTTCGGTACTATGAGGATATCTTTCGTTCTGAGCAATCTGATCCTATAGCTATGAATCTGATCCTTGATTGTATCCAACCTCGGGTCACGGAGAGTATGAATGGTGAACTCATGGCTCCTTACTCGGATGATGAGATAAAACGAGCCTTATTTCAAATGCACCCTTCAAAATCTCCTGGACCAGATGGCATGTCCCCCTGTTTCTTTCAGAAGTTTTGGGATGTGGTGGAGTTTGATGTTTGTCAAGCAGTCCGCGAAGTTCTTAGTACTGGAAGGATTTCTCAGGAATCTAATTTTACCCATCTGGTATTGATTCCGAAGACCAAGGAGATAAAGCTTGCATCAGATTTACGCCCTATTGCTCTATGTAATGTAGTTTACAAGATCGCTTCAAAAGTGTTAGCGAACAGACTAAAAAAGGTGCTCCCACATATTATCTCTCCCCTTCAAAGTGCCTTTGTTCCAAGTCGTCTCATATCGGATAACACCCTTGTGGCTACTGAAATAGCACATTTTATGAAGAAACTTCGGCGTCAGATCGATGGTTTCTTCTCTCTGAAGTTAGATATCTCCAAAGCCTATGACAGACTTGAATGGCCTTATTTGGAGGCTATCTTAGTACGACTTGGTTTCTGCCGCGGTTGGGTGGATGTAATCATGGCCTCTATCAAGTCGGTGAGCTACTCTATTCTTATTAATGGCAACCCTACTGGATTCATTTCTCCATCGAGGGGTATTCGACAAGGAGACCCCCTCTCCCCGTATCTTTTTATTCTCTGTGCAGAGGGTCTTTCAGCTCTCATTTCTTCAGCTGCCCAGAACGGGTCTATTAAGGGTCTTCATATGACACCTTCGGCTCCAACTATGCATCACCTGCTTTTTGCCGATGATAGCTTCTTGTTTGGGGAAGCTTCTCTTAGGGAATGTCAGGCCTTTAAGAATATTCTCTCCATTTACGCCCGAGCTTCAGGTCAGAAGATCAATTTAGAGAAATCTAGTGTGGTTTTTAGTGGCAATGTGGGGTTGCATTCGCGAACTCATCTAGCCTCTATTCTCGGGGTTAAGTGTGTAAAGGAACATGGCCTTTATCTTGGACTGCCCATTCACGTGGGGCATGATAAAACAGCTATTTTTGCTTATTTGAAGGAGAGGCTCACCAAGAAATTAATCAGTTGGAGGTCCAAACTTCTTAGCATAGGGGGTAAGGAACTCCTCATAAAGGTGGTGGCTCAGGCTCTTCCAAATTATGTTATGAACTGTTATTTACTCCCCAGATCACTCTGTGATGATCTACAACAGTTATGTGCCCAATTCTTTTGGGGAAGTACTGATGATAAACGTAAGATCCACTGGCGATCGTGGGAACGTATGTGTATCCCAAAGGAACAAGGTGGTCTAGGTTTTAAACATTTATATGCACACAATCTAGCCATGCTTTCGAAGCAGGGTTGGCGCTTTCTCTCCAACCCTAACTCCCTAGTGGCCCAGGTCTTCAAAGCTGTCTATTACCCTAATGGAAACTTTCTCACTGCTACTCTGGGAGATAGACCGTCATTTTCGTGGAGAAGTCTTCTCGAAGCCAGACCTGTTCTTCAAGCGGGTTTATTTTGGAGGATTGGTAATGGGGTTTCTGTTAATATTTGGGACGATGAATGGATCCCTACTGTTGCCTCTCATTCCATATTTCGACCACAGGATACTACTTTTGAACTTGTCTCGGATTTAATTGATACTAGAACTGGGACATGGGATCAGGTGGCTGTCCATGCCTGTTTTGATGTAGAGATTGCCTGGAAAGTTTTATCAATTCCCCTTAGTAGGCATTTCGTATCCGACAAGATTGCCTGGAAATTTGATCAGAAAGGCTATTTCTCAGTCAAGTCTGCTTATTTGGTCGCCCGGGAGACCACCATAGGCAATGTTTTTGCTACGACATCAAATGGCGACCCCTATGTTCAGCTGTGGAAGGCCCTGTGGAAGGCCAAAGTTCCCTCTAAGGTGGCTATTTTTGGTTGGAAGGCTGCTCATAACCTTCTTCCCACTCGAATGGCATTGACAAGGAAGGGGTATACCGGCGAGTTAGACTGCGTTGTGTGCTCTCAGGCTACTGAAACTATTGACCATCTGTTTTGTGAATGTCCCACTGCTCGAAGTATTTGGCAGAGTCCTCCCTTTTCCCTCTCTTCTGTCAGTTTGCCATGGAAGGATTGGTTATCGGAGCGAGCTAGCTCTTTGCCTTCATCTCTCTTTGACAAGATCCTCATTCTTCTATGGAGTCTTTGGAACAACAGGAATTCTACTCTATGGAGGAACCAAACCCAATCTAGTCCAGGTATAGTGGCATCTGCTCTTGCATGGTACGAGGAGTACTCTCAAGCAAATCTGCCCGTGAGTCTGTTTCGAGGTCGACAGAAGGTCCGGCATCAGTGGGATCCTCCTGGGGGTACTACTTTGAAAATGAACGTCGACGGAGCCTTTCTACCCAATGTTCCCTATGGGGGCACGGGAGGAGTTCTTCGGGATGCACACGGACATTTCCTGGCAGCTTTTGCGCGTAAGGAGGAGTTTGTAAATTCAGCTCTGCAATCCGAGCTGGTGGCCCTCAAACATGGTTTGCAGCTTCTACTTTCTATGGACGTCACTAGCGCTGTGGTAGAGAGTGACTGCCAAGTAGCAGTGGGAGCTATTCACAGTGATGTGGCTGATCTATCCCACCTCAGTGCTCTCGTTGCAGAAGTGAAAGGCTTGTTGAATGTCCACGCAGGTCTGAGTCTTAGGTTTGTACCGCGGCAGGCCAATACAGTGGCTCACCGGTTAGCTAGTTATGGTTTTGAGTCCCATGACAACCATGAATGGTTTGTTAATGCTCCAGCTCTATTACTGGATGCCCTCATGTACGATTTGAATCGTATTCATTAATAAAAATTCCCTTTCCTCAAAAAAAAAAAGACTATTAGAAAGACGAGCCCTCGAAATCAAAGGTTTGTTTATTTGACTGCTCCAAAAAACTCGGACCGTGCCTAGGGTTTTCTTCACGATCTCTTAGCCTTCTCGTCCGGCGGCGCTCATCGGTGATGGTTCGCCATGCCGACTGGGCTGCTGCCGGGCGGGTTTTGAAAGCAATGGCCGTGTAGTCTTCTGAATGGGGGTGGCTCGAGGTCTGGCAAGGGAGTCCTGGCTGATCGGTTTGTGCAGGTTTTGGTGGGTCGTCGGAGCTTCCACGACTTCTGGCGGCGGGATTTCGTCGGAGCTCTCCTGGACATGTGATGGTGGCGTGGCTATGGCGGTTTTTCTGGGATGGTGGGGCAGCGCAACTTTGGTGGTCTGGGAGGATCGCTGCAGGGGCGAGGCCATGGTCAATCTGGACCGATCGGTGTGGCGGCATGGCTAGGCAATTCTGTGCGATCTCGTGGGGTCGCGGCCACTTCAGGTCTGGAGGCGATCGTCGGCGCTGGCGGAGGACGGTTTGGTGGCTGGCTCGGGTCAATCTTTTGGTGGGCCTTGGGCTGGACTCATCTCCTTGGGCTGCTCTCTTGGGCCTTATTTTGGGCTGGTTTTGTCCTAGTTTTATATTTCCTTTTTAGTTACTCTAATTTTCCTTGCTTTGGGAATCCTAGGTTTGTATTACTCTCTAATTTTGTTAGAGAACTACGCACTTTCGTGCCTCTAGCAAATCCTCTTGAGTAGTTACGCCGGAGGATTCTCGAGACAAGGGCTTGGGAAGCTTTAGTTCCCGGGTCTCCTTGCCTAGTACTTGATTTTGCATCTTTACTACTTGCTTCTTAGTTCTCTCTAGTTGTACACCAATTGAGGTCTCTAGGCGACTAGGTTTACTTTTCAAAAGAGAGGTTTTGTAGTGAGGATTTGATCTCTTGTATGTAGGCTCACAATAAGTGAGCGCATGTGTTAACAGTGAGGGTCACCTGTCCTTTGTCTGGTAGCTTATACCATGTATGATTGTGGTGTAAGACAGCATTCGATGTACGTGCCTTCTGGCCACGGATAAATGAATGAAATTATCTCCTTTTCTCAAACAAAAAAAAAAAAAAAAAGAGACTATTAGAAAGACTTGATTACTTAACCAAGGTAATAGAGAATCATAACCATTCTAGAACTAATTCCGTAAAGTCTCTTTAACACAGCCTGCAGTATTACCCTAGGAGAGTTTTTCTCTCAACCCTAGTTGCCTACGGCCTCCTAGCCTCCCTCACCATTCTCCACCTCCTTTACCTACTCTTTCTCTCTACCTATGGCATCCATTGACGCGGTAACGGCGAGTTTTGCTGCCTCGCTTGCCTTGGCCGAAGGGGGACGTACCCCTGACTTGGGGAAGATTGGCAGAGGTCCCGTGCGGAAGTCCTCCCAATCTTTTCTCCTCGGAAAGCCTTTGACTCGGAAACCCATCGACCCAAAGGCATTCATGTCTCACTTTCACCGAACCTGGTTGGTGGATAAGGATTTTAGGGTTCAAGAGCGTCCTGGGGACCTGTTCTTGTTCTCTTTCGCTGCTGCACGTGATCGAAACAAGGTTCTTCGAGGGGGCGTATGGTGTTTTGACCGAGCCCCGGTCTGTTTTGAAGTGTACGATGGAGTCAAGCCTCTGCATGAACTTCCATTTAAACATCTGCGGATCTGGACTAGGGTTTCTGGCATACCTCCTCTGTATGAAGAACCCGAGAATCTCATCTTGATTGGCAACCTTTTGGGCGGCTTTTTGGAATATGACAAGAAGGAATTCAAGAAGGGGGTGATTAGGGTTTTATTCACTCATGACATATCTAAACCGATCCTGATGGAAAGACAAGTCTTCCTAGATACTGGGGTCGAACCAGTACTGCAGTTTCAATTCGAGCATCTGCGGGGGAGATGCACTCAATGTGGTTTGCTCACACATGCTGGCCTTTCTTGTGAGGAACCCACAGCAGTAAACCCTACATCTAGGGTTTTACACTTTCCCGGCGTTTCGACCTCAAGGAACTCCTTTGCCTTCTCTGCTAAGCATCAAGGAGACCTTCTCTCCCCTTCCCCGACTGTCCCAAGGAAGAAGCGGCCTGGTTTTCATCGGGTGGAGCGCCCAACCTCCTTTTCTCCCAGTGAGTCGGCTCCAACAATAGTCAATACTGGTGAGGTTCCCGAACTGGCTATTCCTAGCGACACTGTTACTACTCCAGGTACACAGAAGCACCAGCCTGTTTTGCTATCCAAAAAACGGGAGCGTGGTGGTGCTGGCCATCCTAGTCCCAAGAAGTTTAAAACAATCTTGGGAGGCAAGATTCCAACACTGCACGCTGAGGCTCTTGGTCTCATTGAGGAGGATGACGACCTCACTTTGGTCTCGTTGAAAAAGAAGTCTGGTAGGCCTCTTGGAAGCAAGAATAAGGCTCATCGTGCAAACAAGAAGCTGGATGGTATTCCCCTGAAGATTACCTATCCTACTAGTACTGAAACTGGTCCTAGCCCTAGGGACAAGGGCAAAGGAAAGAGTTAATCTTTCCAGCTTCCTTTGCCTTTCACTAGAAGTTGAATTTCTACTACTTACATCTTAGTATCTCTAGTTGTACACCAATTGCGGTCTCTAGGCGACTAGGCTACTACTTCACGGGAGGTTAGTAGGGTGGTTTTATTTCTTGTGTTTAGGCTCAATAATTGAGCGAATGTGTTAACAGTGAAGGTAGTCTGTCCTTTATCTGGTAGCTTATACCATTTATGAGTTTGGTGTAAGACAGTCTTGGATGTATGAGCCTTCTGGCCCTTGATATCTGAATGAAGTTATCTCTTTTTCTCAAAAAAAAAAAAAGAGACTATTAGAAAGACTTAAGGAAGGTTCAGAAGATTGTGTGGCAGCCAAGCAAGTGGAATTGGAGAAGAATAAGGAGAACTAAACCCGGTTTTGAGGAGGAAAGTTAGGGGTTTGTAAACAATAAAAGAGGAGGCTTCTAGGCGTCAAAGATAGACCATACCATACAGATTTCACGCCTCAAAAGAACCCTAGCTCTCTAATTTTCGAAGCTCCATACAAGCATAAGGAAAAGAAGCCACCAAAGTCGCCATCTTCCACCACCGTGACCATCCATCTTCAAGCAACATCCACCGTGCCTCTTCACTCTCTTTTTCTGCGACTTTGCCCTTTTATTTTCAATATGTTACTGTGTGTTTACCTTAGAACAATGAGTAGCTAAATACTTTTGTGTTAGGGGCTAGTTTGAAGCCCTAAACTATGGTTCAAGTTTCATAATAAAATTCTATGTTTTAGTTACTTTGTCGCTGAGATTGTTCTTTGGTTCTGAATTAGATGAGTCTTTTATATGTATGTTTTATGTGGTTGCAAACATATAGGATATGCATGTAATTGGTGCTAGGTTAAATAGCAATTCACCTAATAGTTTTGTGATTTTAACCGAAGTAGTAAAACCTCTCGCCTAGGTGTGTACCAAAGATGAGGAATGCAACTAGACACGCTTGTTGTACTAGTTTGTACACTTAGATTGACATCCTTCCATATGTGCTTAATGCTTTAGAACTTGCTAAATGTAGGAGCTGCTTGTGATCTCTATGTTGCATGTTTTCAAAAGGTTCTAATAACGGCGCTTGTTCTTGTTAGAACATTATAGGGAAGTAATATAAGGTACTTAGCTTGCTTCTAGCTTTGTAACTTGGTCAATCTCTCTCTCATGACTTAGTAATAAACATAGGAAGAAAAATTGGAACTTGGATTGTGTTTAGTGGTGGATAACGAACTCCTAACTGCTCATCATCATATTCACAAACTCTACTTTAGTTTCATCTTTTGTTCTTACTTTATTTTCAGTAAAATTAATCAACAATCCCCCCAATTGTGTTTTTAAATTCGTTTTATTATAGTTTCCAGTTTTCTTTGTTTTCTAGGTTACATAAATTGAAGGTGAACCCTTGATCCTTGGCGTAGAACGATCCCTTACTTTCACTACTACAACTTGACAACAAAAAGGGTTTTAAATTGTGTGCTATTTTTAGCAGAGCAATTTTTGGCGCCGTTGCGCCGGGGATCGAATTTTGCCTTTATTTTTATGTTTTTGTGTCTTTTTTCCTTTAGTTTTTACAATTAGTTTTGAATTTCTTTTCAATTTCTTTTTCTTTTCAGCTTCTTGTTGAACTAATTTGCGTCTCTTTTCTCTCATTGAAGGAAGTTTCACTAGTGGATGCATACAAGGAACAACCCAAAAGGGGAGTTAGTGCCTTTGAATACTGAGTTAGAGAAGCTAGTACGAGAAAACAGAAGGTTGAAAAGAGAAGAACAAGCTGCTCAAGAAGAGGCCGAACCCATCATCCCCTATTTCGTTTTTCAAATGTCAGACGACGAAGACAATCGGCAGCCGCTGCCACCACCACCAAGAAGGACCATTAGGGAGCTCTCAACGTCCCTCATAGCTGGAGGTATTCCATCATGCATTCGTTACCCTCAACCGGCTGAAGGAAAGACAGGGAATTTTGAGCTTAGGACTGGTTTTCTCCACAAGCTGCCCACTTTTCACTGGTTACCTAATGAAGATCCTAATTTGCATCTCCAAGAATTCCAATTTATTTGCTCAAGCATGACACCGGAGAATGCAGATGAGAATATCATGAAGATGAAGGCTTTCCCGTTCTCTCTTGCAGACAAGGCAAAGACATGGTTGTACAGGCTTCCAAATGGCTATATAACCTCATGGAATGTCATGCACAAGACATTCTTGGAAAAGTATTTCCCCACTTCAAAAATTATTGCATTGAGGAAGCAAATTACTGGAATTCAGCAAGGAATGGATGAGTCTTATTCCGAATACTTTGAGAGGTTTCAAACCTTGCTTACTCAATGTCCTCAGCATGGTTTGAGTGAGGATAGTTTGTTGACAGCGTTCTATGATGGCCTCATACCCATAGAGAGAGATATCTTGGATGCTGCAGCTGGCGGATCATTTATGGACAAGTACAATGAGGATGGAATGAAGCTCATAGCAGATCGTGCATTAAATGCACAACAATTCAATAATACCTCAAGACGTGTTCAAACTTTCTCTTCAAAAGGAGGTAACGATTCTGAAATTAAAGCTCAATTATCAAATCTAACCTCTATGTTATCTCAGGTCTTGGGTAACAAGAAGCAAGGAGCTATGGCTTGTGGTGTGTGCTCAATGGAAGGCCACCATACTGATCGTTGCCCTCAATTATATGAGGAAGAAGAGGTACAAGTTGTGGGAAATTTTCAGCAAGGAGGACAACATGTAAAGAATGATCCATATGCATATTATCCTGGCTCAAGAAATCACCCAAATTTTCGGTGGAGTAACAATGATAATGTCTTGAACCCTTTTCAAGCATCTCAAAGCAACAACCGTCCACCTCCAGGGTTCACTCAACGTCCTCAAGGGGGATTTACACAGAACTCTGCACCACATCAAGCTTCTAGTTCTTCATTGACTCCAATCTTGGATAAGTATGACAAGATGTTCGAAGCTTTGACATCCTCTACTCAACAACTCATTCAATCACAGCAAAATCAAGGAAAGGAAATTTCAGACCTTAAGAAACAAGTGGGAGAATGTGTCAACAAGTTGAATCAATTGCATGATCAAGGAAAACTTCCAAGCAACACGATACCAAATCCAAGAGGAGGGTTTGAGTCTGCCAAAGTAGTAACAACACGAAGTGGAAGAGTACTCAATGACGTCCCTAAGGCACATAAGAAGGACAAAAGTGTTTCTGACCCTTCTAGGATTGAAACTGAACTTGCAATCCCAGACCCAGCGACTACGAGGATTGAAGACTCATTGCAATCCCCAACGAAACCAGAAACCAAAGGTAAGACGTCCAGCTCTCAACTTCCGGTTATTACTAACTCTTTTTGTTCTCCTGTACCTTTTCCACGCAGGTTTGCTAAATCAAAGCAAGAAGAAAGTGAACAAGCTATTTTAGACACTTTCAAGAAGGTGCAAGTGAATATCCCTCTTCTTGAAGCTATAAAGCAAGTGCCCAAATATGCAAAATTCTTGAAGGAACTTTGTACTACAAGAAGACGTTTGCGTGAAAAAGAAGTGGTGAAGGTCAGTGAGCAAGTATCTGCGGTCATACAAAGGAAGTTGCCTCCTAAATGCAAAGATCCTGGAAGTTTTACTGTGCCATGTGTCATTGGTAACCACAGGTTTGAGAATGCCATGCTGGACTTGGGTGCATCAATCAATGTTATGCCATATTCTGTTTATGCATCTCTAGGTTTGGGAGAATTGAAAAAAGATAATGTTATTATTCAACTTGCAGATAGATCTAACGCCTTTCCAAAGGGCCTTTTAGAAGATGTTCTTGTGCAGGTTGATAAGCTTATATTTCCAGCAGATTTCTATGTTTTGGAGATGGAGGATAGTGCCCAAAGTCCAACACCATTGTTATTGGGAAGACCCTTTATGAGAACAGCTCGTACTAAAATAGATGTATATGCAGGCTCTCTAACAATGGAGTTTGAGGGAGAAGTTATTGGTTTCAACATCTTTGAAGCCATGAGGTATCCAGTTGATGAACATTCTTGCTTTTCTATTGATGTATTAGATACTCTTGCGCAGGATTTCTTTGAAGCAATGAATGATGACGTGTTAGCCACCACCATTGAGCAAAGCATTGGCTTAGACTCCAATGGAAAGGCTACTCCCATGGAAGACTTAAAAGATATGGCTGAACCTCCAATGATAGAGACCGTAACATCGCTTGAAGCTTCTCCACAATTGAGGTACTCCCCTAAAACTTTGTCCATTCCGCTTTCTACTAATAAACCTCTTCCTTCAGTGATTCAGGCTCCTACACTTGAACTTAAACCCTTACCGGATCATTTGAAGTATGCTTATTTGGGTGATGCGGAAACATTGCCTGTGATTATCTCCTCAAAGCTCACGGCAAAGCAAGAGAGAGGACTTTTAGATGTGCTCAAGGCTCACAAAACTGCAATTGGTTGGACATTAGCGGACATTAAGGGAATAAGTCCTACCACTTGTGTGCATCGAATACTTCTTGAGGACGGGGCAAAACCAACTAGAGAGGCTCAACGCCGTCTCAACCCTCCTATGATGGAAGTTGTGAAGAAGGAGGTCATCAAGCTTTTGGATTGTGGTGTCATATACCCTATTTCAGACTCTAAATGGGTGGCACCCGTGCAGGTGGTTCCAAAGAAATCTGGAGTCACAGTTGTGAAGAATGCAGAGAATGAGCTTGTGCCTCAAAGAACCATCACAGGACATCGTGTATGTATTGATTATAGGAAGCTCAACGCTACCACAAGGAAGGATCACTTCCCTTTGCCATTCATCGATCAAATGCTTGAAAGGTTAGCAGGTCATTCCTTCTATTGTTTTCTTGATGGTTATTCCGGTTACAATCAAATTCACATTGCGGAGGAAGATCAAGAGAAAACAACATTCACATGTCCCTTTGGTACTTTCGCTTATCGACGTATGCCTTTTGGACTCTGCAATGCACCAGGTACGTTTCAAAGATGCATGGTAAGTATCTTCTCTGACTATATTGAAAAGATAATTGAAGTTTTCATGGATGATTTTAGTGTTTTTGGTAATACTTTTGAAAATTGTCTTGAAAACTTGGAATTAGTTTTGCATCGTTGTGAAGAGACTAACCTTGTTTTGAATTGGGAAAAGTGTCACTTCATGGTGACACAAGGGATAGTCCTAGGGCATATTGTTTCTTCAAGAGGGATAGAAGTTGATAAAGCTAAAGTGGATGCTGTGCGCTACTTACCCTCTCCCACTTCTGTGAGAGAGGTTCGTTCTTTTCTTGGTCATGCAGGTTTTTACAGACGCTTCATTAAGGATTTTTCCACCATTGCACGCCCCTTGAATCAACTCCTCCAAAAGGACGTTGCCTTTGTGTGGAGTGAGGATTGCCAACGTGCCTTTCAGAAGCTCAAGGATCTTTTGACATCTGCACCTGTGATCATGCCTCCAGATTGGTCCTTACCTTTTGAAATAATGTGTGATGCTTCTGATTATGCTATAGGAGCTGTGCTTGGACAAAGGAAGGACAAGAAACCATATGCCATTTATTATGCCTCAAGAACCTTGAATGATGCGCAGTTGAATTACTCTACAACTGAAAAAGAGTTGTTGGCAGTGGTTTTTGCTCTTGATAAGTTTAGATCATATTTACTTCAAACTAAAGTGATTATATATACTGACCATGCAGCTTTGAAGTATTTATTATCTAAAAAGGATGCTAAGCCTCGGTTGATTCGATGGATCCTCTTGCTTCAAGAATTTGATATAGAGATCAAGGACAAGAAGGGATGCGAGAATGTGGTAGCAGACCACTTAAGTCGCATGGTACAAGAGAGTGATGCCATTCCTTTGGTGGAGATGTTTCCGGACGAACAACTCTTCAGAGTTGAGGTAAGTGAGCCTTGGTATGCTGATATTGTTAATTACCTTGTTTCTAGAAAGATTCCGAATACTCTATCACGTGCTAGTCAGGATAAACTAAAGAAAAATGCTCGTCAATTTGTTTGGGATGATCCTTACTTGTGGAAATTTGGTGTTGATGGGTTGATAAGACGTTGTGTACCTGAGTATGAATTTAATCATATCTTATCATTTTGTCATACTGAAAATTGTGGGGGTCATTTTGGTGCTAAGAGAACAGCTCTTAAGGTGTTAGAATCCGGTTTTTATTGGCCTAGTTTGTTCAAAGATGCATATGTTTTCTGTATGTCCTGTGATAGGTGTCAAAGAACTGGAACTATAGGACCTAAAAATCAAATGCCTTTAACTCCAATCTTAATTGTCGAAATTTTTGATGTTTGGGGTATTGATTTTATGGGGCCTTTTCCTTCATCTCAAGGTTTTCTCTACATACTTCTTGCTGTGGATTATGTTTCAAAGTGGGTGGAAGCAAAAGCCACCCGGACTAATGATTCTCGAGTTGTTGCAGATTTTCTTCGATCTAACATCTTTTCTAGGTTTGGAATGCCAAGAGTTATCATTAGTGATGGAGGATCACACTTCTGCAATCGTACAATTGAAACTTTGCTTCGAAAATACAATGTCACACATAAGGTTTCAACACCTTATCATCCTCAGACAAGTGGACAAGCGGAAGTGTCAAATCGAGAAATCAAGAGGATCTTAGAAAAAACTGTGAACCCTAACCGCAAGGATTGGAGCCAAAGACTCGACGATGCATTGTGGGCATATAGGACTGCTTATAAAACACCAATAGGAATGTCTCCTTTTCGGCTTGTATTTGGAAAAGCATGTCATCTTCCTGTTGAACTCGAGTACAAGGCATGGTGGGCGGTGAAAAACTTCAATATGGACATTGATGCAGCCGGCCTTCATAGAAAGTTGCAAATCCATGAGCTTGAAGAAATCCGGAATGATGCATATGAAAGTGCACGCATATACAAGGAGAAAACAAAGGCTTTTTATGACAAGATGATTCGAGGGAAAACTTTTGTTGTGGGTCAAAAAGTGTTACTTTTCCATTCTCGTCTAAGGTTATTCCCAGGTAAGTTGCGTTCTAGATGGGTTGGTCCGTTTATTGTTACTCATGTTTTTCCTCATGGTGCTATACAGATTCGGAGTGACACAACTGGCAATGAATTCAAGGTGAATGGCCATCGTCTCAAGCCTTACTATGAGGCCTTTGTGGAGCATGATGTTGAGGAGGTACCCCTCCTCGACGCCCCAGCTCTTGAAACTTGAGAGAGAACACCGTCTGGCTGAAAGACGTTAACTCAAGCGCTTGTTGGGAGGCAACCCAATCTTTTACCTTTTTCTGTCTATTTGCATTCATATTTTGTTCAATTTGATGTGTTTAGTGTGTGTTCAGGTCGGATAGGAAGGAAACGTGAAGGAAAGACTCGAAGTTGTACACGAAACAGAGTCCAGGTCGCACAGTCAGTCTACTTTAGACTGCTGCCGTTTTTTCGCTCAGATGGAACCGGACGATGTACCATACATGAATGGAAAGATCTTTGAGTCTAGTTTCTGTAGGTTTTTACAGAACTGGATTCGGAGTTCATATGCTTTCCCAGTTCCAGTTTGAATGCAGTAAGGTCAGCTCAGGAAAACAGAAAACTGTGCAGTTGTGTCACAGAAAAAGAAAAACTGGGCATATTTCCGTGGATGAAATGAGGAGTTCTTTACATGGACTCACAGCTCTATATGTATACTACCTTCAGGCCGAAAATCTCATCCATTGGACCAGTGATTCTCCCGGAATAAAGGTTTGAGTAGGTAGAGGTCACTTTGCCAGGTTTTCTGTTCCAATTTCTGTTTTTTCTCTAACTTTATAGGGCTATAACTTTCAAACCGCTTGGAGTTAGAAGGTGTTCCACATATGCACAAGCTCGCAATGTCCACTTTCACTTCCAAGTGGTATAATCGTCATCTGACGCTGCATAGAAAAATTATGGGACCTGGAACATGGGCTGCCGACACAAACTTAAGTTTCCGAAGATGCAACAAGACTTCACATGGAGCTTACGTTAGGAAGTCAAGACCTTATGGTCTTGAGGTTGGGGTCTTTTGTTGTCATCTCCAAAGTTCGTGAGCATTGGGAGGTCTACATGGGGGAGCTTTTCTGAACTTTTTCTCCTTACCACCTTTTGTTTTGTTAGCCTTTCTCTATGCTTTTGTTATTCATTGCATGCTATATTTGCCATACATTGAGGGCAATGTATGATTTAAGTGTGGGGGAAGGGATTTATGTCTTGTGTGTGTCTTTGTGTTTGAAAAAAAAAAAAAAAAAAAAAAAAAAAAATTGCTTTTAGTTTTTTTTGAGTTTTAGTTGCCTTTCAACTGTCAGGGATGAACTTATATCTCTGAAATTATGGATAAAAGAGGATCACAATATTGAGATGATGTCAAAATAATTCTTTGGTTAATTACGATATCTATAAAGCATATGATTGTGTAGTAGATATGGTTTTCGTTGACCTTGGTACAGAATATTGAGCATGTTGATGATGAGTTTTGATTCATAATAACCCTTGTGAGAATTTGAGCCTATTTGCCATTCTTTATGAGTGATTATTGAAAAATATATTCTTATTTTCTTGGCGATGCTTAGTGATCTCATTATCTTTCTATTTGATTGACTGCTTGACACAGATTAAGTTTGACGGACTCTAGAGATTACTAGAACTTGCTCTTGTACTAGTCGAAACTTTTATCAGTACATGTCCCTGATTCTGGAAAGGATAAAGGCACCTAGGAATTTCCACCAAAGCCAAAAATAACCTGTGTCCATATTTGTGCCCGTCGTGGGACTCCCCTAGATTAACCCTTTGAGCCTACATTTAAACCTTTTTCTTTCATCACCCTCAAAATCCTAACCCTTGAACCTTAGTATAGCTATATCTCTACCCATGTTCTAAGGATTTAGTGGAGCTAATTCACGAGGCAGACAAGATTTTGAAGGCACTACAAAAGAGAAGATGAGAAAGAATAAGTGTGGGGGAATGACTTGTCCATGTGAAAAAAAATTAGATGTATGCCGAAGAAAAAAATGAAGAATGAAAAAAAGATGTGTACGGCAATGAAAAAAAAAAGTGCAAGTATTTGTGGATTTTAGTTCCCCCATTGAGGATAAGGAGTTTGTTTTGAAATTGAAGGCCTAAGTACGATAAATTTGGTCTTTGTCCTATTCCACAAGTGTTCACAGGAAGGTTAGTATGAAGCAAGGGCCCAACACAATGACATCCGGCCTCAATAAAGACACACAAGAAGTTCAAAGTTGCAAGATGCCTTGGTGACCAGAAGAAGACGTCTCAATGCTTCAATGAAAGCTCTACTAGGTTTTTAGAATACTTTGTGACTTTTCCGTACCCTTTCGTTTCTATAAACCCCTAAACCTTGGCCCCATTACAACCTTGTTTTAAGGCTATGTTTGGGGGGGCTTTTTTGCTCCCCTGCTTATAAGCACAATAGCATGATGTGTTTGGTGACTGCGCTTATTTGCGGGCTTTGAAAAAAGCTGCCCCAGCTTCTATCTAAAAGCAGAAGCTGCCTCCCCCCAGCTTTTAAAAGCCAGAAGCTTCGCGAGCACTGTAGCGGGGACTACTGTTCATTAATGAATTTTTTTAAATCCCGGTTTCTACCCTCCGTTGGCAGAAGCAATTACAGTCATCTGCCATCATCAAACCCGATCTCCCTCTCCCTCTCACAGAACTCGATCTCCCTCTCACAGAAAAAGAACTCGCTCTCCCTCCTCAGAACTCGAACTCGCTCTCCCTCTCCCTCCTCAGAACTCGCTCTCCCTCTCACAGAACCCGATCTCCCTCTCCCTCTCACAGAACGCATCGATCTCTCTCTCACAGAACCCGATCTCCCTCTTACAGAACGCATCCTCGATCTCCATCCAGTCGCCGCCGCTATCTGTGCATCCCATCTCGATCTCCATCCAGTCGCCGCCGCATCTCGATCTCCCTCTAATCACAGAACCCATCAGTCGCCGCATCTCGATCTCCGCCTCACTTGCATCTCATCAGGATTTCGGAAGTGAAATTGAAGCCTCAATCAAGCAAGTCAGTCTCTCTCCCTCTGCTTCGTTCTTATCTTTAATCTAATTGTTGTTATTTTTGTTTTGATTTTTGTAGTTATGGGAATGTTTAACAAAATGGTTAAGTGAATTTGTATGGGCTGTGATGAACTTAGGGTTTCGAGTTGTAGGATTCAGTTCTTTAATTGACTTGGTTTTATTGGTGTAGTTGCTCATTGATTTAGGTTTCGCGCATTGCTTTCTGCATGATATAGAAATATTAATCGAATCCCTTACCTAGAGGTAATGATGATGGACATGGAAAGTTGAAAATCTTAAAGCTAGGAATAGAGAGACCAGGGGTGGTCTAGATGTGCACAATTCAGCTTGACAGTGGTTAATCATCTTCTTCGGTTCTTCCCCTAGCTGCGAAAATCTCTACAATCTGAAAATCCTTATTGGCTGAAATTGCAGGGATTTCAAATGTCCTGGGATGTTGTCACGGTGCCCTGAGTAAGTTTCGGAGAGAGAAGGCACTTAAAGTTTCGGTCACTGCGTGGAATAATGTCTCAGATCTCTTGCCCCTCCTAGGTACATTCCCAATATGCTCTTTTAATATACAGTTGGACATGTTGTGATTTTGTTGTCAATTCGAGTAATGCTCTGTTATGAATACGAACGATATCATGTTATCAGATTATTGATTTTGAAATTTGAACTATCAATCAAGTGGACAGCCGTTTGTAAAATTCTAGGTGTGAGTAAAACAAATGATATCTTTCTTGTATGTTGTATCTATGCTCTTCTAAAAGAAACTAGATTCCAGGTGCCCACTTGTGTGTACATACTTGCCAAGCTATGAACTGAGGGGTTCTTCAGCCTTTTTGTGTTCCTCCTGGTCCCCTGCAAGGCTCAAGGATTCTCCGAGGCATACAAGATCCATTTTCATAAGATTCACTTGTGTAATAATTTATTACATCTCAAAACTGTAACCACTAGCTTCCCTTGTTTATTAGTTCTGCTTTTCACTTGGACTAACAAGCTTGTCCTCGCTGAAGTGTTCTTTTGTCCCTGGCCTCTTATGAGGTATTTCAGAGCTTTCTTGTATGTTGGTTTTTTGTCCTCTTAGTGAAAGTTTACTTGCCAAAATAAAAAGGAGGTGGTTGTTTAAGAGGTTTCTTTTCCATGTTGTACATTTTGCGCCATGCAAATTTCTATAACCTCATAGATGGATGGGGTTGAATCAAGTGACTCTAATTACAGTAATCAAACACAAGCTAACCAGTGCAAATGTACTTGGGACATGCAAGGTTATTCATTTGATAAGCAAGTGAAGATTGTCATTGCCACCATGACACTTCATAATTATATACGGAGACATGCACATGGTGATAGACATTTTGTCCGCAGTGAAGAAAGAGAAGGTTATGGGTCAAGTGGTGAGATAGAAATGGATGATGATGTAGAAGAAGAATATCATGGTCACTATGCACAAGAAATGGAAGCAATAAGAAATAGCATTACTCAAAGTTTGATGAATGCGCTTAATAACGTGAACATTTGATGTGAACTAGAAACTATGATTTATAATAATATAGTCACCATGATTTATAATCATATTGTCCAATATTAATCAAATAGTCACCATGCTTTATAAATCAAATAGTCACCATTTGAACAATATTGTTTTATATACAATTAATTAAGCAAAATTATCTCTCATGTCCAATTCGGTCATTCCACAAATAAAAAGCACAAGCCAGTTTGATTTACCAAACACTTTGCGACTGCTTCTGCCACTAACAGCCCTTATAAAAAGCCAGTTTACCAAACACTCAGCAGCTTTGCTTTTCAGCCACTTATTCTCAGAAATAAGCAGAAGCCAGCTTTTTCTCAAGGAACAGCCATACCAAACATAGCCTAAGACCTCTTTGATCCTTAAGATGGGCAGCCTTTGATCTGTGGAGATTGGTTACAAGAGTTGAGCATATGGTTCGGTCCGTTGGGCAAGTAGTTGGTATCCTTCATGAGATCATAAAATAAAAAATGCATATTTCGACATAGCCTTTCCTTCTTTATATAAGTGAGCTTTTTGTTTGTCGAAAATATTATCATCTCTCACATATATTTGAGTGACAAAGCTTTTAAGCATTAGCCTTGATCTGAGAGAAGAAAGAGTGATGAATCCTGTGAGGTTTGAATCATACTTGTTGGATACATGCTGAGCTCCATCCATCACCATTGTCACATCCGTGTCTTACATATTTATATGTGGAATATATGTTTTAACTAACTCTTGAATTACTCATGATTGATTCTTGGTTGCATGCTAATCTTGATGCTATGAAAGTAAGAGGTTTCTGAGACAACAATGTTGAAAGGCTAGTTTGTTTGGAGTCTAGAGTCTTTTGTTTAGTTTTGATTGAGTCTTGTTAGTTTTGATTTTTGCTAAGGGACTAGCAAAAGCTAAGTGTGGGGGAATTTGATAGGAGCATAAAATGCATCGAATTTATAGTTCAAACCTTTATACTTTTTCTTAGTTTATTCCTTAAAAAGATCAATTTAACTTTGTTATTTTCTTAGGTACTTTGAGAAGCAGTTAAGGAGAAAAGAGAGCTACAATGGGGAAATCAAGGCACTTCACATGAAGTAGTGATGCAAAGGATGGACTCTGATCATTTATTTGGTCATAAAACTCAAGAGAAGATGGAGAAAGTTGCCGTGCAAAACAGTTGCAGAAAAGCAGAAAACAGAGTACAAGAGTCTGCCTTATTTTCTTCTGTTTTGGATAGCTGTTTTGAATAACCTTCGAGTGGAATTATGAAGAAAGGCCTGGTAGCATTTGAAGATCACATGTTCTACTATAACTGAAGGCAAATATTTGGTTCAGAATGATAAGGAGGAAGCCGGAGGCTGTGCTCAAAGTTGGTTCCTCGAGAAGACTGTTTCCATCAGCTTTTCAGGAAGCTTTTTCAAGGACTTTTATACTGGACTTAAGGGATGATAATCATGAATTTATCTGCCCAGAATTGAATAATATATGTTGTAGAGAAGTTTAGAATCAAGAATCATCCAGAAAGGTGGTGTAATGAAGAAGTTACGATGCTGCAAAGATGATCAGAGGATAAGGAAAATCTGGAATTTCTGACAAGTCTTTATGCGAAGCATTTTCAAGACCGTTGTTGGGCCACGTTTCAAGAAGCTTTCTAGAAGGTTTTTGCACGGTTTTGAAGGGTGACATCAGATGTATTATGTGGCAGAATATCACCTTCGAATCTGCTGGGAACCCTTGTCAAACAAGGAGAGGGAAATCAGTCCTAGTTGAGACAGGAAAGTGAATTAAAGGCTATATTTTCTGAAGATATCCTTGGCAGATTTTGGGACGAATTTTATTGGATTTTTGCTGCATTATACTTATCAAGAGACTATTAGAAAGACGTATTTCTAATAGACAAAGAAAGAAGAAAAACCCTAGAGAGAGCCTCCCTCTCGACTCTTAGTCCATGCAGAACTTTAAGATCTTAGCGTGGAATTGTAGGGGCCTGAATAATATCGAGACCCAAGACGCTCTAGTTAACATTGTACGTCAGCGAAAACCCAGTATAGTGTTTCTCTCTGAAACCCTAGCCACACCAGACCTACTCAATGACGTCCGTCGTCGAATAGGTTTTGATGGGGTTCTTTGCTCCCCACGGGAAGATGATTGTCGCGGACTGGGACTATTTTGGCGAAACGAGATCCCTGTACGTCTCCGGAACTACTCGGCCAATCATATCGATGCAGAGGTCGGGGAGATTGGTTCGGAAGGCGTTTTTCGTTTTACAGGAATCTATGGAGTGGCCACAGCTGCAAACCGAACCACTACCTGGAACCTACTTCGAACTTTAGCAGCACAGGTTCATCTTCCCTGGTTGATTGCTGGGATTTCAACGAAATTCTGTGCCGGGCAGATAAGTCGGGGGGCCAGGCTCGTAGTGACAATCAGATGACCAGATTCCGACAAGCTCTGGTGGATTGTGGTCTAATGGACATGGGATTTGTGGGTTCTCGCTTCACCTGGGCCAATCGATTCACAAAAGTACGACTTGATAGAGCATGTCAGAATTTCCAATGGCGAGAGTTGTATCCTTTCTCCCGAGTGATCACTCTTCCCCTGAGTCGGTCGGATCACTGTCCCCTCCTCATTGAGGTTAATCCAGAAAGACCTCCAGCACGTCGTTCCTCTCGACGCTTTCGATTCGAAGAAATGTGGCTGAACCACTCCGAATGTAGACAGGTGATCAAGACTGGGTGGTTACTACCTTCTACTGGAGAATCAATGACCCAAGTGGGTCGTAAGATTAAACAAACAAGAAGCCTTCTTCTCAGTTGGAATGAAGGGGTTTTCCAACAACGTCAGGTCGAGATGCGGTTAATCCAGAGTAAGTTGGATACGGTGATGGCAGTGGACCACCAGAATTCTCACTTTGATGAGATCAAGGCCCTTCAATTTCGCTTGAACGAGTTACTCTCTATCAACGAGACTTATTGGAGACAACGTTCAAAAGTTCAATGGCTTCGAGAGGGAGATCGTAATACGAGCTTCTTCCATCGACGAGCATCGAATCGAAGGAGCAGGAACCGTATTAAGGGCTTGCTGACAGAGAATGGTCAATGGACCAGTGAACCAGGTGAAGTTACTAACATTCTACTTCGGTACTATGAGGATATCTTTCGTTCTGAGCAATCTGATCCTATAGCTATGAATCTGATCCTTGATTGTATCCAACCTCGGGTCACGGAGAGTATGAATGGTGAACTCATGGCTCCTTACTCGGATGATGAGATAAAACGAGCCTTATTTCAAATGCACCCTTCAAAATCTCCTGGACCAGATGGCATGTCCCCCTGTTTCTTTCAGAAGTTTTGGGATGTGGTGGAGTTTGATGTTTGTCAAGCAGTCCGCGAAGTTCTTAGTACTGGAAGGATTTCTCAGGAATCTAATTTTACCCATCTGGTATTGATTCCGAAGACCAAGGAGATAAAGCTTGCATCAGATTTACGCCCTATTGCTCTATGTAATGTAGTTTACAAGATCGCTTCAAAAGTGTTAGCGAACAGACTAAAAAAGGTGCTCCCACATATTATCTCTCCCCTTCAAAGTGCCTTTGTTCCAAGTCGTCTCATATCGGATAACACCCTTGTGGCTACTGAAATAGCACATTTTATGAAGAAACTTCGGCGTCAGATCGATGGTTTCTTCTCTCTGAAGTTAGATATCTCCAAAGCCTATGACAGACTTGAATGGCCTTATTTGGAGGCTATCTTAGTACGACTTGGTTTCTGCCGCGGTTGGGTGGATGTAATCATGGCCTCCATCAAGTCGGTGAGCTACTCTATTCTTATTAATGGCAACCCTACTGGATTCATTTCTCCATCGAGGGGTATTCGACAAGGAGACCCCCTCTCCCCGTATCTTTTTATTCTCTGTGCAGAGGGTCTTTCAGCTCTCATTTCTTCAGCTGCCCAGAACGGGTCTATTAAGGGTCTTCATATGACACCTTCGGCTCCAACTATGCATCACCTGCTTTTTGCCGATGATAGCTTCTTGTTTGGGGAAGCTTCTCTTAGGGAATGTCAGGCCTTTAAGAATATTCTCTCCATTTACGCCCGAGCTTCAGGTCAGAAGATCAATTTAGAGAAATCTAGTGTGGTTTTTAGTGGCAATGTGGGGTTGCATTCGCGAACTCATCTAGCCTCTATTCTCGGGGTTAAGTGTGTAAAGGAACATGGCCTTTATCTTGGACTGCCCATTCACGTGGGGCATGATAAAACAGCTATTTTTGCTTATTTGAAGGAGAGGCTCACCAAGAAATTAATCAGTTGGAGGTCCAAACTTCTTAGCATAGGGGGTAAGGAACTCCTCATAAAGGTGGTGGCTCAGGCTCTTCCAAATTATGTTATGAACTGTTATTTACTCCCCAGATCACTCTGTGATGATCTACAACAGTTATGTGCCCAATTCTTTTGGGGAAGTACTGATGATAAACGTAAGATCCACTGGCGATCGTGGGAACGTATGTGTATCCCAAAGGAACAAGGTGGTCTAGGTTTTAAACATTTATATGCACACAATCTAGCCATGCTTTCGAAGCAGGGTTGGCGCTTTCTCTCCAACCCTAACTCCCTAGTGGCCCAGGTCTTCAAAGCTGTCTATTACCCTAATGGAAACTTTCTCACTGCTACTCTGGGAGATAGACCGTCATTTTCGTGGAGAAGTCTTCTCGAAGCCAGACCTGTTCTTCAAGCGGGTTTATTTTGGAGGATTGGTAATGGGGTTTCTGTTAATATTTGGGACGATGAATGGATCCCTACTGTTGCCTCTCATTCCATATTTCGACCACAGGATACTACTTTTGAACTTGTCTCGGATTTAATTGATACTAGAACTGGGACATGGGATCAGGTGGCTGTCCATGCCTGTTTTGATGTAGAGATTGCCTGGAAAGTTTTATCAATTCCCCTTAGTAGGCATTTCGTATCCGACAAGATTGCCTGGAAATTTGATCAGAAAGGCTATTTCTCAGTCAAGTCTGCTTATTTGGTCGCCCGGGAGACCACCATAGGCAATGTTTTTGCTACGACATCAAATGGCGACCCCTATGTTCAGCTGTGGAAGGCCCTGTGGAAGGCCAAAGTTCCCTCTAAGGTGGCTATTTTTGGTTGGAAGGCTGCTCATAACCTTCTTCCCACTCGAATGGCATTGACAAGGAAGGGGTATACCGGCGAGTTAGACTGCGTTGTGTGCTCTCAGGCTACTGAAACTATTGACCATCTGTTTTGTGAATGTCCCACTGCTCGAAGTATTTGGCAGAGTCCTCCCTTTTCCCTCTCTTCTGTCAGTTTGCCATGGAAGGATTGGTTATCGGAGCGAGCTAGCTCTTTGCCTTCATCTCTCTTTGACAAGATCCTCATTCTTCTATGGAGTCTTTGGAACAACAGGAATTCTACTCTATGGAGGAACCAAACCCAATCTAGTCCAGGTATAGTGGCATCTGCTCTTGCATGGTACGAGGAGTACTCTCAAGCAAATCTGCCCGTGAGTCTGTTTCGAGGTCGACAGAAGGTCCGGCATCAGTGGGATCCTCCTGGGGGTACTACTTTGAAAATGAACGTCGACGGAGCCTTTCTACCCAATGTTCCCTATGGGGGCACGGGAGGAGTTCTTCGGGATGCACACGGACATTTCCTGGCAGCTTTTGCGCGTAAGGAGGAGTTTGTAAATTCAGCTCTGCAATCCGAGCTGGTGGCCCTCAAACATGGTTTGCAGCTTCTACTTTCTATGGACGTCACTAGCGCTGTGGTAGAGAGTGACTGCCAAGTAGCAGTGGGAGCTATTCACAGTGATGTGGCTGATCTATCCCACCTCAGTGCTCTCGTTGCAGAAGTGAAAGGCTTGTTGAATGTCCACACAGGTCTGAGTCTTAGGTTTGTACCGCGGCAGGCCAATACAGTGGCTCACCGGTTAGCTAGTTATGGTTTTGAGTCCCATGACAACCATGAATGGTTTGTTAATGCTCCAGCTCTATTACTGGATGCCCTCATGTACGATTTGAATCGTATTCATTAATAAAAATTCCCTTTCCTCAAAAAAAAAAAGACTATTAGAAAGACGAGCCCTCGAAATCAAAGGTTTGTTTATTTGACTGCTCCAAAAAACTCGGACCGTGCCTAGGGTTTTCTTCACGATCTCTTAGCCTTCTCGTCCGGCGGCGCTCATCGGTGATGGTTCGCCATGCCGACTGGGCTGCTGCCGGGCGGGTTTTGAAAGCAATGGCCGTGTAGTCTTCTGAATGGGGGTGGCTCGAGGTCTGGCAAGGGAGTCCTGGCTGATCGGTTTGTGCAGGTTTTGGTGGGTCGTCGGAGCTTCCACGACTTCTGGCGGCGGGATTTCGTCGGAGCTCTCCTGGACATGTGATGGTGGCGTGGCTATGGCGGTTTTTCTGGGATGGTGGGGCAGCGCAACTTTGGTGGTCTGGGAGGATCGCTGCAGGGGCGAGGCCATGGTCAATCTGGACCGATCGGTGTGGCGGCATGGCTAGGCAATTCTGTGCGATCTCGTGGGGTCGCGGCCACTTCAGGTCTGGAGGCGATCGTCGGCGCTGGCGGAGGACGGTTTGGTGGCTGGCTCGGGTCAATCTTTTGGTGGGCCTTGGGCTGGACTCATCTCCTTGGGCTGCTCTCTTGGGCCTTATTTTGGGCTGGTTTTGTCCTAGTTTTATATTTCCTTTTTAGTTACTCTAATTTTCCTTGCTTTGGGAATCCTAGGTTTGTATTACTCTCTAATTTTGTTAGAGAACTACGCACTTTCGTGCCTCTAGCAAATCCTCTTGAGTAGTTACGCCGGAGGATTCTCGAGACAAGGGCTTGGGAAGCTTTAGTTCCCGGGTCTCCTTGCCTAGTACTTGATTTTGCATCTTTACTACTTGCTTCTTAGTTCTCTCTAGTTGTACACCAATTGAGGTCTCTAGGCGACTAGGTTTACTTTTCAAAAGAGAGGTTTTGTAGTGAGGATTTGATCTCTTGTATGTAGGCTCACAATAAGTGAGCGCATGTGTTAACAGTGAGGGTCACCTGTCCTTTGTCTGGTAGCTTATACCATGTATGATTGTGGTGTAAGACAGCATTCGATGTACGTGCCTTCTGGCCACGGATAAATGAATGAAATTATCTCCTTTTCTCAAAAAAAAAAAAAAAAAAAAGAGACTATTAGAAAGACTTGATTACTTAACCAAGGTAATAGAGAATCATAACCATTCTAGAACTAATTCCGTAAAGTCTCTTTAACACAGCCTGCAGTATTACCCTAGGAGAGTTTTTCTCTCAACCCTAGTTGCCTACGGCCTCCTAGCCTCCCTCACCATTCTCCACCTCCTTTACCTACTCTTTCTCTCTACCTATGGCATCCATTGACGCGGTAACGGCGAGTTTTGCTGCCTCGCTTGCCTTGGCCGAAGGGGGACGTACCCCTGACTTGGGGAAGATTGGCAGAGGTCCCGTGCGGAAGTCCTCCCAATCTTTTCTCCTCGGAAAGCCTTTGACTCGGAAACCCATCGACCCAAAGGCATTCATGTCTCACTTTCACCGAACCTGGTTGGTGGATAAGGATTTTAGGGTTCAAGAGCGTCCTGGGGACCTGTTCTTGTTCTCTTTCGCTGCTGCACGTGATCGAAACAAGGTTCTTCGAGGGGGCGTATGGTGTTTTGACCGAGCCCCGGTCTGTTTTGAAGTGTACGATGGAGTCAAGCCTCTGCATGAACTTCCATTTAAACATCTGCGGATCTGGACTAGGGTTTCTGGCATACCTCCTCTGTATGAAGAACCCGAGAATCTCATCTTGATTGGCAACCTTTTGGGCGGCTTTTTGGAATATGACAAGAAGGAATTCAAGAAGGGGGTGATTAGGGTTTTATTCACTCATGACATATCTAAACCGATCCTGATGGAAAGACAAGTCTTCCTAGATACTGGGGTCGAACCAGTACTGCAGTTTCAATTCGAGCATCTGCGGGGGAGATGCACTCAATGTGGTTTGCTCACACATGCTGGCCTTTCTTGTGAGGAACCCACAGCAGTAAACCCTACATCTAGGGTTTTACACTTTCCCGGCGTTTCGACCTCAAGGAACTCCTTTGCCTTCTCTGCTAAGCATCAAGGAGACCTTCTCTCCCCTTCCCCGACTGTCCCAAGGAAGAAGCGGCCTGGTTTTCATCGGGTGGAGCGCCCAACCTCCTTTTCTCCCAGTGAGTCGGCTCCAACAATAGTCAATACTGGTGAGGTTCCCGAACTGGCTATTCCTAGCGACACTGTTACTACTCCAGGTACACAGAAGCACCAGCCTGTTTTGCTATCCAAAAAACGGGAGCGTGGTGGTGCTGGCCATCCTAGTCCCAAGAAGTTTAAAACAATCTTGGGAGGCAAGATTCCAACACTGCACGCTGAGGCTCTTGGTCTCATTGAGGAGGATGACGACCTCACTTTGGTCTCGTTGAAAAAGAAGTCTGGTAGGCCTCTTGGAAGCAAGAATAAGGCTCATCGTGCAAACAAGAAGCTGGATGGTATTCCCCTGAAGATTACCTATCCTACTAGTACTGAAACTGGTCCTAGCCCTAGGGACAAGGGCAAAGGAAAGAGTTAATCTTTCCAGCTTCCTTTGCCTTTCACTAGAAGTTGAATTTCTACTACTTACATCTTAGTATCTCTAGTTGTACACCAATTGCGGTCTCTAGGCGACTAGGCTACTACTTCACGGGAGGTTAGTAGGGTGGTTTTATTTCTTGTGTTTAGGCTCAATAATTGAGCGAATGTGTTAACAGTGAAGGTAGTCTGTCCTTTATCTGGTAGCTTATACCATTTATGAGTTTGGTGTAAGACAGTCTTGGATGTATGAGCCTTCTGGCCCTTGATATCTGAATGAAGTTATCTCTTTTTCTCAAAAAAAAAAAAAGAGACTATTAGAAAGACTTAAGGAAGGTTCAGAAGATTGTGTGGCAGCCAAGCAAGTGGAATTGGAGAAGAATAAGGAGAACTAAACCCGGTTTTGAGGAGGAAAGTTAGGGGTTTGTAAACAATAAAAGAGGAGGCTTCTAGGCGTCAAAGATAGACCATACCATACAGATTTCACGCCTCAAAAGAACCCTAGCTCTCTAATTTTCGAAGCTCCATACAAGCATAAGGAAAAGAAGCCACCAAAGTCGCCATCTTCCACCACCGTGACCATCCATCTTCAAGCAACATCCACCGTGCCTCTTCACTCTCTTTTTCTGCGACTTTGCCCTTTTATTTTCAATATGTTACTGTGTGTTTACCTTAGAACAATGAGTAGCTAAATACTTTTGTGTTAGGGGCTAGTTTGAAGCCCTAAACTATGGTTCAAGTTTCATAATAAAATTCTATGTTTTAGTTACTTTGTCGCTGAGATTGTTCTTTGGTTCTGAATTAGATGAGTCTTTTATATGTATGTTTTATGTGGTTGCAAACATATAGGATATGCATGTAATTGGTGCTAGGTTAAATAGCAATTCACCTAATAGTTTTGTGATTTTAACCGAAGTAGTAAAACCTCTCGCCTAGGTGTGTACCAAAGATGAGGAATGCAACTAGACACGCTTGTTGTACTAGTTTGTACACTTAGATTGACATCCTTCCATATGTGCTTAATGCTTTAGAACTTGCTAAATGTAGGAGCTGCTTGTGATCTCTATGTTGCATGTTTTCAAAAGGTTCTAATAACGGCGCTTGTTCTTGTTAGAACATTATAGGGAAGTAATATAAGGTACTTAGCTTGCTTCTAGCTTTGTAACTTGGTCAATCTCTCTCTCATGACTTAGTAATAAACATAGGAAGAAAAATTGGAACTTGGATTGTGTTTAGTGGTGGATAACGAACTCCTAACTGCTCATCATCATATTCACAAACTCTACTTTAGTTTCATCTTTTGTTCTTACTTTATTTTCAGTAAAATTAATCAACAATCCCCCCAATTGTGTTTTTAAATTCGTTTTATTATAGTTTCCAGTTTTCTTTGTTTTCTAGGTTACATAAATTGAAGGTGAACCCTTGATCCTTGGCGTAGAATGATCCCTTACTTTCACTACTACAACTTGACAACAAAAAGGGTTTTAAATTGTGTGCTATTTTTAGCAGAGCAGTGTGATAAAAAATTTAGCCAATTTCACCATATTTTCGAATCCGATCGGATTGGTCAACCGATACGTAGAATATATATATGCACATTAGCACATATTTTATATAGAAGTATAAGAACTTTCACACACACACACATATAGTCATATATATATATATATATATATATATATATAGAACTTTGCTCAGGTGCGGATATCCGCACCGAAGCAAAAAGGTACGGATTTGCCATTTTTTCCCACTTTACTATTATATTTTCACATCTTAACCGTTCAATGTTTAGTTCTTAATGTATAGATCATCTCTACAAAATTTCAGCCAATTTGGTGATCGTTAAGGTATCCAAAACTGCAATTTACACGAACGGACCGAATCTGTCGAACCGGAACCGTTCGTATTTATAATGGTAAATTGCAGTTTTGGATGACTTAACGATCACCAAATTGGCTGAAATTTTGCAGAGATAATCTATACATTAGGACCTAAAAACTGAACGGCTAAGATGTGAAAATATGATCTGAAAGTGGAGAAAAACTGGAAATCCGCACCGAAGCAAAAAGTGCGAACGTCCGCACCCAAGAAGGCCTGTATATATATATATATATATAACACACACCCACCCACACACATATATATATATATATATGTGTGTGTGTGTGTGTTTATAAATATATATATATACACACACATATAGATATATATTTGTGTGTGTGTTTATATATATATATATGTGTGTGTGTGTTATATATATATATATATATATATATATATATATGACTATATGTGTGTGTGTGTGGAAGTTCTTATACTTCTATATAAAATATGTGCTAATGTGCATATATATATTCTACGTATCGGTTGACCAATCCGATCGGATTCCAAAATATGGTGAAATTGGCTAAATTTTTTACCACACTCATAATATATTGTAATAAACTCATCCAACGGTCGGTTTTTTCATTTTCTTTGAATTGATAGAGGTTGCTCTTTGGAGTGTATGATATATAAATATAGGTTTATAAGAGTAACTACGTTTGACCTAGTTGATCGAATTTGAAACAAGAACCAAATTGGCTAGATTTTCTACAATCACCATAAAACATTACAATCTCTCCATCGAGCGGTTGGTTTCTCCGAATTCATTTTCTACTTCATGGTTGCTTTAGAATGAACCTAAACAATTTAAATGCAATGTATAGGTCATACAACTATAGGAATAAAATTGGTATAGACCAATAATGTGTTTGTAATTAAAATTAATTTTTTTTATCTTATGTCCACGCACATCCATTGATGGAATATATACAAACGTGATGTGAAAAAATAAGCACGTTTCGCGGTTGTCACGGCATGGGTCAACCAATAAAACATATAAGTGACTACGGTTGACCAATCCGATCGGATTCGAAAATATGGTGAAATTGGCAAAATTTTTTACCACACTCATAATTTATTGTAATAAACTCATCCAACGGTCGGTTTTTCCATTTTCTTTGAATTGATGGGGGTTGCTCTTTGGAGTGTATGATATATAAATATAGGTTTATAAGAGTAACTACGTTTGACCTAGTTGATCGAATTCGAAACGAGAACCAAATTGGCTGGATTTTCTACAACCACTATAAAACATTACAATCTCTCCATCGAGCGGTTGGTTTCTCCGAATTCATTTTCCACTTCATGGTTGCTTTAGAATGAACCTAAACAATTTAAATGCAATGTATAAGTCATACAACTATAGGAATAAAATTGGTATAGACCAATGTGTTTGTAATTAAAATTAATTTTTTTTATCTTGTGTCCACGCACATCCATCGATTGAATATATACAAACGTGATGTGAAAAAATAAGCACGTTTCGCGGTTGTCATGGCATGGGTCAACCAATAAAACATATAAGTGACTACGGTTGACCCATCCGATCGGATTCGAAAATATGGTGAAATTGGCTAAATTTTTTACCACACTCATAACTTATTGTAATAAACTCATCCAATGGTCGCTTTTTCCATTTTCTTTGAATTGATAGGGGTTGCTCTTTGGAGTGTATGATATATAAATATAGGTTTATAAGAGTAACTACGTTTGACCTAGTTGATCGAATTCGAAACGAGAACCAAATTGGCTGGATTTTCTACAACCACCATAAAACATTACAATCTCTCCATCGAGCGGTTGGTTTCTCCGAATTCATTTTCCACTTCATGGTTGCTTTAGAATGAACTTAAACAATTTAAATGCAATGTATAAGTCATACAACTTTAGGAATAAAATTGGTATAGTCCAATGTGTTTGTAATTAAAATTAATTTTTTTTATCTTATGTCCACGCACATCCATCGATGGAATATATGCAAACGTGATGTGAAAAAATAAGCACGTTTCGCGGTTGCCACGCCATCGGTCAACCAATAAAACATATAAGTGACTACGGTTTACCAATCCGATCGGATTCTAAAATATGGTGAAATTGGCTAAATTTTTTACCATACTCATAATTTATTGTAATAAACCCATCCAACGGTCGGTTTTTCCATTTTCTTTGAATTGATAGGGGTTGCTCTTTGGAGTGTATGATATATAAATATAGGTTTATAAAAAATTAGTGTCTTTAAAAATTTATTTATCAATAAATTAGTATCTATATATAAATATAGATTTTTTTTGGTACAATATAGTTATATAGATCTATTAGCTTTGGTTGTATTTGATCATTATCCATTGAATTTCCAAAGCTTGATTAAAAAAAAAAAACTTGTGTCTTTAAAAATTTATTTATAAATAAAGCCCGCAAGGCCCGGCCCAAAAAAGCCCGCAAGGCCAAGCCCGGCCCGGCCCGAAAAAGCCAGCAAGGCCCGCTTTATATGGACGGGCTTGGATCCTTTGATTTTTAATAAAGCCCGGCCTGGCCCGGCCCGCAATTATTTAAAAATATAGCAAGGCCCAGCCCGGCCCGGCCCGAGCCCGCTATGATTGGGCCGGGCCCGGCCCGGCCCGGCCCGTTGACGACCCCTATACGTGGCAGTGGGTCCCCCTTGCTGACGTGGCGCGTGACAGGACCCGCCCCGGATTTCACCCTGAAATCCGTAGAGGCCCTGCTGGGCCCACCTTAGAAGAAATTCTACCAAAAATTTGACAGAACTTCCCCTAAAAATGGACAACCCACAACCTGTAGAAAAACATTTACACTTCTAAATCATTTATCCTTATTCTCCTGTAGCCACCATGCTCCCTATGTCACAACATCTCCCATTTCACAAACAATTATGAAACTAAGAATATTAATCTCATAGGTTATCAGAGCAATCTAATGTACATGCGTACAAAAGAATCTAATACAAAATAAATGACCGATACTTTTATAATGCGGAAGCTATGACAGCTATGCCTCAACCCCACGTACGCTCGACCTCAAACTAAAATGGCCTGCAAACTGGGCATTTAAAACCGAAGGGCTCAGGGGAAAACATTTAAAATCCGTTAGAGTAAGTGGACGAAAAATAAGTACTTTCAGATGTATAAGTAAAACTTAATGCTTTCCCAAGTTATTCTCTAAAATCTCGCATGCAGTAACAATCTTGAAAACACTCTTAATCATCCTCTTTACTGAAATCTCAATCACGTAACAAGAACATCTTGAAACCTCTTAAAATCTCATCCTCAATTCTTATAAAAACATCCTTTTCATGAGGCTTGTTTGATAACTAGAAAGGACTGCTGTCTAGTCATCTCATGCCATCTAGGAGGAACTGCCACCCAGATGACGCATCGGAATAGACTGCCCACAGGAATAGGAGGCGGTGGATAGAAGGGACTGCCAACTAGCCACAAGTAGTAGACGGGACTGCCGACTAACCACAGGTAGTAGACGGGACTGCCGACTAACTACCTCATGTCATCTGGAATGGACTGCCAACCAGGTGACGCATCGGATGGGACTGCCAACCGGGCTGTAGTCTGGAAGGGACTGCCAACCAGACTATTACCTAAAAGGGACTGCCAACTAGGTAAGATACGCATGCGCCAAAACTGGCCTCCTTAATAAACTGAATAGCCTCCTCAAGAAACTGAAAATAACCTCAAAATCTCAATAAATCCTCGAAAGCATAAAATCAAATACTCTGTAAATCAATAAATTCTTTCGGAAAGAAAACTCAATCTAACTTCAAAGCTGATAAGTACGGAGCTCAAAGCTCAATAAATATCGATAAATCAATCATGCTCAAATATTCGATGAAACATTCGTACTCGTGAATCCTCATAAAAACCGATATTCGAAATCCATAATTCTCATAATATTTTCTGAATCAGTCACTTCCCGAAAATCATTCCTCAACTCAATAACTCATGAATGACTATCTCAAAAATCTACTAAAAGCCCTCGAGAAGGAATTTCAATACTAATATCGTAATTCATAAATAAATCTCGATAAACTAAATCTCATAAAACCATAAAACTCAATAATTCAAATTATAAATTAAATCTCAATCGGAAAATGCTAATATACTGCATGCACAATTAATTTAAAATAAATGTCCACTCACAGTACTATTTAGGCGACCACGCTACCGGTTTCCTACGTCGAGCAGTAGCTCGGCACGTCGCCCTGTACACAATTATAATTCGCGAATAACAATCCGGAAATTAAATACAATTCCCACATCAAATCCTCATAAATTAACATTTTCATTTCTTCTCCAATTTAACCCAAACTTCACCATTAGTACCAATTCATTAATTGAAGGTTTCTAGGCCAAAACTGAGAGAAATCCGATAGTGGAATTTCTCATAAACCAATAACCAAACTATTGAACTTCGGAAATTCATATTAATATCCAAACCTCCTCCAATTTCCACCAAACACATATCCATAAATTCATAACAATATATACTAGTCAATAGACCAAAACAACTCACCAGGATCGGCCGGACGCGCCCTCACGCGCCGCCACAGGCAGCTGCGCCTGGCCCACGCGTCGCCGGTCAACCACCATATCTGGCTACCAAATTTTACCAGAATCAACAACTCAATATTCTAAGAATCTTTCATAACTGTGGCCAAGTCAGAAAATACCTCTAAGTGGCCGAACAATTAAGCAAACCGAAGTAGAGTAAAATTTTCTAATTATGCTTTCTTCCTCCACGCTGCAAATCGCTTCGAGATATTTGGGGAGCTTCAAGTACGCCTCAAGACGCTTCTAAAAAGCCTGGCTTTGTCACCGGAGGTGACCGGAAGTGAGGTCAACGGTCACTTGCTACAGTATACTTCTTGGCCTTGGTGCGCCATTTTCCGGCCAAGACGCCGTGATCTACCACCGTGGGGAGGTTGGGTACGGGCATAGGAGTCCAACGGTGCCCGCCTCACGTTCCTAGGTGGCCGGAGGAGGAAGTTGCAGGGGTGAGGCCGAAGAGAGAGAGTGATGCGAGAGAAGAGAGAGAAGATGCGGGAAGGAGAGAGAGAAAGAAAAAGAAAAGTTACCGGCCAACAGTAGAAATTCAAATATATACTACTTACTGTGAACAGTAACTTTCACATTTTCCTGTATAACTTTCGTATAAGAACTCCGATTTTTACGTATCACATATGCACACGCTCGGTTTAACGTCCACTACAACTTTCATGAAGGAAATTTTCTCAAATTTTGACCCGAATAAAAAGTCAACTTTTATGGCCCCCTAAAATGTCAAAACGGAGCCAAAAATTAAATGTAAATGTCGTTTACCTATCGAAAGACTTGTAAACTGGTAAATTTAGGTTCGGGACGTCACAGCGCGGGTCCGGATGCTGATGTGGCGTGGGTCTGTGTCAGTGGGCCTCTACCTTGGGCTTGGGCATCTTGGGATTCTAGGCTTCTTTTCCTTTCACTTTTTTTTTTTCTTTTCTTTTCTTTTCTTTTCCTCTTTTCTTCTTTTCTCCCGATTCAAGATACAGCTGCTCAGGTGGCTGGTTCAAGTCTTTTTAGGCCTGTTGGACTTTTTCTTCAGGTTCCTGAAACTTCAGATCAATGGGCTTCTGCTACCAAAATTTGGTGGAAATTGGAGGTCCGGAAAATGGTGAACCGATTGAATATTTGCTGCAAGTTGTATGGAGCTTCTGATGGCCGGTTCGGTAGGTTTCCGGCAGGTTCTTAGGGTGCCACTGCCGGTTCTGGACTCCTGGAATCGAGTTCTTCAAGGTGTGAGGTGGAGGCAGAAAAGGCTTTAATGTTTTGTATTCGGATTCAAGGTTTTTAGTTTCTTGAATCAGAGTTTGGCTATTTGTTTCAAGGTTAGGGATTCGTGTTGATAACTTGTTTAAGGAAAACTGAATTAGGAGAGAATTGAGTTGTACTTTCATTGATAATAGGGGTCTCTTTATATAGAGGATTATAAGCATAGAGATAGAGTTGTACATGGAAACATAATCGTATATTGATTAGATATCTCCTAAGATTCTCTGAGAATATCTCTAATATAAACTTTATTTCAACTAGAGCAACTAACCTCAAGTTTGGGTCAGACACATATTCTAGATTTACTTTTTAAAAAAATTGCAATACGTTTCTAACTAGTAATGATTTGACATTGAAGATTTGGAGAAGTGAATTGTTTTGGCTTCCATAATAAATGTACTTTTTAGATATGACTTGTCTTCCAAGCTTTGGTGGTTGTCTAATACCGCTTTGAAAGCACCTAGATATAAAGAATGTTATAGATTTACAAGTAACGTAGTATAGATTGCTCGAAAACCTCTACAACTGACAAAACAAGAACTAAAACAATTCCTTCTTCTCAAAAAAAAACCAGCAAATTTACCTACAACCTAACTTTCATTCCTTTTTCCATTTCTTTTTCTTTTTATTTGCGAATTCTTAATTATCGACAAAAAAAACTGATATTTGAAGAAAAGAAAAGATGTCCATGAAAGATCTCAAATGAGAATAAGGGCTAGTTTGGGATTATTGTGACTTTTAAAAAAAAACAATTGTTGCTGCTGTGTTGTGAGAATAATCAATTGTGAATTAAAACAGTTTCGTGTTTGGTAAATAATATTTTTAAAATTGTCGTCAGTACATAAAACAACGGCATAGTGTGTTTTGATATACAGCAGCTTCTAACAGCAACCTCTGGGCTGCTTCTATGTGACTTATAACTTCCAATTAAAACTGATTTTTATTTATTTACCAAACACAATAAAATCTAAAATTTTGAGCAAAAATTGATTTATTTTTTTTTAAGTGAAGCAATTCCAAACGGGGCCTAATTCTCTTGGATCAAATCTTGGGCTTTGATCCTACAATCCATTTACAATAACGATCAACCCAACCCAGACCCATTTGAGCTAAAAAGACGCGAAAGAAGCAACTAATGTCTTGTTTTTCATACACCGCCTCGCACTGGAAATTAGGGTTTCCAATTCGTCCCCTTTCTTCCTAAATCCCCCAAATTCCTCAATTTTTCTCAATTCCTCTCGAAAATGAAGAATCGAAACGCAAAAGACGCTGCGATCAACAGAGAGAAATCCGACGGATCGAAATCGGTGTACAATAAGAAGAAGAACCCGAGGAGATTTGGTTGGCAAGGCCGTTCTCTCGAGAATTCAACGAACAGCTACTACAACCCAGCCATGATAAGTATGAAAGCTCTCTCCTTTCATCAAATTTCAATCATATTTTCTCAAAGTTTGAATCTTTACTTGTTGGGTTTTTGTTTCTTATTTCCTCTGTTTCTGTGTGTGTATTTTGTAGTTATGATTTATATGTCCTAGTGAGACTTGAAGATAAATGCTAAAGTTTTGGTTGCTTTGAAAGCAAGTGTAGGAAAAGAATGAGCATATAATTTGAGCCTCAATGCAATAAGAATAGAAACTTGGAATGATAAACATTTTATGCTTCTGTGAAGTTGAAAACAGAGTATTTGGATAGCTGCCATCAGCTTAAGAAGTGAAGAAATGTACATTCTAATTGCCAATAGTGCATTGGAGTTGATTGCACAATCTAATCAAATTGGATCCTGGAGTTCTCTTGTCATAAAAGTGGACAGGGGAATTAATTCCCTCTTCTGTTTTGCGCTTAATCTTAAAAGGTTTGCATTCTGTTTTCTTTCAGAGAAAAAAAGGGAGTTCTACGATAATGCCAAGCACGTGAAGAAGTATAAGAAGTTGGTAAAGCAACAGCCGACCGATGTTCCATCAGCTATAATACCACTCGAGGTTTGATACCAAATTCGGAATGTGTTTTTCCATGTTTGTTTTATTGAATTTTCTTTGGAAACAGTTTGACAGATAATAAGATTGGAAAATTTTACTTATATTTTATATACATGCTTGGTGGCTGGTGCAGGAGGAGAATGAAACTGAAGATGGTAGCAAGATGAGTAAGAATAACAAGAAGAGAAAAGATAGAGAATCACGTAATTTAATAGAAATATATGAGAAGAAACATGAAGAGATAGAGAAGGCAAGAATGGAGAAGGAGGCTAAATTTCAGGCCAGAAAGGAAGAAAGAGAGAAGTCTGAAGCTCGGAGGAAGGCTATTAGGGAGAAGATGATGAAGAAAACGCATAAAGGTCAGCCTGTTATGAAGTACAGAATTCAACATCTTTTGGAGACTATTCAAGGCTCCATGAATAAATCATAGTTTGCAAATGGATCAGACTGTTTGAGTTATGTACAAGTATACTATTCTATTGCTGCTTGAATTCTGAAATCAACTTAGCCTGATAAGGGCAGTTTCAGTTCCCCAAGCAATGCAAAACAATTTTGGTACTATTAATGTGGCAAATCTGTAGTCTTCTTGTAGTTCATATTTGCTCTGTAATAAATTGAAACGTGCACTTTTATTTCATTCAGCTCTCTTTATAATGAAGTAAATTGGCACTTGCATAATGATTAGATACTTCCACTGCTGTTGAGTCCTAGTGCTGAATCTGATGAAAGCCGAAGATTGTGCAGCGTTTCCGAAAGAAAACTCTGCACAGATATTGAGTTATTGCCTTATAACAGTGGTTGGTTGACCACAGTAGATCTAGTAGAGAGTGATTGCCATCATCTGAATGTAACTCTGGTGAAACCTTTCAAAAAAGAAGTGGCACCCATTCTCCCTCTTTTGATATTCAGGCATTTTGTATGGGTAGATCAAGACGGATACTGTAGGACCAGGGGGTCGGTTTCCAAAGGTAGAAATGGACGATGATCCCGTTTTGTGGTTGTAGCAATGCGTAATACTTCTGATTACACCTTGGCTTTCATTAAAGGACGATGATCAAAGAAATCGACTTGTATCAACGTAGAAATGGACATATCTATTTAAACCTGGAGGTAAATTATTTGCATGTTGGGTCGAAGATATGGTTTATCTTGTAGAATCAATAACGGGAGATCTATACCATGTTCGAAGAGCTATTTTGATAAGTACTGCACCAAGAGCTTCCTGGTTAACAAGGTGGTCTTCAACGATAAAGACAGAAGGTCACCCTAAAATTGGAGTGGTTGGAGAAGCACCATTGGATATGGGTATCTTCAATTTAGATGATAAAACCATCACCCAGCTGTCCCAACATTACTCTGATCTAATTCTTTAGCACGCATAGGTGAACATCCCACCTACAATTTGCACTATCCCCCCATTTAAAGGACTGTAGATCACAGCTAGCTAAGCTAGTAGAACTATAAATTAACAATTTCCTGGCGGTAACTGTGTATTTGGCGAATATATATTTTCATTTATTTTCTTAAAATATAGAGAGAACTTTGTTGTTTAACTGCGACGCTATAGTACATAACAAAGAATACATTCAATCCTCTATTTCAAACTCATATTTCACAAGTACTATGTAACTGATTAATTTAGAAGGGAACCATAAAACAGTGTTTATGAAACCACTGATCACTTTCATAACTCAAATTTCTCCACTGGTTACAATTGCCTCAGTATACAACATCACATCTCACAAAGCAGGTTAAGGTTTTGACTGAGATTGATATGAGCAAACAGAACATACTACAGAAAAACTGGGATAGCAAGAAATAATCAAGTGTTGGAAACTGTAAGCGGGCGATGCTGGACAGCAACTAGACAGTACTTTGGAGCTGGTTTGCAGATGGTCAGGACCACAAGAGCTACAACAATCACCACTAGAAGTGTAATTAGACCGGAACCGGCTTCTTCTTTTTCTGAGCAAACCAACTTTCCCATGGCCAAACTTCAAGTTTGAGCTTTGGCAACAACAACTCTTGTCGCTGCTAAAATGGTGAGAAGGGAAGGATGACAAAAACCAGGAACTTGAGCCAGTATTTAAGCTCTCTTTTCAAGTCAAGGGACTCAAGTCTTCTCGGAAAGTTCTAGTATGGCCAGTTTGTCTTACATCAAGTCATCAACGGTTTCTTTCCAAGGTTGGTGCTGCACGGCATTGACTGCAAGCAGTAGCGCATCAATTCAGTGGGCTGGTTGGGCTGACTACAAACTATATTTGTAAATTGCACCATACACTGTTGTCTAAGGACCTTGACTTTAAACTAAATAACCCAAGTGCGATGTTTGGTAGTCTATCTTTCACTTGACATTATTTATTTTTTTCAACAAAGTTTTTCTTTGTTGTTTTAAAATATTTCTATGTAATATTTCTTTTCGGTCACTTATTTGGTATTAGTTTTGGTTGGGTTTTTTCTTATCTCTGTCCTCTCAATAATATATATATATATATATATATATATATAGAGGGCCCTTTTAGTGAAGGAATTCCTTTTTTGGTCTTTTCTAGGAATAGGGCATTAGACCAACTTTTTTATCACATTTCGGCATCTCAACCGTTCAGTTTTTAGTTCTTAATATGTAGATTACTTCTGCAAATTTTCAGCCAAATTGATTATCATTAAGGTATTCAAAATGATGATTTAAGATTATAAGTATGAACGGTTCAAGTTTGACAGATTCCATTCGTCCATTTATTTATTCTAGTTTGATACCTTAAAGATCACCAATTCAGCTGAAAATTTGCAGAAATGATCTACATATTAGGGCCTAAAAACGGAACGGTTGAGATGCCGAAATGTAATCGAAAACTTGGTCTAATGCCCTATCCCTATAATAGACTAAAAAAATGGATCCCTTAGTAGAAGACACACACACACACACACACACACACACACATATATATATATACACACATATATATACAGATCTCATCCAGAGCAGAGCTCCGCTTTGAAATTTACCTGTGAAGTTCGAGTTTTTGGTCACTTTTCGGCAGCATATGCACATCTCGACCGTTTAGTTTTTAAGTACTAGTGTATAGATCATCTCTGCAAATTGTCAGCCAAATTGATGATCGTTAAGGTATCTAACTCGCTTAAACCAATGGACGGACTAAATCTGTCAACCTGAACCGTACTAGCTTTAAGGAAGTTATCAATGCCTTAACGATCATCATTTTGGCTGAAAATTTGCAGAGATGATCTATACACTAGTACCTAAAAACTGAACTGTCGAGATGTGGATATGCGACCGAAAAATGACCCAAAACTCGAACTTCACACGTTAATTTCAAAGCGGAGCTCCGCTCTGGATAGGATCTGTATATATATATATATATATATATAGGAATTTTCTCAGGTGCGGACGTCCGTACCGAAAATTCGGTACGGATTTCCTGTTTTCGACCACTTTCCGGCCACATTTTTACATCTTAACCGTTCAGTTTTTAGGTCCTAGTGTATAGATCACCTCTACAAAATTTCAGCCAATTTGGTGATCGTTAAGGCATCCAAAACTGCATTTTACACGAACGGACCGAATCTATCGAACCGGAACCGTTCGTATTTATAATGGTAAATTACAGTTTTGGATGCCTTAACGATCACCAAATTGGCTGAAATTTTGCAGAGGTGATCTATACACTAGTACCTAAAAACTGAACGGTTAAGATGTAAAAATGTGGCCGGAAAGTGGTTGAAAACAGTAAATCCGTACAGTCCGCTCGGTACGGACGTCCGCACCTGAGACGGACTGTATATATATATATATATATATATATATATATAGGGAGTATCAAGAGAGAACGTCCTTAAACTCTTAAAGTGAGGATTTTTCGACAAAGTTTTTCTTTCTTGTTTTAAAATATTTCTATGTGATATTTATTTTCGGTAACTTATTTGGTATTAGTTTTGGTTGGGTTTTTTCTGTTTTTTCTTATCTATGTCCTCTTAATTTTATATATATATATATATATATATATATATAGAATCATTCTCAGGTGCGGATATCCGCACCTAAGAAAAAAAGGTGCGGATTTCCATTTTTCCCCACTTTCCGATCACATTTTCACATCTTAGCCGTTCAGTTTTTAGGTTCTAATGTATAGATCATCTCTACAAAATTTCAGCCAAATTGGTGATCGTTAAGGCATCCAAAACTGCAATTTACACGAACGGACCGAATCTGCCGAACCGGAACCGTTCGTGTACATTGTTGTAAATTGCAGTTTTGGATGCCTTAACGATCACCAATTTGGCTGAAATTTTGTAGAGGTGATCTATACATTAGGACCTAAAAACTGAACGATTAAGATGTGAAAATATGATCGGAAAGTGGGTCAAAACTGAAAATCCGCACCAATGAAAAACTGCGGACGTCCGCAGTGGAGAAGGCTTGTATATATATATATATATATATATATATATATATATATATAATTAAAAGAAGAGAGTTTCTTAGTCAAAATCAAAAATTTTGACAAAAATGACCCTAAAAGATTAAAAAAACTTTGAGAGTTAATTAAATTACAAGAACAATTATGACATTTACAAAATATATTTTTATTAAAAAATAAACAAAAAAAAAAGCCACAATCCACTTTTCTCTCCCATGATCTTATGTCTGCAATAACCGTTTTCTTTATTATTTTCTGCAAAAAGTAAAAAATAAAAAAATACTAGCGTGTGTGTGTGTATATATATATATATATAGTCTGGTTCTGAAGAGGACGTCCGCACTTCTCTAAAGTGCGGACGTCAACGCAGCTGAGGCGTTCCAGGCGACGAAGGTGAAGTGCGGCTTGCAGGAGGGAGGCCGGAGGCATCCCAGACGGTTCTGGGCAGCGTTCGAGGTCAGGGGAGGTCAGGGTTGCTGGTTCTGGGCAGCAACCCGATCTGCAACTGCAGATTTTCTGCAGCGAGCTGCAACCCCGTCGCCGGCGACTATACTGACTGCAAACCTCTTCGTCCAACCCCTGCCGTCCGTCTGCCAAGGCCCACCGCTCCGTCTGCCAAGGCCCGCCGCTCCGTTGAACCCCTAGCGGAGCTGCAGCGGCGACGTCCGCACTTTAGCAACAGTGCGGACATCCTCTTCATAACATTTTTTTGAATATATATATAAGGATCAAGAGATAACGTTCTTAAACTCTTACAGTAAGGATGTTTTCATTTTTAGCATGTATTTTAATAATCACACCATTCATTCTCTAGTAACCTACACACATATGAATCATATAAAAAATTAGCCAAATCGGAAAACGTTTAACCATTTGATTAGCAGAATGCTCGTTTTAATTTTATCTAACAGACTACATTTGTTTACATACTTTTAAGTGACCAAATGATTATGGATGTGGTTGATTTTTTGTAGACACAATTATTGCATAGAAATCTAAAGGATCAATGGTTGAAATCATTGAATTAGGTTATATACTAATGTAAAATAGTAAAAATCTTCAAATACTTACAGTAAGGATGTCCTCTCTTGATCCTCCATATATATATATATATATATATATATATATATCCTATCCAGAGTGAAGGTTTGCTTTGAAATTAAAGTGCGCATTTAAAGTTTAAGGTCGCTTTTTCGATCGCATATCCACATATCGACCGTTCAGTTTTTAGGTATTAATGTATAGATCATCTCTACAAATTTTCAGCCAAATTAATGATTGTTATGACATTAATAACTGCCTTAAAACTAATACGGTTTGGACATATTCGCTTCGCTCTGGATAATACACACACACACACTTTAGTTATATGTTTTCAAATTATCAACTCAATTTCTCTCTATTTCACTTTAGTCAAAGAGAAAAAATTCTAGCCCACTCCATTTTTCAATCATGGATCCGCCACTGACTGCAAGGGACTATATACAGTCGTCGCAAGATAGAACGATAGTATGCCTAGTCTGACTTGATGAATGTAAAAGCCTCATTTTGTTTATATTGAATGACTTTGCATATGTAAAGCCTCTAGGCTTTTGTCTTGTGGCATTACTACTAAAAGATGGGTGATCACTATAGTTTAAGGGTTTGTTCAACATTGCTTCTTGATTTGTCAAAAACGTTTCAATTTGTGTCTTAAAATAGTCGGATTGTGTAGTTGCTGGGAAGCATAAAAATCAATCAATGTCCAGATTGCAACGCATTTAGATGAAGGTGTTTTGTACTTTACAAAATTTTGGTTCCAAAGTTTCTTACACACATTCAGAACTTGGATAAAAGTTTGAGCTTCTGATAAAAGTGCTTTCAACAAAAAACTATCTAAACGAAGCACTTTTACAAAATAAATTACATAAGAGACGGTCTAAACGTGAAATTCCTAATCCAAATCTACTTGGGCTCAACTTAGATTCCAAAGTTCTAATAATCTATTCAATTTTAGCCCAAAAAAAAAAAGAACAACCTATTTAAGACAAAGCCCATTCTTTTAGTTTTGGATTTGGGGGCTTTCTGCACATTTGGAACTTAGATGAAAGTCTTTGTGCTTCAACGGACACATGAAGTGAAAATAGACCAATCATTACTGAAGACCACATGAAGTGATGAAACAACGGACACATAATAATCTGAAATTCTAGGGTCTTACTAAATGAACCCAGCAAATATCTACGTGTACCCAGCATTTAAAAATTATTTTTGTATTTCCAATTTTACCCCAATTTGTTGAAAAATGTCTACACCACACACAACCGCCTCAACTCCTTACCTGAGACTTGAGTCCCCTTCATTTCTCTTAGATTTTGCGACAAACATTGATTGAAATTCACACTTTTAGCGACTTTTTTCTTTTCTTTGATCTTTCAAAGACCTGCAAATTTTATGGGCAGATCATTATAAATGTTCATGGGCATTGAGGGTACCAATGGTTTGGTATTGAGGAACTGGGTTTCTTGGATAATTGGGGTCTCATGAAAAAACATATGGTTTATTTGGAGAGGGACTCTTGTTCGAGTTTAGAAACATGCATGATCAAGTTTGGAAGTCTATTAGAATCCTCATGGGAAGGTGTCTGGCTGTGATGGAATAGATGGAAGAGTATAGAACTTCTCACGTACAGGAGATAGAAGAAAGTTGCATCGATCTAGATCTAGTATTTAAATATACTTGCCAATTGGATTCAAAATATGGAAGTTCGAGAGCTTCATGGGGTTTGGATTCTACAATTGTTTGAGCATAAATGAGTTCTCCTTCCATTGTTGACGTGTTCTTTGTAGATGACGATCAGTGTATGTATATACAGAGAGAGAGAGAGAGAGAGAGAGAGAGAGAGAGAGAGAGAGAGAGAGAGAGAGTTGGTCGATCGACGGCAGTCGGTAAGCACCATGAGTGAGTGCTGGGTTTAAATAAGGGTAAAGTTGGAAATTAATGAGTACATTTTCACACTAAGAAATTTGCTGGGTACATTTAGCAAGACCCATTGCTAAATCTTGCAATGGGGCCCTAGATATGCACAAGGGTTGCTCCAAACGCAACTTCACAGTCCAAATTCTTTTTGGGCTTTACTTAAGATTCAAAGTTTTGAGCAAATCGCTCAACATGAAGCCCAATTCTACAGACTATAGTTACAGATTTGGAGGCTGAGGAGAGAAAGAACTAAAGCAAAGAGACTTAGGATGCCTCAATAATTCAGTTTGCTCATTCCCTTTCCCACTAGGGTCACTTGATGTTCTTGGGAAGAAGCATCTGAGAGGTACATTACAGTTTCACCATATTAGTACAAAACTCCAAACTCCAAAAGAGCTTGAGGGCCAGGCCACATATTGCACACACTGATGAAGGCACCAACTTTAACTGCTGCTCCTCACAACTTTATAATCATACAGTGGGGGGAGCTCAGTTAGATTGCTTTGAAATCATGATAGGCTGAGGATGCAGAAACAGTAAAAATCAGAGAGCATTATCATGGTAAATAAAAGGAAGAGAATAAAAATGATGAACATCATCAATAGCCCTCCCACAAAAACGTGTGGTCATCATCAACCAATGAAAAAATCCTGCAAATTTTCATTGCCCCAGTCACATTCATCTCATCCCAACTAAATGAGTAAGTCTTCAATGCAGACGCAGGAGTCGTGCCATAGAAATGAGAACATGTTCGCTAACCACATTCAAAATAAGATAATACCTCATAACTAAAAACACCTCTCATTTTATTCACACACACTCAATCTTTAGTATTGGCCGTCTTGCATGAAACATCACACTAATTACAACATTGCATTGATTCTAATTACATATATCTCAGACTTAAAACAGCTCATATTTTACGCACAGGAAAAACATCTAAAATATCATTACTTTTTATTAACTTATACGCGTCATGATCTTTTACTTAATAATTGTACCATAGATTTGTCCGACCACAATGTGAGATCTCCTCATCTCATCACCCTCAATCTTTTTTACCAACATCTCCCTTTATTCATTTTCTAGGGGTCAGTTTTCAGTAATGTGGTGGTGGGGAAGAGAAAGGGGTTGTGTCTGTGTTAAGTTGTTATCTATCTATCTGTCTTTATTATCTTTTCTGTGCCCTCTTTTGTATTTGTTAGCTTATTATATGAGAAAATTAATTTAAATTACTATCTGATATTCAAAGGGGGTACTGGGTTCTTCTTCCTCCTCCTCCTCCTCCTAGGGTTGCTGGTACTGGGTCATCAGGTGGACTAGAAAAGAGAGCGTGAATGAAGCAAAAAGTTGTGGACACCATCCAATGTCACCGAATCTAGCACGTGGCTCATCAGTCGAGGTCTCTCTCTCTCTCTCTCTCTCTCTCTCTCTACCCAATGATATTAAAGCTTTTACCAACTTACTTGCCAATGGTCACTGCGGCTACTCTGAGAGGCCATTTACCAAAGGTCTTGGCTTTTTCCCTACTCTTCTACTGAACTGCCACTGTCAAGTTTCCTTTCCTTACACATTTTTGGGTTGCTGGGTTACTCAGAATCTATGGTGGACAGTGAAAGAGCATAGTGATTTTGCTTCTCCATGCATTTCTTTTCCTCTTTTACTTTCCAATCTACCCAATGGGAATCGTCAGGACACGGGAGGAAGAAAATGCAAAAGCTTCCATGGCGAATCAAAGCAAAAATTCAATTATTCATAGTCAAGAACAATTAAATTAGTCACTGTTGACACTGTATTCCAACATTCCGGAATTTCAATATAGAACACCGGAAAGATGAGGCTCAATGCTCGCCAGATACGGAAATGAAGAAGATGTACGAGTAGAATATGAAAAGTTTTATTTGATGAGAAGCTAATAATGATACAAATGGGTTCCCAATTACAACTTCCTGTTGAAAAACAGGGCCACATAAAAATACATAAAACATGCAGCAAAAGGTCCTCTGCAGCTAGTATACATGGTGGCTCTGTGCCGAAAAAAAAAAATAACTCTGTTAATACATTACAACAACAGGAGTCTAACCTCTAAATCTCTCTTTATTAATAATAATCACTAGAAGCAAAGCTGGTATCCCATAAGCTCAGCCAATGGTAAAATGAATGGCAGTTGAGCTCTCGAGCCTTCTGTATACCTCTCCTCCCGTAGCTACGATTACGATGATGATATTTAAATGTGAAACAATGATTGCCTATGAAGCATTTACCTGCTATGCTGCTATACCCATCCAAGCATTCACCAGCCATATTCAGGTGTCATGAAAGGTAAGCTTCAATGCCGAATCTTGAATCATGGGAATATAAATAATAAATCCAAGGGTGTTCCATCAAGTGGTCAAGTGAGCCTCAATGCGGGGTTTTCATCCATGGTCCAAACAAAGCCAGGCATGTCAAACCTAGGACCAGCAACAGACCTGTATATATAGAGCTTCTCAACAGGACAGCTCTCCGGCCTCAATTCTGGGTGTCCCCTCTCGTCAATAACTTCCACATTAAGCCGGGGCAACTTCTGACCTAGCAGTTTACATGCTCCATAACTCACTGAGCAAGAAGACATCCAAAGGGATCGCATTGTCTCCAGCTTTGCAGCATTGGCCAAAAGAGCCTTGTCACCAAAAGGACAGTCCCTAATCTCAAGTTTCCGAAGATTATCACACCCCGATAGCACATGATGAAGTCCCAGGTCAGAATCTCCAGCAAAGGCTAGCGAAAGCATCTCCAACCTTTTGCCATAAGTACCAATGTACTCAAATGCACGATCAGTTAACAGACCAGAAACAGACAGGCGCCGGAGATCTTTGCAGTGCTCAACAATGGCCCCGAAACCCACATCAAGTGGCTCATGCGTGAGATAGTCGGGAGTTCGGGGCTCAATAATACAAAGGCGAAAACAAGTAAAGTTAGGTTGATTCCTGGCAATGGTCATCAATGCGTCATTAGACATTTGTCGGCAGAAGTACAGAACTGACTGTAGCTTTGGACAGCCCTCAGAAACAGAAATGAGGCCTCTTTCCGTCAAGGACACATTCGCTTCCGCCACAAACGGATCAGATGGAAACACCCTCAACTCTCGTAGATCCTTGCAAGACGCCGCCAAGGTATCAAGGCCAACATCTTCAATATAATCCAATACCTGTAGGCATATTATTAATTAGCAACATAATGGAATTGGCAAGCATATAGCTGTCCGCTGAACCATAAGAGAACAGAAATTGAAAAAAATGCCAGGATAGTTACAAAAACAATACATGAAATAAAACATACCCAAAGGCGCTGCAAATTTGGACATTGACTGACAAGCTTGATAAGGTCAGGACTTTGAATAATGGCGTAGCTCAAATTCAGTGATGTTATCCCAGGGCAGATAGAATACACAGCTGGAAGATAAGTTGGGACCACATCCCAAAACCCAGAAAGGCTCTTGAGTTCCTTGCAGGCCGAGAGGGCACTTGATAAGTTTGACAACACATCAGACCGCAATTCAGCTGAGTAGGCCCCTGTCCCCAACTCAACCAGCTGAGGCGCACGGTTAAGAAGATTAGATAGCCTGTCAAGGGGCACTGCACGGTTGAGCCTGAGACTCCTCAGGTTGGGACACCTACCCACCAGGCGCTCCAGGGCAGAGAAACTAACCTCAGAGCCCAAGCATGCAATGTTAAGGGAGACAAGTGATGTGTAGGTATCAGGAAAATGGCTCAGCCAATGCCCACTCAGGTCCTCCACATCACTCTCATGCAAGTCCAACTCCCGCAAATTCCTGCATTAGAAGGGAGGTTTCACAATATAAGCAACATTAAGAATTGTACCTAATGCAGCTGCTTTAAGTAATTTAAGGAGACTCCAGTGCAATTATTCAACTAACTTTCCACAAATCAAAGTAAATGAAAACAACTTGACCATTTTGTACCCAAAAAAATAACAATAATAACTTGACCATTTAAGAAAGAAAAATTCACAATTCTTTGCCAATCTGAGTTTTCCAAAAACAAGAACTAGTAATGAGAAAGTAGATAAAAAGAGTCTATGACAAGTAACTTGAAGGATCTTCACAGAAGCTTACCCTATCAGCGAAAAGAGGCCTTCTTTTACTATAGAAACAAAAAAGTTAAAAAAAAAAAGAATATGATTGAAAAATTCAAAATGAATCTACACTGTCCAAAGAGCAACCATCCAAAATTTGAAAAGAACCTTACACCACAACAGTCCAACACAGACAAAGTATCCCAACAGAGAAAGTAACCCAGGTAATCTTGCCTAGATTTTGCACACTAACAATTGACAGTGAGTTCCACTCAGATCTATGAAAAACAAATGCAGAAAATGAGGGAAATAACGCAGGAAACAGAGCTTCACCTTCATTCCAATCCAATCACTGAACGTCAATAACAGACCAAGGAAGACTAGCAAAAACTGGGATAATACCACCACTAACCCACCAAAAACAACAATGTGAAGCTCAACTCAAACCAAATCTGATACCTTTACTATCATTGACCCCTTAAAACCATAACCCAAAAGTACAAAAAAAAAAAAAAACCGCTGCATCAAAATGTAGCAGAAAAGTTAAGAAATTTTATCATCTTGAAATCATGAGTTTTACTATTTGAGGTCTTACTAAATTTGGAAATTTAAACTCCAGCAGACTGTACTTAAGTGCTTAATTAGTAAAGTCGCACCCATTTTCCCTAAAGGAGTCCACAAGATCCAAACTTGTATCGTCCTCGGAATCCAAACAGAAACACCAAAAGCTCAAGAAAACCAACAAATCAAATAACACCAATAACACAAAGAAGCAAAAAGACTTTGGAATCAAACCATAGAGATATCCACAGCAGCAGAGAGAGATGAACCTGCAATTAGCGGCAATGGAGGCAAGGCCATCGGTACTGAATCCCTCACAGGACGAAAGCACGAGGAGCTTGAAATTCTTGAAAGACTTGGCAATCAGCTCCAAGCTCTCGTCGGTGACGACCATCCTCTTGAGCCTGATCTCCTCGAGCCACGGATAAGCACTGGCCATGGCGGCGATCCAGGGATACACGTAGCCACCCCAGCCCTCCGGGACCAGATTGAAGTCGGCGAAGTGAGGCTTCCCTTTGAGCGTGATGGATCTAACGTCTGGGAACCGACTGATCAAAATCCTAGGGCTCACAGCGTAGCAGTTCCCAACGAATATCCTCCTCCTGCACCACCGCTCGATCTCGTACCACGACTTGCACACCAGCGAGATCGAGTTCCGGTCGCCGTCCGACTGCAGGAACGAGAACACGTGCTCCAGCACCTCCTCCGGGAATGACCTCTCCATTTTCAGCATTTCCCAAACCTCGAAAATCGATTTCAAATCCCAACGCTGAGGGCAGAGAAACAGAGAAGAAGAAGCAGGAGGAGGAGGAGCTTAGAGACTCTGTTTAGGGGTGGGTTTGAGATTTTAGATCTGAGACTCCATTGTTGAGACTTGAGAGCTTATTGGTTCTCACAGTCTAGAAGAAGAGAGCTAGAGCTAGAGAGAGAGAGAGAGAGAGAAGAGAAAGAGAAAGAGGATAAGGATTTTATGTTGGGGCTGGGGGCGAGGTTAGCTTTTTAACCATGGTTAAAAACTAAAGGTGGGGTTCTGTGAGACCGGTGCTGGCTTACTCCCGCGATCTCGACACGTGTATCTCATGATTTTCCAGCCGTCGGATGCGCGGTGGCAGTGGGGTGGTCTTATCCGCTGGGGCGAACAAGGGCAGCCGCAGAAAACGGGTGTACGTAAAGGTAGTGTAGCCACAGGGAAGCGATATTTTGGAGGATCTCGTCGTCTCGTGAAATTATCGCCAGAAAATGGAGGAGGAGTTGGGTTGGGGTAAAGTGTTGTGATGTGTACCGTAATGGGTAGTGTGTGAGGGCGGGGGAATCTCATGATTCTCATTGCACGGCTGGATCTGTGGGAAGAGTAATATTGTGGGGACCACGGTTTCGCTAGGGTAGAGATGGGGGTTAAAATAATAATAATAATCGTTGATTGGTCTAAAATAATAAGGAATGATTTGATGTGAAGTCGCCTTGTTATCATGACATCACGGCCGTCCAATCATGTGTGACTGTATCATTCTATCAGTTCCACATATCAAATCCACAGTGTACCCCCTTGTCTATCATATGTATTATTACCAGTTTACCATCTTTCTTTGAATTGTGGATAAATAGTAATAAATGTACACTTCAATTTGGCTCCGAGTAAAATTTCACTATTTCTTGGAATTTCGGTACTGTTCTACTAGTATATACTTCGAATCTTTCTAACAAGACAATATATGCACAATTTTATCCTCCTATTTTTACTTAACTTCCGCTAGATTCAAAAAACAATAGTATCTATAAGTATTGTAATTCACTAAATTTAATTTTTCAGTTTTACAGTAGAACCTTACTGAACTAAACCAATAATAAATGCAAGCGGCCAAGCTTTTGATTCACCAAATTAGAGCATCGGAAAATAAAATTTAACTCTTCACAAAATTTGGCTAAAATGAGAGTTGTCAAGTTTGGCTAAAATGAAAAATAAATACACAAAAGTTGGGTCCTTTTATTCTTCACACTCGACAAGACACGTATAATTTGTTTATGGTGAAAAAAGAAAGGATAACCAAAACAGGAAAATTAAAAACTGTAGAGATATAATAGTAGCTAATAATAGCATATCACTTATTATCCAATTAAATGGTCATGATGGCAGGGAAATTGTTCAGAGGTACTATATTACTACTACTACAAAAACAAAAACTCCACGTGGCATGTTAACCAAAGACCATTCGATGTGGACGTTTTTAACAGTGTACGGTAAAAAGACTAGTATTACATACGCAAGCTTCTGTGGGTATTTAATTTTGCGTACCGTAAAAACGGTTAAAAAGCAGAATAATTTCACTAAGGGCCGCAGCGTACGAAAATACCCTCCTAGGATCACAACCCAATGACTACGCTCGCGCATAAATGAGGGGTAGAAATGTCAGTTCAAGAAAGGACATGGTACTATTGGGATCCACTGCCACGGCATGGACTGCATAGACCTGTCCCTTTTCGTGTCGAGTTGGAAATGAACGGTTCAAATTTGGAGAGAGGTTAATCTTGACCGTCCGTTGGCTGAATGGTAGAGCTTGTCTCTACTCGGTATTAATTTATTACAGGAACAGCAAAAGCGTTTCCAGAAAAATAAATAAATAAATAAAATTTTCGCTCAGAAACTTAGGTCTTAATCAGTTAATTAGTTTTTTAATCTTCAATATTTAAATGGTTAGCTGAGTTGTCATGCACGTAAAGATGATTTTTTATTGGTGAAAAATCGTGATTAAGATTTAAAAAATAATAGATTTAATAAAGAAATCAAAGGATTTAATTATTAACCCCACGCTCGGTTCTCCGGGAATCTCTCATCTTCTCAAGTGTAATTGGTTGCTGTATTTAGAATTTTGAAAATATTTTTGCTGCATCAATCACTCAAATGTTCACGTATTTAGTTTTATTTTCTTTAAATAAATTAATACAATTCTTGAGTCTTAAATATTTATGAACTCGTATGATGTTTATTTTAATATTCAACAATATTTGAATGATATAATACACTATTTTTATCATGTTAACGTAATGACATTTAAATTCCTCCCTGGGCAGAAACTCAATTCTTTTGAGGGCACGTTTACTTACTTTGAATGGAAAATAATCATGAATCGGAGACAAGTGGAATGGGAGAAGAAAAGAATCGGTATTGATTCCGGATGAATGATTCCTAAACTCATCTTCCCCCTTCGTAATCGAATTCCTGAGTATTTATGAATGGATTCCTGAAAAGAAGGTGGGACCTACATCAATTCTGATTCCTTCATGTGTTAGTAAACGCAGGAATTCTTTTACTCGGAATCATTCTGATTCCTTTATGTGTTAGTAAACGCATGAATGTTTTTACCCCGTAATCATTCCCTTTCCTTCCAAGTAAGTAAACGTGAAATGTTCTCTAAGGACGAATTCTAGGAACTATAAATAATTAATAATGCAAAGATAAATAATGAAGAAAAATTGTACTCTTCCCCAATTCTCTATGCAGATGTACATCATAATAATCCAAACTTATGACTTTGTTATAATGTTTTGGTACTTAAACTGATAGTATATTTCCAATTTTCACCTACTAAGGTTTTGACGTATATTTTTTTTGTTAATACCCATACAAGTGAAGCAGCACGTTCAATGGGGATGATTAAAGAAACCAAACTATGTAGAAAAAAAGATTAGCATGATACTATGAGCAAAGCTAAGTCGTGACAGCTGAGCGAAATGTATGCTGGCACCTATAATTCACGTAAGGCACTGTAATTGTTTGTATATTTTTATTTTAAATAAGTTAATGATATGTTATTCGGCCAAACTATCGTTATGATTTAACAAAGTAAATTTAAATTCTCAAACAATCTAACAATAAAATTTGCATAATATATTTCATATTAATCAAATGGATTTTCGGTGTAATATATACAAAGATTCAAGCTTCTGAACAATAATTATTTTTCCAGCGAAGTTAGATGTAGGCCCTTAGATACCCATTTTTGCATAGGAATTACCTTTACTGTCACACTGTGCATCTCCTAGCTCCTTTCTCATGTACGTTATTCTACTGTTTGGTTTCGATCTTTCCCCAACTGGGAAGGCTGTGGACACTGGACAGAGAGGTTCAAAAAAGAAAACTGCCATATCCCTCTAACCTCGCACACAACTACTAATTAAAGAACAACATTAGGCTTTTAACATTTTCTTAAATCCCAGTAATTATGAAGGATTATATAGTAAACCTTCTTCTTCTTTTTTGGACAGCCTTCAATTGGGAATCCAATATATTTGAGGTTGATAATATATTCTTTTTCTTACTTGAATAAATGAGTATTGTGATGAACATTTCTTTTAAATATAATAAAAAAATACGTAATAAGTAACCGTGCACCGATTCTCACATGTACTGTCAAACACTCATATTAACTTCCACAACTTCTATTTACAAAATGCTGCTTTTCACGTTGATCACAAGTGTAACACTCCCTCTGGTCTAATTGTGTAAATCTGTCTTTTATTATTGAAAATTTTAAACTCAACTCATGATTCATAAACAACCAATTGTTAAATGATGATAAAGAGAAAAGGCAAGGTTTATTGACGTATGAAATGTGAAGCAAGCCAGTAGGATCAAATGGCAACAGAAAAATCTGAGGGACATGATTTCATATGGAGATACTTGGTCTAAATTAATGAACACTTTAATGTAATTGAAAGCTATGATATGATGCCCCATGACTTGTTTGCGCATCAAGTGATTCATATCATAGATATAATTATACCTCTGCACGTGATGGAAACCTAAGCTCGATAATTTGTTAATGACATTTGATAATATTGTCAATTTTTTATGTGTTAGTGGAAGAGTCTTTATCTTATCATTGATTAAACTTTAATCACCTTCTCCATCTATTTCATGACCAATCAGTGCTTCCAGCAAACTGTGAATCAGTATACTATGGATGGTATGTAACACAAGACACCAATCGAATTCGAGCTATATTTTTAATAGAAATGTATAATTTTCATTAAAGGAAAAATTATATCAAGAGAGACAATAATAAATATTGAGAAACTCAGTTGTTATACATTTTTTGAATTAAAAAGGCTCAAACCATAACCACCGAAGTTGATTATTTGCATAGGTTATCAAAAACAAGTACTTCCAACAATCTTAAACAAATTCTCATAATCAACAGCGTCCCGTTTTTATATCGTGTCCTAATAGACTACACGGGGAGTATTCAGAGCACCGCCGTGCACTTGCACCAACACAAATAAATGGTTAGATTGCATTAATTACACTTTTTGTTTATTAAAAATAAAGTTGATAATAAATATCAAGGATTAAGATTATTTTATAAGAGTTTGGTCACTTGCACCGTCGGTGCATAGAATAATTTTCATAGACTACATTATGTGTGAAGACCGCTCGTCAACATATTGTACAACAAGAACATATGAATGATAATACAATTAGTCTCCAAGAATAATAACATGATCATGGCTCCACACTAAAACCAAACCATAGCTCGACTAGACAACAACTAAAACACAAATACCTAAAAAAAAAAAAGGAGTGAGTTAACACAATCCGCTTTACTCTCCTAAAATGACGATTATAACCTATCAGAAAGTCAGAAACAACCTTGGCAGCACACCACGCAGTGATCTATCGATCACATGAAATTAGTTGCCGAAATGCTCACCACCGCCATATGAGATAACTCAGATAAGGTTCAAAACTTGACCAATTAACAACCTTGACACCTAAAAACCAAAAAAGAACGAACAAAATATAGTTGGTCACAACCACCACACGCTAACGATGTATATGCGAGATGTGATTAGGTTTTTTTGTTCTTTCCATATAGCTGGAGTGATCTTAGTATATATTTATTTATTTTTTTGTTATGAAAAGAAAGACACACTCTTATGAATTAATTCAAATGAAATGTTGAGGACACAAAAGAAGTTACAAAATAAACTAAACAAGAACATTGTGATTTTTTTTTTTTTTTTTGTTCAATAGAGCTTTGATGCCTTGAACCAAGTTCCTAAGATGTTGACACCCCAGGAAATGGAGCATGCACCTATTGTCGTGGCTATAGTGTCTTCCTAGAGCTATAGGGCTCGGATGTTAGTGGCATCAAATAGGAAATGTGGCAAACTTTTGTTGACCACAACTTGCAAAAGAACAAAATGTGGATAAGAATTGTTAATCGACTCTGGTGTATGTTAGATGGCTCCGACTAATAAGGAAAATCAGAAAAAGTAAAGCATGTATCATGTATGTGTAGTTGACTGGCTATGAATTTGTCCTCACGGGGGTTAATCAACCATTAACCAAGGAAAAAATGCTTATCCAATGAATGAAAGTTCTTGTTATTACTTAACAACGTGCAAATACAAGCAACGTGCATGTCAATCTCTGCCCACGAGAGATATAGTACTTCTGGTTTAGAGCATTGCTCTAATAAGCAACTAAGCTCTCTCGATCTAGTAAGACATAATTAGATCTGTGTTGTTTTCTCATTTCTGTAGAATTTGGGTGAATGTACGGCTCCAATCAAGTCATTATGGACGGAAAATATTATCAGATATCAAACATCTGTGCAAATAAAATAAACAAAACGAACTATGTGCATTTAGAAAAATGAAAAATACATAATTTCCACAATGCACTAAATATAGTCTAGGGCATGGGATCCCATTGAGGGTAAATACCATATCACCCGCATTTGCGAAGTAAAGCTAAACTGGTAACTGGTAAACTGATAAAGCAAAGCACCAGCTTACACCGGAGACAAGAGACAAACAACCAAAGACCTAAAGACCAGAATTTGTGGGGGGATGGGGGGTCCCTAAACAAGAGCTGGCCGCGTGAGTAGTACGTACTTTGTAGTTTTAGACAAAGAAGAGGAGGAGTCTAGAGAGGGGGCGCGGTGGCCTCCAAAGTCCAAAGTCGGCCTGCCCTAGTCGTGCCGGCCTGCACTGTCTAATCAAAACTTCAGTGACAGACACCACCTTTTTCCTTTACCTCTCTCTCTCTCCCCTCCTTGGCGTGAGCTTTTTATCTTTGTGCATGATCTGGAGCTGTGGTTTAGACGGGTGCAAGAAAAGCAAAGGCATACATAGAAAAGGCAAGGCAAAGAAGCTTAGCTTAAGCTTAGAGCTTTACAAAAGTAACAGCTAACAGTGTTGCTTTGACAATGGCTATATCATCACCGACGGCGATAATCTCTCTCCTTCTTTTTACGTGTTACCAGTACTGACGTGGCGGCTGCTGGTTGGGCGGGTCTATCTACTTAATCTGTATGGTTGACTGTGGTTTACGCTACGTCCAATTTAATCGTTATCATTGTAAAATTCTTTTATACAGTGATTTTCCACAGTTACGTTGAGCTTTTGAAAAAGAAGGTTGCAATTTTACCTAATTTTTCGGCCTTATGAATGTGTGTTTGGCACGTGGCATAGTAGGTATAGCTTTTACGTAAAACTAGGATTTGATTGGATGTTATAAGTACACGATTAGAATGTGGCTTTTGTATTTTCTTAAAGTGAGAGTGTGAGACTTATCTTTGATTTTTCTCCGGGTTAAAACAAAAATTTGGATAGAGATGATGAGAAACCTTTTATAACACGCCGGATAAAGCTCATTAGCCCTGTCATGTTGACTAATCCTACAAAAAAGAAGTTAGATGAAGGAGAGCGGATAAAAGTGCATTTATTCGTAATTCCGGATTTTGTAATCATATCAATAAAGCATGTTAGTACTAAAAATGAATTGTTCAAATCGACACACTTCTTATCCTTTTTTTTTTTTTTTAACTATCAAAAATGTTACTCTTTTAGTGCAAGATTTTACTTAAAAAATATTTTTTTACAGACCACGTGGTGAAACTTGAAGTCGATTACAAGCACAACTTACAATAACTGATATGAGAATATGTGCGGCATGAGTGCTAAGTCAACTCACGAACAATTTTGTTCTAATATCATGAATAATTTCAAGCATCAAACTCAAAATCAATTAGTAATAATAGATCGGCTCAATTCTTATAAACTTGATCTTTTGCAAGAGGTATATATGACAATACTTCCGATAATGCAAGATATTACTCTCGATACTTCTCCATTCCCCTTAATGATTTTGTCTCTAATTCGGTAATTCCTACCTATTTCGCATCACAACTTGACAATGTACATTTAAACTAAAAACCCTAGACAACTGAAGACAGGTACCTAGATAAACGACAATCGATTCCCCCAACAATCTAGCCCCATGGTGCAGAACTTACGTGATCGAATACAATTCGTACCCAACTATCTGGTATGCATGGAAACGCTGCCATTTTCATGCAAGCCGGCCAGTACGTACGAACTGGGATCCAAGTTAAGCCATGTATGCAAGCTTGCATTATTGCAGTTGCGCATGCAGACATATAAATACATGTTCTACATATTAGATCGATATATGAATTGGTTTCCATCAAAAGTAGAGACTGTAGAGGCACCATGTTATATCCGCAGCCTTCCTTGAACCTTTCTGCTCAGTTTCTACACGAAAGACAAACTAGGATTCGACACGCATGCTGCACGCTATAGCTAAGAATAGCTTGAGCCCATGAAATTCATTTGGAAAGGAAACAACATTAGCCATCAATTAGAGATTATCTTTTGGCAAATCTGTTCCATTACGCCACTGCTTCGTTGCTTCGTGATACTCATTCGGACAGTGCATGTATGCCATAAACTTTTGAATTTGTCCTATATGTGAAGAAAAATTAGGCATCTAAAGAAACTTGCATGTTCTCGGTCAATATATACAAGTCATCGATCATTCCTTATGAAAACAAGTTCAATGATAGTTATTCCAACTCGTGATTGTTATCGTCTCGCATTTATTGCATAAATTATATTTTGTTTCATACTTTAGATTATTTAAGACTTTGGATTTGATTAATTTATTTTTTTGGATCTGATTAATTTATTATTGTAGTGTATATGTCGACACAAACAACTAATTATTCAATACAAGTGCATTGAGACTAAAAGGAGAGGGATCCACAATAAAAATAAAATCTTTTTGCAAGCGTATATCTTTCTTACATTCAACATTTATTCATTTAATGAATTAAATAAGATATGAGATTCATTCTAATTCAAGAATTCAAATGTAGATAAGAGATAGTGTCCGAACAAAATATACGTGATATCTCATGTACTCAAAATAGGAGCTATGCATGAGCTACCATGGAAGAGAAATTCTTGCGTAGGGGCACCCGCACTATGTAGCGGTGCTGCCCTCCAATCAGAAGAAAGAAATTTATTCATCTTTTTCGAAACTGCCCCTGATTTTTAATGTGAAATACCCAAAATACCCCCCATGCTTGGGCACTGATTGGGCCGCCGCACTGCCACGTAGTGCGGGTGCCGTACGGAAGTCTCTCTCACCATGGAAACACGTGGGTACAATTTTTGCCACATTCAAGAATGTTACATTCAGATCTAGCCAACGGCAACAACTTCTCAAAATTTCGTATTCGGAAGAAAGCTGTTTGAGTTGTTCCAAGCTTAAGCACTTAAATTTGGGTTAGCGATCCACCCTACTGATCAAAACTTATGGCTCTCGGCTTGCCCTCACTTCTCGCACCCCGGCAAAACCCGACAGTGGAGAACCTGTGCTAGCTAATACTCCCAAAACCATAACTGGTACCACGATCTCCAGCTTGCTCCTGCAATACGTTCGTACCATATGGCATGCTTTGTGGGGTAAAAGAAGCTGATTAATGGGCAGCATCATTTGCCATAATGCTCATGTTCTTCAATTAAGGACCACTTTGGTGGGTGAGATCAAAACCTCACTCACATGACCAAGCTTGCATCGTATATTACACATAACTTTGAGTTATCAATTCCTATCTTTAGCCTTTCGATCAGTTCATTTCATGGGCCAGCTGCACCTTTTTGGTTCTAATTACATAGCTGTCCTAGGTTCGTGGTCCTCACTATGGAGGGTTGATATTGATGGGATCCCGCTAAACCAGTTTGATCAGATGGCTATAGTTCATTGATTGAGCTAGCTAGCAAGGTGCGTACTTCGTTATTAGACATTTGATGGTCCAACTAATAATGGACCACCCATTCAAGGCTTAATCTGTCCCTCAGCTTTGCCGAATCTGGGACCATATTTCTGATGTTGATATATTGTTCTTGAAAATAAGAGATAAATCGAATTAGGGCAACTACAGTTGGGCCGTTTGGGCGACTATGTATCCAGGTCTTAAAATATTAAGAGGCAAGGACTGTGGCATGGAGGGCCACATTACAGGGCCTTTGCGGCTCTCTGAAACTCCTCTACATTTTTAGGCCCAAAATGTTGATTAGTTTTTTCGGGTCAATGGACTGCGGTAACCAAAATCAACCATCCTCTTTGTCTCCAAGACTCCAATGGAGAACTTTTTATGTCTAAAATACTTGAACATGGTATTTCTGCCTCACTATAGATTTTTAGTATTGTTATATCAGTATTCAATAAGCAAACATCTGAACCAAGTCTTATGGTTAAATTTTCAAAAACTCAAATTTTGCCCCTACTTTATTAAAGCTCTATAAGGAGCTAATATAATATAAAAAGGATGGACAATTGAAAAATATGAAAAATTCAAAAATCAAAAGAAAGGATGAGAACGTGCTATTTCAGGGACGGAACCAGGAATTTAAGTTAAAGGGGCTAAATTTCCCTTATGTTGCCAAATTCTTCTCCAAGTTCATTCTTTTTTTGTTTTGCTGCGCATGTATAATATGAATATGGCTCTGAAATAACCATGGATTATGATCTGGTGGTGAAACTAAAGGAAGAGGAGCCAGAAATAGCCATAGCAAAAAAGAATGATATCGAGTCATTGATTAGACTTTTAAGATTCTAATACCATAAAAAAAAATATGATATATATAGGTGAAATTTGGATGTGAAATGTTGTGAAGGTTCTCAATACAGCTCATTACAAGAGTTGTAAAGACACAATGAGAGTTAAAGATAACCTCGCCAACTTGATATATATAAGAAACAGAAGCATACTTGCATTTATCTTCATGTAGAATGTGCAACGCTTATTAACAAAACTTATTAAGATTGTAATAGAGAAGATACTAGTAGACTTTGATAATAAGTTGTATAATTGGTCATTATCTATTAGATTTTTTTTTTCAAAAAAAAAATTTGGGGGGTGCTGCAGCACATCCCAACACCCCCTTAGTTCCGTGCCTGTGCTATTTCTCAAAATCTCAACTGCAACTATAGTTTTTCCTTTGTTTTTCTTTTCTTCGTTGAATTTTAGTTTGAAATAGAAAACAAATTATCCAACTAAAAAATAGGAAATAAAAAAACAAATTTACATATATGTGAGCATGCATGTGTAAAGAATTTATGCTAATATTGAAGATAATTTGTCAAACATTAAGCACCGAGAAATATTGTCTCTAGAGACCTTAGAAGCAGCAATGCAGTTCTAAACATATAGGAAAACCATAAAAATTAGGCATAATTGCCAAAATACTCCCTAAATTTAGTTATAATTGTCAACTTGCACCCAAATTTGCAATTCCGAAAATTAACCTTTTGAACTTAGCCAAGTATCCCCTCCATTAATTCTAAAAGTTTTATACATGTGATGTTTTATATTAGATAAGAAATTGTCTAATTATCACTTTTAGATAAAAAAAATAAACTAAAAAGCGGGAGTAAAGCGATATGTTTTAAAAACATTTAACACTATTGATTTCGAAATTCTAAATTACAAGGTATCTAACCCCATTTAATTACAATTCATTTAAGAAAAATTTAAATTAGATGGTTTCTAACTTTATTATTGTTTTAAATGAGAATGCCATGTATAGAAATTCATTGAGTTTATAATTATAGAATAATATAAGGAACATATGATTATGATTATGATTATGATTATGATTATTATGATTATTATTATTATTATTATTATTATTATTGTTATTGTTATTGTTATTGTTGTTGTTGTTGTTGTTGTTGTTGTTGTTGTTGTTGTTGTTGTTATTATTATTATTATTATTATTGTTGTTGTTGTTGTTGTTGTTATTATTATTATTATTATTATTATTATTATTGTTGTTGTTGTTGTTGTTGTTATTATTATTATTATTATTGTTATTGTTGTTGTTGTTGTTGTTCTTATTATTATTGTTGTTGTTGTTGTTGTTGTTGTTGTTGTTGCTGTTATTGTTGTTGTTGTTGTTGTTGTTGTTATTATTGTTGTTGTTATTATTGTTGTTGTTGTTATTATTATTATTTATTATTATTATTATTATTATTATTATTATTGTTATTGTTGTTGTTATTATTATTATTATTGTTGTTATTATTATTATTATTATTATTATTATTATTGTTGTTGTTGTTGTTATTATTGTTGTTGTTATTATTATTATTATTATTATTGTTGTTGTTGTTGTTGTTGTTATTGTTGTTGTTGTTGTTGTTATTATTATTATTATTATTATTATTGTTGTTGTTGTTGTTGTTATTGTTGTTGTTGTTATTATTATTATTATTGTTGTTGTTGTTGTTATTATTATTATTATTATTATTATTGTTGTTGTTGTTGTTGTTGTTGTTGTTATTATTATTATTATTATTATTATTGTTGTTGTTGTTGTTGTTGTTGTTGTTATTATTATTATTTTTTTTTTCTTTTAATACATAAATGTCCATTTTGGTCATTTAACCTACCTATAAAATCTGATTTGAAATATAAAATAATAGGGATGTGTATTAAGTAGTTTGGAATGTGTATTTAAAATTTCTCAAACTATTATGCTTAATATGGGTATATTAAGGGTATGTGAACACCAAACTCATACCGACAATAAAAACAAGAAGTAACCTTAGCAAACAACCTATACTCTACAAGTTAGACCTTAGGCCCTTCGAATAAGTTGCATAGAGACCAAATGTATGTGAGACATCAATCATATGAGGCATATCTAGGTCATGTTTTGTCTAGGAGATCTTTCCTTCTTGTAACTAGACAGACCTGGTTTTATATATAGACGGTCTGAGTTGGACATTTTCAAGGCTTTTGAGTTTTGAGAGAAGAACTTAGATCGAACCGATAGATTTGGGACGATTTGGGTCTATATTTTGGGTTTTCAGGCCAAACGTCTAGGTCTATCTCCATCAACCAAAGCTATGGAAACCTCCCCACCACAGATATCAATACCTCGCAAAAAACTGCGACCCGATGCCTCCACAAGTCCACATCCACCAAAATTAGTGAAAAATAGAAAAAGTAAACCTAGGCCTACAAAGTTCACCTTTGGTAGAAGCAACATGGAAAATTTCAGAGATGGCTAGGTTTTTTTTAATAATATGATTACCAATGTAGAAACTTCAACCTTCCATGTAAACTAATAAGGGAAAATGGTCTGTATAATACCCCGCTTTTACTTCCTTATAACTTTTGGTATCTGAACAAAAAAAAATATCAATACGGTACCTGAGGTTCTCAACCTGACCAAATATAGGTACCTAAAGCCGTTAGCTCTGTTATGAAGGTTGCCAGGTGGCAATTTTTGAAGGGTATTTTTGTCATTTCATGCCTTAATATATATATATATATATATATATATATTTTCCCCTCTAAGCATCTCTCTCTCTCTCTCTCTCTCTCTCTCTCTCTCGTCCTGTAGCCTTGAACCCGAAAGCCCCAAGCTTGAACTACAAGAACAAGAAGAAGAAGAGTAGTCTATGGACAAAAGAAAATGATAGAATTCTGGTGGTGGGGGAGACGGCAGAGGTGGCGGTGGAGGTGGAGATGGAGGAGGTGGTGGCAAGGTCATTGAATTTGTGGCAATATCAATTAATTTGAATAATGGTTGAAGATGGGGGTGGTGATGAAGGAGATGGTGCTGATGAGGATCTGTAGCTCTTGGGCGATGAACATCGATGGCTGCAAGCACGCCGCTGTCGCCCATTCTCTCCCACCCACAACCTGGATCCGACCAGGATTTTGATGCTATGGCCACTTTCCGGTCCAGCTGTAACATCCCGACCCGAATTAATAAAAAATAATCAGAATTTGTGATGAATTGGAATTGTTCTTACAACTATCTAAATCTTATAAACACCAATTGAAAAACTATAACCACACTATTGTCTAGATCTCAGCAGATAGACTAAGATTGATACCTTTCCATCAGCACCATCAAATATCATCATAATCGTATTCAGAGAAGACAAAATGTCGGGAAAACTGGCTTCCAGAGATCTTTTAATCTCCTGCCCTGACGCCCTTGAATTGAAAATGTAAGAGTGATAGCAACCTTTATCTTCTACCTACGGACTTAAAAACTAGCTCCCCACTTGAAGAAGATTAGAGATGATGTTAAAGTGGTGAGGTGTAATCGAAAAAGAGACAAGACTGATGAGTGAGAGGAGTATGTGTTTGGGTGATGCCTCCGTGAAAGAATAGAGATGAGATTCAGTCTTCCCCCAAGCGAGAGGAAGCTTCTGGTTCTCCCTTCTTGTCCTCTCCCTCTTTCCTTTTCTTTCTTTTTCTTTTTGCCTCCCGAAGACTCTCGACCTTTCCCTTTCTCTCCAGATTTGCTACGTGTCAACAAGAAATGTAATAGCACATGTAGGCTTAGAGACCTACATATATTTGTTATTTAAAGAAATATATAACTCATGTAACTTTCTTTGATTACACAGATAAAATCAATAATAATCAATTTCTTGATTTACTAGAAGTAAGTCAAGTAACTAATTTATATTTATTCTTTTATTAACTTCTCAATACTGGGTATTACACCAGCCCAGCACCACCGAAGGAAATTCTAGAGGTTGTTGAAATTTGGGGCATGGAGAACTTAGAGGTTGTTGATTCAAAGGAAATTCTATAACTGGGTCTTTGCAATAATTTGAAGGTTCTGAATCTTGGGTTTAATAAGATTCATGGTGAGATACCGATCTTAGACTCTGTGAATTTAGAGATCTTGAATTTAGCTGGGAACTTGGTGAACGGCTCCGTTCTGGGTTTCGTTGGCAGCTTGAAGAGGGCCTGCTCGTAATGAAAGTGTATGGCTCCTAAAAGAAACATAGATCGAGATCTATGTTTTCTATAATTGTTTGTTCATTAGTGACTTAGTTCATTGGCAGGGTAATACTTGTTGGTTGATTTGCTTATGTCCAACTATCCATTATGATATCTCTCAATTGTGATTCTTGAATTGGGGAAGAAAACCCAGAAAACAAAAGGGGGAAAGAAGCTCAGAAAGATAAGAAAGAGGTTTGGAATTTTGATGATTGGGGTTGGCCTTTATAAGATGTGTATGGATTCTCACTCTCTCTTGACTGAAACTTGCAGAAGATGGTTCAACCTTTATTGTTAGTGCTGGTACTCAAGGATAATTGAAATGAAGAATAAGCAAGAAAGAAGAACTGATAAGCAAGGAGGAAGTAACGATGAAAATTCTTCTTCATTCCTGTAAAAATAAAAATAAAATAAAATAAAAAATTTATTATATGAAAAAGAAGAACTAAGAAAAAAAAAAGAGTAAAGGGCAAAGTCATCATTTTAAGTTTAAAATTGCCACCTGGCAACTTCCGTAACGGAGCTAATGCCTTCAGGTACTATATTCAGTCGAGTTGAGAACCTCAGGTACCGTATTGATATTTTTTTTTGTTCAGGTACCAAAAGTTATAAGGAGGCAAAAGCGGGGTACCGTACAGACCATTTTCCCAACTAATAAATAAGAAAATACATGAAGAAGTTGGAGTTGAAATTAGGGTTTCTAATCATTCATTATATTTATAAATTTTTGACTTCAAGCAGAGAGCTAAATAGCCAATAGGAATAGTCTAAACCATGAAAACGAGGTTGCGAAAGAGAAATATAAGTATCAAACTGCTAGCTAGGCAAACTAGTTGAGTATTGCACCCTGTGGCGACAGTTTGTAGTTTGTACTTTTATTTATTTACTTCTTTTTATTGGTGGTGAATTAGTCATCCGCAAAGGTACATTCATTTTTATTTTATTTTTTATGGGAGGCTTTGTCAGGAAATGTATGTCTATTTTATATCTGTTATGGGAACTTTTTCAACAAAGTTTCATTGGCAAAAGTGTGTCTCTTTTATTTAAATAATTTTTTTATGGGAGTCTCTTATTGATGAACACTTCATTGACAAAGGCGCATGCCCTTTTATTTCATTTTTATTGGAGTCTTTTATCAACAAGTGCTTCATCAATAATTTATAGGAATCTCAAATGTGTCCGACACAATCAAAGTTATTGATAATTTACCATAGAAAGTTATTTTTTTAACATGTATAAGACACAATCAATATTTGACAAGTGTCAAAATGTAACACGTGGACAAATATTAGAGAGATTACATACGTGTTAATGATAATTTGTGAAAACCTCAAATATATCAAACACAATCAAACTTATTGATAATTTACCATTGAAATTTAGTTCTTTAATGTGTCAGTTATAACCAACATTTGACAAGTGTCAAAATATAATATGTGGACAATATTAGAGGGATTACATACGCGTTATTGATAATATAAATCTAAACTCTATCAGACATAATTAAAGTTATTGATAATTTACCATTGAAAGTTATTTCTTTAATGTGTTAGATACAATCAACATTTGACAAATGCCAAAATAGAATATGTGGACAAATATTAGAGGATTACATACGGTCATATGTGTTATTGATAATAGAAACTTGAACTTTGTCAGACACAATCAAAGTTATTGATAATTCACCATTGAAAGTTATTTCTTTAACATGTCAGACACAATCAACATTTGACAAGTGTAAAATGTAACACGTGGACAAATATTAGAGGGATTACATACGTGTTTTTGTTAATTTGAAGAAACCTCAAATCCAAAAAAACATGGTTCTGTAAAAGTAAATGGAGATTGGAATTGGTCTACTCATTTCATTCATAACCCCTTTATATAGGGATAGGATTACAACGGTAATATCATTTACATTGATGATACTAAATGTTGATTGAGCTGTGATTTGTAATTGCTTGATTCCCTCTTCGTCTGTTTCTTTGACGCAGGCACATAATGTGCTTTTACTTTAACACTCCCCCTTGTGCCAAGTCAAAGACGAAATGGTGCATGGGTTGTTGCCTCACTAAAAACCTTGCCAAGTAACAATAAAAACCCTGTGGGACAAAAATAAAACTTGGTCGAAGGAAAAGAGCACAACGCACCTTCTACATTTGAGAATGACATGTGTGTGTTAGACTCCCCCTGACGTCTACACCTCCCCCTGATCATTACATTAATCAAGTGAGCTTGGAAAGTCTTCGCATTCCTATGTTTTTCACATGTTTCTCAAATGTGGCCTTAGGCAGTGATTTGGTGAACAAATCTGCCATATTCTCCTCAGACCTTACTTGATTCACTTGAATCTTGAGGAGGGTCTGTTGTTACTGATTGTAGAACAACTTTGGCGATATGTGTTTTGTGTTATCACCCTTAATACAACCTAGCTTCATCTATTCGATGCAAGCTGCATTGTGTTCATAAATGCAAGTAGGCTCTTCAGTGGTAGAACTCAAACCACTAATCCCTTGAATATGTGCAATGATAGTTCTTAACCATACACACTCACAAACCGCCTCATGTACAACAACAATGATCTCTGAGTGGTTCGAGGAGGTAGCCACAGGGGTTTGCTTGGTTGATCTCCAAGATATCGCCGTGTTCCCATTGGTAAATACATAACCAGTTTGGGAACGATCTTTATGTGGGTCAGAGACGTACCCAGTGTCAGCAAAACCGACCAAAACGTCATTTGGCGTTTTAGTGTAGGGAGTGGCGCTTTCACCATCAACATTTCCTTTAGGGATTGCAGTTCCATCTGCGGTCCCTCTTGTCTCTCTGTAGGGAAAGAACAGTCCCAAGTCAATGGTTCCTTTTAGGTATCAAAAATGTTCTTGATACCATTCCAATGACGCTGCGTTGGCGCTGAGCTAAATCTATCTAACAATTTCACTGAGAATGCAATGTCTGGTCGAGCAAATTGGGCTAAGTACAATAATGCGCCTATTGCACTTAGATAGGGAATTTCAGCTCCCAACACTTGTTCGTCATCTTCCTTTGGACGAAATGGTTCTTTCCTTGCATCCAAACTTCGACCGATCATGGGAGTGCTAGCAGGATGTGCTTTGTCCATGTTATATCGCCTGACTTTTGGACATAAGCAGATTGGTGGATTAATATTCCACAAACTCGGTGTTCTAGTTCAAGGCCTAGATAGAATCGAGTTTTCCCAAGATCTTTCATCTCAAATTCGGATTTCAAGTAGCTCGCGGTTTCTCTTATTTCATCAAGAGTACCAGTTATGACATATACTACTACAATTGCAAATCCGGAACTTGTTTTCTTTATGAATACGCAGGGGCATAATTCATCGTTCTTATATCCCTTCCCAATCGAGTAGTCACTTAGACGGGTATACCACATCCGCCTGGATTGTTTTAATCCGTAAAGTGAGCGTTTCAACCTAGTTGCAAACGCACTCCGTGGTTTAGAGTCACTTGGCTTGGGTAATGTAAGGCCATCAGGCACTTTCTTATATATCTCTGAATCTAGATCCCCATAGAGATATGCAGTAACCACATTCATGAGCTGCATTTCCAGTCCTTCGGAAATTACTAAGCTAACTAAGTAGCGGAACGTTATAACGTCCATTACGGGAGAGTATGTCTCTTCGTAGTCAATTCCAGGGCGTTGTGAGAAACCTTGCGCCACAAGGCAAGCCTTGTACCTTAGGACTTCATTCTTCTCATTATGCTTTCTGACAAAGGTCCATTTATGTCCTACAGGCTTTACACTTGGTGCGGTTAGCACTACCGGACCAAATATCTGTCTCTTTGTCAGAGAATCTAATTCTACCTGGATTGATTCATTCCATTTAGGCCAATCTGCTCTTTGTTGACATTTTTCAACAGAGCGTGGTTCGATATCATCGTGCTCTATGATTCCTTGAGCAACAATATATATCATCAATGTGTACGGAAGATCTTTCTATCAACTCATACGCACTCTCGTAATCCTTTGAGATTTCTTTGTTCTCTGGAATCATTTCAAACATCGGAGCGTCCTCCAGTATTGATTCATGGACATAACTATAATCAGAGATAATCTCATGAGAGGGATTCTATACATTGATGATTGGTTTGTGCCTTACTCACCCTCTTCTTCCTTGGGTTAGTGTCAATCGAACCAAGTGACCTCCCCCTCTTCCTTGGGGAGCCACGGCCTCAACCACACCTCCACTAAGTGCGGTTGCAGTGCCTCTATCTGCGGCACCGTGCCCCTTGTTGGGGACTTCTAACCTTGCAGGCACATTTGCAGCTGGTATATGTGATCTCGTCACTTTTGCGATATCAGTAAACGTATCAGGCATCGAATCTGCTACGTTCTGAAGATCGATTATTCTTTTCACTTCACTTTCACTTTATGAAGTGCGGGGATCAAGATGAGACAGAGTGAGGACAAACCACGACAATTCCTGTCGTTCCCTTAGAAAATCATTTTTCCTATCTCCCCCTAACGACGGGAAGACTGTCTCATCAAAGTGACAATCCGCAAATCTAGCGGTAGAGAGATTGCCTGTCAAGGGTTCCAAATAGCGGATAATTGTTGGGGATTCGTATCCAACATAAATACTTAATTGTCTCTGAGGACCCATTATGGTGCGCTGTGGGGGCGCAATAGGCACATATACTGCGCAACCAAATATGCGTAAGTGTGAAATGTCAGGCTCATATCCAGTTACCAACTGGTACGCAGAAAATGGTTGGCTAGCAGTGGGTCTGAAATGAATAAGTAGGGCTGCGTGCAATATTGCGTAACCCCATGCAGATATAGGCAGGTTGGTGCGCATAACCAATGCCCTAGCCACCATCTGTAGCCTTTTGATGGTGGCTTATGCGAGACCATTTTGTGTATGCACATGGGGTACAGGATGCTCTACATCGATCTAAATAGATATGCAATAATCATCAAATGCTTTTGATGTAAACTCTCCAGCATTATCAAGCCTTATAAACTTGATAGGGTGATCAGGGTGGTGAGCTCTTAAACGTATAATCTGTACTAGGAGTATTGCAGCATTTCTTGTGGACAATAAAACGACATGTGACCAGATTGTCAAAGCATCCACCAGAACCATAAAGTACTTGAATGGTCCGTATTATGGATGGATAGGTCCACAGACATTTCTTTGTATCCTTTGTAAGAATGGAATGTTTTGTTTTGTATCTTTAGCATAGGAAGGTCTCGATCCTATTTTTGCTAAAGAGCAGGCTTTGCAAAACTAGTGATATGCCTTTGAAATAGTCAATGAGGCATAATGGGAGGGAGGTAGTGCTTCTGGTACTTCAGAAGGCAATGACTGCATTTGAGCAATACTAGAACCGACACCTTGCAGTGTGGCGGATTTTTCTCCCATTTTTCACTCGAAAGAAGGGATGTCCATGTGAGTTCTTTAAAAATACGGATCATCATGTCACGACCTCGGTGCCATAGGCGGTCATGCAAAAGCCTGTATGAGTCAGTGTCCCACATTTCATTGTTGGTGACAGTATAGGATTCAATGATCCGAATCATAGTGAGGTACAGTCCACTAAATTGACTCATAAGTTTCTCTAAGATGTGTTTCCTTCCACAGTCATTAGATGTAATATCAAGGTATTCAGTTCCATTCTCACGGTGTGTTTTTACATGATAACCGTTGGCACAAATTGCTTTGAAACATTAACAAGGTTCGATTAGCTCTTGGTGCATACAGAGCGTCTTTGACTTTAAATATATCTCAGATTCTTTAGAGTAATTCTATTTTAGTAGAATGATAATCTTTTCATTCTAGTAATAATTTTTCTCTAGATGTATTGCTTTACATCTTTATATTGCAATTTCAAACCATGTAAATATGTGTATAGTAAATAAATTTGAATAAATTCAGTGCTTAAGAATAAAATTCAAAATTTATTAATGAGCCAATGATAATCAAATCAAGGTCTTGTTCTAATTCATCAAACCATTATTGAAATAAACTTTAAGACCAAGTAATAGTCTAATTAAGAATGAGGCATTATGCCTTCACAACTGTTTTTTTTTTTTTTGAAAGCAGCAGAAAAGAAGAAAAAGTTTTTCTTCTTTAGGGTTTTGGGTTTTTTTTTTCGACGGAAATAAACTAGAAAACTAGACTTTTTTCTTGGCTATTCGCTCTGAGCGTGCTGATAACGTGTAAAAGTAAATGGAGATTGGAATTGGTCTACTCATTTCATTCATAACCCCTTTATATAGGGATAGGATTACAACGGTAATATCATTTACATTGATGATACTAAATGCTGATTGAGCTGTGATTTGTAATTGCTTGATTCCCCCTTCGTCTGTTTATTTGACGAAGGCACATAATGTGCTTTTACTTTAACAGGTTCTATATAAACTTCTTCCATTAGGTCTTATGTGCATTGAAAATCTTCTTGATGTCTGTATGCATAATAATAACCTTTGTTGCAACTACTCTTCTGCAATTTGATTTTAAATCCAAAGTATTTATCTCTTTATATTGTTAAATTTTATGAAGCACAAGCTTCAAAAAGTTCTTGTGAGGATCGCTCTAAGTTTGTAAAATGAATCGAATCAACGATTTATTAGACATAAAGATAGGGGCATGCGTCAATTTTCCTTTGTTGAAAGGCTGAAAGGGTGGAAAATCGAGGTCAGACAAAGACAAAATAATCAGACGTTTGACTCGGTAAGTTCTAATTTGAATTTTTTTTTTTTTAAAATTTAGATCCCATTGAACTCAAGCTTTCTTACAGAAATTATATATATGATTACAAATTCTCTACTTTAGTTTTTGGGCTAAATACTGTTTAGTACCATGTGGTTTGTGCCCAACATCAATTCAGTCCCTAGCCTTTCAATTTCATCAAAAACACCCCTGCGTTATCAAATCTCGTCAAATAGATCCTTTCGTCATTCCTCCATCAACTGCAGCCATTAACTCGCTGACGTGGTGTGCCATGTCAACAAAATGGGGCCCACATAGAAATCAAGTTACCAAAATGACCCTTGCTCTTTAATGTCTTATTCTAACTCCCTCGCCATTCTCTCCCATCTTTTCTTCTCTTCTTCTTCGTTTCTGCTCAGGCTCGGAGATGGCCGCTCAGCCCACCTTCGTCGTTCCCCACCAATAGTCTGCGGCGCGACCTCATTTGTAAAGCCACCCAAATCATCCTCGTTTGCTTTGTCTTCGATCCTAAAATCCCTAAACGCCGACGCCGACCTCGTCCAACTACTCCTCTCTGGCAAGGACAGCTCTCAGATTTCTGGGACCAAGTCGAAGTTGCACCGCCGTTGTTAGCTTCCTTGCGGCGGAGTGAAGCGGAGCCCGGTCCTCCCTTCTTTGAACTAGCAGCGATGACGGTTGGAAGAAACTTGAAAGCTTCTCGGGGTTTTCGGCATATTTTTCTACTCCGGCCACGGCTGCAAGCTAGACTGGTGGCGCTAGCTTCGTCTTGGCGAGGTGAAGAAGCTATAGTACCTTCTTGTCCATCTGTCAACTTGGGAGAGAGAATCGAAGAGGAGAAGATGGTTGAGTTTTCCAGTGAATTTCCATGTTTTCCAGCAACATTTGGTTTCAACTCAGGTTCAAACTTATTTCCCTTTCCGAGCTCTACCTCGCTATATACTTGAATTTAAGTTTGCAGGAGATTAGCAGAAATTGAAATTTTGGAGTTACTGAACCACCGTGGTTCACTGTTTATGATGGTGGTTTTGGTCTTCCTTGACCAATTTCCGACCATGACATGATACAGTGAGTAGAAATTGATGATTTGATGTTTCTGGAATCGTTGAAGTTGTAGAATTGGATATGCAAAGTTAGGTTGCAGACGTTTTGGGTTTTCTGGATATTACTGAGCCATTTGGTTTGATATTCATGTTGGTTTGATTTTATGGATATTACGGAGACGGTGGAGCTCGCAGCCACCAGCGGTTGCCAAGGGAGATTCTTGAACTTATCAGAGACTGACCGTCCATGTATGCATAACTTGGATTGCCGAATTGAGAACTGAATCCCAAAATCTTGTCGAGACTTTGTTAATTGAGAGAGAATGGAAGGAGAGAAGAAACCGGAGAAACAGAAATAAGTGGTGATGATGATGGAGATTGAAATTAACTTATTTTAATACTAGGGTCATTTTGGTAACTTGATTTCTATGTGTGCCCCACTTTTGTTGACATGGCACGCCACGTCAGCGAGTTAACGGCTTCAGTTGATGGAGGAATGACGGAAAGATCTATTTGACGAGATTTGATAATGCATGGGTGTTTTTGATGAAATTGAAAAAGGCGAGGGACTGAATTGATGTTTAGAGTTTAGGGTCAAACCACATGGTACTAAACAGTATTTAACCCTTACTTTTTCATGAAAACACTAAAGTTCAATAACTTTTAAGTACGGAAATTAAGGTCAATATAATATTCTATGAATATTAATTAAAACTGAAATGTTCCTTGCTGTATGTCCATCACGGAAAACTAAAGAAAGCTTTTCGTTTATGTATAGACTATAGAGGTGGTAGGTTTTATCCTCGATGAAGATCCAACGGTGAGTTAGTTCATATAATTTAGAACTCTATCTGATATATAAATTCAACCTTATTCACTTTTTTTTAATTAATATTTATTTCTTTTCTTTTTTTAGGCTGTGAAATTCGAAAAGAGAGACAACATCTTTAGCAAGGAAGAATCTAATAACAAAAGAATCAAGATGGAGGGGAAAGAAATTACAACAGAAGAAATTGAGGATTTTCAATATCCATGATGGCAATGAGCTAACTATTAATGATATTCCAATCCGCGCAGACTTTGATGAACTTGTGGATAATTTACTTGATCTCCGAAGTGGACAACAATAGATTGAGTACATGTGTCCCAAAATTTGCAAAGAATTGATCACAAGTGTATCAGTCACAAGGAGTTTTCAAATGTATATTTCTTTATAATTAATTTCAATGACAATGAACTAACTACTGATAATATTCCAATCTGCGAAGGCTTGGATGAACTTGTGGATAATTTGATTGATCTCCGAAGTGGACAACAATAGATTGAGTACATGTGCCCCAAAATTTGCACAGAAATTGATCACAATTGTATCAGTTACAGGGAGTTTTCAATTGTATATATCTCTCTAATTAATTTCAATCTTGCATTTAGATGCATGTATTTTAAAGTTCAAGACAATCTCCACCTCCTCAAATGTTTAATGTTATATTCAATTTCAGTTTTTATATTTAGATGCGTAATATAATCTATATATACCATATTTAAAAGAAAAAACAGAAGGAAAATTACAATTTTCCTCATGAGTGTCATTATTATGCCCATATTTCAAATATAAGCCCATATTTCAAATTCTTTTAGGGGCAATTTTACCCTTGAGAAATTTTATTCATACACATTTAAATACTAAATACACATTCCTTTTTTCATACACTCAAAATCAAATTTTATGAATACGTTAAATTACCAAAACAAACATTTATATCAAAAATAAAAAACATAGTAGAGTTTCAGGAATGGAGTTGTTGCAATGGGGTATCAATGAATTCAACCATCCACAAGACCAACACAACAATGAATCTAATTAAATTTTAATAGGAGGAGAACCCTTCTCATCCATTCATACTCATTCTGAGCACCTAAAAAAAAAACAATGAATCTAATGAATGAACACAATTGATGATTCTACTGCTGCTAGGTACAGACTAATGACCTCGTGTAGTTAGACCATATATGAACTAGAACGAGCTTATTGCTTGTATAGATCTCGTTGCGGTCTTCATCGTAGAAGAGAGCAGTAATATCTTCCAATGTCATGCAATGATTCTCAATTAATTCAAAATGCATGGGATTGAGCATTCCTATCAATTACTTTAATTAATCATTTGTTCATAATCCATCTAATAAGTCATATAGTCTGTTCTTATCGAGGCATTTTTTATATTTTTTTATATTTAAAGTTAGAGAAGTTTTAAATACACACCCCTAATTACTTAATACACACTCCTTACTCAATACACCAACCATTTAATTACTCATTCTAATATTTTACTAAATACACAACCCAAATTACCTAAAATATCCTTAACCCAAAAAACCATGAAATACACTATTATTTAACTACATTAAGGCTACTATTTAATTTGATTAGTAATTTAGTATATATTAACATATTAGTATTTTATAATTGACCATATTAATTACTTGTGTTAGTTATTGAGAAATCCATAAGGAATTATTATTGTTCCCTTCAAATAGATGCTTAGAAATAGGTTTTGTATTATTTAAGTTCTCATCCTCCAAACACCGTATTGATCAAGTATAAAATGTTGAGTCGAACATTCAACCAAGACTGTATCAATAGTTTCTCCACAATGGCGGAACTACGAAATTGTCATTGGATGGTCAAACAAATTAATAATTACAAAATTTTATACCTGTGATTTTTTTATATTAGATAATAAATTGACTAATCATAACTTTTAGAAAAAAAAAAACTAAAAGTTGGAGTAAAGCGATTTGTTTTTAAAAAATTTAATGCCATTGATTTTGTAAATGATATGGTTTCTCACCCCATTTAATTACAATTTATTTAAGGAAAATTTAAATTAGATGGTTTGTAACTTTATTCTTGTTTTAAATGAGGATGCATGTATAGAAATTTGTTGTGTTTATAATTATAGAATCATATAAGGAAGATATGATTATTATTATTATTATTTTTCTTCTAATATATATATGTCTATTTTAGTCATTTAATCTACCTATAAAATCTGATTTGAAATATAAAATAATATGGATGTGTATTAAGTAGTTTGGGGTGTGTATTTAAAATTTCTCTTAAAGTTAAGATGGTATATATAAAATAAGAATGTGTATTTAGTGAATATGTATGGGGTATTGTGAATGAGGATAATTTAGAAAGTTTAGGGTTGTGTTTATAGTAAAATGTTAAAATAAAAAAGTTAATAGGTGGTGTATTAAGTATGAAATGTGTATCTAATATTTAGCAATGTGTGAATAAAACTTCTCTTTACCCTTTAATTATCAAAAAGTTTCTCATAAATGCTTCTTATATTTATTTTTATCTCTGCACATATCAGGTTGTGGTAGGCGATCAGAAAGACCAAAAAGGTAAGGGTATGAAGATCCCTGCTTTGTATTACTTTGTAGTTTTTATAAAAGTTAAGGAGGTGAACAAGATGAGAGGAGGAAATTAGACAAACTTTTTGGATTTAGTATTGGTTCTTTTGCATAATGGTTCTGATAGAGATGCTACTCACAAGTCCACAAAGCTACTTTTGGAGAATGACAAAAGCCGTAGAGCTAGATTTCACTTGGTGGTTTCAACGCCGGTAGCGCTCACGGTTACATTTTCATAATTAAAGAGTTATCAATACTGAGATTCTCTCGCTCTCTCTCTCCTTATGCTCTGCTAGGGTTAAGGTTTTGTGATTGAATTGTGCGACGCTCCTCTTGATTTCATGGCCGCTGCGATTGCTTCCATGACTGCTAGACTTGCGACTAGGCTGTCGCTCAAGGATGGCGAAGAGCCAGTGGACCTAGGCAACCTTCGGATACAGGGGAAAGAATTATTGGCTAGGAACTTTTACCTAGTTGGGCGGTTGAACAGTAGCCGTGCAGTGGTTCTGGATTCATTTCGGAGCGCCATTACATTTATGTGGTGACTTACGGGGACTGTTGAGGTTCAACCTCGTGTTGATTGCTTCTTGTTTACGTTCACTCATGAACGTGATATTTCCAGAGTGAAGAAGGGTGGACCTTGGGGCTTTCAGCGTGCCATGGTGCTTCTCAATAACTACGACGACTTCTCAGACATATCTGCTGTCAAGTTAGACTTTGTGTGGATTTGGGTGGAGGTGCAAGGTCCACCTCCCGGAATCTTGACTGAACCAACGATTAGGTTGGTTGGTGAAACCATTGGTGAAGTGCTGCAGGTTGATCGGACTGCTTTACTTCAAGGATCTGCACGCGTGCACCTTGTTCTTCCCATTCATGAGCCGGTTCGACTGAACCGTAGGGTTAGGGTTTCCCTAGTGGATATTCTAACTCTTCAGTTTATTTACGAGCGGTTGCTAGGTCGGTGCAGGCAATGTGCAATGATTAATCATGGAGGAGAGAGAAGCCCCGTAGAGATGGAAGAAGAAGCGGCGTCGATTGAAGGCACGGGTCAGCCTCAGACGGTGGGGCCTTCTATCCTGGCCCTTGTTTTTAGGGCCAGTGCTCAAACTATGGTGCCTCCTTCATTTTTTCCGGCTTTCAAATTACCTAATTTGTTGAAAAAAAGGACTGTCAGATCCGGTCCTTACCGGAGGAAGTGGATGAGCCCATTTAAGAAGGGACCTCTACTCAGGGCTAGCTTACTGGTGTGCGACGCCAGAAAGAGGAAGAGTTACCGGCCGATGGCAAAAAAGCCAAGCATAGTCTGGCTTTGGTTCCGGTCGGGTTACAGCCGGAGAACCTCGGCTTCGAAGTATCTTCTGAGGGGCTGTATGAAGTGTCCATCACCTCGGCTCCAAAGGTGTACAAGAAACGGGGCAGGCCCTATGGGATTTTGAACGCGACTAAGCCTTAGGCAGCCTCTGTCTATGCCTGTTTTGAATCTGGAATGTCTGCCTTTTCTGAGGGGGGTTCTAGGGGTCAACAGTTGGTGGTGGCCTCGTTGATGGAGTCTCCTTCCTGATCTGGCTAGGAGTAGTAGGACTACAAACCTTGGGGGAGAGCGGTACTGTTTTGCTTGGTCAAGTCGTACACCAAGATGGTCTTAGGCTACAAGAGTGGGCATGGCAGGGCTTCAGCTTAGGGTTTGTAGGTTAAAAGTTGCTTTTTACTTGTTTTGAACTTTAGTTTTGTTTCCTTTCGGTTTAGTTGCAATAAGCATGTCCATGCAGTTTAGTGTTGGTTACCTTGGGGTTTAGTTGCTTTTAGGTGAGCAGGTATTGTGTAATATGGGGGGATCTTGTATCCCTCAAGCTTGACCGAGTACGGTCGTATGATTTTATATCAATGGATTCGTTCCGTTACCCTAAAAAAAAAAAATTGTAAACGATTTCTCAACTCATGCTTGGAAGTTAGATATATATGTTGGCGTGAAGCTTCAAAATCTCTGTTCTCACATGGATTGATTATTTATTTCTGAATTAGTCTTGAAACTTATCATTTGTTGTAAGTTCAAGTAGGAATGTAGGATCATAGTTTCTGCATATACGTACATTTATAGATTTTGTCTAGTTTAGTTTGTATACTAATAAATTAGATTACTTTCGCTTCTGTAAGCCAAATGTGTGGAAGTAATGTGAACCAATTTATATATATATATATATATATATATATATATATATATATGGCGGTTTCACTAAGACCTCGTTTGGATGCAGAAAAGAAAAGAAGAACTATAAGTGAAAAAACCAAAATATTTAGGGGTTAAAACCCAAGGAAAGAATGGGCAAAGTGTATCACTGTAAATCTGCAAAGATATAAACAGGGAAAGCTGCAGCCACAACAGAAGGCCTCAAAACCCTTCGACGGAGTTCCTAGGCTAGTTGGCTGCTTTGGGTTCTAAATTTTCCGAAAGATCCAATCTTTTTTCTTATTTTTTTATAGAATTGATGTGTGATCTTCTTTTCCTTTCTTCTGGGATCGAAAGGGTTTTGCAAAGGTATTGTTTTGGGTCACTGGAATTGTGTAATGGCTGATGATGAGAAGCGTTGAGGCCATGAACCAACGACGCCGTTTTTGCGCAATTGTGTGAATTTCCTCCCACAATCGGTTGTCGTTGGCGTGAGGAATGTGCCAAAATGCTAATCTGAGGCCTTCTTTCATTTCTTTTTCCCCTTTCAGTTCTAATGAGTTTATTTGGTTCCTCAGAATTGCACAAAAATAAAGAAAAGATAAGATCTTTTACTGAAGTTTATTTTTTCTCATTAGTAAATTGTAGATAAAGCCACAAATTTATGCACTGAATTCATGTGAATTGAGCTCCAAAAGGCTTTGAATACCATCATTACCCAATTCTGATAATAACTTGGCCAAATACATATAGGGTTGGGCAGGCAATTTTTCAATGCATATGGCAATGACACCATTGGACCTTTCAATTTCTTCAGTGTAGAATCTTCTGTAAACTTGAACACCCTCTTCAATGGTTTTCACACCAGGGAGAACTTTCTCTAGGCTCTCTGCTTTCAACATATCGGAGAAGGAACCATACGATCGGACTTCCTTAACCTCGACAATCAGGCATTTGTTGAAGAGGATCAGTGCTCCAGATCCGATTCGACTATAGGGACCAACGTTGCACCTTCCTTCGACTGTCTTTAGGCCGTCTTTGATTTGTGTGAAAAAGGGCTCCTGAACATGGAGTTCAAAGTCCACAGACTTGAGAGTGTTTAGTAATTGTGAACTCTGATCCCAATTATCTGTCCCTGAAATGGCATTAGAATTGATGGATTCATATAGGGCTAGTGCTAGTTGCTTGTATAAAGGATATGGGGGTTCTCCCTTTGTAGAATTGGTGCCGATTTTCGGGTTGTTGAGGAGGCAGAAGTCAGTGGGCAAGGCTAGATCGATATCCTGGGTACCCTTTATGTGAGATTCAAGGGTGAACTTCAACAGCTCTTCCATGCACTCTTTCACTTTGGGTTCAACCATTTTTATTGCTGGGTTACAAATGTGAAAAAGCTCACGTACCTCTGTAGGACCAATCAAATACCATAACTAACCCCAACTTTTAATTACTAAACTAACCTTGATTCTCTAACACAGATGGCACACACATGTTGTGCAATATTTAGACGATGATTGTTCTCTCTCCAGCAGAATTAGCATGAATCAGTAGGTACATCCGCACATGCATGAACTCTGTGTTTGTTTCTGATCGAAACTTGATAAACTTTGATGAGATATGAACTCTTACTATCTCATCAGTTGGGGGGGGGGGGGGGGGGGGCGATGTGTGGACTCGTACTTGATGTTGAATTTAAAGACTCATATATCAAATGTTCGGTTGTTTGTTAGTACTGATATAAGTTGGAAGGGTAAGTATACTTGTTGAAAGAACGATAGGTGTTGTCTGGTTTGACTTGCAGGTTAGAGTTCGAGAAGTTGATAGAAGTGTCTTTATGTAGGATTACAATCAAATGGTCTTACCCTTGTAGCTCAAGCTCTGGTACTCTTTTTAGGATCAGCTACATCCGGAGTAATCTGGGAGAGGTTCTTTTGCTTGCTATATTCATGTCCCTTGGCTGGGTATTTTAGCTGCGGTGGTGCCAACATTCTGATAAAGGGTTAGTGATGCATGGTCCGGGTGGAGGCGGCGGTCCAGGAGGAGGAGGGCCTGGCGGATGGGGTGGAGGGGGAGGACCGGGTGGTTGGGGTGGAGGTCCAGGACCGGGAGGACCGGGAGGGCCGGGAGGACCAGGCTGGGGTCCAGGTCCCGGAGGACCGGGAGGACCAGGTTGGGGTCCAGGTCCTGGAGGACCGTGGGGTCCTGGGCCTCCGGGACCTGGCGGACCTTGGGGTCCGGGATTTGGCGGGGGGTGGTGGGGCGGACCTGGTGGCTTCTTTGGTGGGTTTGGCACTGGCATATGTGAGATGATATCTTCTTGGTAAGTATGAGTAATGTTTGTGTTTCTTGTGATATGTTTTTGTTACTGCTGGCAATGTGTCAAGTACATTAGACTGAAAACTGAATTGTGTTGTTATTGGCGGAATTGCAGCTTCTACTGCTTGTGTTGCTGTTGTTTGCTAGATGAATGCTTTGGTGGACCTCGTGGCGGATATGGACCTCCTGGAGGACCTGGAGGACCTCCTCCTCCATTCTGATACAGTTTGTTTTACTACTGAGGTTGGCTGCATCTGTATTTCAATGTAGTACCTAATAATTGAGAGCTCTATATATTATTAGTCATGCAAGTTACAAAGTCTCATGGACACAGCTTATTAAGACCACGCTGCATTTTGAGTCTTGTTAATGTCAGCTTATTATTACCATATTGCATTTCGAGTCTTGTTAATGTAGAGTTTAGTGATGAAAGTTGGATTGTGAGCTTTATGCTGAGTTATTCAGTTACACTGTTTTGAGAACCCTTGTTGTTTACTTCCAAATTGAAATGAAAGACACTTATTCATCCCTGTAATCAATCCTTTGAGAAATGATTTGATTGTTCAATGAGTTTCTGGAGAATGATCTTATCTTGAGCCATGCAGGTACCAAATTTTGAAGACTATAGACGCACTACAAAATTGATAGACGCACTACAAAATCTACTTCCCTTTCTGTCAAAGCAATCATAATTTGGAAATTAATCAAGTCCAATTACAATTTGATTGCTATTTACAGTATCGTATATTCTTTTCTTTCTTTGACTGCATAATGTTTGCATATGTACAATACTGGTAAGTAAAATGAGCCCATTGTCGGTGCTTCAGACTCATGAGGATCGACTGCTTATAAGTTATAGTTTCCAACCATTTGCAGAAAACTTTAGCCAAGAAGTATACATCTACAGTGTAAGGCAAACAAAAAGCCTGACCAATAATACTATTAAGGGTATGCTATTCCCACTTTCGGTTTGTTATCCTGCAATCCTGCAATCCGTTTTGACTCATGGAATACATACTTTCTGCAATGTTTAGATGATAATTGTTCTCTTGCTGCAGAATTAGTATGATCGGTAGGTTGATGCATGAACCCTGTGTTTGTTTCTGATCGAAACTTAATAAACTGTCAGTCCATTGCTAGAGCAATTTGGGCCTAGTCCACTCCCAATAAACTTCGACGAGATCCGAACTCTTAATATCCTGGAAGTTATTTCAATGAGTTGGGGGTGGACCTGTACTTTTTGTTAAATTAAAAGACTCATTTATCAAGTGTCCAGTTGTTTGTAGTACTGATATAAGTTGGAATGGTAAGTAGACTTGTAGAAGAAGGATAGGTGTCTGGTTTGACTTACAGGTTTGAGTTTGAGAAGTTGTTTGAAGTGTCTTCAAGTAGTCCTAGCTGGGATTACATCAAATGCTTCAAGGGTAAGCAAGCTCAAGCTGTTGTACTCTTATTAGGATCAACTACATCTATAGTACTCTTAGAAAGGTTCTTTTGCTTCCCACGCTCATTACACTTGGCTGCCTGTGTTTGCTAGCTGCGGTGGTGCCAATATTGAGATAAAGGGTCAGTGATGGATGGCGGAGGTGGAGGTGGCGGTCCAGGAGGAGGAGGGCCTGGTGGATGGGGTGGAGGGGGAGGACCGGGTGGTTGGGGCGGAGGTCCTGGAGGGGGTGGACCTGGTGGATGGGGTGGAGGGGGAGGACCGGGTGGTTGGGGCGGAGGTCCTGGAGGGGGTGGACCTGGTGGATGGGGCCATGGGCCAGGAGGACCGGGAGGGCCGGGAGGCTGGGGTCCAGGTCCTGGAGGACCATGGGGTCCTGGCCCTGGAGGACCTTGGGGTCCTGGGCCTGGCGGACCTTGGGGTCCGGGATTTGGTGGGGGATGGTGGGGCGGACCTGGTGGCTTCTTTGGTGGGTTTGGCAATGGCATATGTGAGATGATATCTTCTTGGTAAGTATGAGTTTTGGTGTATCAGTATTTCTTGTGATTTGTTTTTGTTACTGCTTGCAATGTGTCGAGCTTATTTGACTGAAAACTGAGTTGTGTTGTTATTGGCGGAACGGTAGCTTCTACTGCTTGTGCTGTTGTTGTTTGCTAGATGAATGCTTCGGTGGACCTCGTGGCGGATATGGACCTCCTCCTCGTTTTTGAATTCCGATACAGTTTGTTTTACTACTATACAAAGGGTGTCTGCATCTGTATTTCAATATAGTCACCTAATAATTGAGAGTTCTATATATTACTAGTCATGCTTGCATAGCTCACAGTAAGATGTTATTATTACCACATTGCACTCCATTCTTGTTAATGTGAGTTTAGTGAAGAAAGTTGTATTGATTGCTTTATGTTAGCCTTGTTATTCAGTTACACTGTTTCGAGAACCCTTGTTGTTTACTTCCAAATTGAAATGAAATACACTTATTCATCCCTGTAATCGATCCTTTGAGAAATGATTTGATTGTTCAATGAGCTCCTGGAGAATGATCTTATCTTGAGCTATGCAAGTACCAAATTTTGAAGACTAAAAGACGCACTACAAAATCTACTTCCCTTTTCTGTCAAAGCAATCATAATTTGGAAATGAATCAAGTCCAATTACAATTTGATTGCTATTTACAGTATAGTTTATTCTTTTCTTTCTTGACTCGGCATAATGTTTGCATTTGTACAATACTGGTAAGGAAAACTGAGCACATTGTCGGTGCTTCAGACCGATGAGAATCAGAGTGGACTGCCTATAAGTTATAGTTTCCAACCATTTACAGAAAACTTTGGCCAAAAAGTATACATCTACAGTGTAAGGCAAACAAAAAGTCTGACCAATAATACTATTGCTCAAGAAGTAAGAAGTTATAAGGGTATGCTATTCCCACTTTCGGTTTGTTATCCTGCAATCCTTCTTTATTAAAATAGTGGTGTAGAATGACAAACTAGGAGTGTGAATTGCAGCTGCTGTGTTATATATTACTCTACTATCGTACGCTGTTCCGGAAGTAACCGTTCATGAAGAAAATTTTGGTTTGGTGAAGGAATATGTGGAACAAATCCTCTACCCCCAAATACAGGACGCATGAAGGAATCATCAAACATTCGCCAATAGTAATGTACTGATCGTGTTGGTCTTGTCAAGAGCATACGCAGATTAGGTGGAAGGCGATCACTCTCAGACATGCTGTCCTGTTTTGGATCTTCCCTATTAGTGAGGACAGGTAGAACTAGAGACATCTCAGATGATAATTCCGATGACATTATGTTACTCGATTGTTTATGTTGCGGTAACAAGAACCTTACAAGAGGCTTTGTCAGTAATCCGCACACCTACAACGGGCAAAGACCAATTAAGAACTAAACAAATGACCTCATAAGAAAAAAGTTAATGATATACTAGGTTATGGGATCAGCACAGCAAGTTAATTGTAAAGCGGGATGAAGTCTTTTACCACATTAGTGAAGAGAACTACTGTAATTGTACTGGTGATCATAATAGCATTTCCAGCCTGTTGAGTATGCCCTGACATTGTAAACTGCAAAACCAAGTATTCAAACTTTGTTACATGAAAGCACATTTGCAGATAAATAGCAAGAGCCCACAAAGTGCAGTTACATTACTCTTAACATCCTAAATAAAAGGATTGCAACAGACCCCCATGCAAAATTTACTGCAGGTGGACAACGATCCAAAGGCTCTTTCTCTTAGTTAATCAAGGAAATTACTACTAAAGGGGATTCAGATTCATCACGATTAATTGGGTAGCATTGCCAAGGAAAACAGAGTTCATTAAATTTGATCTATTCCTTACCCAATTATAAGCTAGAGCCACAGATACTGCACCTCGCATGAGTCCAGCCCACCACACTGTTATCTGTTTGAGTTATTGTAATGAAGTCACAAAGTAATTTAAGAGATGAAAGCTTCAAAGTAGATGGAAAAACAAATCTACCTGCTGCTTAAACCCAATTTTGTCACTTTGAGATTTCCTAGTTAAGTTTGAAAGGAAACATAGAGGAAATACAGAAGCCGCTCTTCCAACCAGAACCAGGAGAAGTAATATTGAACTGACCCCGATTGATTTCCCAGGACTGTAGAACATGAAAAATAAGCCAAATCAAAAGAAAATAGAACATATGTTCCATTTGCAGGGCAGTTGATCAACAACACACACACACACACATAACGGGAAATTAGACTACCAAACTATCCATTCATTTGAATAAAGGTGCTACCTCTTGCTTACGAATTTCCACTTCTCAATGTCCAAGGCATCCATACCGACGTACAGAAAGATGAAGATCTCTGAAATAAATGACAGTGTTGCAAAGCCATGCCTGCAGATGTGAAAACAACAGATGAGAAACAGAGATGAAATTTCTTTCCATGTGAGTGTACATGTCACATGACAACGAAAAGTGAATTTAATTTCACTTTGAAAAACCATTGACAGGGTTCACTTACTTGGTTGTAATTCTTGATTTTTCAGTTACATTATGCCAGGTGTAGTGTGACATGACAATCCCACAAAAGAAAACAGTAAGAATGCTGCTTAGATCAAATAGCTGAAAGACAAACAGAATTTGTCAACGTCTATACACTGCAAATGGCTGTCACAATGGATTTTTCAGTCCAAAAGGGTAAATAAAATCCTTACTTCTGCCACCATGTATGAAAGATAAGCCATTAGAATCATCAGTGCAACTTCACGATCAGTAGAGTGCCTGTAAAAAGAGATAAAATCCATTCACAAGATTAAGTTGAGCAATCATCAATAAATTCAATGTAGAAGACCTAATTAGTAGAAGCTACCTGCACCCAAAAGGAAAAAGAAAAAAAACTAAAAAGGAAAAGAAAGAGAGTGCAAGCTACCCGCCAAGATACAACTTTTTTATAATGTATGCAGTCAGCAATCCAACCTGCAAGAAGACAAGATGTCACCGTAACAAGTATTGCCAATTCATTTGATACAGAGAGAGAGAGAGAGAGAGAGAGAGAGAGACTCACAACTATACCAAGCACGGTGCTTGTTAGAAAGAGATAGAAGAAGTTGACAAAGAGCTCCATGGCTACAGTTGAGGTAATGTGGGAGAGATCAAACCGCTGGATTGCATTGAAGAGTACCACAGATGTAGCATCATTTACAACACCTTCTCCAAAGACTAGACTGTACAGTAAAGGTGTCTCATCTTGATTAAGCACCTGGAACATGAAATGCAAAGTTAACAATGAAAAACTGTTTCTAGTATCCACTCATATTTTGATTCTGTAATCCCAGTTGTGGGATTGAAATAATACATACCTGCAGGGTGCAAACAGTATCTGTAGCCGAGAAGATAGCTCCAAGTGCTACAAGTAGTGAAGTGAAACATATATAAGAGCACATAAAGGGAAAGATAACAATGTGATACGTGTCTCAAATACATCACAAATTATGTACTGTTGAAAAGGCTCTGCAAGAGGCAGGACCTTAGTTTCTAACCAAACATAATATAACCAGTAGCCAACGACTTGACGTAAAATGTTGATCATGGAAAAAATACCAATAATAATAATAATAATACACATACAGATATTCTTAATAAGAAACACGTACATAACTGCAAAAGTCCTCCCATGTAATTCATCACCATAATATGCATATGTAAACATTTCAATTTAAGTCATGGAGTGAGGCAAAAATGTAACTATATGGCAAAGTTATGTACATTAGGATGGGACATTTGTAGAGAAATTACCTAGATAATCCTTGATCTCAAGGAAACCAATGTCCAAGTTTTTTAACAGGAATGTCGAACCTGGATCAATATTATGAAAGTTAAAAACCATGATAAACCATAGCTTTGTTGAGCATCTGTTGTAATATAGACATGATAGCATACCCAGCCATATAATAACAAATGATATCAAACTGCCAACAGCACCCAACAAGGAGATTGTGATAAAGTTCTGGAAAAACTGCTTCTTTTTCACCTGGAATCTGGTATTGGAGAACAGAAAAACCAAGAAACTAAGGACATACAAGTGCTCACCATAGCGAAACCATCAACAGCGCATTATGTAAATACACATATCAGAACAAAAAGTGAAAGCTGAGATATGAAATAGCATTACTCACCCAGCATTAAATATGATAGGCGGCAGAAGATATATGAAGAAAAGATGTTCATCAAATACAAAGGGGTGTGAGGTTTTCCCCTTGGTCGTTACGAGAATAAAAATCCCAGTACAAAGACCCTGCAATGAACCATAACAACAATCACCCTCATTCTTCGAAACAATTATATTGTATATATTAGCAAAATCTAACTACAGGAGATCATATACTCATACACAAAACTAAAGACTTACAATGAAAAGGGCAGTAACGGATTCAGTCATCCAACGACTCTTCTCCAGAAGATGACCAATCACAATGCAAAAGCAAAGAAGCACCACAAATAGAGTAATGGAATCAACTGAAGCATCCATCTTCATAAAAAGAGTGGCCCAATCCATGGCTGGGCTCAATCTCGACCACGTCCAAATAAAATCCCCACTGTCACAAAGACCCAACACAATTCAAAGTCAACCAAAATGTTCATATCTCTATGATTTAGCAGAAAACCCATCTAAAGCTCAATATCAGATACCAAACTAACTCAGCATCAAATAAACCATACAATCCTAAAACAGGTTGAGACTTTGAGCCTAAAACAAGTTCATTTGTTTACAAGTCACAGAGCGACACAAACCTTAAGGCTTAAGAATTTATGATGAAAAGCTGCAAACTTTGATTAATGAAAAAAAAAAAAAAGTTTTTCTCACCTGTGATCGCTACAGCTAGCATAGCAACCCACAGCGAATTGGGATTGTCAGTGGCTTTGTAAAGCTTGGATTTTTAGAGAAGGAAAGAGTTTTCAGAGAGGGAAAAACTGAGAAGGAAGGAGAAGCCGAATAGGATTCCTTAACGGGAAAGCAAGGAAAGGACTCTCTTCTCTGCAAGACCGGGAAAGAAAGGACTCTGAAAAGGAGAGAAAGGTGGTTTGATACGGTGCAGTAGCGGACACCGGAGACTGTGGTGCGTCGTGGTTAACTAGACGTTATGTTGGCGGCGAGACTCAGGAGTCTTTGTGAATGGTTAAAGAAAATGAAGATGCCTTGTTGTAGACTCCACGCTACGGTTGACACGGTTAGAAAGTAAGGTTCTTTGGAAGGGGCAGGTGTCAGTTTCGGAGTGCCTTTTGAACTCTTTAACTTGGTCGTTGCTGTTGTTAGGAAGACGACAAAACTTCAACCTCGGTGAAGACTCCCTTAATTACCTGCCTCCCGTTCTTGTTTCCAGAATTCCATCTACTAATCTTCTTATTTTATGAGACTAATCTTCTTTATATCGAATAAATGACTCTTCTCTTTTTTGGTAATTGTCAGAGGTTATGAATTGTTGCCCTTTTTAGATTTTCCTTAACACATTTAGAAAGAACAATTCTCAGATTCACCCTTAGGGTGAATGAGCATATTCACCCCATTGTCGATAATGAAAATTTTTCTTAATATCGTTCTAATTTTATCGAATATTCCCTAAGAAAAAATTTTGAAAAATTTATGAACATATATGTTTCTCTATCTCTTGATTTTGTTGAAATATTAAATGCTATTATTGTTTTATTCTCAATCGATCATAGTTGACATGCTATTGATGTGATATAGGTAGCTTAATTTCATGCTAGTTGTGCTTCTTGTGATAGTGATTTTTCGTTTTTGAAGATGGTAAGCTCAATACAATTCAAGGTCATTCTAATTGTTGAGTATAATGCATATTTTTTATTTCATTAGTAACAAGTTTGAGGCACGTTAATTTAAGAATCAGTTTGGGAGAGTTGTGATTAATTTAAAAGTAGTTGTAGCTTTTAGTTTATAAAAACTGTTATTTACTAACTTTTATAAGTAGCAACTTAATAACTTTATAAATTTTTTTTTTTTTTAAATTTCACTATGTTTAAGGAAAACTGAATTGGGAGAGAATTGAGTCGTACTTTCATTGATAATAGGGGCCTCTTTATATAGAGGATTACAAACATAGAGATACAGTTGTACATGGAAACATAATCGTACATTGATTGGATATCTCCTAAGATTCTCCGAGAATATCTCTAATATAAACCCTATTTCAACTAGAGCAAGTAACCTCGAGTTTGGGCCAGATACATATTCTGGATTTACTTGAACACTCCCCCATGTGTCGCCCAAAAGTGGTGCTCCTCTCGTTGCCTCATTAAAAACCTTGCCGAGTAACAAAAACCATGTGGGACAAAAATAACCTCGGTCGAAGGGGAAAAAGAGTACAACACACCATTCACGTTTCGAGACCATACATGTAGGCATCTCCCCCTGATGTCTGCATCTCCCCTTGATGACAACGGTCATGGGAGTTCTGATAACTTCCGCAAAAGATGCTACCAACATGTTTCTTGAAAGTGAAATTTAGGCAATGACTTAGTGAGCAAATCTGCCACACTGTCCTCATATCGAACCTAGTTCACTTTGATATTGAGGAGAGTTTGTTGTTGCTAATTATGCTTGGTGTTATCGCTTTTGATGTAGCCTTGCTTCAAAACAAGCAGCATTATCCTATATGATCGTAGACTCATATGTGGTAGACTTCAAACCACAATTGTTTGAACATGCGTAACTATGGATCTAATCCATATACATTCACGAATCACTTCGTGAAGAGTAATAATCTCTGCATTGTTTGAAGATATAGCGACTAGTGTCTATTCTGTAGACCTCCAAGATATCACAGTCTTTACCTATGGTGAACACTTAACCAGTTTGAGAATGACCTTTGTATGGGTCAAAGAGATACCCAATATCAGCAAAACCTTCCAAAATATATGTCGTTTTGGGATGAGGATAGAGGACGCATGCCAGTGTTGGCGGTGTTCCTGGTGTGTGATGGGTTCGAATCCATCATCTCTCTGTAGGGATAGAACAAGCCCATATCAATCGTACATCTCAAGTACTGAAAAATATCATTTACACCAATCCTAATGGCCTCGCGTTGACGCAGAGCTATATCTTAGCTAACAAGCTTACTGCAAATGAGATGTCCGGTCTTGTGCATTTAGCTAAGTACAATAATGCGCCTATTGTATTAAGTAAGGCACTTCTGCCTCTAGCACATCTTCGTCATCATCTTTTCGATGAAGAGGATCCTTTTCAGGATCAAGACTACGGACGATCATGGAGGTGCCTAAAGGCTTGACCTTAGACTTGTAAATGGACCGGATTTGGATCGGATCGACCTAAATATAAATCCGTTTACTTAAAAAAAAAATCGATACAAACCCGATCTGTTAACCCGGCGGATAATTGATAGCTCGATTAAAATCCAGATCCGCCGGATTAACGGATACCCGATCCGCTAATTCGACCCGTTTATAATTTCAAATATTTTAAAATTTTAAATAGTAATATTAAATTGGATTAATTTCAGTTTACCCCCCTGAAGTTTGGGGGTGTCATCACCCCAGGCTCTCAATTTCACTTTTTTACCCCCTACCGCTCCGTTAAATCCAAATGTTGAGGGCTAAAATGGTCATTTTATGACCGAATAATTATACAAAATAAGTCTTCAGAGTGGTGGTGAGGTTCGAACCCCCAACCTCTTTCACAAGAGCCCAACTCCCCACCGCCGGAGCAAGAGCTTTCCTCAATATATTATGTACAAACTTCATATTTATACTCTTTTTAGGCAAGGCCGAACAATTATACAAAATATATAAACCTTGAAAGACATGAGGTTCGAACCACCAACCTCTTTTATAAAAACTCAACTCCCCACCACTGGAGCACGAGCTGTTAGCTGAATAATGTCTACAAACATTATATTTATACTCTTTTTAGGCGAAGCCGAATAATTATACAAAATATATAAATCTTGGAAAACATGAGGTTCGAACCCCCAACCTCTTTCATAAGAGCTCAACTCCCCACCACTAGAGCACAAGCTACCAATTAAACAATTCCTACAAACTTTATATTTATACTCTTCTTAGGTGATAGATTTAAATATTAAGATATATATATATATTAATATCTTAGTCTTAATTTCCAAGGCTTATTTTATATATAATATATATAGCAAAGAAATTAAGATATATATATATATATATATATCTATAGGTGATAGATTTAAATATTATCTTAGGTGATATATATATATATATATATAAATCTAATAAATCTATAGGTGATAGATTTAAATATTATCTTAGGTGATATATATATATATATATATATCTTAATTTCTTTGCTATATATATATATATAGCAAAGAAATTAAGATATATAATAAGCAAGGCTTATTATATATATAATATATATAGCAAAGAAATTAAAATAAGCAAGGCTTATTTTATATATAACTAGACTCCAAACACACCCTATGGGTGTGGATAAAAACTTTCCATGTAATTTCACAGAATGTGGAGAAAATTGCTGCAAATATTTTGTTTTTAATTTTAAATTTTTTTTTAAATTTTCTTTTATTTGTGAATTGACTATTTTGTCTTTCTCAAATATTTGAGTTCAAATGTTTTTTAATATTTGAGGGATATTTTGGTAAAAAATTTCAGTTTTGAAGAGCAAGCTCTCTTCTCTTAATAATAGTATAGATATATAGCAAAGAAATTAAGATATATATATATATATATATATATATATATCACATAAGATAATATTTAAATCTATCACCTATAGATTTATATATATATATATATATCACCTAAGATAATATTTAAATCTATCACCTATAGATTTATATATATATATATATATATATATATCACCTAAGATAATATTTAAATCTATCACCTATATATATATCTTAATTTCTTTGCTATATATATATATATAAAATAAGCCTTGGAAATTAAGACTAAGATATTAATATATATATATATATATCTTAATATTTAAATCTATCACCTAAGAAGAGTATAAATATAAAGTTTGTAGGAATTATTTAATTGGTAGCTTGTGCTCTAGTGGTGGGGAGTTGAGCTCTTATGAAAGAGGTTGGGGGTTCGAACCTCATGTCTTCCAAGATTTATATATTTTGTATAATTATTCGGCCTCGCCTAAAAAGAGTATAAATATAATGTTTGTAGACATTATTCAATTGACAGCTCGTGCTCCAGTGGTGGGGAGTTGAGCTTTTATAAAAGAGGTGTGGGGGGTTCGAACCTCATGTCTTTCAAGGTTTATATATTTTGTAGGGATTTTGTCCATTTACCCCATTTCTAGGGATTTTTTTCCCACTTACCCCATTAAGTTTTTTTAATTCTCTCTTACCCAATACACTCTAAGGGAGTCTTCCCTAATACCCCATTAAGATTTTTTTTTTTTTTTAAATTTTTTTTTAATACCATTTTACCCCTCATCCTTTTGTTACTTAGAGAGAGAGAGAGAAACCATATGAGACTTCGCCGGAGCCCGTCACCGGCAGCCGGAATCCGGTCACCGGCCTCCGGAATCCGGTCACCGGCCGCCGGATTCCGGTCACCGGCCGCCGGACATGTTTATTACCCCAATAAACGTCTATTGCTCCCCAATGGAGGGGCAATAGAGGTCTATTGCCCCCAATAGATGTATATTGGCCCCCAATAGATATCTATTGCCTCCCAATAGACGTCTACTGCCCCCCAATAGACGTCTATCAGCCATGTATTGCCCCCCAATACACCTGTATTGCCCCTCAATAGACGTCTATTGCCCCCCAATACAACTTTCGATCGCCGGAATGAAAACTAATTTTTCTACATTAAACAAATACAACTTCCATTAAAGAAAAAAAAACGCAGAGATTACATCAATTCAAAACGTCTATTGCCCTCCAATAGACGTCTATTGCCCTCCAATAGACGTCTATTGCATGTCTATTGGAGGGCAATAGACGTCTATTGGAGGGCAATAGACGTCTATTGCCCCCAAATAAAACATTTTTTTTTTCTTTTTTCTTTGATCATAGGCCTCTTGCCCCATGTTATCTATTAAAAAAAAAAAAATGTTGTCCAAAAAAAAAAAGGACGTCGTCCAAAAAAAAAAGGAAAAAAGGAAGAAGCGGTCGATCTCAGACGGAAAAAGAAAATTGCAGAGGGATACGGTCTTCGTCTCCTACAAAGAGTCAACAGAAGATCCAGATCTGGAGGTTTTTGGAGGAGAGCTCGAGTTTCGGCTGGGCACCCAAGTCAAAAGCCGGCGCCAGTGCCTCGGATTTGTGACTCCGATTTCGCGTACCAGGTCGTCTTCATGCAGCTTCATCGTCGCTCCTTGACTCCGGTCGCCTCGAACCTACCAGACCTCTGACGTCGACGTGAACAAGTACCGAGAGAGAGAGAGAGAGAGAGATGAGAGAGAGAGTGATCGGAGAAGGAACTGCGACGGGGTCTCACTGGAGAGAGAGAGCGAGCTGCGCTCTGGCCGGAGGTGGACTTGCGTGCAGTGGATGCGTCGGAGTAGAATGAGGGGGTAGGTGAGTAGGGGAAGCGGTCAGGCTTGCTCCGAGCATCAGAGCTGGAGTTGCGGTGGCGTCCGTACGACGGAGTTCGTCTCATTTGATTTGGGGGGGGGGAGAGAGAGATAGAGAGAGATATGTAATTAATTAATTGATTTAAGGGCAAAATGGTCATTTGGTGTTAAATTGGGTAGGTGGGAATAAAAATCTGTTGGTGGGGTAAATGAGATAATTTTTGCTCATTTTTGGGCTATGGGTCAAGGACCCTATTTTGTATAATTGTTCAGCCTTGCCTAAAAAGAGTATAAATATGAAGTTTGTACATGATATATTGAGGAAAGCTCTTGCTCCAGCGGTGGGGAGTTGGGCTCTTGTGAAAGAGTTGGCGGTTCGAACCTCACCACTCTCAAGACTTATTTTGTATAATTATTCGGTCATAAAATGACCATTTTAGCCCTCAACATTTGGATTTAACGTCCAAATTGGACGGAGCGGCAGAAATTGGGCACGGAAGACACAAATTAGAAAGTTTAGGGGGTAAAAAAGTGAAATTGAGAGTCTGGGGGGTGAACTGATGACACCCCCAAACTTCAGGGGGGTAAACTGAAATTAATCATATTAAATTTATATTATTATACCTCATAGATATTAATAAAATACTAAAACAATATGAAAAATATCACCAAAAGTAGAATTACGTTATCAAAATTCTTAATGCTTCTTTAAATCTTGGGTGGTGGACTGTCCATTAGATTTATGTAATACAAATTCTTCATATTTTATATTTTATATATTAATAAAAAATATTATTTTATTATTATAAAAACAGGCCGGATCATTAACGGATCGGATCGACCTAAATCCGTATTTGATCTGTTAAATAAACGGGTTAACGGATTCGGATCATTAACGGATCAACGGATCAAAATTTTGGATCCAAACCCATCAAATAACCACGGATCTGGAGCAGGTCCGGATCAAAATCCGGTCCATATCCCTTCCCAATCAAGTAGTCACTTTAGTGAGCGTTCCAACCTTATTGTAAACGTGCTCCGTGGTCTAGAACCACTTGACTTGGGTAAATAAAGTTCACCATGAACCTTCATGTATATTCCGTATCTAGATCCCCATAGAGATACGTAGTGACCACATTCGTAAGCTGCATGATCAGTTATTTGGAAACTACCAGACTGACAGGGTAGTGGAGTGTAATGACATCCATTACGAGATAATATGTCTCATCGTAGTCGCTTCCAGGGCGTTTTATGAGAATCCTTGCGCCATAAGGCGAGATTACCATATCTTTTTCTCATTACGCTTTCTAACGAAGACCCATTAGTCAACATGTTTTATGTTAGGAGGTGTTGGCATCACTGGCTCAAAAACCTTCATCTTCGTTAGAAAATCCAACTTAACCTGGATCGGATCTTTCCATTTAGGCCAAATTTCTCTACATTGGCCTTCATTCATCAACTGAGCGTGGTTCGATATTATCGGACTCAACAACCTCACGCGCAACGAAATGCGCGATTACATTATCAATCATGATGGAGTTTCTATCCCACGTCTCATGTACACTAGTATAATTTTCATAGAGCTCCATATTCTCAAGAATATGTTCTGACATTGAGGCGTCCCCCAACGATAACTATAACCCGGAAGATACTCATGAGACGGATTTTGAGTCTTGATGATCAAAGGATTGGGTTGTGCCAAAGTAGGGGTCATCATTTAGCCCGTGGGCCTAGTGGGCCGATGGAGGCCCGCCGGCCCGCAGGGCCAAAAGCCCGGCCCGGCCCGCCATAGGCCCGGCCCGGTGGGTAGAGGGCCGGGCTTGGTTTAGGGGTTAGAAACCCGACCCGGCCCGTCAAAAGCCCGTTAGGCCCGGCCCGTCAAAACCCGCAAATAAATATATATTATATAAAATTATATATATCAATATGTGTGTGTGTGTGTTTATATATATGTGTGTGTTATATATATATATATATATAGATATAGATCTATATATATATGTGTGTGTGTGTGTGTGTGTGTTTATATATATATATATATATATATATCAATATGTGTGTGTGTGTGTGTGTGTGTGTGTTTATATATATATATATACACACACACATATAAATATATATTTGTGTGTGTGTTTGTATATATATATATATAGATATAGATCTATATATATATATGTGTGTGTGTGTGTGTGTTTATATATATATATATAGATATATATCAATATATATATATATCAATATATGTGTGTGTGTGTGTTTATATATATATATATATATATATATATCTATCTATCTATAGAGAGAGATATATATATATATATATGTGTGTGTGTGTGTGTGTGGAAGTTCTTATACTTCTATATAAAATATGTGCTAATGTGCATATATATATATTCTACATATCGGTTGACCAATCCGATAGGATTCGAAAATATGGTGAAATTGGCTAAATTTTTTACCACACTCATAATTTATTGTAATAAACTCATCCAACGGTCGGTTTTTCCATTTTCTTTTAATTGATAGGGGTTGCTCTTTGGAGTGTATGATATATAATTATAGGTTTATAAGAGTAACTACGTTTGACCTAGTTGATCGAATTCGAAACGAGAACCAAATTGGCTGGATTTTCTACAACCACCATAAAATATTACAATCTATCCATCAAACGGTTGGTTTTTCCAAATTCATTTTCTACCTCATGTTTGCTTTAGAATTAACCTCAACAATTTAAATGTAATGTACCAAGTCATACAACTTCAAGAGGCAAATTGGTATAGGCCAATGTATTTGTAATTAAAATTGAATTTTTTTTATCTTATGTCCACGCACATCCATCGATGAAATATACAAACGTGATGTGAAAAAATAAGCAAGTTTTGCGGTCATCACGCCATCGGTCAACCAAGAAAACATGCAAGTGACTACGGTTGACCAATCCGATCGGGTTCGAAAATACGGTGAAATTGACTAAATTTTTAACCACACGTATAATTTATTGTAATAATCACATCCAACGGTCGGTTTTCTCATTTTATTTGAATTGCTATATGTTGCTCTTTGGAGTGTATGATGTATAAATATAGATTTATAAGAGAAACTAGGTTTGACCTAGTTGATCGAATTCGAAACGAAAACCAAATTTGCTGGATTTTTTACAACCACCATAAAATATTACAATCTATCCATCAAACGGTTGGTTTTTCCAAATTCATTTTCCACTTCATGTTTGCTTTAGAATGAACCTCAACAATTTAAATGTAATGTATCAAGTCATACAACTTTAAGAGGCAAATTCGTATAGGCCAATGTATTTGTAATTAAAATTAATTTTTTTTTATATTATGTCCACGCACATCCATCGATGAAATATTTACAAACGTGATGTAAAAAAATGAGCAAGTTTTGCGGTCATCACGCCATCAGTCAACCAAGAAAACATGCAAGTGACTACGGTTGACCAATCCGATCGGGTTCGAAAATACGGTGAAATTGACTAAATTTTTAACCACACGTATAATTTATTGTAATAATCACATCCAACGGTCGGTTTTCTCATTTTCTTTGAATTGCTATATGTTGCTCTTTGGAGTGTATGATGTATAAATATAGATTTATAAAAAATTAGTGTCTTTAAAAATTTATTTATCAATAAATTAGTATCTATATATAAATATAGATTTTTTTGGGTACAATATAGTTATATAGATTTGTTATCTTTGGTTGTATTTGATCATTATCCAATGAATTTCCAAAGCTTGATTAAAAAAAAAAAATTTGTGTCTTTAAATATTTATTTATAAATAAAGCCCGCAAGGCCCGGCCCGAAAAAGCCCGCAAGGCCCGCTTTATATGGACGGGCTTGGATCTTTCGATTTTTAATAAAGCCCGGCCCGGCCCGGCCCGCCATTATTTAAAAATATAGCAAGGCCCGGCCCGTTGACGACCCCTATGCCAAAGTATCCTTCAAACTAACGGGCCTCCCACGCATCCTAGCTGGAGCCATAACCTGTAACGCCAGAGTGCTAATCTCTTTGGCATTGGCGTCATGTCTACCTCCGTGTAGGGTGGCGCTATGTCCTCTCATAAGGACGTACTTCCATGCAGGCATATTTGCAGCAGATGTGTGATCTCGTCACTTTAGTAGGGATCGAGATGAGACATAGTGGGGACAGGCCACGACAATCCTGTCGTTCCTGCTGAACATCCGTGTTCTTATCTCCCCCTAACGAAGGGAAGACTGTCCCATTAAAGTGACAATCCGCAATTCTAGTGGTAAGGAGATCGCCTTGCAAGGGCATTAAATGTCGGACGATTGTTGGAGTCTCAAATCCAACGTAGTTGCCCATTCGTCTGTGAGGACCCATCATAAAGCGCTGTGGCGGCGCAATTGGCACACTCAAATATGCGTAAGTACGATACTTGTAACCAGTCACTAGTTGTAAGGCAGAGATAGATTGAGTGGCGGTGGGTCGCATGCGAATTAGCATAGCTACATGAGATATTGCATCACCCCAAGCGGATATAAGGAAATTAGTGCGCATTACCAATGTTTCGGACTACCATCGTAGTCGTTTCCGCGAGACCAATTGGGTGTGTTTATGGGAATATAATGTCCAACATTAGTCCCAATGCAATAACCATCCAAAGTCTTCGATATAAACTCTCTAGCATTGTCAAGCCCAATTGACGGAAGAGGATGATCTGGGCACTGAGCCCGTTGTCATATGATATGTGCTAGAAGTGTAGCATAAGCAGCATTTACAGATGGACAATGGCACAACAAGTGACCAGCGTGTTTGCGTATCAACCAATATCATGAAATATTTAAACGTCCGCAAGTTGGTTGAATCAGTCCATAGAATCCCCACAGATTCTATGTAAGAACATAATGAGTATTTCCATATCCTTTGCATAGGGTGGTCTTAGTCCTAATTTTCCGAATGAACGGCTTTTGTAAAACGAGCGAGAGGCTTTAGAAACAACCAATGAGAATTTTGGTTAGGCATGAGCATCTGAAACGCTATTCAAAGAAAGTTGGTGATTACAGCATCACCTGGGGCGCCATCACCATGATGGACGCTATTCATGGTGTCATGGATAGGGACTGTGCCTGCCCTAGGCTGGTGGGGGACGGAGGCGGTGCCCTAGGCAGCAACGTCGGTCACACTTAGTCTAGAAATCAACTTTTGATTCATGCTTCGTTTCGCTCGAAAGAAAAGATGTCCATGTGAAGTCTTTAGTAGACGGATCATCATATAATGACCTGAATGACCTATCCTGTCGTGACAAAGCTAATATGTGTCTAAATCTAAAGGATCTTCTCTCGTAACTTTATTGGATTTAATAGCTCAAATAGTGACATAAAGTTCACTAGAGAGACACATTAACTTCTCAAAGATGTGCCTTTGTTCGCAATCATTAGAGGTATTGCAAAGGAACTCATTTCCATTCTCTACATGCATTTTCTCATGGAATTCGTTGGCTATTCATAGGTGTGATTCGCCCTAGAAGCGTAGAGAGTTTCTGTGGCAGTAATTAAGGTGCCATTTGGCAAGTGGAACTTGGGCTATTCCATGTCCTTGAATTAATATTGATGGCTCAGCCATCGTAGTCACAAAAGTCATATGCTTAGAATCAAAATAGAGCCATAAAGAACTCGAAATTTTTATTCATAAGCCAACGGAGTTATATCATTGTCTCTTTGACTAAACAAAATCTAATCCAAAATGATAGCTAATGCAAAACAATGGCAGTCGTCTAACTTCTTTCGGTAATTCTAAAATAAATGTGACCAGGTGAGTAGAGAGATGTCGGTGGAGCAAGGCTTGCTTAAGTACCACTAATCCCAAAAACTTCCTAGACATCACACTTACTTTGAGTGAACCTACTTTGAAGAAAAGCTAAACTATTGGCATTTACTACAAAAATATATGGCAATTGCCTATTACATCTCTTGAAAAAATACAGACTTAAACAGAATTGGCGATTTATTGATCCCAGCCAGATTTGTAGTCTTCAACCCTTCACTCTAGATCATCTTCTTATTCCATATAGTGAGCTTTTCTTGCTTCACAATATGCTTTGTAGGCGGTGACAATTTCTTCACGAGCTCTACAAATGTGTGCCCAATAATCAGACACTCCACATCGAGAACATACATCTCTTTACTCAAACTTCATTGATTGAGGAGCTTTGAAAGCGTCATTTAGATGACTCTTAGTGTTGGTGGCACCACCAACATAGCCAGAGGCGTTGCCTCCCTCTCTCTTTCCATGTTTACCTCTTCGGTTCCGTGTTTACCTATTTTGGCGATTACCTTCCCAAGTAGAGCGATTATGAGGACCAGAACGTCTAAATGTATTCCTAAGATTAGGGTTTCGCTCTTGACGCCCTCTCTTTAGGGCGCGACTATAATTGGATTTCGGAATATGCTATGTTCCCACGGATCTCGAATTATAGTTCTTCACAAGGATGTTGTCATGCTTTTCAGCGACATTCATAGCTCCAATGAGCTCATGAAACCTTGTGATTCGTTTTGCAGTAACATCGATTCGATAGTTCTTAGCAACCATTAATGCAGAGACGGGGAAAGTAGAGAGAGTCTTCTCAATCAACATCGCATTTGTGATCTCTTTACCACATAATTCCATTAAGGATTTAATGCTAAGTGCTTCCGAGTTGTAGTCAAGAACTGACTTGAAATCACAGAAGCGGAGGCTATACCATCTCACTTCTAGGTCAGGAAGCAGGAAGTCACGGACGTAGCCAAATCTATCTTCGAGTGAGACCCACAGCCTTCTGGGGTCTTCTTCATTCATACACTCGTACTGGAGCGAATCATCCATATGACGAGTCATTAGGATGATGGCTTTCGTCTTATTTACCTCTAAGGCTGCTCTATTTTCTTGCAAAGCTTAAACTTGCTCAACAGTTAGCACGTCCTGGCTAGGCTCGGGAATTGTATCCAAGATTCCATCGGCCTTGAGATGCTGGAGGATATCACGAACCCACCTGTGATATTTAGAGCCAGTTGTTCCTAATGGAGTAAAGTCTAATTTGTTCAGGTTACTCATCCTGAAAGAGAACAAGAAATTAGGGTTAGTTTCGAATCGAAAAAGGCTACCACGAAAACAAATAAAATTTCTAAGCGTAGTCACTTCTAAGAAATTAGAAATTTCCTAGCGTAGTCGCTTCCAAGAAATTCTATTCCAAGAGGGGTTGGATTAGATCGAAACAATGATGTTTGAGGTCGATCGTTTTATCTTAACAAACTCTAAGTTTGGAGAACTCTACAAGCTCCAAGCTTGGAGTGAGCACTAACCCCCACAGTTCGGCTTAATTTTGTCTCCCCTATGATAAAGAAAATGGAGTAGAAGAAGGGAGGTTGCAAGTCCCCAAAAAAGAAGAGAAATTGAATTTAAAAACTCTAAAAAACGGGAACGTTAGCAAAAAAATATCTCGAAATATGTCGCAAGAAAATTTGACCGGAAAAAGTGGTCAGAAAATGGCCGGAAAAGTCATTGACCGAATGGTTGACCGGGTTGCTGACGTGATCTGCTGACTATGCTGCTGACGTGGCAGTGGGCCTGATTCTGGGCTGTGGCAATGAGCCTGCTTCTGGGTTGCTTCACCGGCTTGGGCTTCCCTTTATTTTTATTTTTTCTCTTCAGAAGTGGGCTGGGGCCTGCTGCCCTTTTTTTTCTATTTTTTTTCTCTGCTGGTCCCGCCTCTCTCCTTTTGTCTTCTCTTTCTTCTTCTTCTTCTGGGGCCCACTCCACTCATCTCCTTTTTTTTTTTCCTCTTTTCTTCTTCTCTTTCTTTACTTCTTTTGGGCACGCCACCTTTTCTTCTTTTTGGGCCTTTGGCTTTGTGCTAGGCTTGGTGGTGTGGCAGGGCAGAGAGGATGGGAGGCTGACGGTTCACCAAGTGCAGCGATTCTGCAGGCCGGTTTTTCCAGTAATTTTTCCGGTTCCTAACTTCTGGGTTCTTAGCGCGCGCCTCTGTTGGTAGAAAAATTATGGTAGAAGGAAGACTGGAAACATGTGAACCGGTCAGGGGACCATTGTTATCTTCTTGCGGTCGGTTAGGTGTTTTTCGGCCGGTTCTGGATTCCTAGGATTGAGGGCTTCAATATATGCTGCAGTGGTTGTTCGATTTGAAGGCTACGATTTTAAGGTTTCAGAGTTAGAGCTTCGTGCTGATAACGTGTTTAAGGAAAACTGAATTGGAAGAGAATTGAGTCGTACTTTCATTGATAATAGGGGCTTATTTATATAGAGGATTACAAGCATAGAGATAGAGTTGTACATAGAAACATAATCGTACATTGATTGGATATCTTCTAAGATTCTCCGAGAATATCTCTAATATAAACCCTATTTCAATTAGAGCAAGTAACCTCGAGTTTGGGCCAGACACATATTCTGGATTTACTTGAACACACTAAACACATTTTGCTACTTAACTGATAGGGGCTTTTTGCACAACATAAGTTGTGCCAAACTAGGCTAAAAAACATCACTACAAGTCTATAAGGCTGTTGAAAAAAAATCCCAAATATTATATATAAAAGTGTAAAACCAAATTTAAAATAAGAATTGGAACTCTAAAATGGTAAAATCTCCAATAACGTATAAAGAAATTTAACTAGAAAAGAACAAAGTGATTGAGACACCACACCAAAATCTATAGTTAGTGATTAAAAGTATTGTTGAATCCCAATTAATTTTTACTCAACGGGTGAGATATACCCATTAACGGGTAGAATAAAACCCAATCATAAATTGCTAAGTTTGTAAAATAGTGGCAAGCGTTTTATGGCAGAACAAATCGAGTTGTGGCATGAAGTCGCAATCGCAGTGAGGGAGTAGCAAAGAAAGTGCTCGTCCCGCTCAATGACTGAATGACGTCATTCATTCTAATCACATCTGAAGTGTTTAACGGTCAAAATTAATAGTATTTTAAATTTTCAAATTCAGTTAAGCCATTTAGAGCTCTGAGACAGGAAACATCTGTGCCATATTCTTTCCATACCAATTCAGTATCAAATTATTCATCAGATGTCATCTCACAACCTGCACCCATTGCTGAAATATCTTTGAATGGTTCCTTCTTCCATGATATAGAAGTATATAAAACCATCATCACTCTCCCATTTCTTTAATCTTTGTCAAAGAAGGAAAAAAACAAAACGAGACCAATTCTTTTTGTTGGGCCAAAATAGCACAGTTGAAAACCTTTGAATCCGAACCCAATCCTGCCAAACTATCCAAACCCGGCACCAATTGGATTCAGACAAGTCTACAAGATAAGGAAGAGTGCATTGGTATCAGGACCCATCGAGACATCACTGGTCTTGGCGACTCCAGCACAGAGGAGGCACACACATTCATTTTACATATAACATACATACACACTCAGACCACAAACCCTAATTTACGGACCCTCCTCGTTGCTCTTATTTCACACCCAACCCTTTCACCCCAAAACCGGTCTTCATTTCCTGACCTTGTTGTGCACGCGGTTTCCGAGGGTCTGTGTGGCTCAATCTCTTTCATGGGTTTCCGAAAGGTTAGCCCTTTTAGCCTTTAGTTTCTATTAGACTGATTTGGGGAGAGATCCATGGAAAAAAGAATCAATCTTTGATTCGATTTGGCGGTTTAGTTAGTTGATCCGTATCAGTTTGTTTCAGTTATTGGAAAATTAGATCTTAGACAGTGTATCTGTGGCTGAGATTGTATAACATTTCGGGAGTGATAGAAAAAGGGAAGAACTTTATGCGCTTAAGGTTGGTCTATCTGAGAAAAAAAAGTATAGGGTTTGAGCAGTTTAGGCTGATCAGTTTAGTTTTGCTAGTTTTGTGATGAATGTGGGCTAACTTGGAAGGATTGGAGGTTGTTGATACAAGGTTTGGGGTTGTTTGAGGTGTAGATAGGTGAGGGAGAAAGGAGGCTGTGATGTCTTTCAAGAGTATACTTCAGGATATGAAAGGTGAGTTTGGGAGCATTTCGAGGAAAGGGTTTGATGTGAAATTTGGGTATGGGATGAGATCGAGGTCTCACCGGGTGGTTCAGGATACCTCGTTCAGGATTGATGCTTTGAAGCAGAGTTGTTGGGCTAACATGCCGCCGGAGCTTTTGAGGGATGTGTTGATGAGAATTGAGGCGTCTGATGATACATGGCCTCCGCGGAAGAATGTGGTCGCTTGTGCTGGTGTGTGCAAGAATTGGAGAGAGATCATGAAAGAGATTGTCAAGTCCCTAGAAGTTTCGGGGAAGCTGACGTTTCCAATCTCCTTGAAGCAGGTTTGTGATACTGGCTCATATCTGTGTGTAATTGTGTTCTGTCTTTTCCTGGACTTGATTTGCAGATTAAGGGAAAGATTTTTATGTTGAGTGTAGCAATTTTAGTGTCAAATATAATGGCCCTTTGATAACTGTTGTAGTTAAATGTTTGGATGACTCTGGCTAACGAAGTTTACACGCCTGATCATTATGTAAGGTAGCCTGTATACTAGGATGCATATTTCATTCGAGAAAGGTTATAAGTTATAAAGCTCGAATGACAAGTTCAAATAGATAGGATAAGCTTAGACTAACTGGCTCAGGTATTGATAGTGGAATATTTTGGATTTTATTTGTCAGTTTTCCGAAGACCATTCTTTTTGTGGTTGTGATTCTTAAAGTTTGGCATATATTGGGATCGTTGCAGAATGTGTATGGTAAATAACTATGAAAGCTGCTTCACAAGTCTTCTGTAAATTGTTGCATGACATTTTTGCTCTTGATTAATATCTTATTTGGGGGCTGACATCTTGTTGTTATCAATAGATAATTTTCAGCTGTATCTGCCGCTTCTCCATTGAGCTAACAGTTGAAACCTTTTTGTTTATAATCTGCAGCCTGGTCCCAGGGATTCCCTTCTCCAGTGCTATATAAAGCGGAGACGTAGCAACCAGACATATTATCTTTTCCTGGGCTTAAATCAAGGTGAATTACTGAATATTTGTCCTGTCTGATTGCGCTGATCCAGTTTTGCTCTTCCTGGGATTAATATGCTATCATGAGTCCAAGTGCTCATGGTAAGAGGTTGATATGGTTTTTAAAGTTGATTTGTTTGTGTAATTGGATTGGTAACAAGTTTTTAAAACACATAGAAAACAAGGTCAGGTGTAGTAAGACTCCTTTAAGTGAAGTGAGATGTAAATTTTGAATTTTTACCTTTGTTGTCTGTTCTTGCCAGCTTCAACTGATGATGGGAAGTTCCTTCTTGCTGCGAGAAAGTGTAGACGCCCAACATGCACAGATTATATCATCTCTCTGAATTCTGAAGATGTGTCAAAAGGGAACAGTGCCTTTGTTGGAAAGCTCAGGTATGTTTATCTGGCCTGACATTACTAGCTCTTGACCATCTTTTTGTGTTGCGTTCATCATCTTATTTTCCTTTACAACAGATCAAATTTTCTGGGAACCAAATTCACAATCTATGATGCGCAACCAACTAATACTGGAGCCAAAGTCACTAAATGTCATTCCTCCAGACTTGTAAATATGAAACAAGTGTCACCCAGAGTTCCTGCTGGCAACTATCCTGTGGCCCACATTGCTTATGAGTTGAATGTGTTGGGTTCCAGGTATGAAAATATTGTTGAATTGTTGTTGAAGATAATTACCGAAGCTTTAAGACATTTATTGTTGAAGATATTGTTCACTGGCCAATTTGTGGTTGATCATTGTTCAGTTGCTAGTTTCTATAGTAATATTTGTTATAAATACTAACATTTGTATCATCTTGATCAGAGGTCCAAGGAGAATGCAGTGTGTAATGGATGCCATCCCTGCCCGTGCTGTTGAGCCAGGAGGTGTGGCCCCTACGCAGACTGAATTTGTTGATAGCAATTTGGATAGTATTCCATCTCTCCCTTTCATCAGATCAAAATCAGGTCATGCAGAGAGTGTCCAATCTGGACTACAATCTAGTCAGAATGAAGGCATGCTGGTATTAAGGAACAAGGCACCTAGGTGGCACGAACAACTCCAGTGCTGGTGTCTGAACTTCAATGGACGAGTAACCGTTGCTTCAGTCAAGAATTTTCAGCTGGTTGCTTCTCCAGAGATCGGAGTAGCTGCTGGCCCAGAGCATGAGAATGTCATTCTCCAGTTTGGAAAAGTTGGCAAAGATGTATTCACAATGGATTACCAGTATCCAATCTCAGCCTTCCAGGCATTTGCTATTTGCCTTAGCAGCTTTGACACCAAGATTGCTTGTGAATGAGTGGGAAGCAAGTTACGATCCAGTACCACTGTTTGGACTCACAGTAGTTTGTACTTAAATGATGAAAACAAGTTCTTCTCTCATTTCCGTTTTCAAGAGTGCTTTCGTATTGTCTAGATGTTTGATGACTTGATCTTACATTCGCCACTAATGATACAGTCCCTCGAGTCTCCTCTATTTTCTGGTTTTCATGTAATATGGATGACAGAATCAGAAACAGTAATGTCTTCCAGAATGTTGGAAAGAGAGACAAAGGTTATGCAAATTGGATATTCCTGACATAGAAAAGGCATCATTGTAATTATCACAGTTTTGGGATTTCAAATTTAGCGTTTTTGGTATATGACTCATATGAGAACTCAAAATATCTGAAGTTGATCAGCAAGGAAGCCTGAACTTGATGGCCAAGAGTGCCTTGCACCCAGGCTTGGTTGGCTGCTACTCATACTGTCATGCAGAAGCTCTCCTCTCCTGTTACAATCCCTCTACTCGTAGAAGAATCAATCTCCCATACAGCCTTTGCCCCTCCACACCGCCCCCCAAAAAAAACAAAACAAAACAAATCTCCTATACTGCAACACTGCTGTCCGCACCACAGCATTTACCCTCTGACCTCTCCTGACTGCACTGTTTTCAGCGTCAGGTCGTACATCTAGTTTCCCTAGCTGGCTTCTGCCAGTAGACCAAGAAAGCTGGATTTCAATGATTTTGCAATTGGTCCAAAATTGTGTGGTGTTCAGTCTGTTACTGATGGACCTTTGTACTATTTGTATTGATATGGATGAGTGGCCGCTTTCAAGTTTCAATGCCGGAACCATATCCTTCCTAGTGATAGATCCAGGGCGGTTTGCACGCTTATGGAGTTGATGAGAAAAGACTATCAAAAATTTAAATAAAAAAGTGTAACGCGACTCAAGTTGGTTAAAAATAAAAGCATTTATTAGGAGGCATAAAGGTCTCCCAAAAATTTCCATTTGAGTTAGAATGTCCAAGGTTTGTCAAAGCATCTGTTATGAAATTTGTTTTTCTAAAAACATGAATGATTAAGGTTGAGTCTAGGTGTTTTTCTCAAGTCCCTCTGACACGTCACGAGGGTTGTTCTGCTAGGGTTTGGTTTCCTATAGGTTTTCTCATGGGTTTTTGCCGTCAATCCTAGGGTTTGGGTCTAGGTTTTTGACGGTGCTGTGCTTTGCTTGGGTTGCTGTGATATTGTTAAGGAGCTTGTTATTTGATAGGCTCTCTTTCTGAAGGAGTTTTGTGACGATGGATGAGATGGAGAGGCGTTTCGCCGGTGCGTTAGTGTTATCAGAGAGGGAGGCAAAAGGGTTAAAAATTGGTGGAGCTGCTGCACAGTCAGCGATTAGATATAGATATGCCCTAGTCTGCAAGGTTGTTACACCAAGGACTTTTCGCAGACGTAGCTTTATTGAGTTATTTACACGGTTGTGGGCAGGGGACAGAGGAGTCAATATCAGTGATGTGGAGGATGACCGTTTCCTTGCTCGTTTTTCCTGTGAGGAGGACTTACAGAAGGTGATTCATCGAGAGCCCTGGGATTATGATAAGTCGTTGATAGTAATGGGGAGGTTACCTGAACGGGGGGCAGTCACCTTGGTAGATTTGTCTACAGCGGTCTTTTGGGTGCAGGTGCACGGAGTTCCGCTTCGTTACCGTACACAGGAGGTAGCAAGAGACATTGGTGGAATGGTGGGGACTGTAATTGACGTGAAAACTGAAGAAGATGGTTATTGTGTGGGAAGGTTTTTGAGAGTTAGGGTTAGAATGGATGTTGGGCTTGCTCTACTCAGGCGAACTATTGTTGATTTTTTGGAGGAGGGTGAGCAGATGGTGACATTCCGCTATGAAAGATTACCTGAATTTTGTCAGGAATGCGGGGTGATTGGTCACCCTACTAGGATTTGTGATAAGAAGTTGGGGTTAGTGGGTAAGGATGAGGATGATCGGCCTTTCCCATTAACTTTGAGAGCTGAATGGGACTTGCATGGTAGAAAGGTGGGGCCTCGTGCAGGGTGGTATAGTGGTACTGAAATTAGTGAGGGAGGCAGTGGCTCAGCTTCGTGGTCTCAATCCCAACCTAGCGGTGGCTTTGCTGGGAGGGCAAGGAGTGAAAGGCTTGCCAATGATGCTCCCTTACAACTGGAAGGAGTCTTACAAGATACTGCATCGTCACCGGTGAAGGGAAGCAGGCCTAGGGAGCAGGGTGGGGAAAAAAAAAAGACTAATTTGAGTTTAGAGGTTCATCGAAGTTGGGGTCAGAGGGATAGGGGTCAAGAAGATAAGGGCACTGGCGTTAAAGCTGGTGAGCAACCTAAAGCTTTAGGTTGGAGGTGTTCGAGGGAGCAAGCTTCTAAAGATGCTTTGAGAAGGCTGGAAACTCTTTTTCAAAATTCTTTTGAGGAAACTGGTACTGCGGTAGAGCCTTTGAAGATTGAGACAGTTGGTGATCTGAATATGGGTGTTAGTCCTTTGGATATGCTCAGACCGAGTCCATATTCTTTTGAGTTTCAACTGGGAAGCCAGAGGAGGTCTTTGAAGTCACCGATTAAGGAAGGAGGGAGGAAAAATTTAAAGGTTGCTGCGAGGAGGAAACTAAAGCTAGTGCTTGAGGAAGATAAAAATGAGGTTGTGATGGAAACTGCAAAGCGGAAGAAGGATGAGACCTCTTTCTTTACTGATAATGTTACGACAAAGAAGATGCTACTTGTTGAGAGTACTTCTGAAGTGGTGGGAGCAGCGGGGCTGCCCCACCACGAGCAATGAGGCTGTTATCCTGGAACGTCCGAGGAATGGGGAGGGCCCGGACGTTCCGTGATTTAAAGGACTTCCTATCCGTTCACAAACCGGATTTAATTTTTCTAATTGAGACAAAGATGACAGAACCTCAGATGGGGAAATTGAAAACAAGGTTGAAGATGGATGGTGTCCTTTGTGTTGGGAGAGATGAGGATAATGGTGGTGCCCGTGGAGGGCTATGTTTGTTATGGACTAAAAATGTGTCAGTTTCATATATTTCTTCTAGTTTCTTTTTTATCAATGTAATGGTGACTTGGGAGGATCAAAAGCGATGCCGTGTTACCGGTTTTTATGGTCATCCAGAGACTTCTCAGAGACACATGTCCTGGGATTTATTGCGGTCTTTGAGAGGGGAGGGTTCAGAACCATGGTTGTGCTGTGGTGATTTTAATGAGATACTTCTTTTTAATGAGAAGACCGGGGTTGTAATGAGGTCCCAACGACAGATTGATGGATTTCGACATGCGGTGGAGGATTGTGGGTTGTATGAGTTTGCTTTCACGGGGTTTGAGTACACTTGGGATAATAGAAGGGAGGGGGTTGCTAATGTAAAGGAACGGCTGGATCGGGGTTTTGGTAACTTGGCGTTGATTCAACAATGGGGAGGAATTTCTTGTCATCACCTTGTTGCTATGTCTTCAGATCATAGTCCTTTGCTTTTTGAGAACGATCCACCGTTGTGTAGTAGGGGTAATTGGAGGAGGAGGAGAAGGTTCTTGTTTGAAGACATGTGGCTCACTCACGATGGGTGCAATGATATAATTGAACGTAATTGGTTATCTGGCGGTAATTCCTTTTTGGGTAAAATTGAGCAGGTTGCAGGTGGTTTAAAAAAATGGAATCAAGAAGTTTTTGGTTCAGTAAAAAGAAAGGAGAAAAGAAGTTGAAAGTCAATTGGATGGGGTCTTGGAGAGGGAAGAGTTGATGTGGAAGCAACGTGCTAGAGTAACATGGTTTCAGTGTGGGGATAGAAATACTCGTTATTTTCATCAAGTGGCAACGCAGAGAGGAAGATCTAATCGGATCACTGGTATTTTGGGCGAAGATAATCGTTGAAGAACTGATGTTACAGATATTGGGTGCATTTTTGTCTCATATTTTCGTAATCTGTTCATGTCAAGTGCGGGTAATGTGGATGAGACGATATTTAATGCTGTCACTAGTGCATGAGCAATCAAAGGGGTTTCTTGATCAAATTTATAGTAGGGAGGAGATCGAGTTAGCTTTGAAGGATATGAATCCAACTAAATCACCTGGTCCAGATGGTATGCCTGCCAGGTTTTTTCAACGGTTTTGGAAGATAGTTGGTCATGATGTGGTGGATGTTTGTTTGGGTTTTCTGAATGGGAATGGATCCGTAGCTGATTTCAATCATTCACTTATTGCTTTAATTCCAAAAGTGCAGAATCCGAAGAAGGTTACTGAGTTTCGCCCGATTAGTTTGTGCAATGTGGTATATAAGTTGATCTCGAAAGTTCTTGCTAATAGGTTGAAGTCGGTGTTGCCGGAAGTGATCTCAGAGTACCAAAGTGCTTTTATGTCTCAAAGACTCATACATGATAATGTTATAGCAGCTTTCGAAATTATTCATTGTTTGAAGAGAAGGGGGAAAGATAGTCGTCAAAAGATAGCTATTAAGTTGGACATGGCCAAGGCTTATGATCGGGTTGAGTGGAGTTTTTTGCAACGTATGATGGAGGTTATGGGCTTCCCTAACAGGTTTATCTCCCTTATTATGGATTGCGTGAGTTCTGTGACTTATTCTATATTGTTGCAAGGAGCTCCTTTTGGTACTATTAAGCCCTCACGTGGAATACGACAAGGGGACCCTATTTCTCCGTATCTCTTTCTAATTGTGGCAGAAGGTTTTTCAGCATTGATTAGACAAGCTGAACGTGATCAGTTAATTCATGGTGTTGCTATAGCTAGAGGTGCTCCGTCGGTCTCTCATTTGTTTTATGCAGATGATAGTTTTTTATTCTGTGATGCTACGTTATCAGATTGTGTGGCTCTAAAGCATATTTTTTCCATCTATGAGGAAGCTTCGGGACAAAAGATTAATAGAGATAAGTCGGCTGTGTGTTTTAGTCCGAAGACTTTACAATCAATTAAGGAGGAGTGCATTGCTATGTTGGATATGCCTGTTGTGCCTTGTTATGAACGTTACTTGGGTTTACCTACAGTAACAGGTAAGGATAAGAAAAAGCTATTTCAGTCCTTACCAGATAGGGTTTGGAATCGTGTCCATGGGTGGGAAGGGCATATGTTATCAAGGGCCGGGAAAGAGGTCCTCATTAAAGCCGTGGCTCAAGCAATTCCTAATTATACAATGAGTGTCTTTCAATTGCCAACGGGGACCTGTGATCATATTAACAAATGTTTAGCAAGATTCTGGTGGGGGAAGGAAGGAGGTAAGGGTATCCATTGGAGGAGATGGAATAATATTTGTTTGAGTAAGAAGGAAGGCGGTCTGGGATTCAGGGAATTATCTCTTTTTAATCAGGCTTTGCTTGGGAAACAGGGATAGAGATTGATAATGTATCCTGATTCCTTGGTGGCTCGTATGTTAAAAGCGAAGTACTTTCTGTGGGATGATTTTATGGAGGCTGAACTTGGTTCAAGTCCTTCGTATTTATGGAGATCGTTGTTATGGGGTAGAGAGCTACTTCGGAAGGGTGTTAGATGGAGAATTGGGAATGGGCAGAATGTAAGAGTGTTTATTGACCCATGGGTCCCAGGTTTGCCTAGTTTCTGACCTATTCTGCATCAAGGGGCACCTCCTTTTTTACGTGTTTCAGAACTGTTGCTAAACAATGGAGGTTGGAATATGGAGGCTCTGGAACATTGGTTTACAGAAGAGGAGTGTGAGGCAGTTAGGAGTATCCCAGTTGGTGATTCAAGGCGTCCTGATGTATATATATGGAACTATTGTAAAAATGGTAGATACACAGTGAAAAGTGGATATTGGTTGGCTTGCCAGGATGCGGAAGTGGCTGAAAATGTAGTGCATGCTCCTAGAAATTACTGGAAACATCTCTGGAAGCTGAAATTGCCTCCTAAAATTTTACATTTTTTATGGAGATGCTCTATGGGTTTTATCCCTTGTCTGGAGATATTGCATTGGAGACGAGTTGCCCATTCTGCTATTTGTTTCAGATGCCAGCAGGGAAGTGAGTCGCCTGTACACGCAACATGGAGTTGTTCGAGTTGTGTTGCGGTGTTCGAAAGGGCGAGTTTTTTCTCAAAGTTGTCATCTGGTCAGTTTCCTTCTTTTATTCAATTTTTTCATCATGCTTCTTCTACTCTTGGAGCGGAGGAAATGCAGCTATTTGCTGTGTTATTATGGTTAAACTGGCATGAGAGGAATAATTGCTATCATAAGGGAACTGTTGTGCAGTCTGATATTATTTATGCGAATGGGGTAAATTTTGTGAAGAGTTTCAATGAGGCTATGAGTTGTCGTGCTAGAGTTGAGCAACTGGAAACAGAGGATATAAGGTTGGGAAGGGTACGGAGGTGGCAGCCACCTAGAAGTGGGCAAATTAAGGTGAACTGTGATGGGGCAGTTAATATGAATAATAGATGTGTTGGTGGTGGTGCAATTATAAGGGATGAGCATGGTACGTTGATTGTGGCAGGGGGGGATAATTTTCAACACCAATTGTCCTCTTTGGTGGCTGAATTATATGCAATTAAGGTGGGCTTGGAGTTGGTAGTTGAACACAGATTGAGGCACGTGGTGGTGGAATCTGATAGTATGGAGGCTATACAACTAATCAACTCAAAGGAAAGATGTTTTGCTGCTGAAGGAGGCATGGTAGAGGATATTCAACGCATTATGGCTCTACTCAACATCAACACAATACATCATGTTCGTCGTGAGGGGAATATGGCTGCTCATGCAATTGCAAATCATGTAGCCCGAGCTAATGGGCGAATTGTTTGGTTAGAGGATGGGCCTGATTGGCTCATGTCACTTATCGTCAATGATAAGACTTTAGCCGGTTTATCAGTTAGGGATTTGAGTACTTCTTCTTCTTTTTCTTCTGTTAGGGAGGTTAGGGAGAATGTTTTGGGTCATTCCCATGGCTGTATTTTTTCCAGTTAATGGATAAAAGTTTATCTTCATCTCAAAAAAAAAAAAGGTTGAGTCAAAAACTCTCTTTATATGTCTTATGTACTCCTATACAATAACTTTTAATTTTAAGGAACTTTACAAACTCCCTTAACGTAATCAATGGTTAGCTTTGAGTCTCGTTCAGTAAAAATGTTCTTGAGCATCTTCTCTTTGACGTTAAGCAACCATTCTCTTAGGTCTCATTTGGTTCACCGAAAGAAAAATAATTTCTTTATATTTCCCATGGGAAGGGAAATATAATTTTCCAACAACTTTCCATTCCGATGTATGGTAAAGTAAGGAAAGTTATCAGGAAAGTTGTACAAACGTTTGTGAATAATGTAATGAAATAATATGTTGTGAGTAATAAATGCAAAGAAAAAAGGAGAGAAAGTGATTCATTTGAGATACTTTCCCCTTTATTTTCCATTCATTCAGGAAATGATATCATTTCCTTTTGCATCCCAAACGTTTCATTTCCTGATGTTTACTTTCCACGAACCAAATGTGGCTAGAGAAATTGCCTCAACTATTGACACGTTTTCTTACCTAATTCTTCTTAGACCAGCAGAGATAGATATGCCATTATTGTTTTTAATTATAAAACCAAAAGCTATAGACTTGTTTTGAGAAAACAAAACCATCAAAGTTGATTTTTGCCACGAAATCTAAGATCACTCCTTTACTCTCAACTTTTCAAAATCTGTGTAAAATTATCAGACTTGAGAAAAAACCCTATTTCTCTCTGAGAGAAACACTACGTCCTTCCCCCCTATCAGGCAGCGAGCCTTTTGTCGTCGTTGGACGGGTCTCTGTCGGCCCGTGTGGGTCTGTAGTGAGAGCCGGGTTCCTCGATCGGCATCTAGTTTGAATCGGGGAGATTATGATGACGCTTTATGAGGTGAGGACTGGGGAGATCGAGGCGGCGGCCAGAGTGTGGTTTGTCCTTTGTTGGCTTGGTTGGCTGTTTAACTTGGTGGTGGGAGGTTGGAGTCTGCCAGGTGGTACTGTGTTCGTGGTGGTGTGGTCTGGATCGGTTCAAATCAATCCGATCTAGAAGGGGTCTATTTGATATGATCTGGGGACGGAGTTGTGGTGCAAGGGCGGCGCGTCTCCAGGGTGTGGCAAGGATGGCGACATAATGGTGGGTGGTGTTGTGGTAATGGATGCACGGTTCTGATCTGATCGGATTAGTCAAATCCGGATTGGCCCTGTTTGATTTGTCCTGGTGTTCGATCAGGGATGGCAATGTGATGGTGGGTGGTGCTTGTTTGGCCCAAAAAGGGAAAGATGGAGGGCATGAGGAATGGCCGGTGATCGGAGTAGGGGAGACGGAGATGCAGTTGGGCTGGGTTTTGTTGTTAGGCCCTTGTTGGTGGGCCAGTGTTCCTAGAGATTTTATTTTTTTGAGAAAAGTGTTCCTAGCGTTTTAGAGTTTGGTTTTTTGTTTGTTTGGTCGGTAATAAGTTCCTACCAAGGTTGTGACAGAGACAGTCTTCCTTTTGGCTGTCTAGTGGGTCGTTCCTGTTCTGGAGTTGGGTCAGCAGTGGTGGAAAAAATGTCTGGCTATGGCATAGACAATCATCCTTGGCCTTCTAGTGGGTCGTTCCTGTCTGGTTTCGTGTTAGTAGGCGATGGCGATTTGGAGCAGTAGTGGATCGACGGTGTTGACATTACGGTGGTGACGGTGTTGGGTTTACTTTAGTCCCAGGTTTGACGGTCCAACTATTCAATTTGATCATGTTCGAAGTCACATCGAGTGTAGGCTTGGTCAATCGAAGGCAGGCCGGGTGGACTCTGGTTGGCAAGTTAGTGTGGACAAAGTTAGTGTCAAATAGTCACTGCTTCTGCGCCTGTTGCCTTTGTCCATTAGTTGTTGTGCAAGTTTTCTTTTAGTCGAAGCCTATTTGGCTCATTCAGTCAGTGTCTTGATAGAGTTTCAGTGTGAAGTCCAGTGGCAATTTCTGTGTAAGAGATGTTGCCTAAAATCATTATAATCAGTTCATTATTAATAGAGTTTCTTCTTGATAAAAAAAAGAAAGTTGATTTTTGCCGAAATGGATATAAATATTATGAAAATGAGTGTCTTATCCATGATTTGACACGCCCTTGGATTATATGGCTAGTGGTATGCATCGATAGTAGATTCAATTAATAAAGTTTTATTAAAAACATTATTTGTTGTGCTATCAATGAAATATCAATGAGGCTAACAGTTTTCTCATACAATTTCAAATTTAACAAATAATTATGTCTCTTGACTTCAAGGCAGTCCCATCAATTTGGGGCACGATTACTAGCTCATAATGGGAATTGAAAGACACAGAATGATTCTCATTCTCCTTCAATCATGTATTAATTAACACCAAGAAATTTTAATTTTCAAGCAGGTCCACAAGAAAATCTGGAATAACTCATTCATTTTCATTTCGAGTAGTATTGGATTCGGTCCTAGTGATTCCTAGTCATGAATGAATCAACTTTTCATACCAAAATTACCTCAATCCTAGACTCAAAAAACGCAAGTTATTTACCCTCTTTTCTTTTCAATAATCTAAAAATGCCCATGTATTTATACTCCCATTTCGGATACTAGTAAAAATTTTCCATTATACTCTAGCGTGGCTTCCATTAAATCAGTGGATTAACAAATATTCCACTTAACACATTGATTAACTATCCATAATCTCCATCCAACATTCAAAAAAACTTTTGAGTACTCCCACAGTCCCACTCTCACATGACGTGGCATCAGATCTCATACCCTCTTCAGACCGTTACAAATGTATGTCTTCCGCTTCACACCATATGCGTGCTTTATACATGGGCCCCACACGACGCTCCCCCCACCCCCTCTCGATTCCACTGGAACCCAGTCCACCAATACAGTGAATCTCACCCGAATTTCCAAAAATGCCCCTCCACATTCCCAGTAGAGAAAGACAAAAAATTAAGCAATTTCGTAAATTGCGAGAAATTTGAATCCTTCCACTATATCCAAACTTTGGAATATAGTGATAACTCCAAAGCACGGGAGTACTACGTGTCGCGGTGTGATTGGTTGGGGTGATAATCTAAGTAAGTACATAATGACAAGCAATTACGGAGGCCGAGGATTTTCCATTTAAATTCTCTCAGCGTCTCTCTCTTCTCTCTGAGCTGAGAAGAAGGTAATGAGACAGAGAGATTCAAATCCCTAAGCCCTCTTTGAAATCCCAGGTACTCTTTTCTCTGCTTATTTTTTCATTTCTGTAATCTGGGTTTTTGATTTTTCGATTTTATTTTGGGTGGTTGGATTTTGAAGTGTTTTGGGGTTCAATTTGAAGGTAAGGAGGAGGAGGAGGAAGAAGATGAATAGGCAGCAGCAGGCGTCGCACTACTGGTTGTTTGACAGTCGCAGCAACTCGAGGCGGTCACCATGGCTTCAATCGACTCTGGCTGGTACGCTCTCTGTTCTTGTTACTTGTTCTAGATCAGGGTTTTTTTAGGGTTTGTAGATGTTATTGTGGAATAGGGGTTGTGGTTTTTGACCGTTGCTGTGTGTTCTGAGCTTCTGAGATTTGAAAGTTGGGTTTTTTTTTTTTTTTTTTGTGGTGGGGAATGGGGGACCCTTTTGTGTAAAGTCTGAAGCTTTCAGGGAAAATGAGTGAACAGAATGGGGGGGACTGGTGGGTAAGATTGGGAATTGAATACCCAAGTGGTATTGTTTAAAGTTTAAACTGAACGGTGTTGAATTGCTCATCTTCAATTCTGTGTGTGAGACTCATGATCTGTGTTCTGAGGTTAAATCAAATGTGGAATTGTTCAGCTGTTGTGAAATTTGAGTGAACAGAATTAGGAGGACTGGTGGGTAAGTAATTGATTACTCAGTGTCATTGTTTAAACATAAATATGTTGAATTACTGGCCTTTGGTTATATAAGAAATTAGATGCTAAGTTTCATACATTAGTTTATTGTTTACCAAGGGTTAAGACTTAAGAGTGAGAATAGCTCAACCGACCACCTCTCCCAATAAAATATGTGAAACAATAAAAAAAAAAAAAAGGATTGGTGCAGATGAATCCAAAAGGTGGTTTGAGCTCTGCGATATGAGAAATGCTTAGTTATGGTCACCGTGGCAGGCGGGAAGTTCCACCTTTGTTTATAATACGTTTTTGTAACTTTCAAGCTTAGTTGAGCTTAGGCGTTTCAAGGTTAACTTTCCCATTGACAACTCCCAATGAGTGCAATAATCAATTACAGAAATCTTTTGATGAAATATGTTCTTTGACTTAAATGTCTTCATAATTTGTAAAGACACAAATTAATAACAGTGCCTACTGATTGATAACACTGCTTAACTTTGTGGTTGGCCTAATTGGCTACACTGCCTATAATAATTCATCATTAAGGTCCTCTTGTGGTCCCCTACCACAATGGAATGTTAGACTAGGATTGTTGGTTTAACGATGGTCCTTCAACCAGAGGTGTACTCTGATCTTCGTGGCTCTGGTTCTGGCCTTCTGGGTTCTCTAGTCAATGTTTTGGTGATTTTATAGAGTTCAATAGTGGGTATGCATGGTGTTCTCCATGGTGGTCCTCACTGCAGTTAACAAAGGACCACATTCCACAGTAAACCCTTTTTGTATTTACCTTTTAGTTGATCTCTCTTTAGCTTGAGATAAGATATCTATAGCATCCTCATGTTTTTTAAAGAAACTACAGGAACCTAGTTTTTTTAAAGAACCTTCCTTAGGCACACATTATTGATTCCATTAGAACAAAGATAAGGTCTGTGGGACTCAAAATTAGATTTATTAATGTGCCCAATATCATTTTCTCTCTCTTTTTGCTTCTTGTTTTATTTTTATTCAGCAACTTTAAAGCTGCAGGCCTGAACATGATTTTATATATCTAAGCCTGGAGGGCTTTGTGCCCATCAAACAAAACTAACTGTATATCTAGGCCTCAAAAAGACTGTTAGCATCATATTGATGCATGCACCAAAATGATGTTACATTAGAATTTCGATGGCTGTTGCTAAGAAGGTTGTATAATACTGCATCATTTTCAATTTGTTCATATGCACCACTATCACTTAACTAAATGGTCTTTTTTCTTTAATGGCAGAGCTAGAAAAGAATACGGAGGCCATGCTAAAGCTGATTCAGGAAGATGCAGATTCCTTTGCCCAACGTGCAGAGATGTATTACAAGAAGAGACCACAGCTAATCGGCATGGTTGAAGAATTCTATCGAGCTCACAGATCATTAGCTGAGAGATATGATCTAGTTAAGTCTGATTCGGGAACGCGCCTCCTGACAACATTAGGGTCTCCATTTTCAACCAAATGCCATTCGGAGAAGTCGATGAGTGTGGTGGATGAAACCTACGACAGCCTCTCCGAAACCTGTGAACCTGAGGAGTACACCGAGTCTGAAGTTGATGATCCCGACCTAGAGGATGAAACCCCAGTTGATAAAGTAACAGAAGAGAAGGTTTCATGTGGGGTTAGTGATGATGAAGTGAGAAAGTTGAGGGAAGAAATAGAGAGGCTTCAGGAAGAGAGTAGAATTCAAAAGGATCAATTAAAGCAGAAAGATGATGAGAAGAGAGAGGTAATAAGACAGTTGAGTATGGCTGTGGATGTTTACAAACAGGAGAATGTGAAGCTGAAGAAGTATCTTGCCCGAGAATCAGCAGATAATTCGAGTCCCTTCTTTGAGTTTAACAAATTAAAGGGTACATTTCTAGGGAAGTTGTTTAACAGGTCCCCACAATCTCATGCTCCCATTGTTGCACTCTAGGTGTCTGTTAACATGTTTGCAATTAGTATTAGTTATAGGACACAGTTTACATAGATGTCTATATCGGGGAATTTCCCCTGTAATTTATTTTAGGATTCTAGTATTTCCTTTGAAGACTGCTTCTTAGACTTCCTATGTTTTTCGTGTGTTATTCTGCATTGATTGTAACTCAATTACGTTGTTATAAATATACCCCAAGTTTGTCTTTGTTATTTATTGTTAATTCAAGGACCTTATATGAAGTGCATCTATGCAGCAGATGCAATGGTCGTTTATGCTTTCATAATTCAGATTTTAATTCGTGGATGTTCCAATAGTGAGAGGTTGATGCAACATAAACAATAATAATATCTAGAGAGGAGATGAAAAGAAAATAAGGATAGAGAATGAGATCAACAAAATAGAAGACTGATAGTACAGCTTTTATTTTTCTAGATTCTTTTGGATACAATATCCTATCACAATTCATAGGAATGACAGAGACTCCATTTACCCTAACATTACACTACAGCATTCTATATACTACCAGACGTAAAGTGAAATCACTATTACACAATAATTGAAGCTTTTCCAGTTCCACCAAGATTACAAAAATGAAAAATCTCTCAAACACCAGAAACCTGCATTACATAGAAAACCAGAAACCCAAGAAAGAAAATTCCATGTAGGGGCAGAGATGAAGTAACAGAAACTGAATGAGAAACTGGCATAGGAGACCCGGATGGTGAAAAACCCAATTCTGGTTCAGGAGCAGCAACAGTAGCTTCAGGGTTTGGTGGGCTTGGGCTTGATGGAATTGTGGGCAGTGATGACTCACTTGGAGAAATTGGCACACCAGAAGGTGAAGGAAACAAGGGAGAAATATCTGGGGATATGGTTGGAGAGGAAGATAGTGGGGCTGGAGCATCTGGTAAAGCTGCAGGTGCTGCAGAGATTGAGGAAATCTTAGTAGCTAGTGAAGAAGAAGAAGAAGAAGAATAAGCCATTAAAACCATGAACATTGCCATGAAGGACCAAAAGGAAGCCATAATTAATGATGATATGGTAATCAATCTAGTTCAGAATAGTGGAGCTTCAATAAATGTGTTTTGAGTTTGAGAGGAACAAGGAAGATGAAATTATAGTAAAGAGTTGGGGGAGAGGTATGTAAAGCTTAAAAGGGTGAGTGTGATGAGAAAGTGGTTCGTGGGGACAGAAACAACACAAAGGGCCAAAACACACAAATGGAACCTGCAGCTGCTATTGGTAATACAGCTCTACGTGTTTTGCTAAGTGACAAGATTGGTGTGTGATTTTTCTTCTGTGAGAACATGAACATGAGGTGTCTAGCTTCCTTTTCATCTGAATATGTTTAAATTTTCTACAGTTGGCCCGTGAAGCTTTTGTTTTAGCCTTTAGGCTTTTAAATCTTGGCACCCAGGCATTAATTCATTGTGTTGGTACCTTGTGATAACTAAAATGCCAGATGGGTAAGTACTTTTATACTCTTTGTTACTTTCAGAAATACAGTAAAAAAAATTGGGTTTCGGTAATTGTTCTAGTCTTTTTTTTTTTTTTTTTTTTTGAGAAAAGGTAATTGTTCTAGTCATTGAAGCAAAAAGTCGTAAAATTTGCTGCTTTAAGCTTTCTGTAAGGAGCAAATATGTTATTGTTGATTCTGAGGTTAGCCATAGGAGAAGTCATTTCTTTATTGGAAATGGGGTCAGAAGCTTAATAATGAAACAATGATCACTGAGGAGGGAGGATTCCACTTGATATGGTGGTTCTGAATCTTTCTGGGTTTGTTTAATATTCTGACGATGGGCGTGGCTTTGCTTTTGAGACCGTTAGAGCAACCGTAGCTGATTCCGATAGTCACTAGCCAGTAGTGAATAATTGGTATGATGAGGAAAGGTGAGTAGGGTAGAATGATGGGTTGTGTTATTTTGGAAGGATATTGGAAGGGGCAGTGGCAGACAGCTGAGAATAGTAGAGCATGCATGTGGTCTTCTCTTTAAATTATTTGCCTCCTTTAGAATGTGAGATGCCTTTATGAACACTAAAATCTACGTTGCTTTTGTAGTAGGGTTGGAATAGGCTCGGGGAGGGATTTCCTTTATTACGAGTCTATAACCATGAATCAAAAAGATCCAGTTAGCTGAATATGCAATAAGCTAATATCCAATATACATTCTACAGTTGCATTCTTATCAAATTTCGAGAAGAATAAGAGAGAAGAGAGAAATGATTTTGGTCGGAGGATTCAGTGCACCGACGTGCACTTGCACTGACATAAATGGATGGTTAGAGTATATTAAATACACTCTTAGGTTATTAATAAAAATATTAATTATAAATATCAAGGGTTAAGATTATCTTATAAGTGTCGAGTCATTTGCATCATCGGTGCATAGAATAATTTCCAATGATTTTGTGGTTATAATGGTTGATCTGCTCAAGTCAAACCATCAACTGAATCAAAATGATGGTGACACAGAACAACACATTTCTCAATAGAGAACATCACCACTATTTTTTTTTTCCTAAGAAAAAGAACGTCACCACTCACCACCATAGAAATTGAAATTTGAAAATGATAATAAAAGAATTGACAATGATCTACTGAGTACCAAATTGCTAGAGATATTTCTTAATTGAACCACACCTTATAAGAGTAACTCCAACAGTTTCCCTATAATTTATGTATTATAGGGAAGCAAAAGTCAAAACTTTATTCTCTTTTTCTTCTCCAACTCCAATAGATTCCCTATTTTACAACATATCTAAAATCTCTATATTCTTTAATCTTCCTTAAAATTTTAGAGCTTGCTGTAAATATAGAGAATTTAGTTTTTATTTCCTCACTCTCCCTAAAGCAGGGATAGTTATATAGAATCTGTCAAAGCAAAAAGACTTATTTTACCCTAAAGTAGATAAAAATCAAAAAATAGGAAATCTGTTGGAATTGCTTTAAAAACTCAAACATGTAGCATTAAATCACATATTCCAAATCCACAATGATGTCAACTCAAATATGTACCATGAAATGATTGAAATCACATATTCCAAATCCAAAATGACGTCAACCAGTTGACTAAGGCATCAAACTGCACAATAATCCAAAAACGGTGTTGGCTTCTGCAATTCCGACGTTTCGGATGCTAGCTTTAGAGAGGGAAATGGAAAGACAGGTGACGGTAGCAATTTATTTATGTATCATATAATTGCATAATTATCATCAAAGTTGATATGGCCGAGTTGGTCTAAGGCGCCAGATTAAGGTTCTGGTCCGAAAGGGCGTGGGTTCAAATCCCACTGTCAACAATTTATTTTGAACTTTTTCAATACAATTTTCCTTTTTTTTTTTAATGGGCTAAATTCCACGTACATGATTGGGCCTTACAAATATCCACTCTCCAGTTCTCCAAGACTCGCTTGTACATAATTGAGCTTTACGTCAATTATAGGGTTAAATAAAATTATTCTACTTTTCTTTCAAGATTTGAATCTTAATTTCAATTTTGGTCATCGTGTTTTCGGTTGCTTTCCGTCGATCATGTTATATGTAAGAAACTCACATTTTATTTCAACCATATTCCGATCCGGATTTCTATTTTGGCCATCGTGTTTGCAGTTCGGCTTTTCCTCGATCATGTTGCATCTCAGAAGCTCACATTTTGTGCAAACCGACTATATCACCCTCAGTCCAACAGTTTGCCTTACTCACATTTTTTTTTTCCTTCAACTTTTTCAATTCAATATTTCCCTTTTTCTTTAATGGGCCAAGTTCCACGTCCCTACTTCTACATAATTGGACCTCGAAAATTTCTGCACTCTCTACTTCTCCAAGTACCTACTTGTACAAACCTCAAAAACAAAAGAGTGTACCTACTGTTAAGAAGGAAGATATTTTCAGTCACACAATTTACACCTGTCATTACACAAACTCTGTTGATTATAATTAGTTTGTTCTGTTATAATTAGTTAGTACAGCTTAGTTACTAATTAGTGTTTATGTCTGTTAATTAGCATGATTAGTTGTGTTGCCATACAACTGGCTTACACGTGCTTATCATAGCTGATCTCAGCTGGTACTATATATACCCTCTACCAGCTTGTAATGAAGAAGCTTGGGCTCATTTTTCACGTGAATCATATTCTGTTTTAGCTTTCTCTCTTTGTTTCTTTAAGCTTCTTTCATGGCATCAAGAGCCAGGTTTGATTGGGATTGAGATCCTCAACTCGGTGCTCCTACTTCTCTTCGTGCTGCGCTAATCTCATCTTTGTAAGAAGAATCTCTATCATATAAATCGTTTCCAATTTTCAGATAAAGTTGATACATCTCAAGGATTTGATCTTGATCTAGTCAAAGTTTTGTGAAAAAGTGTGCTTGATTCATAGTTTCGATGCTTCAGTTCAGTGATTACAAGTATTCGTTTACTATATATACAAGAATTTCATACTATCTGTGAAGATTTTGAAGATTTCTGTGCAAAAATTTTTTTTGCACGTGAAAAATGAGCCCAAGCTTCTTCATTACAAGCTGGTAGAGGGTATATATAGTACCAGCTGAGATCAGCTATGATAAGCACGTGTAAGCCAGCTGTATGGCAACACAACTAATCATGCTAATTAACAGACATAAACACTAATTAGTAACTAAGCTGTACTAACTAATTATAACAGAACAAACTAATTATAATCAACAGAGTTTGTGTAATGACAGGTGTAAATTGTGTGACTGAAAATATCTTCCTTCTTAACACCCCTCCTCAGCTTCATGCTTGGATACAAGCATTAAGCTGTCACATAAAATCCGATGTTGTGGGGAGCACAGTCCTTTGGTAAAGATATCAGCCAGTTGCTCTTTTGAAGTGACAAATTGAAGCTTAATAGTTCCAGCCTTGACTTGAACCCTGGTAAAATGAACATCCACTTCGATATGCTTGAGTTTTGAGTGATACACTGGGTTTGTAGCCAATGCCAAGGCAGAGATGTTGTCACAATGTAGAGTAGGGACTTCTTGAAGCTCAATATGCAAATCTGTAATCAGTTGAAGTAGCCATTGGATCTCTGAAGTTGTATCAGCCATGCTACGATACTCAGCTTCAGTAGAAGATCGTGACACTGCGGCTTGCTTTTTGCTACACCAAGAGATTGGTGCTGAGTTGAGCAAGATTACAAAACCAGTTGTAGACTTCCTATCATTTGGATCGCCAGCCCAGTCTGCATCACAGTAGGCTTGCAATTTTACAAGGTTGGTCTTACTGGCATTGGAGTCTCTCCTGAAAAGTATACCATGATCAATGCTGCCTTTTACATAGCTAAGTATTCGTTTTGCAGCAATAAAATGATCTTCAGTTGGACAATGCATGAATTGACATACAGAGTTGACACTGTAGGCAATGTCAGGCCTAGTAAATGTTGGATACTGTAAACAGCCAACTATACTTCTGAAGTGAGTGGCATCATGATGATCAAGAGGTTTTCCATGGTTTTTAAGAAGCTTCAGACCTGAGAGACATGGTGTGAGGTGAGTGTGACAGTTATCAAGACCTGCTTTATGTATCAAGTCAGTTGCATACTTGTGCTGAGAGACAAATAGTCCACCATTCTTTAAGTATTGAACCTCCAGGCCAAGAAAGAAATGCAAATGACCAAGATCTTTCATATCGAATTCCAACTGAAGAGCTGCTTTGACTTCAGCAATGAGTGCTTCACTATTCCCAGTGAGTATAATATCATCTACATAAAGAAGAAGATATACCTTTGAGCTGCCTGTAATCTTCACAAAGAGACTAGGATCAGCACATGAAGAAGAGAAGCCAATTGAAGGAAGATAACTGGTAAATCTTTCATTCCAGGCCCTAGGTGCCTGTTTTAAGCCATAAATGGATTTGTTCAGTTTGCAGACAAGAGAGGATGCACAGGGATTTTCAAAGCCACCTGGTTGAGTCATGTATACTTCTTCATTCAGTGTTCCATGTAAAAAGGCATTCTTCACATCCATTTGATGGAGTTGCCAGCCAAAATGAGCAGCATAAGCAAGAATGAGTCGAATTGTAGTATGCCTGACTACAGGAGAGAATGTTTCTTCATAATCGATGCCATATTCTTGACTAAAGCCTCTGGCAACAAGCCTTGCCTTGTGCCTAGCAATAGAACCATCTGCATTTCTTTTGACTTTGAACAACCATTTGCAGGAGACAAGATTTTTCCCAGGAGGGAGAGGAACAAGATCCCAAGTATGCTGCTTTATCAAAGCATCATATTCCTCTTGCATAGCCTGTTTCCAGACAGGAACTTGTAAAGCATCCTTGTAAGTACATGGTTCAAGATCAACAGGATCAGTACTAGTGGATGATAAGATGGACAGAAAACATTTTTTCTTGAACACACCTCGTTTACTTCTTGTTAGTATTGGATGTGTATTGTTCATTGTAGTGAGACCAGTTACAGGGTGAAGAACATTGGCATCAGATACTTGGCAAAGAGTTGCAGAAGAACAATCAAGTACAACTGATACGGAACCATTGCCAGCCTGTGAGCTAACATTTAACTGACCATCATCTTCTTCAAAATGAATTTCTGTATTTGCAGAAGGACTAAAAACTGGATAAAGCTCAGAAGTAGAGTCACTAGTGTGAATGATAGGCTCATTATCCACAAAATTACATAATTGATTGTCTTCAGTGCCTCCTGAACTTGAATCACTGCTAGTTGTATCATCTGATGGGATAGAGTGATCAGATGCATTATCAGCATTATGTGATGTATGAAGAGATGACTGACCTGATATATGTGTGTGATGTGTTGGCAGTGAGTATTGAACAGCTGACTGAGAAGAAAATGGACTAATAACTGCAGACTGTGGAGATGAAAACACAGGTGACCTATGTGAACTGATCTTGCTAGGTATAGCACTATAAGGAAACCAAGTCTCTTCAAAGAACACATGTCTGGAGATAATATATCTCTTAGTAGTTTGACTGTAGCATATATAGCCCTTGTAACCAGCTGCAAATCCCAGAAATATGCACCTCATTGTCTTTGCTTGGAGCTTGTTTGATTTATAGGGAGCTAATAAAGGAAAACATGCACAACCAAAGACCCTTAGTAATTCTAGAGCTGGTTTAGACTTATACAACATCTCAAAAGGAGAAGACATATATCGTAGCATGGCTGATACAACTTCAGAGATCCAATGGCTACTTCAACTGATTACAGATTTGCATATTGAGCTTCAAGAAGTCCCTACTCTACATTGTGACAACATCTCTGCCTTGGCATTGGCTACAAACCCAGTGTATCACTCAAAACTCAAGCATATCGAAGTGGATGTTCATTTTACCAGGGTTCAAGTCAAGGCTGGAACTATTAAGCTTCAATTTGTCACTTCAAAAGAGCAACTGGCTGATATCTTTACCAAAGGACTGTGCTCACCACAACATCGGATTTTATGTGACAGCTTAATGCTTGTATCCAAGCATGAAGCTGAGGAGGGGTGTTAAGAAGGAAGATATTTTCAGTCACACAATTTACACCTGTCATTACACAAACTCTGTTGATTATAATTAGTTTGTTCTGTTATAATTAGTTAGTACAGCTTAGTTACTAATTAGGGTTTATGTCTGTTAATTAGCATGATTAGTTGTGTTGCCATACAGCTGGCTTACACGTGCTTATCATAGCTCAGCTTGTAATGAAGAAGCTTGGGCTCATTTTTCACGTGAATCATATTCTGTTTTAGCTTTCTCTCTCTCTGTTTCTTTAAGCTTCTTTCACCTACTTGTACATAATTGGGCTTTACGTCAATTATAGGTTTTTAATCATTCCATTTTGAGAAAATTAGATATAGAAATATAAGCTTCTATTGAAAAAATTCATAGATATTTTTTTTTTCAATTTACACCCACTCTACATAAACAAATATTCCATATAGAGTATTTGTCTATAATTAATAGTTTTTCTCATTTCTTTGATATATCTAATTTGTCTTTCTGATTGTAGAGAGTTAAATTAAGTATTTTCCTTAATCTTAGTGTCGATCGAAGCAGCACAAATCGACTCATGATTCATCATCATGTCAAAATATAGAGATGAAAGAGCTTATAGTTAGCACCAGCTGACTTCATTCTATGACTATACCACAAGACCGGTGATAGCTTTTCAAACTAGAAAGGCAATCGCAACACAAGTTTAACTTACAAAAATAGACGAAACTTAAATTGAACTAAAACAAAGTAACGTAGTCGAGTAAAAACATCAATACATCTTGCCAGAAGGATGACATATAGCAATACACAAACTATATACACAAACTAGGAAACCGTGTAGGCTAATTTGTGAGATTAGGAGAAAACCGTTAGAGTACAAGTTGAATTTAAGTGAAGATATCAGTAAATCAGTAATAGAGTAGAAGCCTCTAACGCTACCGCCATGGCCCGATCTGGAATCGGTTCTGCCGAAAGAGGCGTGGTAGCACCACTTGCTTAGGCTTGATACACATTTATGTCTCCTCGGTCATGTTAATGTCCACCTTGCCAAGTGAGATTTTTGGAAGATATGCCCTATATGAGAGTGCTTGTTGCTTGATTTATGCTCCCTGCAAGCAAGTACCATTAATCCTCTTACCCCCACATGCAATACCCACGACAAAATATTGTCTCAGATAATTTTGTGAGCATTGCATGCATGGGTAGGGCAGGATCGATGGTGATGCGAGCTTATCCATGGTGGCACCCATCCCCGCCCATGGGAGGCCGTGACTGTCACCAACTTACATGCACCTCATGTTGGGGTATATTTGCAGATCCTTCACTTTAACTCGAAGCTACCATACAAGGCGAAATCAACATTATTACAGTATTTGGCGGTAATCAACTGATAAAGTAATTTCTTGCTTTGTTCGACACTATACAAGGCGAAGACCTCTTTGGCTCTTTGCATTCATTGTTAACATACAAGGTGAAGTCACTACTATTTCTCCTGTGGACGTTTGTGGATGTTTTTGGCGAGAATGAACTGATAAAGTAATACGAGTTTTACATCTAAAATCAATTGATAATGGATGAAGTATCACAAATTCATATAAACTCATATGCAAGGTTCGTATTTTCCCATGTGAGATTCATACTCTCAAACACGTCCCCGCATGTGTGGCAAATTTTCAAACTATACATGTAGACAGGGGCGGATCCAGGGGGTGGCGAGGTTTGGCAGCTGCCCAACCTCGATTCTTTTACCAAGCCATGGAAGCTTTTGTGCTTCAAGTTTTACAGAAATTTTTTTTTATGAAAGAGAGGCAAGAGGTTCAAGATGACGAGATACTGCTCTTGATTCCTGGTCTCCTTGAACTTATCAAAACGACACAGTATTGATAGTGGCATATACCTCTATCTTTTCTTTCTTTAAATTTTATTTGAGAGAACATGTTTATCTTTTATTTTTTATTTATTTAAAAGCTTAAGAGTTTCTCTAGAGCACAAAATCTACTACACGCCTCTCTTATCAACAGTACGCCTCCTCTAATCATTTCATGAAATATTTATCTTTTTTGAAATTCAACAGTACGCCTCTCTTATCAACAGTACGCCTCCTCTAATCATTTCATGAAATATTTATCTTTTTTGAAATTCAATTTAAAGTTGTATTAATTCTAGTTTCACTATTCTATTTTCAGTTTTAGTGTTTAGCTCCTACTTATTTATACTTGTTGGGTTCTAAATCTCAATTTCAAAAAGAAGAAGAAAAAACAAGAACAAACATGTTTGAGATAATTTAATTGACATCAGTTAAAAGTTAAGAATTTTTTGCTTCAAAAAAGAAAAATGATCTTACTACTTAATAGTCTTGTCCTATGTGAGAAATTTTTCTGGATCCGCCACTGCACGTAGATAACATATATGTGGTGACTTGAAGCCCGTGTGGCTACGAGGCATAACCACATGAGATAGCCCGTTCTGATACCGTAAATAATCTGAATTTCATATATAAACTAATTGGCAATGGATGAAGTAGCTCAAATCCTTATAAACTATTATGCAAAGTCTTTTTTTTTTTTTTTTGAATATGCAAAGTCCCTATTTTTCCATCTGAGATTCATACTCTCAAGTTTCAACATCAACAACATGGGAAGCTGCTGCTTGTTGTGACATGATGGAAAGCGGCCGATTGCCAGTGCTTGCAAACTGCACCAAAGCGAATGTTGACGGTGATCGGTATCACTTTTTCTAGAACCAAATTCAGAAGGCCTCCTGGAACTCTGGAAGCCATGGCCAACAACTGCCGGTAGAAGCTACGGTTAATGGTATTGAATTTTCCATAATGCTTGCTGGCATGGCTAAGGCTAAGACTTTTGGACGTTAATTTTTTCAAAAGAGAAAGAGAATCTTTGCACTTCATGTAATATTAATTAATCTCACACAAACCCTAGATCACTTTCAGACTTAGAATTCCCAATAAACTCTAACAAACTTCAACGCATATGATTTCTTGTCTGTCTAATCCTACTTTTGAATACAATTGATGTAATAGTGAAACTACAACTCTATAATTATGTAATATTGGAAAGCAAACAGTATCGTTTATATAGCGAAAAATCACAAAACTGGCGACGTTGTTGATATGGCCGAGTTGGTCTAAGGCGCCAGATTAAGGTTCTGGTCCGAAAGGGCGTGGGTTCAAATCCCACTGTCAACAGATGTTTTTTATTTATTAATTTTTTTGTATTTTTTTTATAACAAATTATATATAAATTATTGATAAAAGATAACTTAACAAATGCATCATTTAAAGATTGAATTAAACATATAAGAACTAAATCTTACAAATAAGGACAATTTGTTCTCCACTTGCCACATGTCATGAGTTAATTTACTTTTTTACCCTTAACTACTTCTTTTAACTTCTAATCCCTTTATAAGGATTAAATCTTACAAATAAGGACAATTTACTCACCACTTGCCACTTGTCATGAGTTAATTTACTTTTTTAACTAAATCTTAATTATTTTCTTTAATCCAAACTCTTTTTCGTTCAAATTCAGCTGCTTGCTGCTGCACTTGTACTCGTGTTATGCTCTACTGCACTCGTCATCGCCTAATCCTGCTACTGCACTCATACTCGTCCAGTTCTGCTACTGCACTTATACTCGTGTTCTACTACTGCACTCGTCATTGCCTAATCCTGCTACTGCACGAGTTCAATCCTGCTACTAGACTCGCTGCACTCATGCTCGTCCAGTTCTGCTACTGCACTTGTACTCGTGTTCTGCTACTGCACTCGTCATCACCTAATCCTGCTACTGTACTCATACTCGTCCAGTTCTGCTACTGCACTTGTACTTGTGTTCTGCTACTGCACTCGTTATCACCTAATCCTGCTACTGCACCAGTTCAATTCTGCTACTGCACTCATACTCGTCCAATCCTGCTACTGCACTCATCATTGCCTAATCCTGATATCCAATATCACCATTCAAAACTAACTCAACCAACTTCCAAACTACCATCACAATAATAACAATTTGGCAAATTCAAACATGCAAGTTCATGTAATCAGGGAATCCCATTTTCAATCACATCAACCAAGGACATTCAAACCCCAACCAAAGCAACTATAATTCACCCACAAACTCCAAGGCCTTTTCCAATAAAATTTCAACTCACCTTATTTACAGTAACAAGAAATGGACCTTAAGCTGTTGTCCTCACTTCACGACAAGAACACAACAATTCTTGAGAAATTCCCTTCTCCTCAGTTTCACCAACTCTGTAAATTAAAAGTATCAAGCATCAGTTCTCATGCTAACAGTAAGAATCGAGCTAGTAATAACCTAAGGAAACCCGAAATCAACACCATGAACAGTTATTTGAACAGAGACTGTAAACACCCAAATCCAACTTCTCCCAAAACGTAATCGAATTCAAAATCTATCTACACTAGCATGTAGAGCTCAGAGAGGAGATTAAGTTTCATACCATGCATGGCTCAGTCTCTACCTGAATTTGTCGGAAAATTCCCAGAAAGCTCTCCCGAAAACTTGAGACTTCAGGCTTCGATTCGACTTCATCTGAGCTTCTCTGTGAAAACTCAAACCGTACATTGGTGGTCCTCCTCTATATCACCGCCGGAGTTTGCAGAGAACCCGCCGAGATACTCAGAGCTTCGAATAGTCGTCGTCTAACGTCGGGTTGAGAAATTAAGGACATGGATCACACCACCGAACAGATGGTTCGATCTCTGTCAGGTAGATCGATTGGGTCCCTGATCTGCAGAGGTCGCAGCCGAGGCAGGGCTGGAGAATGGGTCGAGGCGTCGAGTTATGTTGATGCTTATCTGTTTTGGGGTTTTCGTTTTGGGTGTTAGTATTTGGTCAGTGGCATACGCGTAAATATTTCATCAAACTGGGTATTTTGGTCATTTTCCATTAGAATTGGGAGTCAGACTTGCATCATTTAGATTTTGGGCTTGGGCTCATGTCCTTATTTGTATAAATCTTTTTGAAAGTGAGTTTTCTGTGTTTACATCTTTGGTCATGTGCTACTATGTAATTTTTTTTTTTTTTTTTAAGGTTTATAACTGGAGTGGTTCTAGTTGGATCTCCAAATTTAATATTTGGACCTCCAACTTTTTTCAATTATTAATAGATTTGGTCAAGTCATATGAAAAGACAAATAAGGACAAAGAGAGAAAAATGGGAAAAAAAAACTCTTCTTACCTCCCTAAATATAACATTCAATTAAATTATTATTTTTATTTCTTCCGGAATTTCCTTGTATTGCCATATAGTTTTATAATTTACCTAAAATAATTAAGTAAAAATAATAATTTCTATACATGGCCCATCATTTAATACAAAAATAAATTCAAAATAATCTGATTTGAAATTTCCTTAAACTAAATTCATTGAATATTATGATATAGTTATTACTCAATCTTCCAACCCGAAACTCTTGAAATCCTTCTTTTAGCAAATTCAAAAGGATTTCAGCAATATATCAAGATCGAGAACCTTTGATTAATTTTGGTGGAGGAGAGACCTACTCATAAGAGAGCAATATCATGTGATTTTGATTCATTCTTCTTCTCATGGTTGAAGATAGAGATAAAAAGTAGAGTAATAAATTGTTGTATCTCATATTCAAGGGTGTTTTGGTAAAAATAAGGAGGTCTACTTAGCTTTTCAAGTATTCTAAAAAGTAAATTAGAGGTGTACTAAGTATGAGAGGTCCAAATAGCAAATTTGGAGGTCCAACTAGAATCACCCTTATAACGGTCTTGTAGATGACTATACATTGGTGTTATTGGGTCCCCCAAATGTGGATAAAGTTATTGGGCTTCAAACAGTTTTATAGATAAACTATACTTCAGAATTAATGGGTGCCCCAAAATGTGGATAAAGTTATTGGGCTTCAAACAGTGGATGAAAATAGTTTTTTTATTTTTTTTAATCCTATCTAACTAGAATTTTTTTTTCTTATTTCCGATTTGCAAACCATACATAGAACTTAGACAAATACAGATAAAACAGTGTTAGATTCTTTGGCTTTTGGTTGCCTTAATGAGCAAGAAATAGAAGTCATTGGACTAAGGCTATGTTTGTTATGGCTGTCACTACTAGACAAAACCCATTTAGAGACAAATCTCTTTGGAAAGGACCAATTTTTCGTCCCCCAAACACATGATTAGAGATGAAAAAATTATTTTATCCCTAAAAGTTTTGTTTTTCAAGACTCTCCATTCGACGCTATTTAGAGACAAATAAGTTTCAATTAGAGACAAAAAATTATATGTTCCAAAATTTAACTGGGGACGAAATTTAATTTTGTCTCCTAACCATTTTAGATCTGCAAATAATTGGTAAAATTTAAGCGGTTAGTTGAACTGAATTTTAAATTTTGGACGAAAAGAATTAGGGATGAAAAATTTCGTCTCTAATTTTGTTGGCAGTGTTTTTCTTTTTTAAACTTTTCATCTGGATGAGGTTTGGTAAAAATAAATAGTGTGTAGCAATTGATTGGGATTGAAACGATGTAGTTTCAATCGGCTCCATCAGTTCTTCAAAATATTTGACGATCATTGCTTTGCGACTCCCCCATACGAACCTCCGAACACCAATACCTCCTAGCAACAATGTCTCTTTCATGCAATCCCTCTCATTTATCTTGTCTCTCTTAGTTTCTCTTCTCCTCATTTAGTACCCTAAATCTCAAATTAGGGTTTTCAATGTTGTAGAATTTCAGTTTTTTTTTTTTTTCAGTTTTGGTACTGCTAATCTTTGATTATTGATGTCGTAGACTCGTAGTAAGGTTAGAGTCGATTAGAATACGATTGCATTGCTAACTACTACTAAGAACCTAAGAGAACTTTTTTGAAAATCCGGATTCTAGATCATCTTCTATATGGAAAGAGTTTAGTGTACTAGGATTTTTTTTTTTAATTATTAAAATAATAGTACTTTTTTTAGCCAAAACATAATTTTTGACGTAAATACCCCTTATATATATACTAGGAAAACCACGTTAATAATAAAGGATAAACAAGTAAATTTACAATTAACAAAAAATAAAAAAAGAAAGATATATTTGGATCTCTTATAATAAGGATAGAAATCTGTACAGGGTGCACGCACTTCTAGTAGAGGAACTAGGGGAAATTGGGGCTTAGGGTTTTTGATCGAAATCTTCTAAATCTCGTAGTTAGGTGGCGATCCTTTTGGTCTCATGCTCTCTCTCACAGTGAATAGTATGTAATATCAAAACCTTCTAATTCTTTACCCCTAAATTTCTTTCGTATTTTTCTTAGGGCAAGAAAAAGGAAGGATCGCCGCCTGGTTCTTCACCAAGTCCCAAGCCGTCCAGCAACTTCAAGTCAATCTTCCCCTCTTCAGGTATTTAACTATTCGAATTGTTATGGTTTAGTTTGTTAGTTGATATTATATTCTTTTTCTCAGAAAGAAGAGTTGTTCATTTTAAACTTTGTCTTGTTATAAATTCTAGTTACGTCTCTTGTTGCTGGGAATGAGTTTTGGTGGGAGAGAACTCTGAGCTTTGTTGGATTGTTACTTTGTTCTCTATTTTGTTATGCTCTAATGAAGCATTTTGCATAATACAAACAAAGGAATTTTGCTATGCTTTTGTGATAATACTTTAATTCACTTTAATAAGCTGTCTGTAGCATTTTCATGTTCATTTGAATTACAAGCGAAATCAGTTGATGCTACATATTTGTTTATTGTATTCTTTTGTTCCTTTTATCAGTATTACTGGTAGTGAGTACTTAGCTCTTTCCAAGTGCATATAAGAAACTGACAGTTTGCTTACCAATGTTTTTATGATTTTGCCAAATCTCGAGGAATAGACCTTGATGAACTAGTTGGACTTAAAATTCTTGTTGATGGAGCGGTTCCTACAGGTGAAGTAAAACTATCTGCATTATCAATTAAGCTTAATGAGATTTGCTATTACTTATATCATGTAGAGAGACAACTGTTTTCTCATGTGGTGGAGTAAACTCCAAGACATTGTTTATTGATTATCTTTGTTTTGTATAGGGTCTGGACTATCAAGCTCTGCAACATTAGTTTGTTGTGCTCTTATGGCTGCTTTTGAGGAGAATTTTCCTAATTACAGACTATAGACAATGTACTAAGGGTACCTCCTGAGTCACCTCTTTCAAATGCTAACATTATATCCATGTGAACATAATGAAATTATGCTCAACTTACATGTGCTTGTGAGCGTCACATTAGTACACAATCTGGTAAAAATGGATCAAGTGATTGACAATTTGTTTATTTCCGATTTCGAATTGGATATCCTTTTATATGTAGTTGTCCTACCTTTTTGTCGAAAATATATTCTACTCACAATGTGATCTTGTAATATATTTTACATTTTGCTTCCTATAAAGTTAGGAATGAAGCCACAAGACGCAATTTCAAATGTCAAAAATCTTTTAGATGTTTAAGGGTTGTTCATATCATATGCTAGTACCTGTGGGTCTTCAGATCCTAATATTAAGGTATGTTCTTTTATTTTATGCTCACATTCTTCTTTATCAACTCGTGGTTGATGCATGTAGATTTGTCACATGCAGTTCATAATATCCCTTTTGGCTTTGTTATGAGAATTATTGAAGGAATTAAGAACCTTATACAGTTGAAAAAATTAACACTTGTACTTATGCCAATTCTTCAAGGACAGATGAGTACAAAATAGAGGAATTGTTGAGCGCAATGGGGAAGACGACATTAGAAGATAGAGAACTGAAAGCCAAGTTTCGGTCTATGCAGAAGTAAATATGTGTCCCCCTTGTTATGATGGTATTGGTGAGAGTGACCTAGAAATGGATGCTGAAGATGAGGAGGATCTTGGTTATATGCATTAAGCTTGTTAGTTTTCGTAAGTTAGATACTCAGTAGGATGTTGTTTATCTTATATTAACACATGGATGTTCTTCGTTGTAGAATTTATTTTTAGTTAAAGACTAATGAAGCATATTTATGAGAGTGTTTAGTTTGTTTATATTAGTTGGTGTAGTTGGGGAAAAAAAAAGTTGATAATATGCCTTTGTTTATCAATAACGTAAAAAAATTGAATTTGTCAAAAACAAATATTTCTATTGAATACCTATTATCATTGATGCATTATTGAAATTAAAATTAAAATTGAAAAAATTTAAAATATGAAAATAAAATGAGACGGAGGGAGTTCGTCCCCTATTCCTCAAATTGGCGCTATTTGTAGTTAATTTTCCCGCCAATCTCAAAAAATAGGGGGTGAAATTTCATTGAATATGGGACAATTTTAATTTGTTCTCCAAATACATTAGGAGACGAAATTTATCAACCGTTGCCTTTGATAATTGGGGACGATGATTAGGAGACGACTTTAGCCACAAAACGGTTTCGTTTCGAATTTTTTTTAGGGACGAATTTTCAGCTTTTTGAGACAAACTGATTTCGTCCCTGAATGGGTTTTCTCTGGTAGTGTGTGTTTCTCAGAAAAGATGGCTTCTGCTTATTTCTGAGAATAAGTGGCTGAAAAGCAAAGTACCTGAATGTTTGGTAAACTGGTTTTTTATAAGTGCTGTCAGTGACAAAAGCAGTGTCAAAGTGTTTGTTAAACTCAAACTGGCTTGTGCTTTTTGTTTGTGGAATGACCAAATTGGACATAAGAAAAAAGTATTGCCATACAATGTTGTTCAAATGCTCTTGTTATCATTTTAATCTTTATTATGTCGTTATAAATTTTTGTTAACTTTTAATTTTTATAAATCACAGTGACCATATGATTAATATTAGATAACCGAATTCTAGTTTTTTAGTTCATTTTCCCTAATGCACAATAATAATCAATTGAAAATCAAATTGAATGCAAATCATGATCAATATTTGTACCAAAAGCCTTGTGATACATCAATTTATCAAATACTGAATTTAAGGAACATTGTTAAATGTTCCTTAAATTCAGAGATGAGGCGGCGTCTGTGATCAGAGATTGATGCAGTGTATGTGATGAGAGGGAGAGAGATTGTTGCGGCATCATCTATCAAGACGGGTTTCATGGCAATCAAGTAATTGCCTCAACCAAGGGATGGCAATCAAGTAATTGCCTCAACCAAGGGAGGATAGAGACCGGTATTATCAAAATTTCATTAATATATAGTAACCAGCGCCACAATGATTTCCTGGCTTCTGGAGAAGTGGAGAAGTTGGCTTACCAAACACTTATGGGTCTTCTACTTATAAAACACAACCCCCCCCCCCCCCCCCCCCCCCCCCCCCCCCCCCCCCCCCCCCCCCCCAACGCAGCCCAAGTCTTTGTAAAGTAGCTGAAAAAATAACAAGCCACATTCTAATGAGAAACGTGTGAGACCGAGTCATTTGTTTTAAACTTCATTTGATAAATAATGTATGATAAAAAATATATATATATTTTTTGGTCAATTACCATTTACACTTAAAGCCAAATAGGGTACTTGATTTATTCTTCATATTTGAATCTAGACTCTAGTCTGTAACGAGCTAGAAGATATATATACCACTTGAATTGTAGAGCCGGTCGGGTGCATACATTTTTTTTTCCTTTTTCTTTTCTTGTCTACAGATTTGGTAAAAATGGGGATATACCCGATTGTCGTAACCTGGCAAGGGTGAACACGCATCTCACATAAATGCTATAGTGACCACTCAGCATATCTGTTTTTCTGCCTGAAGGATCATTGACCGGGTACATAATTTATCTCTACTTTTTATTCAAGATAGGAACAATAAGATATGATCGTATTTTTCTTCAAAAATACGCAGAAATCTTCAGCAAGTGACATTGATGTAGTGATCCTAATATAAGATTTTCAAGTAATGTACCGTAGTTAAAGTATTTATACGATGTATAAGTTTTCAACTTTTCAAACGCACTTGAATGATATGATCGAGGCTTAACCATAGTTTAATATGGAGAAACATCAATAAAAACATAGAAAAGCTTTCGCTTGTTGTTTCTAATTGGCCCCAGTGCAGGCAGTCGATTCAAATTGTTTAGAGTTATGCTCTTCTTGACGCTAGCCTCTTCGATGCTAACTAATCCTATTACGCTAATATTCTAATAACAAACATTTTTGTAAATTATTCGTTGAGAATGATTCAAAGATTAAGCAGACTACCTATAGATGCATTTGTCATCATCACTTTTTTTTTTTAGGAAAATATGTTAGCTAAGTATAATCGTGGTCCATGATTTCATGTATTCAGACTTTGAAGATACTCAACAACTGCTGCATTACTTTGTCATAATCATTCTTTATAGAGTATGAGTATGTAACAAGAAAAAAGAGAGGAGAAAAAAAAACAATTATGAAAAAGAACGACTAGCTAGGTTTCATGAAGAACAACGTAGCGATCAAACACAATTATTACTTTGTAGTTATATGTTGGCAGGAGTAGGAGAGATTGCTATATTTGGAATAAAGGAGCTAGTCAGATCGGAATACTATATCATATCTTCCTTTATGGGTAGGTGAAGGAGTTTATTGCTTATTATCATAAACACTGGATCGACGCAACAACAGTCGATGTTGCCATCCATGCAAGCACCATTGATGCTTCGTTAAATCTGCGAATGCAATCTTCAACACACATCTGTTTTGAGTTTTGAGCAGTTCATTACGTGGATACGATATTCATCGATCCGAGCATATTTCTTCAGCATCTCCTCGAAGTGTACCTAATCTCGATCACCAAAAAATTAATTAACAAACTAATTAATGCCAAATTAGGGCGGAGAAATTAGTTTCAGGGTATACAAAGAAGCCCTTCTACTACAAGATCTTAGCAGTTCTAACAAGCAGTAAATCTCGATCAACCACGTATATTGGCATTTTTCTTCACATGCATGGTATTTTTAACAAAGGATTAGGTAAAATTAGCACACAACATGTATTGTTGTTTTGAATGGCGGTGCTTAGTCGCAACTGTGAAAGGGTGACCATCAATTCTAGCTAGTGCACCATTACCGGCCCATTGTAAATTAATTAACAAACCAATCGATCAATAAGCAACCACACGAGCTAGGGTGAGATATATATATATAATCCTAGCCTAAAAGCAATCATACGTTTGTTGATTTGAAGTGTTGTTGTTCTTCCAGATGATTTTGATTCGTGTTAATGGAAAAGGAAATAATCAAGACATGGGGACTAAGTCTCTGAAAAGTAGCTGGAATTTAAGGGACTGAAAATGACTAACTAGCGAGCTAGCTACATTTTTTTTTGTCAAGTTGCTAGCCACAATTCATACAAGCGAGATCAAACTAAACTATCTCATTGTGAACTTCATTTATCTTTGTTACACAAATAACCTCTCTCTCTCCTCTCTCTCTCTCTCTCTCTCTCTATATATATATATATATATATATATATACACACACACACACACACACACACACAACCTTGCTCAGGTGCAGATATCCGCACCTAAGCAAAACGTACAGATTTCCCATTTTTACCCACTTTCCGATCATATTTTCACATCTTAACCGTTCAGTTTTTAGATCCTAATGTATAGATCATCTCTACAAAATTTCAGCCAATTTGATGATCGTTAAGGCATCCAAAACTGCAATTTACACAAATGAACAAATCTGTCGAACCGGAACCGATCGTGTTTATAATGGTAAATTGCAGTTTTGGATGCCTTAACGATCATCAAATTGGCTGAAAATTTGCAGAAGTGATATAAACATTAGGATCCAAAAAATGAACGATTAAGATGTGAAAATATGATCGGAAAGTGGGGAAAAACTGGAAATCCGCACCTTTTGCTTAGGTGCGGATATCCGCAGCCAAGAAAGGCTGTATATATATAGTAAGATTTTGTGGACTTATCAATCTCTATTAGGAATGCAACAATTTGCTTGTCTACTAGCAGAATAAGTAATTGGATTGAGTTACATTATTTCAGCTTATTACCTCCTGCATTGAGGATACAATTATTAATCACTCATTGTATCGTAAGTAAACTCTTATGTACATGAAATAGGAAAGATAGGCCTATGACTATTGGGATTAGGAATGCCTTTATGGGAAGGTACCTATCTCAGTTGCCTATATAAAGAAAACCTTGGTCCCTGCTCTAGCTATCAAGAAGCATACATTATTCTTTACCCATTGAAGATTGCATAAAGGATAGCTCAGAGGAGAAACACCAAGAACGAACAACGAGATCATCCATGTCTGCACCAGGTTAGTTTGTGTTCTTAACTTGGGTACATTATACATATGCATACATGTTAGATTTAAACTTATATTTAGTATCAGAGCCATTATGCTTAATTAGGAATCAAACTTTGGTGATTTAAAAAAAAAAAAAAAAAAAAAACTTTGCTGCTATTTTGGGTCTTCTTTAATTAAAGCCCAATGTTAATGGTGATAAGATGAAAGCCTATGTTTTCAATGGCTTTGTTTTCCCGTCAGTTTTCCAAAAACCAAACTCAAAACTTCATCACAACAGACGCAACCCCAAATTGATTTTCTAGGATTCTTCGATTGAGATTTTAATTGTAGAATTTCCGCCTAAATTCTAAAGCTACAATTAAAATCTTGATCGAGGGATCCTATTGCTGAAGAGTTTGCTTTCATCTTGTTGCCATCAACGACATTTTTGCAGTACAATTTAGCTCTAAGGTGCGCAGCTGAACCAATACTAAAACCCAGAATTTTTTGTTCTTTTGCAATCAGTATTATATATGTTTGGATATTGAATTGGGTTTGCTGATAGCCTTGTTGAGGCCTATATATGTGATTGCACTAGATGGTTGATTGTTTGCCTTTAGAAAAATCTAAGTCTCCTGATTCTTTGTAAAGCCTTCATTCATAAAACTCGAAACACTTAAAATTTTCTTGATCCAGTTTAGTTAAATTTTTTTTTTTACATATAGTATTGTCAATAGCAATCCCATGTTAAAAACTTTAATTAAACCTGAGTATTGGATCAACATCTTGTGACATTAATCTCAAAAGCTGGGATCCTTGCTCCCCACAGGAGGTTTAAATGATTATGGTTCCTGAGATAAATGTCAGCATATAACAGGCTTTAAAACTTGCCTCCAGAAGGTGATGTGAACTGTCTTCTTGCCACTCTAGGTGCTGATATGTTCTAAACTACCTATTGTTGAGTTATAGATTCTGGGTATATGATTGAGTAAAACAGTCAAAAGTCTTTTGCCACCCTAGGTAAAGCATGACACATTCATAAAACATTCATTCAGGCACTGCATTTTTTGCCTCTTCAGCTAAATTATATATTGCTTACTGATAGGAACTTTTAAATCTTAATTTCAGTTATGAATATGCCTTTTAATTTCAACCAAATTGAAACCCTTAATGGTTCAAACTTCAAAAGATGGAAACAAGACCTAGAACTGTGTCTAGGATACTGTGATTATGAGCATGTCCTCAATGAAGATCCATCAGCTGAATTGACACCCACTAGCACTAGGGAGATGAAAGATAAGTATGCTCTTTGGCACAAGCACAATAGGATGGCCCTGGTTATTATGAAGAAATCTATGTCAGAAGCAGTTAAGGGTGGTATTTCTGAAGCAAAACTAGCAAAAGTGTATTACAAGAACATTGAGGAGAAAAACCATGTATTCGATAAAGCTGAAACTGGGGCACTTATGAATGCTCTTGCTGGTATGAAATTTGATGGGGTTGGTAGTATCCGAGAATATATATGAAAAGGAACAGAAATTGCTGCGAAGTTGAAAGCCTTAGGAATCAATATTGATGACCCTTTTCTAGTTCACCTCATCTTGAATTTACTACCCCCTCAGTATAGTCAGCTAGAGTATAACTACAATACTCAGAAGGAGAAGTGGAGTGTGAATGAACTGATACCTATATGTGTTCAGGAAGAGGACAAGATTAAGAAAAGAAAAGGAGTGGTTGTTAATTTGGTTAACAAGCCTCAGTGTAAGAGAAAAGCCTATAAGTCTCACTATTCAGCACCATCCACCTCAAGAGCCACAACCGGAACTTCTCAGGGATCTAGCAGTTCTAAGAACCAAAAATCCAGCTTTGTTAAGTGCTTTTTCTGCCGCAAGCCAAGCTACGTTAAGAAAGAGTGCAAAGGTTTTACAGAATGTATGAATAAAAAAGGTAATAGCTCAATTTTTCATTTAGAAACTAACCTTGTCAGTGTGTCTTCTAGTTCTTGGTGGTTTGATACCGCTTCGCCAATTCATGTGATAACTTCTATGCAGGGTTTTCTAAGAAAGAGGATTCCAAGCAAGGATGAGGCTAGGATTAGGTCAGGGAATGGGAACAGAGTAGCTGTAAAAGCTGTAGGAGTTGTCAGACTTATTTTTTCTAGTGGTTTTACCTTTGATTTAGAAGATGTGCTTTGTATTCCTTCTATGCAAAGAAACTTGATTTCAGGATCTCTTTTAGTCAAAAATCATGGCTGTACTTTTGTTGGCAATAATAAAAGTCTGGATTTCTTTAAAAATTCTGAGTTTATTGGTGATGCTTCTCTACTTGATGGTTATTGGCATATGAATTGTAGAAATTCTGTTGAAGTTTTTTTGATTGAAAAAACTATTGGTTTTAAAAGACCTAGACTGAATGAAAAATCTGCTTTTCTTTGGCATAAAGGTTTAGGACATATTTCAGAAGAAAGGTTAAAAAATTTAATAAAACAAAATGTTTTGCCTTCTTTAGATTTTTCTGATTTTCATGTCTGCATAGAGTGTCTTAAGGGTAAAACCACTAACCTGAGAAAGAAAGGATCTATTAGAAGCCAAGAACTATTAGAGCTTATACACACTGACATTTGTGGCCCTTTTCCTCATCAAACTATCTGTGGGAACCAATACTTCGTTACTTTTATCGATGATTTTTTAAGGTATTGTCAAGTTTTTCTTATTTATGAAAAGTCAAAGGCTTTGGAAGTTTTTAAAATCTTTAAGGCAGAGGCAAAAAAGCAGCTTAATAAGGTTATCAAGGTTGTTAGATTAGATAGAGGTAGTGAGTTTTATGGCAGGTATACAGAATCAGGGCAAAACAAAGGACCTTTTGCTCTTTACCTTCAGGAGTGTGGAATTAAGGCGCAATATACCACACCAGGAACCCGACAACAGAATGGAGTCGCAGAGAGAAGGAACAAGACTTTGATAAATATGGTGCGAAGCATGATCTGCAAGTCTGGATTGCCGAGATATTTATGGGGGGAAGCACTGAAGACTGCTAACTATATCTGTAATAGAACCCCAAGCAAATCAGTGGAAAACAAAACCCCTTTTGAATTATGGTTCAACAAGAAACCAAGTCTGCGTCATTTTCATGTGTGGGGTTGCAAGGTTGAAGCAAGGATTTATAACCCTTAAGCGCAGAACTTAGATTCTAGAACCTCAAGTGTTTACTTCATCAGTTATTTGAATAAATCTAAGGGATTCAGGTTTTACAGTCCACACAGTCAAACGAGGATTCTGGAAACTAATAGAGCAATTTTTGTTGGAGAATTAGATAGTTCAGATAGCTTAGACAATGATGAGCTCGAGTCTGAATATGCAGAAACTGATAAGAATAGTACATTTGAATGGTTAGTATACAGTAATTATGAAATTGCTAATGTAGATATGGATAGTGGAGTATTACCAGTTGTACATAATATGTTACCTCCAGCAGTCGTAATTGCAAAAAATAATGATGGTTTTCAGCATCAAAATGTTATCGATCAGCAGAATGATGAATTATAGCAACTTGAGCCTCATATAGAGCCACAGCAACATGAAGAAGTAATACAACAAGAACCAATAAATGAAGCACAGCAGCAGCGGGGAGAAGTTCAATTAAGAAGGTCACAAAGAGCAAGAAGACCAGCTATTCCAGATTATTATGAAACTGCATTTTTGACTGTAGCAGATTTTGATTTAGGGGAGGAAGAAGATCTAGTTTGTTACTCTCAAGCAATGGAATCATTACATGCTGATAAGTGGCTTGAAGCTATGGAATCTAAGTTACAATCCATGAATGTTAATGGTGTTTGGGAATTAGTTGACAAGCCAGAAGGTTATAAGGAAATAGGCTGCAAATGGGTATTTAAAACTAAGAAAGATTCAAAGGGAAATATAGAGAGATATAAAGCGAGATTGGTTGCTAAGGGTTTCACGTAAAGGAGGGCATCGATTACATAGAAACTTCTCACCAGTGTCAACTAAGGATGCTTTCAGAATTTTAATGGCCTTGGTAGCCCACTTTGATCTTGAGCTACATCAGATGGATGTTAAGACTGCGTTCCTAAATGGGGATTTAAATGAAGAAATTTACATGATGCAACCAGAAGGTTTTGTTAGTAAGGGAAATGAAGAGAAAGTATGCAGACTCAAGAAATCGATTTATGGTTTAAAACAAGATTCCAGGCAGTGGTACATCAAGTTTGATTCAGTGATCACATCATTTGGTTTTGTGGAAAATAGACTAGATGAGTGCATTTATATGAAGATCAGCGGGAGCAAGTTTATTTTCTTGATTTTAAATGTTGACGACATTTTATTGGCAAGTAGTGATCAGATTTTGCTGAAGGAAACCAAGAGTTTTCTATTGAAATTTTTTTATTTGAAAGACAGTGGGGGAGGCACCATTTGTTCTTGGTATAGAGATTAAGAGAGACAGATAAAGAAAGCAGCTGGGTTTGTCTCAAAGAAACTATATCGATAGAGTGCTCAAGCGATTTTCAATGGAAACATATAAAGTAGACGAGTCGCCAATGTCAAAAGGTGACAAGTTACATACAGGACAATGTCCTAGAAATTCACTAGAAAGAAAAGAGATGGAAAAGAGGCCGTATGCAAGATTGGTTGGAAGTTTGATGTATGCTCAAGTTTGCACGCGGCTTGATATTGCATTTTTAGTCGGTGTACTTTCTAGATATCAGTCTAATCCAGGGAATGATCATTTGGTTGCAGGCAAGAAAGTATTGAGATATCTACAGAAAACTAGGGACTACATGTTGGTTTATAAAAAAATGGAAGACACAGAGCTAGAAGTGTTAGGTTACACAGATTCATATTATAGAGGTTGTGTTGACGATTTGAAATCTACTTCTGGTTATATTTTCATGTTAGCAGGAGGGGTAATTTCCTGGAGAAGTGTGAAGCAATCTCTGACAGCTACTTCAACTATGCAGGCTGAATATGTAGCTATTCATGAGGCCACTGGTCAAGCTCTATGGCTTAGGAACTTCATTATTGAAGTGAAAATAGTTGACTCAATTGAGAGACCTTTGAAGCTTTTCTGCAACAACGCAACTTCTTTGCTAAAAACAATAGAAGATCAACAGCTTCAAGGAATATAGATGTGAAATACTTTGCTGTCAGGGAGAGTATTAGGAATGAGGAGATATAGATCATTAAGATAGGAACTCTAGCTCAACTAGCAGACCCACTTACAAAAGCAATTGCGGTAGCACCCTATCAAGCACATGTTAAGAGGATGGGGGTTTTGGGAGACTTTGATTATGCTAACTAGTGGGAGTCTCTTAAAGGTTCTGTTTTTCCTTTTGGTTGATCTTATTAACTGCATACTCACTCAAGTTTAATTTGACAAGTGAATATTAATTAAAGTTCCTCTCAGTATTCAATTGTTCAAGTTCCTGATGTCATGTTGTCTGCACCTTCATTATGCTAGCTTGAATAATTAAATTGTTTCATTCAAAGAGTATTTGCAGAAATACATACACATGATGATTAATTGAGAACTTGAAACTTCATCATCAGTAAGCAACATTTTGTGTAAGGTTTTGTTTACAGAACCCTATATGTTGGACCCTTATGTGCTCATTCTATCCTCAGAGCATGCATATGCATTTATTCATGTACAATTCATGACTCATGTGATTTGTGATTGTTGTATCATAGTTGTGAGGTGCTGGTGTTTTTTTAAACACTTGTTTTCTCATGATCTGGTATGGTTAATCTCATATTGACTGAGTTTGAGGTTAAACTTGAATTTGTAACTTATCTAGCGCGCACTTCATGATTACTATATCTGGTTAAGTGGCATTCTTGTTGCTTTGAGCATTGATAGTCGAAGTGAGAGACTGTAAAATTTTGTGGACTTATCAATCTCTATTAGAAATGCAACAATTTGCTTGTCTACTAGTAGAATAAGTAATTGGATTGATCGAGTTACATTATTTCAGCTTATTACCTCCTGCATTGAGGATACAATTATTGATCACTCATTGTATCGTAAGTAAACTCTTATGTACATGAACTAGGAAAGATAGGCCTATGACTATTGGGATTAGGAATGCCTTTATGGGAAGGTAACTATCTCAGTTGCCTACATAAAGAAAACCTTGGTCCCTGCTCTAGCTATCAAGAAGCATACATTATTCTTTACCCATTGAGCATTGCATAAAGGATAGCTCAGAGGAGAAACACCAAGAACGAACAACGAGATCATCCATGTCTACACCAGGTTAGTTTGTGTTCTTAACTTGAGTACATTATACATATGCATACATGTTAGATTTAAACTTATATATATATATATATATATATATATAGGCCCCTTCTATTGAGGATCCTTTTGTTTGGTCTTTTCTAAGGATAGGGCATTAAACTAATTAACTTTTCGATTATATATATATATATATATATATATATAACCTTCTATTGAGGGATTTTTTTTTTCTTTTCTAAGGATATGGCATTAAACTAATTAACTTTTCGATTATATTTTGATATCTTAACCGTTCAGTTTTTAGGACAATATCACTTCTGCAAATTAATTTTCAGCCAAATTGATTATCGTTAAAGTATTCAAGACAGCGACTTAATATTTTAAGTATGAACGGTTTAAGTTTGACAAATTTGATTTATCCATTGATTTAATCTAGTTTGATACTTTAACGATCACAACTTTGGCTGAAAATTTGCAAAAATGATCTACACATTATGATCTAAAAACTGAATGGTTGAGGTGCTGAAATGTGATCGAAAAATTGGTCTAATGCCATATCCCTAGAAAAGACAAAAAAAAAAAAAGATCCCTTAGTGGAAGGGCCCTTATATATGTGTGTGTGTGCGCGTGCGCGCGTGGAGGACTTAGCTAGAGAGGACTTGCTCAAACTTGAAAATTTTATTTTTAGCATGTAGTTTAATAATTTAAACAATTTATTCTCTAGTTACATACAAATATGAAACATGCAAAAAATTAGCCAAATCGGAAAACGTTTACCCATTTTGATCAGCACAATGTTCGCTTTAACTTTATCTAACAGACTACATTTGTTTACACAAGTTTGATAACTAAATAATTATGAATTTGGTCGATTTTTTGTAAACACAATTCTTGCATAGAAATTTAAAGGTTCAACAGTTTAAATCATTGAGTTATGTCATATACTGATGTAAATAATAAAAATCCTCAAATTCTTAATGTAAAGAGGTGTGTGTATACACACACATACGTATACATACACTCATTTTATGAAACTACTCCTTTCTTACCTTATTTATGAAGAGGAAAATAACGAGTACAATGCAAACCTATTCTGATTTACACCAGTGAACTGCCGTGTCGAAGGTAGCAATAGCAGTCGTGGTCAGCCAATCGCAAATTTGACTACATGATCGACATGCTATCATCGACTTTGCTGCCGACCAATTGATACTATTTGTATATTTCTATACATGATATGAACAAAATATTATATGATTTTCTTTGTTTTTATTTATATTCAATTAAAGAAAATGTTCACATTGAAATCTTCAATATGACTTGATGCATGATGCTGTGAATCAATTTAAAGAATTCGAAGTCAACATACCATAAAATTAATCATACATATCGAGACAGCTATTGATTTATTGTTTGAGATTAATTTAACATTGGTAAATGTTACAGAAACTTAGAAGTTAGAAAATAGTACTAAATTATTATCTAAATTATATGAAGAGGGTAATATTTTAAATTTTCTTTTAACATATATTATAAGTTATCGTATTATCAAAACATAAAAGTCTCAAGTTTTTAGCCAACTTATTTATAAAAATTAGATTTATTCGTGTACTACTGTGCATGTGCTATAGAAGAAAATTTCTTAACACTTTGGGTCACCGGCCATTTGTTTTATTTCTATATTTCTATACTCCTAGCTCTTCCTTTAGTTAGTTGGCTTCCTTTTTTTTTTTTTTGGTTTCGATAGCTGAAGTAGTTTTTCTTTTTTTGGGGACATTAATCTATCGATTAGTTGAAAACATGTAGATGGTTTGTAGTGTACTCTTTTTTCTCTATGAAGAAAAGCATGAGTACGTAAAAGAGTAAAAACTATAAATGCAGAAGGAGTACATTTATCATTACACAAACTGAAATCAATTATTGTCAATTATATGTACGATCGATGGAAAGCGTGACTGTATATGAGACACAATTATTAGAATCAAATGAATAATTGTCGATCATGAATACGGTTGCTTCTAACAATATAAATAGGACTGGGAGCTGGCATCTTTGACATCATCAAAAACACGTTAATTTCACAGTTTAAGCCCAAAATTTTTGGTTGAACCAAAAATATCTTGTAAAGAATACATTTTGTTGTTCTTTATCAAAAGCACAAGGATCAAATAACATCTTAATATACTTGTATTCTTTAAATTTGTTCATGTATGAGATTGTCTGGTCGGACAAGTACCTAATAAATCTAATTAGCTCGAATATCATTCCCTTGTTTTATGCATGCTTATATGATAGAAGGAATTTCATGATCTTCACGCGCAAATGATTTTTTTTTCTTTTGAAAAAGAGCTGGTGCAGCTGTTCTCAAGGCTTAATTAATGAAACCACAGAATGTTTTTCTTAATTAAATTTAGTGATTTGTTTAAGCATTATCATGTGATTAATTTGGTAAATCTACCTAATCCAAACTCTAATTATTTAGAAGCTTTTCATTTCTTATAAAGCTTCCCACAATTCTTTCTCTTATTGTGATTTGTCGATCATGGCATGGTATCCAAGTTGAGCGAGATAAATTGAACAAGTATGGACGCCCCCTATGGCCCCATATTATAAGTTTTGTTTCAAACTCATATTTGGAAGGTACTCAAAATTAAGAACAATTTTTAGGTGCGGATGAACGAGCATATTCACTCTCATTGTTGATTAACATATTTTTACTTAATAAATTTATAATCCAACAGTTCATATTTTAAATAAGCCTTTAAAGATTCTCTCTGTAAAAAATCGATTGAATCAGAAATCGTTTAATTATCTAATTGAATCAAACAAATGGATTGTTCTAACAACACTTATTATTATTATGATGAACCGTCTATGTATTTCATATAAATGAATAACTAAAAAGTCTTCAATTTGATTGGTTTTTTACAGAGCAAATATTTGTATTACATTATAAATGTGAATGGTCGGATTAGAAAAATTATAAAGTTATTATGCCTTAATCGCAAGAGATGGTGAATATGCTCATTCACCCAAGGGTCACACCTAAGAATTGTCCCAAAATTAAAGACTATGGTATAATATAATTGCTTCTTTCTCTAGCTGTATTTATTAAACCCTAGATAGGAGCAAATATGGCATGGACAAGTAAATGATGAGGTGAGAGCCAACCGTATGAATCATAAATGAAGCTTTTGCAGGGCTTCAGAGAAATCTGGGTACGTTTGCTTGTTTTGGAGATATCAGGCATCTAACAAACGCTATAGTTTTCAATGAAACAATAAAGAGGTATGGTATGATTCAAGCTACCCAACAATATTTACGTAGATTATACTCCTGGACAAGTCACCAGTATTAATGTCTCTCATTCCACACCACATCTTCCTAGACCCTAGTTTCGTTTTCAATTAGAGGAAAAAAAATAGTGATAATATGCAAAAAATTATATGTTACATCATTCAATTTAAAATTTAGAATTGAAAGAAAGTGATATGAGCTAATTTAGAATTTGAAACTGCAACTTTGCAAGTATGTGACTGTTAAACCCCTAAATATACCAGTCGCTGATGTTGTGAAACATAATTTTTTTTTTTTTGGTTCGAGGCAAATGATGCAAGTCAGTGAGCACATTGATGCATATTACATTTTCTCTTTGAATAATTAATAAGAATGTGGTAAAACTAAATTTGGTGAATCATGCCTTTAATAGTGAAGGATTTTGTTTTTTTTTTTTTAAAAAAAAAAAAATTTAATAGAGGATTAGGTGATTAATCGTGAAGGATTTACCTTTAGGTAAACTAGTGTAAGCAAACTAATTACCACATATAATGTAGGTGATTAAACTTGCTCATTACTTCAGATAAGCAATTGACAACTTTTATTTCTAGTTTGATTAATATTCGATCAATACTAGATACAAGGTTGGCCAAATGTATGTTTCCATTGGTTTCACAGTGTAGTTAATTTATTTGTTCCTAATTCAAAGTTGCATCTCATTTTTACCACAAAGCATCGATACATATATAGTAAAAAGATAAATCAGAATCTGGTAACTCTTCCTTTTGTTTAATAAGAATATGGTAAACTCAATATGGTTATTCTCACCTTTAATAGTGTAGAATTTACCTTTAAGACTCTTTCCAAATGGTGCCTCTACTAGAAGTATATACAAAAGCCAACCTACTCCCAAGTCCCAATCTTGCTGCTCATGTTAAGAAAGCTATATATAGAGACTAAGATTAATCCCTACCTTGCTAAAAGTGCACACTACTACTACACACAACCGAAAGATGCCGGAAGCGGTGGTGATAATAGTCGGGGCTGGCCCGTCCGGCCTTGCCGTGGCTGGCTGCCTCAGCCGGCTCGAAATCCCATACCTACTTCTCGAAAGAGAGGACTGTTTTGCTTCTCTTTGGAAGAAGTACTCCTACGACCGTCTCCACCTTCACCTTCAGAAGCAGTTCTGTGAGCTCCCCCACATGTCATTCCCGTCCTCTTGTCCCACGTATCTACCCAAAAAACAGTACATTCAGTACTTGGATGACTACGTTGCACATTTCAAGATCACTCCCGTGTACCAGAGAAATGTCGAGTCTGCAAGTTATGATCAGGATTCTGAGAGATGGGTTGTGAAGACGATGAACAAGGTGGAGGGCTGTGGTGGTGAGGAGGAGGAGTTTTTGGGAAGGTTTTTGGTGGTGGCTTCTGGTGAAACAACAAATCCATATGTGCCAGAGATTGAAGGGTTGAGTAGTTTTGATGGGGAGGTTCTTCACTCGACCCGATTCAAATCCGGGGTTGAGTTCAAGAACAAGAATGTTTTGGTTGTCGGCTCTGGGAATTCGGGCATGGAAATTGCTTTGGATCTGGCAAACCATGGTGCAAAGACTTCAATCATTGTTCGAAGCCCGGTAATTAAATATTCAAATCTGACTTGCCTTCATTTACCATGTATGATATTTTGTGGTTAAATATACGATTTAGCTTTACATTATATGAAATGATGTGATATGCAGGTTCATTTTTTGTCAAGGAGGATGGTATACTTGGCCTTGGTTTTGTTGAGATATCTTTCATTAAGCAAAGTGGATTCTTTGATGGTTTTGCTTAGCAAGCTGGTTTATGGAGACCTGACCAAGTATGGGATAGCCAGGCCAAAAGAGGGCCCTTTCTTTATGAAGATCAAGTACGGCAAGTATCCGGCCATTGATGTCGGCACCTGTAGTAAGATCAAGTCCGGCGAGATTCAGGTAAACAGAACAAGATCCTCTGCTCCATACGCATTTTTTGGTTATTGTTTCGAGTTTGTATTAACAAGATAATTAATTAAATAGATAGAAGTCTAAAACAACGACTTGCAATGCTTTCTTATCCATGCAGGTTTTACCCGCAGAAATAGGCAGCATAAGAGGAAACCATGTGGAACTCAAAAATGGGAAGTCATACCAGTTTGAGTCCATCGTTTTCTGCACCGGATTCAAGAGATCAACAAGTTTGTGGCTCAAGGTGATTATACTAATCAATTACAATAAACAAAGTGTAGTTGTTTTTAGGCCTCAACTCATATGGATTTATTTATTTTGACTAGGGGGATGATTATCTTTTGAAAGAAGATGGGATTCCAAGACCAAGTTTTCCAAACCATTGGAAAGGACAGAAGGGTTTGTATTGTGTGGGACTATCAAGAAGAGGACTATACGGATCTAGGGAGGATGCTCAAAACATAGCCAATGATATCAAGTCGTCTCTGTAATTTTCAAAACCAAGACAAAGTCAAGGTCAAAGTCATAGCTACCTTCAATATATTTCTCTTCTTTTTCTAATGTTCTGTGGGGGTATGTATAAAAAATAAGATGAATGTTAATTTCTACAAAATCAAAGAATGAATAGCTTATAACTATTTTGTCACAGTAGCAATTACAACAAGGATCTCCAGGCTGACTGGAGCAACTTATGGATACAAAATTACAATTTATGCTACCTCAAGAACAGATGGGAAAATTGTTACACTCGGCTCTAAGAAAGCTCAACAATCAATAATAAGAATAATGCTAATAATAGAAGAGAATAATATAGGCCTCAAACTTATAACTATCTTCCTACTGATGGCTTCACTTGCATTGGGAAAAATCTGGTTTACCAAGGAGATATTAAGCCCAAATAAGTCCATCAAAGCCAATTTCCAGATTTGAAACCGGACTGTCACCCAAATCCTCCTGGTCAGCTTGGCCGTCCACAACTGAATCTATGTAGGGCTCCAACAGATCGGAAGATCTTTCAGCTGGAATCCCGTAATCTTTGAGAATGCTGGTTGAAGAAGCTAGTGCAGCTTCTCTTTCTAGAACTGTTATGTAGTTGTCTTCAAATTCAAAGACCAAGTACTTGTGCTTGCATGCTGATTAAAAGCAAAGCCCCAACCATTAGAATCAGAGTGGGATAAATTGAACAGTAGATACTTAAAAAAGGGTGTTACTACTTACAATCTACAAGGTGCGCTAAATGACGAATATTCTTTATTGGAGTTCCATTTAACTTCAAAACCTGAAATTAGATTTTTGTCAGGGTAAATGCGCGCATATGGTTGGCTGAGTTGTACATGGTAACAGAAAACTTGCCTGTTGATTGCTCATATCTTCATACCCTATATTTACTTCATTTGCTAAGACCTATCAATGAGAAAGACTCAAAGGATGAGAAAATATAAACTCAACAGAAGAAAATTGCATCAAAGAGAAAAATGTATAGATAGAGTAACGTAAAGGAATACTTCTCCTAAAATCTTATCAAAAAATGAAAAGAGAAGGGAAAGAAAATTCTCCTAGACAGGGGAGGCCCAGATGGGACAATAACAAGGACATTAGACATCAGCTTTGATCAACTCTAAAGCAAAACCCCAACATTACTTCAAAAATTCTATGCAGCTAACCTGTGATAGGATTACAATCTGTTCTCCTTTGAATCTAGCCAAAGAGTAGCGTGCCTTTGCCAAAAGTTTCAACTGACCAGAAAAGAAACCAAAAGTAATCAATTTTGAAACCATAAACATGCATCTGGTGAGAGAAATTAAAAAGTCAAACAGAGATTTTGTCATCAAGAGTGTTCTCCGCAGGTCGTAACTTACTCCTATAGAGTCGTCACACTCCTCACTGCCAAAAGAACATAAGAAATGGTTAGTTTGAAATCATCACAAGAAATTCTTTACAGCAAAAGAAATAAATAAATAAAAATAGCATGTTTCTGAGTTTCAAAGACGCGTGTGACATACTCTATTAATGGTTCTGAGAGTGGGGTAAACACCAAACCAGCAATAATTAAGTAAGAGGGCTGCCCTCCATCAATATGATAAGGCACCTTGTTGGGGAAAAAGAAATCAAAATAATTAGCATGAAGATAGTAAATAAGACTGGGACTGACATTATATAACTTTATGGGAAAAGGAGCCAAATTTCTATTAACTTACCAAATGCACTCGTGGGTTCAACTCTGCTTTGACTTTCATGAATTCTCCGGCTCTAATAATACCAAGATCTGCAACATCACCTGCAAATCTGTATAGAATATAGCTTATAATTGTGCCTATAAACGAACAAACTAGAACATGGATGCATACTCTACAGTAAGGAATCAAGATGAAGAACATGACTTGTAAGAGATGGGATAAGGCAAATGTGGAAGAACATGACTTCCCGATAAATGTAAATAACTTGCAACAAGCAATCTAAAGAAAACATCAGAGGCTAATGATTCCTAGCAATTGGGATCAAAGTAGTGACAAAGTCGAAGAACATTTAGGGAAGGCATGTTTTGGTTTGTATGGGTTGAAAGAAACAAGGGGGTTGAAGCATTCTGTTGCCATCACATGTTGGGAGTTGGCTTTCTGAGTGGTCTAATCAGACCCTCTTGCTTCTTTTCTACTGTTGGACTTCATTTTTACTTTAAATTTATATTCTTTAGTTTATACAGTTTGCATACATGGGTCCGCCATTAGGCCTATTTAGTTCTCTTTCATTTATATAAAATATAAGGTAGAGCCACGCTCCACTGGAGGCAGTACAATGCCAAAGCATTTTTTTTTGGTCTGGCATAACTGTAGGAGTTAGGAGCTAAACAACAGACCAAATATCATTACTGAAACAAACAGAAAGCATATGAAAACAAAATGCAGTTTTAAACATAAATTCTTTTCATAGAACCAGGCCCTTACTTCTGGCTAATAAGGTAGCGGAATGCAATGCGCTCATTTGATCGAAATGGTACTGTTCCTTCACACCCTACATGCACATCATCGAAGCTTACAATCACGTCACCCTGGAAAAGCACAGGTTCCATTAGAGTTCTTAACAAATTTTCAGAAGTAAATACGTGTCAAATTCCAAGAGTGTTCTAGTGAAAACGTGAGGACAGATAGTAGTAGTCAATTTGTAAAGCATACCAAAATTGACTATGGAGAGAACATTTGCAAATTAACTCTTCATTTATGATAAGCTTTTGCCTCTCCAAAATTAGTTCAGGAGCCTTTCCTTACAACACATGCTATTGCTGTCAATCTATTTCCAATTCTATTAGTTCCCACTTCACATTTTTGCTCTCCTATTTTCATTTTCATCACATAATATACTAACAACAAATGATTTCATAAGCTGATTGACTGAGAAGCACTGAAAAGTTGCGTAAAAGTTTCTGTTCATGGCTGTTTAACAAGTATGCAACTCAAGTAAAGAAACTGCTCAAGATTCAAACAGCCAAAATACCTCCTTCAGTACATTATGTGCATCACAAGTGGGTTCTACTCTTCGCACCAGTACACCCTGCACAAGCCAGATGAGATGGGGTAAATGCCTAAGAAAATTAACTAATTAACAGATATGAAGTTATCATTCTACAAAACCTAAACATGGCCCGAGTATTATATTCTTAAATAGTAAATTACTGCATGCTTTGCATGGTCCTCATGAACCTTTAATCAAAGTCTTTAATATTTGTTGTTCACAAAATTATTTAAAAACATTTTCACTGCCTCTTCATATTCAGCTGCAGTTACTCTGCTTATCAAAGAAAAAAGTGAAAAGTTCAAGTAGATGACAATTTTATATGTATAACAAATGTTTATTATTACACTAGCTGATCCAAGAAACACTGAGATATACAAAGAGACATACCTCAATAGACTCTACTTTTAAGCATGCTCGTAATGCAGGATTCTCCAACTTTTGCAACATAACACCAAGGCAAGGGAAACCTGGACATCAAAGTGTGACAAATGATTGGGTTAAGTCTGCATGAGTTGGCAAGATCTAGATAAGTGTTAGGTTGTAATCACAATAATCACATTGCGGTGCAACTAATTAAATTAGATATAGCGATAACACTGTATGCCACCAAAGAAGGCAGCATGTATTATACATTCCTGACAAAGTGAAAATGTATCCACAATCAATTTTTACTCTAGTATATTAACACCTTGTTTAGGTCTGTAGCTTGTGACATATCTCTAACCTTAAACAAACTAGATCATGGTTTGAGAATAAAGAGAACCCATTATATTCAGGCCAAACAATAGTTCTGCTTTCTTGATGCACCGAGCATAGATGAGCAGAGGAAGATGTTGTCAAAACCAATGCACAGACACAGCATAAATTCAACAGAATACAAAGTCCATGCACCGAATAATTTTGCTTCACACAGATGAAAGTTAAGAACAGTCCTCACCTGTGTACTTCCCGTTCCTCTCATAATCATTCAAAAAGTGAGAGACAACTGTAGTAGGAATCACATATCCAATATTCTCGGCCTCTTCAGATCTGTAGACCTAAAAGAAGTGTGTTAAAGAGAAGAGATAATTTTTGACACAGAATTTTCTTGTATAGCCAAAAAAGTAAGACCAAGTGGATAAACAAACTTTAACAGCAAGCCAGCAAATTTACCTGAAATGCCACACCAATGCACTCTCCTTGGTCATTGAATGCAGGACCACCACTATTACCTACAATCCAGCAAATTGGCACAAAAGTCTATGAGAAAGATACAAATATTCTGTAAAATAAGGATCTTAATCTTCAGGCAGCCAAGTGACTTCCCAAAGAACAGAGAGTTCAATTGTAAATTTGAGTTATACACTGACCAGGATTTATTGCTGCATCAATCTGAATGCCCAACAAATCAGATGACCCATGAGCATATGATGTAACCTGAAGATATAAACTGTAAGAAACTTGGTGCCTTAAATATCTGTAACACAGCTTTGAGAGATGGCATAATTAATATCAAACTGATTATCAGACCTAAAGTACCATCAGCAAGCAAAATATCATACAAGTTCTCTCAGGTAGGGAAAACCAAACCTCTATACGCGATACAACCCCCTTCGTTACTGAAATGGTATCTCCTCCAAGGGGATATCCTACAACAGTCACTGCTTCCTGATAATTGTAAAAGCCCGATGAACAGAACTTTAGAGGTTCATCCAAGTGATGGTAGAGTAAGAATGTAGAAAATATGACGCTTAAATCTAAACCTTCAAACAAAAAACTCAACTTCTGCAGTTTCTGAATAGCCAAGCTACACTAGCTTGGTACAAGTGGTAATAAAATGGATGACATCAGTAATCAGTTAGATTGTGTAATACTAGATCTGAGATTTAATTCAGGTGGATGGTCAGTTCACGCTAATATCAACAACTGGAGATAAAATGGTCACACATGCATTCTAAAATTGTTAATTATGAGACAGAAGTTAGTTTCTTTTGACACAATTTTAGCAGTCACAGTCGCTACCTCCATAATAAGTCTGATTTTGTTTTGTTAAAGGTACCTGTCAATAAATTCTTGTCAACCAAGGTATCAGGCATATATATATATGAACTTACAAAGTTCATGTATTCATATTAGTTAGTTCATGGGCTATTGCAGAATGAACTAACCAAATTGTCACAAGCACTGAATAATACCATACAAGACCATTACAAAGGGAAAGGGGTCTAAACCTGAAGATGTGGCAAGCTTCCGAAATGGAGTGGCTCTGCTCCTTTCCAAAATTCCTCACTTTCTACTGTAAGTAAGGCTATATCACAATCAACACCTTTGGCCAAAACCTGCAAGTTAAGTCACTAACAGTAAAACTACATCACAATCCCCTCTACTGATAATAGGCTGTGGCATCTTAATTATCTCCCAGCTATTGAGAAACACAATGTTAATTTTATGAGGATCAAATACCTTAGCCACGTATTTGGTATCATCTCCCCTTCTCTTGACTTTAACCTGCAATAATTAAGAAAAGGAATGATCATAAGTTGAAAAAAATGATAAATGAGTGCATATTGCACTCTTGTACAGAATATGAATAGTCATTGTATCCTTCAGTTTTCTTGATACATCACTTTCCCTGCAGGTCATACTTTCTACACACTAGATAGATGATATGATTGGAATTTTTGATTATGAGAACCTAAATCCTTAATAAGTATCACATAAGATGCAAATTTTAGCAAATGTGCATGTCATCTAAATGCAAAGTTGATATACATGCAACTAGGCTCTTCAGTAACCAGAACAATTTTCACCATTTCACATTTCTAAGGGTAATTTAATGAGATCTTGTACCTATTTTACTAACCATACACAATTTCAGACAATTAAGTACCTGAGTATAATGTTCAACACAATGGGCATTTGTCAAGAGTTTACCATCACCAATCATAAAAGCACTGCATCAAAAGATTCAGATGATAAGTTCTTAAAACACACACACATGATAGGGACATGGAAGACAGGAGAAGAGTTTGAAACTTGCCTGCCTGTACTTGTGAATTGTCTTTGCTTTTGCCAAGGAAGGGAATAGTCAGGAGCGGTATGGGTGCAGTACACCTAAAGATGCATTGAAACAATCATTAGCCACGAACCAAGTGCAAAATAGATACTGCAAATTTTGAGATTGACGTGATGATACGATTAACCGAATCAGCATCTAAGTGAACAGACATGCACCAGTAAACTCCAATATGAATATAAACCACACCAAACATCAATTTACCAAGAAGGTACGAAGTTAGAGAAAGATACAATGTCTGGCTTCAACACTCGGCAAGATGTACAAAATTATATAACCAAACCTGAAACAAGGATAACAGCATTTACCTTAACGACGGCATTGAGAAAATCAGCATCCTGAAGATTTCTCGCTTCAACCTGAATCAAGTTCAACCACCTCATCAACACAAATAACTCAAAAATCAAAGGTTAAACAGTGAAGACTTCTTTTATAGCGAAAACAGTCAATAACACAAACTAATCCCGAAAAGGAATCTAGCATAGAGAAAACCACACCTGCTTCTCCTTTTGATCAACTACAGAATCTTTCTTCTCTTTTCTCTGCGTTCCAAACGGCTTATAAGCCCCAGGCTTCCCTCTACCACTACCACTCCTAATCTCACCATTTCCAATAAGCTTCTTAGCAACACCTTCTTTCTGCATTTCCGAAACCAATACTCTCGTAAATCACCCAATCCTAAAACAATTCACACTAACACAGAAATTAGGGTTTATATTTTTACCTCCGACCGTGAATTCGAAGCTCCGCTACTGCGGCAAACCGGTTTAAGAGTGTGGCAGCTACTACTTGACCACAGCGACGCGGAGAAGCAAGGTTGGTCGGCGGAACGGAATTTAACGGTGGAGCTGAGAACGGAGAAGTAGCTGTTAACGACCGCAACGGCCATTTGGAAATTGAGAGCTCAGCAGCTTAGTGCTTAAACAAGGAAGGGGTCCTGCGTTTCCTTATCCGTAAATAATCGAACGCTCTGGGATGTATTGGTTTTTTTTGGCGCCTATGGGTTTGTACTTCGAATGGGTGCCCATTGGGCTTTGGGCTAGAAAGGTATTGGGCTTTTTTCTATTCCAGGGGTTAGCACGTGTCGGCTTCTGAACTGTCTGGTTTGGTGGGTGGGACCGCTGCAGGAAAAGTGATAGAAATAGAACGCGTTTATGTTGCCGGGTAAAGGAGCCAGCGATTTTAATAGCCCGAGATGCTTAGGAAGACGTTTCGACGTGTCGTTGTCACCGTCTTAATTACTCCTGTCTGTTTGTGTCAAGTTTAGAATGATCGAACTCGATCCTAACTTTCTTTTTTGAGGTTTGAACGAGAGTCGTAACCACACACACAACCTCATGCAGTGTATCTCAGTGTAGTCGGATAAATCACTGCACCGCAGATGCACGAATTTTGATGTTTAATCAACCTAGGTCTCTCAAATTTGCTGACCACAGGTGAAGTTGGGATTCGAACTCTAGATCAGAGAGTTCCAAATTAGGCCGCTCGACCAACACACCACACCACGTGGTTAACTCGATCCTAACTTATTAACCTATAAACAATTGATTTTTTTTTTTTTTAAACAAGAAATTATAAACGAAAGCCCCTACTACAATTGTTACCAAATATATCAAAATTTAAAAGTGAAAAGAGCCGAAAGAGGGAGTTCATTTCTCTAAATACAGCGCTCATGATTACCATGGTCAAGCAAAGTTACAACATTCGCTACAAAGTTTGCTCCACACAAACATGTCTGAAGGAGATTGAATCAAATCTTCTAGGGATGTCCTTAATAATGGATTGTGTAATGGTTGCATTGGCTCGTACATGAGAAGTATAATAGGATCATCACCCTCTTTGCTTTTAAAATTGATCCTCTTAGTTTTATATATATTGAAGTAAATACTAATTTATTAATCAAAGTAAGTTGTGAAGCTCGGGTTAAAGATTGATTCACTGTCCAACTTTTATCATAAAGTTCTTGGAAGTGACATGCATATCGTGGTGGCATATGTACATTCTATAGTTTTGTTTAGGTTTCGTGTTTAGGTTTTTGGTTAGTTCAAATTTCTACTCCATTGAATTAAGGTTTTGGGATATTGGTCTTAATATTGTGGATTATTATGGTGTTATTTTCGGGGATTATCTATTGTATGCTTAGAGTTTTCTCGTTATTAACATGCTGGTGAGTCGCTAATGTGAAAGAAATTGTGAAGTTCATCTTAATGTTGGGTATGTGAATGTATCGCAACTCTTAGAATCAATGGTTTTATCACTAGCCCATATATTGTGGTTAGAGTACCGTTGGTTTCATATTAAGAAATTTTATATTCTATTTTACTTATTCTTTAAGTTTTAATCGCTTAAAGAATAACTTTTTGGTTCTTAAAAAAAAAACATTATTAATTTTTTTTTTTTACAAATAGACCCAACAAGACACAGTATTATTTGGTCTAGTGGCATAAGTCTCCCATTTGTAAGTGGGAGGTTTATGATTTAGGAAGGTCGTGAGTTCGACACACAATAAGTTGTTATATCCGAGTTGTTTATTTGATCAAAAAAAAAAAAGACCCAACAAGAATATTGGAGAATATTGGAGTAGAATACAATGGTTGGTTCCCCCCCCCGCAGTACTCAACATCGGTGTTTCAGTCCAATGATTTAAAACAAACCAACATACAACACATCGAAGCAACCCTTGTCCCTAATTACCCAAGCTCCCTGCTCCCTTCATGCACAAAATCCAAACCCCGCCTAAGCCCCCACCATGATTCCCTACGCCGCAGCTCCTCCTCCACCCCCGCGGGCCCCACCCCAACCAACGGCCCCGATAGCACACGACAAATCCTCAGGCATCGGAGTTATCGTCGCAAAAAGTAGCGAAAACATCGCCACCAGGCGCCAGTACGACCCCTGCTGCTACGTACCACCACCACCAGCACTATATCACCCCCTTGCCCGCACCACACTCTCTCCCTTTCTCTCTCTCTCTCCTCCCTCCCTCCCTCTTGAGCATCTCTCTCATTTGAAGCGTTACAGCATTGCTCACGCATCACGTACCCTTTCGGTTCATCTCTCTGGCGTGGTGGGTGTGTCTGTCTGTGCGTGCCGAACGGAAACGGAGAGAGAGAGAGAGAGAGAGAGGGAGGGGAGGGGGAGAGGGTGTTAAAAAATAGACCGGTTGCACCTGGTTCTCACCGCCCAAATTTGTCCTCATCATATCCTCCGTCATCTTACTATTCCTTCTTTCTGTTTTCTCCGGTCTTCTGTATTTTCCGATTATTACGTTCTGTAAGAGAAACAGACATGGCTGGTTCAGTCAGTGGGGAGCAACAGAGCGCCTACCCTGTTAACAACCGCCAAGGTAGACTCTATCACTGTGTCATTCCCCACTTCTTTTTTAATTTCTTTCTCACTAGTTTTATTTAGTGTTTCATTTTCCTGTGTCTTTACAGTTGAACTAGTAAACTCTGCTCTGAATAAATACCTTATTTCGATTGAAAATTTGATTTTATATTTGTAGCTGGGCTCTGTTTTCAGTTCTTTTTTTGTTTTCTATTTCATTTTTATTAGAGAAAATGAACTCGAAACCTTATTACCAATCTTTTTTTTTTAAGTATAAAATTATTTTATTTCTGGGTAATGGAATAATACCACCTCTAAAGTCTAAAGTCTGAACCTTTAATAGGCTTCAACTTGTGATTTGGCTGGGTAGTGGGATGAGTTAATAATCTGCAGAATCTTTGTGGTTTTTACTGTTGTTGTTTTTTGCTGAATTTATTTGGTTTCTGCTCTTGGTGTTTAGGTGATAAAGATGATTTGTACACCCAACTATGGCATACATGTGCCGGGTCTAATATCTATGTCCCACGCCCTGGAGACAAAGTTTTCTACTTCGCTCAAGGCCACATTGAACAGGTCCTGTTCTCTTCTCCCCTGACCTTTATTACTTGTTAATTATGGTTGCTTCACTCTCCCTTACTCTGTTTGAGAGCCCAGAAATTGAAATAATGGAGGATGTGCTAGACTTGTTTCATTGTGTGATAAGAGTTAAATGTCAACATTGAATTTCAATCCTTTCGGTTTTCGTCCGAGGCCCCCCCATATGTAAGTATGTAACATATTTGCTTGTTGATCTAGAGCAGGTTGAGGCATATGCAGACCCAGACAGTAATGCGCCCATGCCAAAATACAATTTGCCTCCCAAGATTCTCTGCCATGTTGTTAATGTGCAGCTAAAGGTATATCGTTTTTCCGTGCATGTATTTTACCAAAGATGTGTAAAAACTAAAAAATGCATTCAACATGTGCTTTGATTGAAAAATTTAATGGCTCACAATTTGTGGGAGTTAATTTATTGTATTGGATGTGACTGATATGCAGGCCGAAGTTCACACAGATGAAGTCTTTGCTCAGATAACCTTGCTTCCTGTGACTGAGGTAGTTTTCTTGCGCCTTATTTGAACTCACATAATCTCATGCTTTCGAAACTTCCCCATCTAAATGAACTTTATCAACATAACTTTACTGCTTTGCCACCTTGCAGCAAGACCAGCTAAGTTTTGAGGATGAAAATGCTCCATCTTTGCCTTATAGAACCAGAACATGCTTTAGCAAGATACTCACTCCATCTGACACAAGCACCCATGGTGGATTCTCTGTTCCAAAGCGACATGCCGAGGAGTGCTTTCCACCTCTGGTTAGTATCCTTTCATGGCTTCCATCAAAATAAACACATTTTAGAATATGTATGACATGCATCTCATTAGGAACTTCTGTAACCAATGGCAAGGCCAGAATAGAAGAACTTTTAAGAATATAACCAATTAATCTGGATTATTCCTCAAAAAAAAATAATAATAATAATTGGATTATGGCTAAGTTTACTCATCCCAGATTGGACAGAGGAGCTTCAATTATTCTAGTTTTGCTTTGATCTCTTGATAATGGAAGAAATGAAATTCACAAAACCAGCCAATGTAGTAATCTACCATTTTTCTCGAGTATTACGTACAATGCTGGTTGCCTGGTCCTTTTGATTCAGAGTGTCACAGGCAATCTACTGTTTTATTCTTCACCTTTTTCCAATCACATATAATTCATAAGATATCCATCAATGATGTGTATTGGAGTTCAGTATCTCCGATTAATTTGCATATAGATGTTCTTGCAGGAGATGTTTCATCAACCACCAGTACAGGAACTCACTACAAAGGACTTGCATGGAGTTGAATGGCACTTTCGTCATATATACCGCGGTATCTTTACACTCAGACACTTGTAAACATCTAGCAGTGAAATTTATATAAGCATCATCACTAGGACTTGGAGAAACAGAAATCACATCTTAAGTTTAGATGTTTCAAAACATAAATTTGCTCATTGGTCCAACAATGCAATAATATGCATCACATCTGTGATTATTACATTAAATAGGACATATTTTAGGATATCCCAGAAAACCTGTTATCATGGAAGGCAATTGCTTTGGTCCTACTCATAAATGGTCACTAATGCTATGTTCTTTACATTTATGATTTTATTTCTCATCATCTTCTTAATCTTGCTGAACATTGCTAGTCCTTGTGCATGGTCATCCTGTAACCTTCTATGTTGAATTCTAAGCTGTATATTCCTCAATAAATGTAGGTCAGCCAAAGAGGCACTTGCTTACTAGTGGTTGGAGTACATTTGTGACTGCCAAGAAACTTGTTCCTGGGGATGCATGTATCTTTGTCAGGTACCCTCTCTTGCTCTCTCTCTCTCTCCCTTCTCCATTTCTGATGGACATTCTCAGTTTTATTCCAGACGTTTCATTTTAAAAGGTATCTGTCTTCAGTTCTAGGTTTCTAACGATGGTAATATTGGTTTTGCAGAGGAGAAAATGGAGAGCTCCGTGTTGGCATATGCCGTGCGACCAAAACACAAGACAATGCAACAGCTTCCCTCATTTCTGGCAATAGCATGCAGCATGGCATCCTTGCGAGTGCCTTCCACGCCATTTGTACTGGAACCATGTTTACCGTGTATTATCGCCCTTGGTAAGCTACTTGATACTCAGAGCTGTAGGGTTTAGGTTGAATGTCTAGCAGTATCACTGGGTATACTTATATAGCTTTAGGTTCTAAGCATGAGACCTTTTTGTGCACATACAGGACCAGTCCTGTGCCATTCATAATTCCATATGATCAATACATGAAATCACCCAAAGATGAATATTCTGTTGGGATGAGATTCAGAATGTGGTTTGAAGCTGAAGAATGTGCAGAGAAGAGGTAATAAATCCATGACTTGTGAGTGCAAGAATGGATGGACGAAAGTGCAGGAGGCATTGTTCTTTTTCCTTTTCGTTCCAAGTGTTATAGTCTTTTAAATGAATTTTTTTATTGTTTGAACAGATGTGAAGGTACCATAATAGATATTAAAGATAAGGATCCTGTTAGGTGGCCCAGTTCTGAATGGGGGTGTCTGAAGGTACCAAATCCCTTTTTATGACCCTCAAATCTCCAAATGTGCAATTTCATAGTTGAGATCATTGTCTCTTTATGTAACTAATCATTTGACCAAGTGTTATTCCCTTGTAGGTGCAATGGGATACCACATCAGCTACGCTCTTGCATTCTGAAAGGCTTTCTCCTTGGAACATTGAGCCTGCAGAATCCACCAAGACGAAGAGGACTTCTTTCCCTGTCCCACCTCATAAGAGACCACGTATACCTGATCTATCATTACCTGTGTTTTCTGGGTTGGCCAGGAATGGTGGGTAACTCTCGTATCTCCTTGTGGAATCTTTCTTCAGATTTTGAGAAAAGAAGTGTCCCTTCATTCATCATTAGGTCCTAATATGATATCCAGTTCATTCATGTCAAAACTAATCAATTTCTCTCTCCCTTTTTCTTAATAGGCCCATTTCCATTAATAATGCCTCAAAGACGAGAAAAGGTCTTTCAAGGTCAAGAAATAAGCGAAACACATGCTAATGAACTAGGTGCACCAATGTATGATCCACTACACCAAAGTCCTCGCAGTTCAATAGCATTTTCCAGTGAAAATATGCTGACTCCAGGCCACATTAACCAATGGCCATCACAGTTGACTACTTTTGGGGTCGTTGACAGTGTTCCCTTTAGCAGAAGCATGTCGGTTCCAAATATCAACTCCTCTGGATCCCAGGAATTAAGCGCCTCTAAACAGAGGAGTGAGACTCAAGGGCCATTTGTTCCATCAAATACCCTCATGCTTTTTGGAGTCAATTTAGATAACAGTCACTCGGAGCTCCCTTCACCACAAGTTGCCAATTCTAGTGGACATTTAAGTCCTTGTTCTATTCCTCCAATTTCTCAGTCAAGTGTTTCTGAAACTGTCCAACTTTCAGAGACATCTAAGAGTATTTCTTGTGTTCTTTCTGAGACACAATGCAAGAAATGTTGTTCTGTCAGCAACAGGAGTTGCATAAAGGTAAATTTCATATGAAACTTCTTCTGGCTGTCTTTGCAAGAAAATTCAAAGATAAATTGCTGCTAATTGGATCACTTCTATTGCACTGACATTCTAAAATATTCACAATAGCTTTAGGTGATTCCAAGCTACTTACACTAGTCATAACATAGCAAAGGTCTCCAAGTAATTTTCTACAAACTTACAGAGATCTGTGTTTGGTGTGATTTTGTGCAAGTTGTTCATGACAAGCATGTTTATTTATTTCAAGTTGCATTTGCACTAGAAGGGATATGCACTAAAGTGTAAAGCGATTAGTATCCTCTTAATGAGGTGAAGCTAGTCTTGTTAAAATGTCAGCATTCTTTCAGGTGCTCAAGTATGGAGCTGCCCTTGGAAGATCAGTGGACCTCACACGCTTTGATGGGTATGGTGAGCTTATTTCTGAGCTTGACCAGATGTTTGATTTTGAAGGAAGGTTGATCGATGGAAGCAGTGGATGGCAGGTAACCTACATGGACGATGAAGGAGACATGATGCTGATAGGAGATTATCTGTGGCAGTAAAGAACTTGGAACTCAAATTGTGTCTAGAAGTTTTTAATTTCTGTTCCACTCTAGCATCTAATCTCTTATTGATCTTTGCATATGCAGTGAATTCCTGTCAATGGTGCGAAAAATGTTCATCAGTCCAAAGGATCAAGAAATCGACAGTCTGAATCCAGGCTCTCCAAATGCAACATCCCTCTAAGTTCTTCTTCATCTGTTCCTATCAAAGAGAAAGATGTGTGTATCAATAAACAGGCCTGCAACAAGGCCCATTTTCGTTTTGCATAATGTGTGTGTGTGTGTCAATGTCACCTGTACAAATTAAAGGTGCGGCTATCCATTGTATAGATCTGTGTCTTCTCTAGAGTCTAGAGGATGCTTTTGTTTTTCAAGAAGGGAAGCCTAGGATTGCTATCCTATAAATTCCAGATTAAAGTTGTAACCTTTTCTGGTAGAATAATTGGATGATTATGATTTTATGGTACCCTGGCATTAATATGATTTGAGCCAATACTGGGTCGGGTCCTGGTGGACCCCACAGAGCCTAATCCAAAACCAAAAGGAACCAAACATTGCAGGTCTAAAACCATCAACAGGCTCACCTGTGAATTCCAGGCAAAGAAAACACTTCAGTTTATTTCCCGCCACCAAAAGCCATGAAATCCTTGTATGGAGCTCGAATAATTACAGCAATTCCAAAGTTCAAGTCTGCCTCTACCAATAAAATTCCAGCAAAAACCAATCTTGCTGTGCCTGCACTCAATTTCTTGGTTCCATCGCAGCCAATTCCCACAAAGACTGTCCTTTTCAAGTCACAAACAGCTCCAAGATCTCAGTCTGCCTCAAACCCAGAAACCCATGAGCAAGAAATGGATGAAGAAGAAGACCCGGATGACCAAGTTCAAGACTTGACCGTCCCAGAACATTACTTGGTCCCTTCCAAGGCCTTGGAGGTATATGACTTCCAATTTCCTCGGTACCCTTTTTTGTACTTTACAAAATTGAAGTTGTTTCCAGTGTTTATTTGATTGTTTTGATATGAATCGATGTAGGAATCAGAGTGGTTGAGGGTGACTTTGCATAAGTGGTTGGATGATGAGTACTGCCCAGAACCAACCAATGTGGAAATCAGCAAGATTGCTGCTCAATCATACTGTAAGGCTTTGCTAGAGAAACAGACTGATCTGGGTGAGATTTTGTTGAAGATGGCAATGGACTTGGAATCCATTTCTTATCAGGAAAGTTTTCATGGGGCATTCTCATCAGCCAATGCAGCTGTGAATTTGATTGCCCAGAGGATAGAGCAGGCCTAGTTGTCAAAACCCATTGAAGGTTTTCGCTTTTCGTTTACTGAATTTATCTTCTCTGGCATTTTTGTATGTACTAGTAAGCTTTGATAATTCAATGTTGCTTGAGGGTTTAGCTTGTTTCTTTATTCTCTGATAGTAGAAACTAGAAAGTGGTTTGAATTGGGAACTTTGATCTTTGCATTACAAGAATTGACATGGAGTGCTTAAAGCACCTGATCTGGTGCAGGGAAACTAAAAGTCTTGAAAGATGTAAAACCTCCATCTACAACCAAATTATGGCCACTAACATATTTAGCATCATCTGAAGCTAGGTAAAGTGCAGCATTGGCAATGTCATTGGGTTCACAGTTTGCTCCTTCTAAGGCCCCAGAGCGATGTATAATTTCAATTAACTTCTCTTCATCAGCTCCTGGATAAATCTGACTCATTTCTTCGATAACAAATGGGGTTGGAATGGCGAATGGGGATATGCAATTGACCCGGATCCCATGCTGGCGTAGCTCTGCAGCCAGAGACTTGACAATGCCTATTACAGCAAACTTGGACAGAGAATAGGTGTGCTGTGCTAGTCCTCCCATTAGTCCTGTGACGCTGGCTGTGCAGAGAATTGAGCCAGTTTTGCGGGGGATCATCACACGTGAAGCGTGCTTAATTCCTGCCAGGACTCCTCGCACGTTGATGTTCATGACACGATCAAACACTGCCAGGTCAAGGTCCACAATGCTTGGAGGAGATTTACAAGCTACACCTGCATTGCTGTGCATAATATCAAGCTGGCTGTGCTTAGAGATGGTGAAATCTACAGCATTGGAAATGTCGGATTCTTTTGTGACATCACAGGCAATGAAGCTGGCATTAGGACCAAGCTCCTTTGCTGCGTCTTGGCCAAGCTGGTGTTGGATATCTGCAAGAACAACCTTGGCTCCATTGCTGATGAATTTTGATGCAGTTGCCTTTCCTATACCACTTGCTGCTCCTGTAATCAGTGCCACCTTTCCTTCAAGTCTGCTTTGACAAGCATTTGATAAAATGTAATTAAATCACGAAAAGACAATACGTACGATTTAGCTCATATCCAGTCAAATTAAGTTACCTTCCGCTCTGGGATGAATACCCCAGCCTGAAGCAGCTTGGAGAAACCAAAGCTCTTGTAAAGGTAACATGTTTTCTGTTCAAAACTTCAATATACATCAGTTCTCAGTTTTACTTTCATCAATTCAGTATAATCATAGTAATACAAAGCCAGCACTCATCAAAAGTTTAATCGAAAGAGAATACCTCAACCACAGAGAGAAGAAACTAGTATAGCCATCAACTATAGTATATGACTAAAAGGAGAAAATGAAAATGGTAGAGAAGCCAACCTTAATCCAACCCCGAACATACTTTCTTTAATTGTTGATGAAAGATGGATTTTGTTTTCTGGTTCTAGCTTCACCCCACTTTCTTCAGCTCTTGAGCTCTCACTATTCTTGGTCAATTTGTGTCTTTTCTGGTGCTTAACACTATGAGGTGAGAAAGAAGGAATCAAAAAGGATTTAGAAATAGACGACGGGATGTGGGTCCTTCTTTGCATATGACCAAGGATTTAGAAATAGACGACGGGATGTGGGTCCTTCTTTGCATATGACATTACACGCACAACATTGCTCATTTGCTCTTTTTGGATGTTATCACGTGTGACAGAACTGGTTTGTATAATTCATTGCTTCTGTATTCAATTATGTCGACTATGAAACAGTGAATAGATTGAGATTGATGTGAACACAGAATAATAAACCACCTACAAGGCTACAACTCTGCAAGTTCCATGTACTAGGTTTTTGTTTAAGGAAAAAGAGATTCGAGAGAAATTGTAGAGAGAATTGTGTGTATTATTATTGAGAATAGGAGCCCTTTATATAGGGATTACAAAGTACTAGTTCTAATGTTACAAGGAATACCAATCCTACAAGGGAAATCTAGAACCTTCTCTCCTATTTCTACTCCTAGTTTGATAAGGCACACTAAATCGATATTCCTTCAACACTCCCCCTTGTGCCGCTCAAACTTGGTGGTGACGCTTCATCCGTTGCCTCGTTAAAAACCTTGCTCGAGTGAAAAACCCTGTGGGACAAAAACATGCTCGAGGAGGAGAAAAAGAGTACAACACGTCATCTACTCTTCGAGATCAAACATGTAGACATCATAACTCCCCCTGATGTCGATATCTCCCCCTGATTGCTACAATCATGGGAGTTCGGATAACTTTCTCAATCCGATGTTCTTCACATGTTTCTCGAAGGTGGATTTAGGTAGCGACTTAGTGAATAAGTCTGCTACATTATCCTCTGATCGGATTTGATTCACTTCAATCTTTAGAAGTGATTGTTGTTGCTGATTATAGAAGAACTTAGGCGATATATGCTTGGTATTGTCGCCCTTGATGAAACCTAACTTCATTTGTTCAATACAAGCTGCATTATCCTCATAAATGCATGTAGGTTCATCAGTGGTAGACTTCAAACCACAACTTCCTTGAATATGTCTAATTATAGACCTTAGCCATATGCATTCACGCACGGCTTCATGTAGAGCAATAATCTCTGCATGATTTGAGGAAGTAGCAACAAGGGTCTGCTTTGTAGACCTCCAAGATATCGCATTGCTTCCCATGGTAAAAACATAACCCGTTTGGGAGCGACTTTTATGAGGGTCAGAGAGGTACCATGCATCAGCATAACCCATCAAACCATCATTGTCATTTTGATGGAGGGGGATAGGGTGAGGCCGGCCACCCTTGGTGGTGGTGGCGGCATTGGCGGCAACATGGCCGGCCAATTTATCATGGTGGACGGTGGCTCCATGCCTAATGGGGTCCGATCCCATTCTTCCGTTATTCCTCTTCTCTCTGTAGGGATAAAATAGGTCCATATCAATCGTACCTCTCAGGTATCAAAAGATTGTCTTTACACTAATCCAATGGCGACGTGTTGGTGCAGAGCTATGTCTAGCTAACAAGTTCACTGCGAATGAGATGTCCGGTCTTGTGCATTGAGCTAAGTACAATAATGCGCCTATTGCACTTAAATAGGGCACTTCTGCCTCTAATAGCTCTTCGTCCTCATCCTTTGGACGAAGCGGATCTTTTCCTGGCTCAAGACTACGACCGATCATGGAAGTACTCACAGGCTTTGCTTTATCTTCATTAAAGCGCCTTAGGATTTTCTGAGTATATGCAGACTGATTGATCAAAATCCCATCATTACGGTGCTCGAGTTCTAAACCGAGACAAAACCGTGTTTTCCCAAGATCTTTCATCTCAAATTCGGATTTCAAGTATTTAGCAGTTTCCTTCAACTCATCTAGAGTTCCAATTAGGTTCATGTCATCGACATAAACTGCTACGATTGCAAATCCGGAACTTGTTCTTTTAATGAACACGCATGGGCATATTTCATTATTAATATATCCCTTCCCAATCAAGTAGTCACTTAGACGGTTATACCACATCCGTCCGGATTGTTTTAATCCATATAGTGAGCGTTTTAATTTATTGAAAACGCGCTCCGTGGTTTAGAGCCACTTGATTTGGGTAATTGAAGTCCATCTGGAACCTTCATATATATCTCTGAATCTAGATCCCATAGAGATATGCTGTAATCACATCCATAAGCTGCATGTCAAGTTTTTCGGAAACTACCAAACTGACAAGGTAGCGGAACGTTATAACGTCATTACGGGAGAATATGTCTCCTCGTAGTCGATTCCAGGGCGTTGTGAGAAACCTTCCCACGAGGCGGGCTTTATATCTAACCACCTCATTTTTCTCATTACGCTTTCTAACAAAGACCCATTTATGGCCACAGGTTTTACATCTGGGGGTGTCTGCGTTATAGGCCCAAATACCTGTCTCTTTGCTAGTGAGTCCAATTCAGCCTGGATCGCATCTTTCCATTTAGGCCAATCCGCTCTTCGTTGACATTCTTCGACAGAGCGAGGTTCGATATCATCATATTCTATGATTCCTTTTGCAACATGATATGCAAATGCATCATCAATTGCCATAGAATTTCTATCCATCATCTCATGTACACTAGTGTAATTCATGGAGATCTCTCTATTCTCTGGAGTTGGTTCTGACATTGAGCTCCCCCAATGATGTCTCTTGGACATAACCATAATCCGGAATGTTCTCATGAGATGGATTATTTACATCGATGATTAATGGATTATTTTGTGCCAAACTCGCTTTCTTTCTTGGGCGAGAATCCATCGAACCTATTGGCCTCCCGCGCTTCCTGGCAGGAGCCGTGGGCCTAGCCACAACGCACTACCACTGTGGACGTTGGCGCCATGCTCAAGTGCCCTTGAGGTGGCGTCATGTCCTCTAATTTTAGGGACATCAATCCTTGCAGGCACGTTTGCAGCAGGTATGTTATCAGAAAACGCATCAGGCATCGATTCTGCTACGTTTTTAAGATCGAGAATTCTCCGCGCACTTCAATTTCGGACTGTGCGGTTCGGGGATCAAGATGAGACAGAGTGGGGACAGACCACGACAATTCCTGTCGTTCCTGTTGAACATTCATGTTCTTATCTCCCCCTAACGACGGGAAGACTGTCTCATCGAAGTGACAATCCGCAAATCTTGCGGTAAAGAGATCGCCTGTCAAGGGTTCTAAATAGCGGACGATGGTTGGAGAATCATATCCAACATAAATGCCTAATCGTCGTTGAGGACCCATTTTGGTGCGCTGTGGCGGCGCAATAGGCACATATACTGCACACCCAAATATGCGTAAGTGTGAGACATCAGGCTCATACCCAGTCACCATCTGGGACACAGAAAAAGGTTGAGTGGCAGTGGGCCTCAGACGAATAAGCACAGCTGCATGCAGAATTGCATAGCCCCAAGCAGAAATAGGGAGATTGGTGCGCCTTACCAATGCCCTAGCGACCATTTGTAGTAGTTTAATGGCGGCTTCTGCGAGACCATTTTTGGGTGTGAACATGAGGAACTAGATGTTCAACTTCTATCCCAATGGACATGCAATAATCATCAAAAGTCTTTGATGTAAACTCCCCAGCATTGTCTAATCTTATAGACCTAATAGGATGATCAGGGTGGTGAGCCCTCAACTTAATAATCTGTGCTAGGAGTTTAGCAAATGCAGTGTTCCTAGTGGACAATAGAATGACTTGTGACCAGCGTGTCGATGCATCAACCAACACCATAAAATATCTAAATGGTCCGCATGGTGGTTGAATAGGTCCACAAATATCACCTTGGATTCTTTGCAAGAATGGTATATTTTCTTTAGTGTCCTTTGCATAGGATGGTCTCGATCCTAATTTTGCTAAAGAGCAGGCTTTGCAGAACGAATAATGGGCTTTAGAAACAACCAATGAGGATTTTGGTTGAGCCACGAAGTCACAATGGACTTGAGAAGTAGAAATTTGGAGATGAAGGAGCCATGGTGGTGTCAATGCCACCCTGATGCCGCAGGGGGATGGCGGCGCCAGCCAAGGGTGGCCGGATATGGGGGTGAACGGCGCCGTGAGGCGCAGGGACTCCTTTGGTGTCCAACGACTTTTACTTCTTTTCGTTCTGAAAAATGGATGTCCGTGTGAAGTCTTTAATATACGGATCATCATATCACGACCTGGATGTCCCAAACGGTCGTGCCAAAGCCTATATGTGTCGGAATCCCATAAATCATCCCTAATAACATGATTGGATTCAATTATTTGAATAGTGGTTGCATACAACACACTAGATCGACACATAAGTTTTCTAAACTCTTTTATTTCCGTAGTCATTAGAGGTGATGCAAAGGAACTCATGTCCATTCTCACAATGCGTTTCCGCATGAAAACCATTGGCTCTTATATCTTTTAAGTAATCGATACTTTATTAATAATACCCAATGATTACATCAAAGTTTCGTGACCATAATCTAATCCAAAGTAAAATCAAACATTAGACAAATTGTAGTCACTCAATTCATTCGGTAATTCCAATTAAATATGACCAGGGAAGTAGAGAGAGATGTCGGTGGAGCGAAGCTCTCTTAAGTACCACTAATCTCAATTACTTTCCTAGACATCATACTTAATTGAGTATGCCTAGAGGAAAAGAGATAATCCAATAAGTCATTTTATTGATTAAGGCATAATTCTTGGAAATTAAAAGACTATTCTAAATAAAGATCTGCCGCATTCTATTTTCATCGCCAGATTTAAAGTCTTTTATAGCTCGATATCTTGATTACCATTGATCAGGTACTCCATAAAATACCATGAAGAGGATGCTCTCTTGATTGAGATGTATTGACACAATACATATGGTCCCTAGGACCAATGGTGGGAATAGTGCAACCATGGCCAAAAGTGGCGCCATGGTGTCCAACCCTATACCCTCAACGTCATGACTCCTATCATGTTAGGGTCTTCTCAATCAATTTGTTCTTTTGTGTTTTTCACAATCATGCATCAATTAATATGATGTAGAGAGCCTCCGAACAATATTTCATAACTCTTTCAAAGTTTAGAGAAGCGGATATTATTCCATTATGCTTCTAAGTCCGGAAAATTGTGAATGTTACTAAAACGTTCACGAGGCGCAACCCAAAGGTTGTTAGTGTTATCCTCATTCATGTACTCAAACTGGAGGGCCATCTTCATGTGGCGCTTCATCAGGGTAAATGCCCTGGAATTATCTATCTCAGTTTGAGGGCCTTGAGTGGTTCTTTTAGAACAAGACTCCTGGATTGTAGGCAATAAATCAAGGGCAATTAGGTGGAGCTCAACATTTTGAGTCCACATGAAAATTTCGTGCCCGTAGAATCCAATGGAGTAAAATCGAGCTCGTTCAAGTCTTACATCCTAAAAAGGAAAGCAAGAACGTATTAGTTTCGGAGTCAATGCTTCCACGAAAACTAATATGAGATTTCTTAGCAGTAATGCTACCAAGAAATCGATTTCCAAGAAATTTGGATTAGACTGAAACAATGATGTTTGAATGGTCAAAATAGATGCTCACGAACGCTCTTAGTCCGTAGCTTACGAACGCTCTTAGTTCGTTAAATCGATGCTTACGGACGCTCTTAGTCCGAAGTCTTACGAACGCTCTTAGTTCGTTAATTGCGTGAATCCCCACGATTCCGCTTTCTCAAGAATCGAACCCACGTTATAAGAAAGGTGGGATGTAGAAGAAGGGAGGTTGCAAGTCCCCGAAGAAAAAGAAGGAGAAATTAAAATTTCAAAAGCGGCAACTTTAACTTAAAACTTACTTGATGAAATTCGGAACAGATTCTCTTCTGAACAGCTTGTACTTCGATTGGTGTACAGATCTCAATATAACTCAGATAAGGGTGAAATTCGGAGGTTAGATGGAAGAGACATAGACGAACAACTTTGATGAAGAAAGTTTTTCGATCTGAGCTTCCTAACTAGACGTTTCGAGGCTTTCAAGAAGACGGATGTGCACAGGAACGGGAAAAAGATGCAGTGGGTGTGTGTTGGCTTGTTTGCGCAGCAGGGATGCTTCGGTGGCAGCAGGCTGGAACTCAGGGCTGCAGGGAGGGGGCAGCAGGGGCTGCTGTGCAAGGTTGCAAGCGCAAGGGTGCGCGGGCTACAGCGAAGGCTCGGCTAGCTCGGGCTAGGGGCTGCTTTGTGAATGAGTTTTGGTTTTCTGTTTTGTGGTTAGAGTCGTGCTGATAACGTGTTTAAGGAAAAAGAGATTCGAGAGAAATTGTAGAGAGAATTGTGTGTATTATTATTGAGAATAGGAGCCCTTTATATAGGGATTACAAAGTACTAGTTCTAGTGTTACAAGGAATACCAATCTGTGTAGGATTGAGAAATCTAGAACCTTCTCTCCTATTTCTACTCCTAGTTTGATAAGGCACACTAAATCGATATTCCTTCAACAATTTTTTAATTTTTTAATTTTAGGTTTAGTCTCCAAGTCTTTTTTTTTTTTTTTTTTTATCACAACAGTAGCAATAATGTACGTATTCATCGCTTGCAAGCAGCTGTTTTGAGGGAGTGGCCATGTTCTCATCATTAGACCTGAACATTGCCACCATCGCCCGATAGGTTCGTTTCTTTACCAAAACGAGCTCTTCTTTGATTGAATCGTTGTCTAATCGGAAAAGTACTATGGTTTCTATCCATGCCAAACCACATATTCCTTGGTAGAGCGATCTTGTCTATAAAGCCATTGAGCCATCGTTCCTTAAGATGTAGGTGGTGCAACACTCGGAGACTTCCCAGGACTGATGAGATGCAGTGCGTGTATTAATGGTGGTTTGATCACACCCCTTCTCCATTTTAGCTTCTTTAAAATTACTGTAGTTACTATTCTTGAAGAGTGGTTAATGTATGAGTGGTTAACTAGTGATTCCTGAACAATGTTTACTCAAACTAGTTCCTAGCACGTATTAATGAACTAATGAAAACATAACATTAAAAAGCTTTGTAGCCGCTTTAATTTCTGCAGATTTGCAGGAATATCTGGAATGAGAACTTTGGAAGTTAATATAAATCCAGTCCTGTATAATGCTAATAAGGAAATTTGAGTACCATTTGGCAAAGAACCAGTAATCAAGTTCACCAATAATAAAAAATTAAGATCCCGAAAAACCAAAAGCTTGGAGTTCTCAATTAAGTGATCAATCGAGTAGGACTAGTAACCCTGAAAACAGAAAATGACAGACCAGAACTATTATAATTCCCCTTAAATACTTAATCCAAACAAATTGATTAGGCACACTCTGAATTACCAACTCTGATCATTAGAAGAGACTTGGTAGAACCTGGGGTGGATCCAAATGTACCCCTTTAAGTTGATTGGTCGTCAGCAGCATCAGCAGTAATGCTCTCACTGAAAACAAGTGTGCCAACAGTCATCTGTGTCCCAAAAGTAGAAAGTGAAACATTCTCCGCCAACTCGAGCTTATTCTTCAACTTCTCTCTCTGAGAATAATGTATGAAATATTTAAATGGTACTTCTTCTATATCTGCGTCCCGACATAAAACCTGTTGACTAATGGGTCTTTGTTAGAAAGCGTAGTGAGAAAAAGAGATGGTAATCTCGCCTTATGGCGCAAGGCTTCTCATAAAACGCCTTGGAATCGACTACGATGAGACATATTCTCTCGTAATGGATGTCATTGCACTCCACTACCTTATCAGTTTGGTAGTTTTCAAATAACTGATCATGTAACTTAGAAATGTGGTCACTACGTATCTCTATGGGGATCTAGATACGGAATATACATGAAGGTTCATGGTGAACTTCATTTACCCAAGTTAAGTGGCTCTAGACCACGGAGCGCGTTTGCAATAAGTTTGAAACGCTCACTAAGATGACTACTTGATTGGGAAGGGATATGCCCACGCGTTTCCATAACAAGTTTCGGATTCCATCGCAGTTCATTTTGGACATGATCTTCATTAGAAGCTCTTAAAGAGTTAAGGGAAACCGCTGAACAATTGAAATTCGAGTATGAGATGAAGGATTTTGGGAGAACACGATATGTCTCGGTTTGGAACTTGAGCATCGTGTTGATAGATGCTTAGGCATTTTTACAAGGTCAAACCTTCAAGCACCCCAATGATCGTCCGTAGTCTTGATCCTGAAAATGATTTTCTTCATTCCAAGGATGATGACGAAGATGTGCTAGAGGCAAGAGTGCCTTACTTAAGTACAGTAGGCGCATTATTGTACTTAGCTAAATGCACAACACCGAACATCTCATTTGCAATGAACTTGTTAGCTAGATATACCTTTACGCCAGCGCAACGCCATTGGAATGGTGTAAAAGATATCTTTCGGTACTTGAGATGTACGATTGATATGGGCTTATTCCATCCCTATAGAGAGATAATGGATTCGGACCCATCACACACCAGGATCGCCGCCAACACTGGCCTGCGACCAACATCCCCATCCCAAAACGACATGTGTTTTGGAAGGTTTTGCTAATATTGAGTATCTATCTGACCCATACAAAGGTCATTCCCAAACTGGTTAAGTGTTCACCATGGGTAAAGACCGTGATATCTTGGAGGTCTACAGAAATAGACCATAGTCGTTATATTTTAGAACAATGCAGAGATTATTGCTCCTCACGAAGTGATTCGTGAATGTATATGGATTGGATCCATAGTTACGCATGTTCGAACAATTGTGGTCTGAAATCTACCACAGATGAGCCTAGGAGCATATAAGATAATGCTACTTGTTTTGAAGCAAGGCTGCATCAAAAGTGACCACACCAAGTATAATCAGCAATAACAAACTCTCCTCAAGATCAAAGTGAACTAGGCTCGATCTGAGGACAGTATGGAAGACTTGCTCACTAATTCATTGCCTAAATTCCACTTTCAAGAAACATGTTGGTAGCATCGTTTGCGGAAGTTATCCAAACTCCAATGACCGTAGTCATCAGGGGGAGGTGTCTACATGTATGGTCTCGAAACGTGAAGAGTGTGTTGTTCTCTTTTTCCCCTTCGATCGAGGTTATTTTTGTCCCACTGGGTTTTTGTTACTAGGCAAGGTTTTTAATGAGGCAATGAGAGGAGCACCATGTTTGGGCAACACAAGGGGAGTGTTCAAGTAAATCTCTATTTGTATGTCTGGCCCAAACTCTAGGTTACTTGACCTAGTGGTAATAGGGTTTAATTAGAAGAATCTAGAGATTACGTTTCCTTGTATTATTCAGACTCTATGTATTGTAATCCTCTATATAAAGAGGCCCCTATTATCAATGAGAATACACAACACTTCTCTCTCAAATATCGTTTCCCTAAAACATATCCCACTTTATCCCACCAACAGATTTTTATTTCCATTTACCGTGTTTAAAGCAAAATAACAATTTTTCCCTTGACTTAATTAATTAATTAATTACATGCAGTCATCCCTCTTTCTCCCCGATCTGCAGCACTCTATCTCTCTCTCTCTCTCTGTACGTACAGATCGCCCGGACCTCTCTCTCTCTTCATTTGAGTCGGAGCATCGTCGGAAGTAGGCTGGAGCTTGGATGGAATACAACTGATTTAGACTAAAACTTGTTGCAGTGCTCTGTAATTGGACGAGCTCAGGTTCTCCGCCGATATCACTTTGCAGAGATCGAGAGAGGGAATCGAAATTCGAGCTCGGAGATTTTCCGACGGATATCACGATGAGTTCGAATTCGGATTTGGTGCTGAAGCTGGAGTCGGGGCTTGGGGTTTCGTTCGGAGGCTCAGTGATTGACATGGCGACGGCGGCGACGGGTTTTGGTGGTGCTGTGATGGAGATCTGGGTTTGAGTTCTTCATTGAAATTGTTCGATTCCTCGCCTCCGGTGATCTGGTTAACATTGAGGACATGGGTGCCCAAAAGGAAAGAAAAAAAAAGTTTTGAATGTATTGGCCTCCTAATAGACGTCTATTGGAGGGCAATAGATGTTTTAAAATTGATATAATCTCTTCGTTTTTTTCTTTAAACAAAGTTTGATTTGTCTAAATTTAGAAAGATTAGTTCATATTCTGGCAACCAAAAGTTCTATTGGGGGGTAATAAATGGCTGATAGACGTGTATTGGGGGGCAATAGATGTCTATTAGGGGCAATAAACCTTTCCGGTGAGGTTTTCAGAAAAGTCCAGTGGGCAGAGGCAGGCGACCGGAATCCCGCAACCAGTGACTGGAATCCGGCAACAGTCACCGACTGCCGGATTCTGGCGAAATCTCCTATGGTTTCTCTTTCTTCCATTTTATCCCTCTCTCTCTATAAGTAACAAAGGGGTGAGGGTAAAATGGTATTTTTTTAAAAAAAATCTTAATGAAGTATTAGGGAATACTTCCTTAGAGTGTTTTGGGCAAGAGAGAATTAAAAAACACTGGCACGTTTACTTACTTGGAATGGAAAATAATCATGAATCAGAGACAAGTGGAATGGGAGAAGAAAGGAATCGGTATTCATTCCGGAGGAATGATTCATAAACCCATCTCCCCCCTTTGTAATTGAATTCCTGAGTATTCAGGAATCGATTCCTGATAAATAGGTGGGACCTACACCAATTTCGATTCCTTCATGTGTTAGTAAACACAGGAATTCTTTTACCTGGAATCATTCCAATTCCTTTATGTGTTAGTAAACACAGGGGTGTTTTTACTCTGTAATCATTCCATTCCATTCCATTCCAAGTAAGTAAACGTGCCCTTAATGGGGTAAGTGGGAAAAAAAAATCTATGGAAATGGGGTAAATGGACAAAAACCCTTAAAAAAAAAACTCTCCAGTCATATTGGGGATTATTGGCTAGAATTTAAGGGGGGTGAATTCATTTAAGAGTCTACAAGATTGTTTTATATTTTGAAAGTCTATGGGTATTCAATTGAGATTTTAAACAATCCTTTAAAATCTTGATGTATTTAATTAAGATTTAAATTTATTCATTCAAATCTGTAGATATCTAAAAGTATACGGATTTTTAAGGATTTCATTAAATGCTGGATTTTGGTGGATTTTATAGTGCTTTTTATACATATCAAAACTCAAAAACAATCCAACCACTTCCCAAGAGATTTTGATGGATTAATTATTTCTCACTCAACAAAAAATGAATAAGCTCTTCACCCAAAAAAAAAAAAACAAACAAACAAACAAAAAGAAGAAAAAGAAGCAGCTCTCAAGAGGTGACACTAATTCATTTTGTCTTAGACCTATCTTCCCACTATCCTCCTCTGCTCTCATTTAATGATTTTTTAAATTTTTTATCACTATAGCTCTGGAAGCCTTAATCCTTCTAGCTAATTAAGCTCACTTTTAATGGTATTGTTACGATGATACATATATACACACATGTTTTTTTTTTTTTTGAATCAAACCGGAAGCGAGGTGCCGATATATATATATATATATATATATATATATTCATCTAAAGCCAGAATAGGCTGTTACATGCACACATGTTTCCTTTGTAAATTAGATATGAAATAAATTATGTCATTAGTTCACTACTTTATTTTTGGTGTAACATTTTTAGTTGATTAGTTTTCTCATATTATTCATATATCATTATACGCAACATAAAGAAGGGTAGATTGCCACACACACACACACACACACACACACAGATATATATATATATACTTTTTTGTCACTAATGCTATATCATAGTTGGATCCATACATCCATTGTTTTTTTTTTTTTTTGGCACTTATGCATACTGATATGAGCCAGAAAAAGATGAGAGGGCCTCCGACACTTGCGGAGCAACCCGGGAAGGTGAACCCTAGGGTTTGTGTTGGCGGCGGGGAGTTTCGTGCTCTCCAAACTAAGCAGTAGCGGGACGACGACGGAGTAGGCTTGGAGAGATTGAGGTTTCTTCTGCAACGACGTTGGGGCCCCGACCAAGTTTTTCGTAGGTTCCTGTTGAAGCGTTTCTCAACTGAGGGTGTGCTGGTGAACGAGGTGCGGCGGATCGGGTTGAGGCGGCGACATTGGGGTAGGTGCCTGAAGTTCTGGGGGCGTTTGGGCTCTGTGTTGTCATGGCGGCGTGGTTTGTTTCATTCAGTGGTGTCGGGATGGGACGCCCTCGGCTCAGGTAGTGGTGACGAAGATGCGTCGTGCTTTATGGTGGCAACAAGGGTTCTGAGGTGGGTCTCGGCAACGCCGACGGTGACTAGGCTGGTGGCTGAGACTGGACAGAGGATGGAGGTTTGGGCGGCGAAAGGTGGGCAGGAGGAAGTGCTGGGAAAATCGACAGGAGTTGTAAAGCTGCGACCCGGAAAGCAGCCCAGTCCAACCGGTGGTTTGGACTGGGCTGCTTTCTGGGTCGCAGCTTCCTGGGCCTAGGACAGGGATTGGGCCAAAGGCAGGAACTGGGACTGGATTGTGTTCTGGGCCGAAGATGACTGTGCCTAGGGCAGGGATTGGGCCAAAGGAAGGAACTGGGACTATTTGCCTCAAATCTAGAAATGGGGGATTGCAGATTCTCAAGAAAAGCTCGAGGAGCAACTTGATGCCGAGGTTGTTGGCTACTGAGGAGGCTGTAGAGGGTGCTGGTTCCAACCTTACGGGGAAGGGACTCGCGCTTTCTTAAGCCCCACAAGCTTTTAGACATTCTGGACTCAAGCCTTTTGAAGTAGGGGTAATTTTTATAAGCTTTTCTAAGACGTTTTTAGTTGATATTTGTACCACAATTGCATGACTGGCAGATTAGACTAGATCAATATTTCTTCCTTAGAGAGCAAGACTACTTTTGCTTAGTTTAGGCTTGCTAGTTAGTGAGCGTCCATTTAGATCTTAATGAGTTTAGAGTGGCTTAGATAGGTTATCCGGTTTGTCCCGGGTTTTCTTATGTAAGTTCTGTTAGACTCTAACCTATTTCTTATGGCTTTGATATCTAATAACATCAAATCCTTTCAAAAAAAAAAAACATCCATTGCTTTTAAAGAAGAATAAAAAAATTAAATTAACAAATTGTTCATGTGATCCAAATCAAGATAAAAAAAACTTAATTTATAACAAGATGGGAGAGAGCGAGAGTTTTTCTCCCTTGCAAAACCCTAGCGCCACCGCTGATAGGTGGCTTCTTTGGAGGCTTCTTGCGCCTCCTCTCCAGTGTCCACTCAAGCGTACGAGCTCTCCACGCCATGGTTGCATGTCACTCTTCATTCGACAGAATTTTCGTCCGACGACGGTGAGTGATCTGATAGGCTGGGTTTTCATTGCGTATTGCTTTAGGTCTAGGGACTTATAAGACTGTGGGCTCCCGGTGGTACTCTGTTCGGTGTACTGTTGATCCTAGCCGGTAAGTTGTGGAAGAGAGATTGGGTGCAGGCACGATGTAGATTGCTTCTGCTGGGATTCACGTGGATCTAGTTCGGGCGGCTTCATCGACATTAGGCTAGGTTGAATCCTGTTTCCTGGCACGGTGGCGGTTGGACCTTAATGCAGTGGCTGATCTTGTCGCGGCCATTGCTGGGATCAGGGGAGAGGCCAGGGATGGAAGAGACTATGAGGTGCGGCGCTTGGTGGGTAGGTCTGCTGGCGCGGGATCTAATGGAGGGCTTCCTAGGCAACGAGGGAGGGTTCCTGTTCTGGTGGCGGGGATGGTTGCAAACGGGTGTTGGAAATAGCCGGATAGGGTGAGTTGGTGCCCTGCATTGGGTGCCCAGAGTAATTTGGGTTACCCAAATGGGATGGTGTTGGGCTCACATCCCACATATGCTGGGCCAGGCCTTCCCATGGGTCTGGATTTGGGACTCGGGTGACTCTTTGCCTGCCTTTATGTTACTATGGACTATCCCTCTGAGTATGCCATGTTTATTTTCAGGTGGATTAAGCCTTTCTAGATTCTATAAAAAGACGGTATAGTTACGCTATGAGTACCACAATTGCGTGCATTGGTGAGCAGTGTCCCTTATGCTGGGTCGAGTCTAGTTTTGTTTGGTCTGTTGATCTTCTGCATACTCGGATCACAAGTTTTGATTGCTGGGTCTACAATTCTCAAGGTCATGACAATGGTTCGGTTGTTGGTAATTATCTTGTGGATGATGAAGATTCACCTTCAAAATTTGCTATTGTTTCTAGAAAAGTTTCAGAATTGAGCTTTATTATACAAGATCAACTGGTTGATGTAGTACATCTTCTAGTTTGCTCTACTTTAGTTTTAAGACCTAGGAGTTTATGGGCTTTGTATGCTCCCCATTGGGATGCCCTCTTAAGCGATTTCAATCGCTAATTCAATGAACTTTTCTTTTCAAAAAAAATAAATTAACCTACCAAAAACATCATAAGGACTTGTAAAATCTAAACAAATACCAGTAAATCAATAATCTAATAGCAATCAGAGTCCATATAGAATTTAAAAACTCAAACAAAGATTTTTAAAATCTGAATTAATACACCCCCCCCCCCTAGTTTTTTTTTTTTTTTTTGTCCTTCTGATTTATGCCTACGGATCGACCAAAATGAAAAGGATTTTTGTCTATTTACCCCATTTTTAGAGATTTTTTTCCCACTTACCCCATTAAGTTTTTTTAATTCCATCTTACCCAAAACACTCTAAGGAGGTATTCCCTAATACCCCATTAAATTTTTTTTTTTTGTTTTTTAATTTTTTTTAATACCATTTTACCCTCACCCCTTTGTACTTAGAGAGAGAGAGAGAGAAACCATGGGAGACTTCGCCGGAGCCCGGTCACCTGCCGTCGGAGTTCCGTCACTGGCCGTCGGAGTCCCGTTAACTTTCGCCGGAGCCCGGTCAACTTTGGTCAGATTCCGATCACCAGCTGCAGCCCACCAGAATTTGCTGAAAATCTTGCCTGAAAGTTTTTTTTAGCCTCAATAGACATATATTGCCCCCTAATATAGGGGCAATAGCCCCCCAATAGACGTCTATTGCCCCCTAATAGGACTTTCAGTTGCCAGAATGAGAACTAATCTCCCTAAATTTAGACCAATAAAACTTTGATTATAGAAAAAAAAAAAAAGGAGATAACATCAATTCAAAACATCTATTGCCCCCTGTTAATGTTAGAAACCGAATGCTCTAATTAACGTTAAAGAAAGAGAAAGAGAGAGAGACACAAGAAGTATAGTGGTTCGTCTCCCGCCTTAGCGGCAGACTACTTCCACTTGAATGCTTAACTAGTGTGTTTGGGCCTTGCGGCCCAAAGGGATTACAAAGTGTGTTGTAATGGGATGGATGTTTAAGTAGGATGAGGGGTCCATTTTATACGTAAGGGAACCCCTCTCCTTTACATATTCTTCAATGTGAGATCTAAAAACCACTATTCTAGTCTAGAAAGCCATATTGTGAAGACAATTTGGTAAGGCCGGGAAGGTGGCTTCCCGGCGAGGTATTGGCCGCTTCCGACTATCATTGCGTAGCCTGGACATCATGCTATGGGATGCATGTCAAGGTTGGGTCCCACCATGGCTTGTGGGCCCACAAAGAGGGTGTTACTTATGCTTGGTGATGTAGCAACTTAGTCATGCTAGTGAGAGGTATCTACAAGTCCCCGAAGTCCCTAAGTAAGAGGAGCTTCTTGGTTGGGGAGTTATACACATGATGTCATTGAGCATAAGTAATGTCCGAGAGGCACCTAGCCCCTACAAGTCCCCGAACTCCGTAAGCAAGAAGGGACTCGTTAACCTGCATAACAAAGACAAAAGCGCGCATATGTAGAATGCTTGTTGTATTGGGCAACGTATGTGAGTTGCATTGATATGCATTGGCATATAAGAATGTATGAGGTTCATGATACATGTTGATGTATACATGCGAATGGCACCGGTATGATCGATTATGACGTATAAACTCGAGAACGCGTATGGTTGTGTGAACATATCACGAATAAGCATATGAATTGCATCTGATCCGTGTGGTGCTCGCAAGAGAACGAACGAGATCAAGTTGGCGAGGTTACGCTCAGTGTAAGTTGCATGAGTGCCATGAAGGCAAGCATTTGTATTTTGTGAACGATGAATACGTGAACGCTTGTGTTTGTTTGGTTTTCTCTCTTACTAATGGAACGGGAAAATAATTCGATTTGTTGCAAATAACAAATGGTAGAAGAATTCAATGTTCCATTAATGTGTATTATGTTTAGGGGATGTGAGTGTAAATCTTGGGAATGCCGGAAGGCAAGAGAGTGAAAGCTCGGGGTTGTAGGAAAGGCGTGAGCGAAAAGCTCTTGAGCGGGAAGCTCGGGGGTGCCGGGAAGATGTGAACAGAAATCTCGGGGGGCGCCGCGAAGGCATGAGCGTTAGAGCTCATAAGGGGGAAGTTCGGGGGTGCCAGGAAGGCGTGAGCGGAAAGCTCGGGATTGCTGGGAAGGCATGAGGGAAAGCTCGAGGATGCCTAGAAGGCTTGAGCGTTAGAGCTCTTGAGCGGGAAGCTAGGGGGTGCTGGGAAAGAGTGAGCTCAAAGCTCGGGGAGTGCCGCGAAGGCGTGAGCGTTAGAGCTAGTGAGCGGGAAGCTAGGGGGTGTCGTAAAGGCAAGAGCGCGAATCTCGGGGGGTGTCGCGAAGGCGTGAGCGTTAGACCTGAGAGGGAAGCTCGGGGGTGCCGGGAAGGCGTGAGCGCGAAGCTCGAGGGGTGCCGTAAAGGCAAGAGCGCGAATCTCAAGGGGTGCCGTGGAGGCGTGAGCCTTAGAGCTCATGAGCGGGAAGCTCAGGGGGCGCCGCAGAGGCATGAGCGTTAGAGCTGCTAATTATGCTAGGTTGTATGTACAAGTCCCTGAAGTCTCCAATCAAGGAAGTTTTTCTTGCGGGGTTGATACCAAAGCGGGGCTTTGTGCCTTATTGTGAGCATAATGAGTGTAAGTGCGTCGTCCATCTAGAATTGATCGGAGCGAACGCTTATGTCCTTTCAGGTGGGCCCCCTGCTAGGCCCTCCGAGGAGTCCCCACTCCTGGCTATAGACCTCCGTATGGTCGGAAATTGTTTGATGAGGGGAGCTGCATATAAGCAGTGGGCGTTAGGTAACGAACCTAATCTTTGATACCTAAGCGTCGGGGGTTAACTGCAGGATCCATGGCTGTGGTGGGCTGCGTTAACCGGTCCCTTTACTCTTTTCTGGAGAAGAAAAGCTTGCCTACAATGTTGCGTAGCGATCATTGTCATTGTGAGGCGTTGCTTTACTGCTTGGCGGCTGGTCGTAGATCATAGACTCGTGGAGTCTAGATCCGTTTAGGTCTCTTTCCCGTGGGGAAATATTGACGAAGTAAAGTTTAGTGAGTTTTGAAGAAGTATGTTTACATATAGAGTACATGTAAAGTTTTCTAATTGTATGAACAACAAATAAGCATGGTATAGCTTGTTTAAGTAAGAATCACATGTTTATTTAATTGGGTTGCAATTAAATAGAATCATGGTATATGTGTATAGCATGTACTTGTAGTAAAGTTTGCTAATAACATTTTGTATTTGTTGTAAACATGCTTAAGGATCATGGAGACGTTTGAAGCATGGAAATAGTATGGTAGATGTACTAGTAACATTGATACATAGTGTACGCATGCTTAAAGTCATAGAAGCATATAAATGCATATCAAGTGAGATATATTGTAGGCATGCTTAGAAGTAGTAAAAGCATGGCATTGGCATGGCACTAGCTCATATTGAAAGAGTGTAAATGAAGATATAGTTACTTATCTTATGCCGATTTGGAGCGAGTTGGAGTTGGAATATTTGATGTAAGTACCCAAATCATGTTGAAGTTGTCCAAGCATGACGCTCCATTGCTTTGGTTGGCCAGTGATGGATGGCCATCGGTGGATGGCCACTGGAGGGTGGCCAGCAGTGAGTGGCCAACGAAGGATGGCCAGCTAAGGATAGCCCGCGGAATGGCGCCCTAGTGGAGCTATCTAGCAGAGGTCTTCCAACGGAGGGTGGCCAGTGATGGATGGACACTGGAGGGTGGCCAAAGGTGGATGGCCAGGGGAGGTTGTCTAGCCTTGGATGGCTGGCAGAGGATGTCTAGCAAAGGTTGTCTACCTGTGGATGTCCAGCTGTCGATGGCTAACGGAGGATATCCAGTGGAGGATGTCTAGCGGAGGATATCCAGTTGTGGATGGCGAGCGGAGGATATCTAGCCTTGGATGGTTGGCGCAGGATGTCCAGCTGTGGATGGTTGGCGGAGGTTGTCTAGCCGTGGATGTCCAAAGGTGGATGGCTAGCGGAGGATATCCAGCCGTGGATGGCGAGTAGAGGATATTTAGCCATGGATGGTTGGCGGAGAATGTCCAGCGGTGGATGGCTAGTGAAGGGTGGCCAACGGTGGATGGTTAGCGGAGTGGTGCCCTAGCAGAGCTATCTAGCAGAGGCCTTCTAGCGGAGGGTGGCCAGTGATGGATGGCCATCAGTGGATGGCCACTGGAGGGTGGCCAACGGTAGATGGCCAGCGGAGGTTGTCTAGCAGTGGATGTCCAGCTGTTGATGGCTAGCGGAGGATATCTAGCCGAGGGTGTCCAGCGGTGGATGGCTAGCGGAGGTTGTTTAACTGTAGATGTCCAGCGATGGATGGCTAGAAGAGAATATCCAACGGAGGGTGTCCAGCGGAGGATATCCAGCCGTGGATGGCGAGCGGAGGATATTTAGCCATGGATGGCTGGCGGAGAATGTCTAGCGGTGGATGGCTAGCGGAGGGTGGCTAACGGTGGATAGCCAGTGGAGTGGCGCCCTAGCGGAGCTATCTAGCAGAGGCCTTCCAGCGGAGGGTGGCCAGTGATGGATGGCCATCAGTGGATGGCCACTGGAGGTAGGCCAAGGGTGGATGGCCAGCGGAGGTTGTCTAGCCGTGGATGGCTGGCAGAGGATATCCAATGGAGGTTGTCTAGCCGTGGATATCCAGCTATGGATGGATAGCGGAGGATATCCAGCTATGGATGGGTAGCGGAGGATATCCAGCGGAGGGTGGCCAATGGAGCATGGCTAGCGATGGATGGCCAGCGGAGGATATCCAGCGGAGGGTGTCCAGCGGAGGGTGGCTAGCGGAGGGTGGCCAGCGGAGGATGGCTAACGGTGAGTGGCCAGTGATGGATGACCGACGCTTGAGCAGCAAGTTGATCGATTGGCGGTGCTCTTGTTGTGATTATTTCACGCTTGGCGGAGCAGTGGTCGATGACGAAGTTTGATCGATTGATGCCAACAAGAGACTTATGGGTGCCCAACGGTATACTTCTGGGTGTCCAGAGTAAATAGGCAGCCAATTTTTTTTTTTTTTGGAGTGGTGTAGCTTTGACCAGCCTTGATCGGCGTTGACCGAAGTTCATGGTACGTGACGAAACCTTTGTGACAGACGGCGCCAATGTTAATGTTAGAAACCGAACGTGACGAAACCTTTGTGACAGACGGCGCCAATGTTAATGTTAGAAACCGAAGACTCTAATTAACGTTAAAGAAAGAAAGAAAAAGAGATAGAGAGAGACACAAGAAGTATAGTGGTTCGTCTCCCGCCTTAGCGGGAGACTACGTCCACATGAATGCTTAACTAGTGTGTTTGGGCCTTGCGGCCCAAAGGGATTACAAAGTGTGTTGTAATGGGATGGATGTTTAAGTGGGATGAAGGGTCCCTTTTATAGGTAAGGGAACCCATCTCCTTTACATATTCTTCAATGTGGGATCTAAAAACCACTATTCTAATCTAGAAAGCCATATTGTGAAGACAACTTGGCAAGGCCGGGAAGGTGGTTTCCCAGCGAGGTATTGGCCGCTTCCGACTACCGTGGCGTAGCCTAGACATTGGGCTATGGGATACATGTCGCGGTTAGGTCCCACCATGACTTGTGGGCCCATAAATAAGGTGTTACTTATGCTTGGTGATGTAGCAACTTAGTCATGCTAGTGAGAGGTATCTACACCCCCCAATAGCCGTCTATTGCCCTCCAATAGAGGGGTAATAGATGTCTATTAGGGGGCAATAGACATTCAAAATTTTTTTTTCTTTCCTTCTGTCCAGTTACTTAAAAAAAAAAAGCTACAAATTGATTTGGGCACCCTCTGCCACAGCTTGGGTTGAGCACCGGCGGCGCCAAAGAGACGGCGAGGCGTCCAGGAGGCCATCGGCGACTCCAAAGAGACAGCGAGGCATCCAGGAGGCCATCGAAGACGTTGTGTGGTCATCGTTGTCAGCGTCGATCGAGCTTGGGCGAGCTGCAGCAGAATCTGGGCAAAAGTAGACCCGCACCGGCGAGGCGGTTGGACGCGGTCAAACTCACCGGCGAGTTGCACGGATTCTGGGCATTGCAGCGGTTGGACCAGGTCGTTGTCAGAGTGACAGCGTTTGGACGCGGTCGAGCTCACCTGCGAGTTGCAGCGGAACCTGGGCGAGAGGTCGAACCTCGCCAGAGTTGGAGATCGGGGAGCGAATCGACGCCTGCCGGAGGTGGCTAGAGAGAGAGAGAGAGAGAGAGATCGTAGGCATATGTGTAGTTTATTAATTTAACTGAGGGCAAAATTGTATTTCTACATTAAATTGGGTAATAAGGAATAAAAATCTGTTACTAGGGTAAATGGGATAACTTTGCCTCATTTTGGTGCTTTTGGCCAAGAACCCAAATGAAAAACGATACTGCTCTTCAGGGAACCTTACTCCAAGTTGTTTCATACAATATAGTTTTCAGTTGTAATGATCGAAAATAAAGTCAGAATTAAGAAACTCTGCAATGTGCTTCAGTTCTGAAACTTTGGGGTTTCCTCTAAATCTAGCTAGCTAGTCTTGTTTTGTATAATTTTTGTTAGCTGATTGCTGCCTGACTGAGGCAACCAACAGTTTTTACTGAATGGGAAATAGTCATGTACATTCTCACTATCTTTCAATTTTGATGTCTGTTGTGAATCTCACCAGTATTTTGCATCTCTTTGCAAAACCGGCTTCCATGAAAGGATAACTATGTGATTACAGACCTTAGAAACAACCAAATTCTCATATCATGGTAAAAAAAAAATTTTAAAAAAAATGATAAACACAACTCTCTCAATATGGTTGTTAGTATTGTTTGAGTTCAATTCTACTCATGACGGAGACTGCATGCAGCAAAAATAAAAAGTTCAGGAGGAAAAGAACCCCAAAAACATAAAACGAACTTAAAACGAATTAAGAATGAGAGTCAATCAAAGTTTACTACAATATATAGGAAGAAATGATCAAAGCACTCATATTAAGTTACCAACTCTGCTCTCTTGGAGAGATTTGATAGAATCTCGGGTAGATCCATACCCCTTTGAATTTCCGCGGGCTATTGGACTCTTCATGATGATTACTGATACTATAAATCTCATTATATATAAAATAGTCGGTACCATTATACTCTGTCTGTGTTCCGCAAACAGAAAACGAAACATCCTCATGAAGATCTGCTAACCCCAGCTTGTTCATCATGTCAGTTTTCTTGAAATATTCCATCTGATAATAAAAATTTCCTGGTAAGTCATCTTTCGCCTCAACTACTTTATTATTCTTCCAGCAAATTTCTCTGTTGTGTGTAACTGATAACTTGAGTTTGTTATCACCATGGTCCAAAAAGGAGAATTCTCCTAGTTTGCTATAAGCAGCACATTTGATTGTATCAATGGAGAATCGCGGACAGTCAAGCTTGTGTTGGATCCATCCATTGCCTCCTCCACGACAAAGTAGATTAAGCTCCAACTCATTGTCATTGCTAGTACTGCGGTTGATGACACAAACTGTGCAGTCAGGAGATGTGGGAGGAGATGAAAATGCTGCAACATGGTCAGTGAGTTCTGAGACTGGGAAATTGGGAAGGTCTATCTTTGTTTTTGAGAAGGGACGAAAGAAGAACATTGATCCGCCTTGTTTAAATACAAGAAGCCATCCTTCATAGGATGCAATGCAAGTTGTAGTTTGATCCAGTTGCGGAAGATTCATGGTAATGTTACCACTCTCAGTAGTTACCAACTGACATTGGGCAGAATCATACCCATAATGTAGAAACCAAGGTTTATAGTTTAGTAAAGATTCAATTTTAGCTGAAATTGTAGAAGAAGCAGAGTTCCAAGCCTGGCATATGCTGCGGAACCTCACAACCTCGAGTAGGCCTAGACGTTCTGCTATGTCTGTGATAAGTTCAGGAGGAAGATCAGACCATTGCCTTCGCCTCATCTTTGACAATTTTCCACATCAGTTGCAGTATCTGCTGCTACCAACACACACAAACACATATAAATATGATAATCTAGGAACATCGAAACCAATGATTTAGGATTACCAAACAACATAAACATATAAACACCTCATCTCTATACGTTCATACAAAGCATAGTAAACTCCATCTAGCTAGCATTGAACATATGGTCAAATAACTTTTCTAACATGCAAGTCCAGGAGAACAAGTTAGTATATCGATCAGGGGCATACATATTACTAAGGACAAGTGGGGCATGAAATTTTCTAAGAGATGCAGAATTTCATCATCATCATCATCATATGATTCACATATCACAACATTAAGGTGAGATAGATAAAAGTGATAACAGAAAAGAAAGGAACCAAATGATACATATCAATAATCAAGGCAAGTTGAGAAAGAATGAGCACACATCAGAAACCCTACAAGAATGAAATCAACTACTACTAAAACTTTTGAAATTGATTACGGATTCCTATGAATTAGAATAAAAACAAATGGGAAAGGAGCTCGTCAGAAAAATATACTAGTACCTTTAGAGCTTTGTAGATGAAACACCCCCAAGAATAACAAAGGTCATTGGAAGATGGATTACAGAACTGTCTAGCTAGTACTTTATATACATATCAGAGTTCTAATTCCAGTAGCTTACAAACAGCTGAACTGTAAAAGTAAATAGATAAGCATTAACTAAAAGGATAAATCACAAGGTTGAGATAGATGATACATATCAATTATCATAATCAAGGTGAATTTGGAAAGAATGAGAATGAAATTAACTACTGCTGAGAATGTTCAGAAATTGATTATGGATTACTAAAAATTAGAATAGAGAAGGAAAAGAGCTTCAGAGATTGTAGACTCTCCCTCGAAAGAGTAATAGGCCATTGGAAGATGGATTGCAAAACTATCTCGTACTTGTATAATACAGCTCAGAGTTCTAATTTCAGTAGCTCACAAATACTGTAAAAATAAATAGCTAAAACTTTCAAGGATAAATTATAACAGAACTCTAAAATCATTAAATGTGGCTAGGATTTGGAGAATTTTTGTCTTTCTAGTCTACGCTTATGGATCAAAATTAAATCAAAATGGAAGATCAGTTAACCTTAATCCAACTGTGAACTACATTCCTGAAGAAAGGTGCATTTTGTTTCTTTAAACGTACTAACTGAATCTTGGTTCTACCTTGATTCCAATTCTTTTACAATTAAATATTTGAGTTAATGTAAGGGTTAGTCATTATTGAACAATGTTTAATGCATGATTAGTTCCTCATAGTAGTGATGTTGGAAAACGAAGTCGTAAGAACCTGTGCAATGTGCTTCAGTTTATGCAGCTTTGGGTTTTGCTGTAAAATCTAGTCTTGTTTGTATGATTTTCTTTAGAGAACTATGTTGTTCACTAGCTGACATAAAAGATTGTAAACAGAAGCAATAATTGTAACCTGAGAGATATTTAATAAATAGAATACCACATTCAAAAGCCATCAAAATGGTTATCATATTTTCTTATGAAGAGTACTCAGTATTACTAATTCTGGGCTTCATTATCTTTTGTACGTTGATGGGTTTTGTTCAAGTCTTGGTTGCATCCATACCCCTTTGAAATGGTTTCTCTTGGATTCTTCCGCATGATCACTAATGCTCTCATTAAAAATAAACTTGGGCAAGCCTTCAGATAGTGTTATTGTGCCACAAGTAGAAATCGAAACACCCTTTGTCAAGCCCAGCTTCTTCTTCATGTCATCGAACTTTTCCTTCAGCTCACCCCTGTCAAACAATAATGTTCCTGGTCTCAAATCATTTTTCGGGGTGAATATTATGTTAATGACACTCCAGTTGTGAGCTCGATTTTCAGTAGATAGGGTGAGTACTCGATCATTTCTATGGTCGAAAAACCAGAACATTCCATTGTGATATACAGCAAATTTGATTGTACCAGTGTCAACTCGGGAACGAGAATACTTGAGTTTTGTCCATGCCTGGTCTTCTCCAAGGTATAGTACCTTGGCTTCCAATTCAGCATCATTGCTACGACTAATAACACAAACCATACAATCCTGAGACGTTGGAGAACATGAAACTGCTGCAACATGATCAGTGAGCTCCGAGTCTGGGAACTGTAGAAGGTCTATTCTGCGACGAGAGAAAAGGTGAAAGAAGAACATGGAACCACATCCTTGTTGGAACAGAAGAAGCCATCCTTGGTATGTTGCAAGGCAAGTTGTTCTATCCAGTTCTGGGCGACTCATTATCAACTTCTTGCCGCTTCCAGTTAGCACCTTGCACTTAGGACTTTTATCATCATATAGTAAAAACCAAGGTCCTTGGTTTAGTTCTGTCTCAAGTATCTGAGGTAAAACTGCAGAAGAAGCAGAGTTCCAAGCCTTACAAACACGATGGAAACTCTGAAGCGCGAATAGGCCTGCACGTTCTGCTATGAGTGAAAGAAGTTCAGGAGGGAGATCGGACCAGTCCCTAATTTCCTTTTGCTTCTCTGGACTTCTGCGACCTCCTTTGATCGCATAGAATGTTGCTTTCTACATGTGTTAAAATTAGGAACATGGAAAAGAAATACAGTTTAAGAACTGAGATATTAAGGTGGCGTTCGGTAACGTTTTCAAGTCATCTTTTTCATTTTATAAAATGAAAATGGCTTGAAAATGTGTTCGTTGGTCTGTTTTCAAAAATTTTTGAAAATAATTTTTTATTTTACTCGTAAAACAGGAAAACGACAAATAGACGTTTTCACATTTTCATTCTCATATTTTAGAAAACATAGAGATATATTATCCAAAACGAAGAAAAAAAAGAATGTGCTCTCTTCTTCCATATTCTCACGTCGCTATCTTCTTCTCAGGTCTCTCTCTCATCTCTAGTCGCAATTTTCTCTCGTTTTTGAAAATTATTTTCAGAATAAGCTACCGGACACATTTTCGGATCTCAAAAATCCAATATTGTTTTCTCGTTTTTATTTTCAAAATCGGTTTTTGAAAAATCATTTTAAAAACCTTACCGGACAAGCCCTAAGGTTAACAAAAACTAGCTCATTCTAGATGTATGATGTTGAGAAGGATCTGAAGTTTTTCTGAATATGTTGGTGTATACATTCTGGATTTGTTGGACCAAAAAGAGAGAATAAGAATACCAAACTAAAGGTAATCTAAGATACAAGAATTGTTTCAAACCAGGAGAACCATTTTGAAATCAAGGAGTCATTAGTACTGACAAGGCTAGGGCTATTTCAATTAGGACGTACATGAACTGAGATATGAATGCAAAATCAGTTTAGTCTACCGTCTGTTGATTCGGACCAGAGTAATTGGTAAGAAGTAAAAAGGAAAAGAAAAAAGATCCAAAAATATAGCATTAATTATATTCAAGTTTAATTTTAATCAATCATCAGTTTACTTTTATTATATACTTCTCCTCAGATTCAAGACATCTCTGTCATCATCAAATCATATTCAAGGTTTTCATATAGAAGTGATGTTCAAAGTTCAGGGTTATTAAGCGTTTTTGCTTATGGTTTGGTATTGAGGATTTATATTTGAAAGACAATCAAATGAAGGTCTTCACAAATCAACTACAGAAGATCAACCACTGTAATCGAATCGGAACTTCGGACTCAATATATTCATTGAAAGTATAAGAAAAAAGATTACACAAGAAGAAAAAATCAAAACTGATTCTAAGCTTTTTGAAATTGATCATGGATTCCTAAAATGCAGTAAAAAAGGAGGAGATAGAACAAATAATATACTGTAGTATTAGTGCAGAACTGATGATTACCTTTAAGATTCTTGTGAAGAAACGGTTCCCGAAAAGACCCGTCATTGGAAGAACTGGATTAGTGCAGAACTGTGCACGTACTATACTCTCCTCTTATAATTATACTACTCAAGAGTTTTAGTTTCAGTACGTAGTTCACTAACAGCTGATCCGTAAAAATGAATAGATAAAGCTTAATTAATTAAAAGGATAATATCATAAATTTTCCTTATAAAAGTGTTTTAAACTTTCAATTAATCTAGTAGTCACAGAACATAACAAAAATCAAACGAAAATCTGACCAATTCCTACTATGAAAATACAATGCTTTTACTCTTTCTCTTACCAAGATACTTCCCTTTTTATTACTGGCGACTTATTTTCATGTTCTGTGATTTTTTTTATTTTTTATTAATTAAATAAAATAGAGGGACGGGCGGTGGGTTCCCGGTTGCGATGACCCCCTTTCTTTCTAGATTGTGTGTGGGTGCCAGTCACTCCAGATCGGCTGTCGCAGAGGAAGTAAGGGCATCTCCAACAGACTAGTTAAATTCAAATTATAGCTATATATAACTATTTTTAAAGTAAAATTCAACTCCAACAGACTAACTATAATTAAGTTAAATTTAGCTTTAGCTAAATTGGCTAGCTATATTTAGTTAGAGAATCATGCATAGCTAAAACAAAAGTTATATTTCTCTCTCATCTTTTGTCCACATGTTAGTTTATGATTCGATAAAATATAGTATATTATTTATAAATAGCTACTACTGCTGGAGCAACATTGTTAAATCAATAGCTATATTTCAATGCAGAAATTAAGAAAACACGTGCAAACCCTAGAGAGCGAACAAAAAACACGAGCGAACCCTCCGGCGGCACGCCCTCATGGCGGCGTTGTCGGACGGGATGAGAGTGGACCTAGTGTCCGGGGTAGAATGTTCTTGAAATAATCTTAGTCGGAGGGGTAGCTGTTTGGTGGTTTGAACAGGAGAGAAGGCTTTGCCGAGGCAGATCGGAGCAGATTCGGCGGTTGGTGGGTAGGGTGGGGATCGATCTCACAGCACGCGGTTGGCGGGCAGCCGGAGGTGACAGCGGTGGGTTGTGCGATGACAACATCCGAGGGATCCAGATCAGATCGGGGTGACCTGAGTTGGTTTGGGGTTGTTTGGGGTAGTGCTGTGGATTGGGGGTGGCGGCGATGCGTGCCAGCATGTTGGGGAGTGCGGCGAGCTGGGGGGATGGCCGGAGGCTACTCGGTGAGGTGGGTTAAACCTTTTGTTTTGCAGATCGGTGGCAAGGTGACGGGCCTGGGTTATGCTTGTCAGTGTACCCAAAAAAAAAAAGGGAAATGATCATTTACCCGATTTTAGGCTAAAAATTGCCCACTTGCTCCACCAACTGTTTTTTAACCCCATTTACCCAAAACTCCCCTTTACCCTTAATTCTTTTTTATTTTTTTTTTGAGACTTTTTTGCCCTCTCCTTCTTTTTCACTTAGAGGGAGAAGTCATCCTCCACCTTGCCGGCCTCCGATGACCAGTGGCAGGGCGCCGGCGACCGGTGACAGAATCCGGCGACCGGCGACCGGAATCCAGCGAACGGTGACCGGAATCCGGTGACCGTGACGGGAATCCGGCGACCGGTCCCTAATAATATCCAGTAACCATATTATTGCCCCCCAGTAATCATATTATTGCCCCCCAGTAATCATATTATTGCCCCCCAATAATCATATTACTGCCTCCCAAAAATCATAGTATTGCCTCCAATAATCCTATTATTGTCGTCCAGTAAATTGTATGAACTCCCAAAACCAAAATGAATACAATACAAGCACAATTGATCAATTTATAATCATATTATTGGCTCCCAATAATCATATTAGTGCCTCCCAATAATCATATTATTGCCCCACAATACAAATTCCAAAGTCTCTACTGCCTCCCAATAGACCACCAAAAATGCACCATTTTGTAGGATTCACAGATAATTTGACTTTAATACACAGAAAATAACAGGTAATTTATCAAAACACCACACTATAGTTATCCCTGTCCCTCGTATCAAAGTCTACTGGTGGCCAATAATGTGTCTACTGCCCCCGAGTAGACCATCAAACAAACCCCACAGTTACATTGCAATCTCAGGATACCGAAAAAAAAAAAATGCTCTGGGCACCCATCAACGTGTGAGGCCAGCTGTTTTTTTCGCCGGTGCTTCCCTGCCACGGGTTGGGGTCTCTTTGTTTCGGGTTGGGCTTCCCCTGTGGACACCCATGCTTCTCCAGCCTGATTCCGGCACGATTCCGACCGGACTCTTCTCCAGTCTCTCACCTGCAGCCCTTCTCCGACCGGTCCCAGCCCCAACGCAGCCCATCTCTAGTCGCTCACCTGCAGCCCATCATCGCAGCGCATCTCCGACCGGTCCCATCTCCGCCTTCGTCTTCCCCAGGTCCTCTTCTCCAGTCTCTCACCTGCAGCCCATCTCCGATCGACCTCAGATCGGTGATCCGTGATTGAGGATGGTCGGCACCAGACCAGTGATCGGCACCAGAACGGTGTTCGGTGATTGGCAGAGGTCGACGAAGATGGGGCTTGGGATGTACTAGTCGGCGCCGAGATCGAGGTTGACGAAGAAGGTGTTGAAGGCGTGTTCGCCACTGCCGGCTGGAGAGAGAGAGAGAGAGAGGAGGTGGAGATCGGGGGGAGAGCGAGAGAGTTTGGGAAGGATGGGTTTAAATTTAATTAATAGGGGCAAAACTGTCACTAGAGGTTAGATTGGGTAAATGGGATTAAAAAACTGGTGCGGGAGTAAGTGGGCAATGTTTCTTCTAAAATTGGGTAAGTGGTCACAGCCCCAAAAAAAAAAAAGGTTAGTTGAGTTTGGCTTAGGTTTTGTTTGTGTTAGGTTTAGCTGTTGGGTCGGGCGCACTGCAGGTTGTGGCAGAGACGCTCTTCTCTTTAGCCGGCTAGAGGGTCGTTCCTGTTCTGGAGTTGGGTCAGTAGTGATGGCGAAAATGTCTGGTTGTGGCACAGACAATCATCCTTGGCCTTCTAGTGGGTCGTTCTCGTCTGGATTCGGGTCGAAGGCGATTTGGAGCAGTAGTGGATTGACGGTGTTGACATTAGGGAGGTGACGGTGTTGGGTTTACTTTAGTCCCAGGTCCATTCGGCTCAGCAATTCTCTGTGATCGGGTTCGAAGTCACAACCAGTGTAGGCTTGATCGATCAAAGGCAGGTCAGGTGGATTTTGGGTGGTGAGTTAGTGGCGAAAAAGTTGAGTGTCAGGGAGTTACTGTTCCTGCGCAGTTTGTCTTTGCCATATAGTTGTTGTGCGAGTTTTTTAGTTTTCTTTTTAAGTCTGTAATTGTTATTTTGTGAAACGTGATGGCACTAAGTTTGCTCACCGGTTGGCAAAATGGCTTTTTTTGGAGTCGGGGCCTTTTGGCTCCTTCAGTCAGTATGTTTTGAGTATTAGAGTTCCAGTGTGAAGTCTAGTGGCCGTTTCTGTTTAAGAGATGTTGCTCAAAACTCGTTGTAACCAGTTCATTATTAATGAAGTTTTTCCTTGATAAAAAAAAAAAAACTATATTTCACAATTCTAGCTAAATTTATTTTCTAATTCCTACGGTTGGAGATGCTCTAACATCGCCTAATCCTCTATTTAATTTAAAAAAAATAAAAAATTTGTTCTGTGGAAGCAACACACGAATTCAAAAAACACACATTATAAATAGCAGATCAACAATATGTGGGGGAAACATATCTGCTATTTAAAAGCCACAGATATCCATGCAAAATATAAATACTAACAGAAATCCGTGTGAAATGAGCATAATTGGGCCCACAATAATTTATACAATAATAATATCAACGGAAATCCGTGTGTATAAACAACAGTAACAGATGTCTGTGTAAAAACTAAAACATGTTCGCACGGATATCTGTGTAAAAATCAATTCACACTGATTTCTGTATGTATTATAAATTAGTTTATTTCGAAATCATTAAGTTTCTATATTATGTGAATTATGGAGGAACGGATTTTCGTTACAATAAGTATTTGATACAGATTTCTGTGTGCAATAAGGAACACATAAATTATACAATAACAAAATCAACATAAATCCGTGTGTATAAACAACAGTAACAGATATCTGTGTAAAAACTAAAACATTTTCACACGAATATCTGTGTGAAAATCAATTCACACTGATTTCTGTATGTATTATAAAATAGTTTATTTCTCGTTAATTTTTTATGTTATGTGATTTATGGAGGGACGGATTTCCGTAACAATAAGTTTTTGGTACAGATTTCTGTGTGAAATGAATATCACACGAATATCTGTGTGACATGTTAACACCGAAATCCGTGTGAATAAATAACAGTAACAGATGTTTGAGTAAAAACTACCGTGTGAAAAAAACAATTAGCTACAAAATTCCGTGTGAAAAAGTATAGGTGTATATAAGGTTGACCACTTATTTGATATCGAAATAAAGGCGGATTGAGTTAATTTTTTTACACAATACACTATAAATAGATGGGTAATGTCAAATTTATTAATTTTCAATTTTGATTTTTTGGTTCGCACAAAATTCTTATATGTCTACTAATGTGGTATAATTAGTTTATTAGTTGTAAAGAAAAGTATACCTTCCATGAGCAACAATGTGGAGGAAATAGACTTTATCAAAATCGACCGTAGGATGTTATCATGATAAGAATAAATGGTTGTGTTCAAAATTTCAGCTATTTTCGTCGTCGTTTGGGTTTTGATCTAGTAGGTCAACCCTAAACCTTAAATACTACATAAAACTAATATGCTCATAACCGCTCACTCGTAACTTATTTTTTTGATCTGTAAACTCTGATGCTCTCATGGGTATGAGCTATATCAAGTAATGTAAAAATTTCTGAAATTTTATCTCCTCAAGGGTCGGTTCCCCTTAGGGAAGTAGAAGCGTTTAAAGGGTTGACCGGTTTATTTCATGTCAAAATAACGGCGGATCGAGTTAATTTTTTTACACAATACCTATTAATACGTTATAAATAGATGGGTAATGCCAAATTTATTGAGAAATCATTAATTTTTTATGTTATGTGAATTATAGAGGGACGGATTTCCATTACAATAAATTTTTGGTACAGATTTTTGTGTGAAATGAGTAACACACGAATATCAGTGTGAAATGTTAACACAGATATCCGTGTGAAAAAGAAAAATTAGCTACAGAATTCCGTGTGAAAAAAGTCTATTAGAGACAGAATTCCGTGCAAACAATTGAATGACAATTGCATGTGTTACTCAGGGGGGTGTATTGTGTATGGAATTAGTGGAACTTTTAAAGAAATCTATGGAATTTAAAAGTCTGGGTGTATTCAATATAGACTTTTAACAGTCCATGAAAGTCTTGAGGTATTCAATTAGGATTTTTAAAGACTTCATGAATTCCACCAAAATCTAGGGGTATTCAATTAGGACTTTTAAAAATGAATAAAAATACAGAGGTATTCAAAATATCATTCATACTTATGGAATTAGAAAATCATTGATAATCATGGATTTTGTAGTGTTAACTATACATAGCAAACTCTAATAATTTTCCAGTCTCCAGACCAAAGATTTCAAAAAGTCTATCAAAGCTTCCTCTTCAAAAAAAAAAAAAAAAAAGTTTATCAAAGTTATTCTCTCTACGCACGAAGAAGTTTGTCCTTCATCATCTCTCTTTCTTAATTTTTTGTCTTTTCTCTAATCTTTTATGATATCAACCTTTTTTGATACCCAACACGTTCATTGTAGTTGTTGAATGTGATTTTTGTTTTTTTTTGTTTTTTTTTTTCAATTGTGATACTTTGAACCCTAATAGCAATAAAAATGATTTATGAAACCCTAAAACTCAAATATTGTGGTCTAATCCTAAGACCTTGAACCACACTAAATTTTATTTTATTAATTAATTATTCTCATTAATTTGAATTTATATTATGGTTCAAAAAAAGGTTGAACAATTGAATTTCAATTGATTGACTATAGATCAAGACATTGACCGATATTGCTACAATATATGTTAATCAGCGAAAACAAAACTGATGAGAATAATTAACCATAAACACCAAGTGATCTATATTGTATATTTATGTTGTTGGGAGATTAGGAATGAGAACAAACTCGCTAGACAGACTAAGAATCATTTATTTGAGTCAATTTTTATTAGAAGATACTGGAGCATTGAAGAGACAACAAGTAATTATTTTGTTTTGTGTTTGGGCTGCATTTGCTTTAATTTTTTTTTTTTTATATTTTGTACATCCTAGGAAATCTGTGGAAGTCATTCATAATAAAGTATATAGATTTTCATGAATCAATAAAAGTCTGTTGCTAAAATCAATGGTTTTAAGAAATCCATAACAGTCTATCAACTTTTTAAAGAGTCCGTGGACTTTTCAAAAAGTCTGCCGTTTAAAAAAAGTCTGCATAAATCCAAATACAATACACCCCCCTCAGATAAATATATACGGATATCAGTTATAAATGTGTAAGTATTTCACACGGATTTCTGTAGCAAAATAACTTGAAAGAAAACTATTATCAATAAAAATAAAAGTTAATGACTAATTATTTAGTTTAAAAAATAATGGCGGGCTAATCAATTTATTCCCACAGATTACTGTGGATACTGTGTGACATGTTAACACGGAAATCTGTGTGAATAAATAATAGTAACAGATGTCTGTGTAAAAACTAAAACCGTTTCAAAAGAACAATTAGCTATAAAATTTCATGTGAAAAAGTCTATTAGAGACAGAATTCCGTATAAACAATAATTGACATGATAGTTATTAGTTACTGAGGTAAATACACATGGAAGCAATTGTGAAAGTATTTCACACGGATTTCCGTGAGAATTCATAGATTAGCATATTGATCAAATTCACTACAGGAAAAAGGTTAATCTCTCCCTCTCATTTCAAAGGATAAACCCCGCTCTCTCTCTCGACCTCCCCTGCACCGCCGCAATGATGCCGAAACCCTATCTCTCTCTTTCTCCGCCTCACCCGCTGACCCATTTTCTTTGTGGCTCATCTCGAAGGTGGACTGAACGGAACTATGTTACCTTGCTTCTAGTCGTGGCCGGAGGACGTGCAGTCTGCCGTTGACTGGTCGGAGGAAGGCGAAGAAGATGATGGCTGCGGTGAGTTCACCTTGGTGGTCGGAGATCGATGACGGAGGAAAGAGTCTTCTGGATCCACTTTCTCTCTCCTCCATCTCTGTCTCTCTCTCTGGAAAGGAAGTTGATTTTCTTTAATTTTGATTCTATGTAGTTTCTGGGTTTCGTTTTGGTTTCCCAATTTGTCGATTAAGTGTTATCCCTAGTTAATTTACTTATCTAGTTGTGCTTGGGTCTTTGTAGATACTAGATAGCTCATGAACTATGCTTGAGCCAACCAAGGCCTTGCCGAATTGCAAAATCCCAAGTCTCATCTGGTTAAACCCATTTGTTAACGTCTGGAATAGCCTTTCCCCAAAATTATTATTGGCTGCATCACAGCCAGTGCAATATCATCCCTTTCTCTAAATTTGCTCTTTGCTATGGTTTTCTTGAGATTGATTGCATGCTTAACCCAGTTTCAATTGGTTCATTGTTGAGCTTCCTTTAATATACAGATGTTGTAGGAGATATTAGTCGATCTTAGTTTATTGTTAAATATTTTGCTGCTATCTTGTCATAACTGTGTGATGCAGTCATTATTTACTGCATCATTCTTTACACTAAATGTTCTTTTTGTATGCATTATAGGTCTATTTCGTATTGCACTAGAATGCGGAAAGAATGTCACTCATATCCTACTTCAATATGTATAAAACCTCACTCATTTGTTTCTTCATTGTTCTATAGGAGAAGACAAGAAGAAGAAGAAGCAAAGAGTCATCCGGTTGGTGTCAACTCAAAACTTTGAAGGTGAAGGAGAAGATAATGTTGACTGGGAAGAGGCTCCAGTTGCAGGTACATGTCATTATTTGACAATCTGTGTTCAATTCCACTTGATGTTTGATTTGAATTCTCAACCTCCTTTGGTCGAAGATCAATGAAAATGGTCTGTTCATGTATACTTTCTTATTTAAAAGTTCATATCTTGAATAAAAATTCATTCATCAATGTAAAATCTGATGGATTCTTCTTTAATATGCGTGAATATTGCTGTGTTGCACAATACTTTTATTGGCATCATTCTTTTTCAGGATTTTTCCCCTACTCATTTGACAAGGCCTCCTTTCTAATCCATACCCCAGAGACATTGGTATCTTGCTGAGTTGCTGGTCATTAGATGGATTAATTTGAGGGAATATTGTAGGGTAGGAAATAGAGAAGGGTACATATTCCATAGATACATATCTGCCACTATAAAAAATCGCAGCTGGGCTTCATATCCTATAACTAAGCATATAAACATGATATAGTATATCCATGAATTAATGCACAATTAGGTATGTATACATGTATAATGTATGTATATAAATATATGTCGCATAAAAGTTCACATGGTTAGTTTCTACTAATTCTGTATCAATATATGCAATCTCAGATGCATGAGAACTTTCCAACGACGCTTTATTGTCAGGTGATGATCGATGCCGCTCGGCTTTAGTTTTTTATTTTGGTTTTGAAATTTAATTGTACTATATGAATGGCATTTTATACGCATCTCCTCAACAGAATATGGACAAGTATGATGGTAGAGATTCGTACAAGCAGAAAGCTGAGGAGAGTTCAGAGTTGATGAATAAAATAGGGGCAGAGCTTGAACTTGAACTTGAGAGGTTGGGGCTAAACATGAATACTTCTACTTTGGAGGGAAGATTAACTGATCTTGATGAGGTACACAGTCTATGTTTATCATTGCAATTTAAGTTTAAGCAGCACAAGTTTATATTTTTAATTTAACATTAGATCTTTGTTCATTGCGTTCAACATAGCCGTGTAAATGCACATTTGGCTTTCTTCCTACTACTAAAGTAATTTTGTGTACTAAAAATTTGTGGGCGAATCCAATTCACTTGAAACATGAAAGTAGTAACAAAAACCTTGATTTTCATTCTGTTTCACTTGCTATCTTTTGCAGAACATGAGTTGTAATTTGTAAGACCGCTATGCCATAAGACTGCAAGTTATCCCAAGTAAGGGAACTAATCAACATGCTAAAGGCTTCTATAGACCTAATGATTCAGATGGCAAGGCTAAGCTACAATGAACTCGGTGCTTGCAAATGATTATAGACCATAAACTGGGTGTACTGTTATACTCTATCAATTATGTACTATTGCTTTGTGTGTTTCTTCTATTTCAAGTCTTCAATGAAGTCAGTGCTTGCAAATCAGTTCTGGTTATGTAAATATTTGTACAAAAAATGTATAAAGCTTAGCAAGTAAACAACCCCGCGGCATTGCGCGGGAGAGATTATCTAGTGTATACTAGGAATGTAAAGAACATATTGCTATGAATGTAAAGTTTATTCATGTTTGATTGAGTTGTGGATTTGTTCACTTGATTGTAAATATTTGAAGTGTATTTATTGTACAGAAATCAAAACTATTATTATGTTTGGGTTGCAAATTAATTAGCAGAAATATATATTTTTTAAATGCTGTCACTATTACACACAGAAATCAGTGGGAATTAGGGTACATGGATCTCACACAGAAATCCGTGTGAAACACATTTAGCACAGAAATCCGTGTGAAATAGAGTTGTTCACATGGATTACGTTCCATTCCGGTAATTTATATTTATGGAATTATAGTGGGGCCCACGTAACCTTTTCACACGGACAACATAATCCGTGTGAGATGAGCATTACCCCCCCCCCCCCCTCCAAACCGCACAGTAACACCAATCTGTGCGTGTACTGTGTGTAAAAGCTATCACACACTGAAATTCGTGTGAGAAAGTCTTATTACTCACAGATTAAAATCTGTGGATAATTGTTGTTTTGCTAGTAGTGAGAACTATTTAATTAATTAGTGAAAAAAGCCATATTAAGAGGAAATGCCAATAAGGAAAAGGAAATTGGTTTTAGCATGCTTGTAGTTTTACTGGATTGTGCAAGAGTGCAAGATAGTGATGCATGAGCAAGATTTTTCTTGTTCCTAACCAGTCTGAACTCCTTCCATCTTCAGCATGCATCAGCACAATCTTGTGTCATGTTATTGTGGCAGGGTGTGCAGGAGTACTAGACTCAGGAATTTGGGCATTTATATTGAAACTATCACAGCTAAGCCTCTGCTTTTTGAAGCCGTTGGAATAGGTTGATACATCGGGGGTGTGGCACCGGCCATTTGAAGCATTGGGAGGTGCACTGGCTGGAACGTGCTGGTGGTGGAGCTTTGCATCATGGATAGTATATACCAACTGCAAATACCAGGAAAAAAATCAATGCAACACATGTGGCCTCGTGAGAATCGCATCGATCATGAATCTCTGGCAAGAACAATAGAATCAAGATTAAATTATGGACCCTTTATATAAATGCAGACCGCCATAGGATAATAAAGTGTGCCAGATTCGCAGCAAGTACTTCATGTCAATCACCATAGAGTTGTATGTATCAGAAACCTAGAAAGCAACATGATATATGGAACAATCATTCCAAGCACAGTGGAATGAGATACGAAAACAATGTTGTTTTTTACTGTAGACAGAACAGGTTACTTGGTGCTTCCAGGTGAATACGTCTTGGCTAAACAGAACAAGAGAAATGTTACCAATTCCTACTAGGAAATTTCTGTTACTTGACTATTGTTTTCTTTTAACTTTCCAAAATGTTGGTGGCTGGATTTCTAAAAGGATTGGGAATTTATACTCTTGTTCATTCCTATAAATACACAAACATCCTACAAGCAGCTAGCAGAGTACTTCATACCAGAGTCTTGCAATCTTATTCCGCATCCTCATCATGGGTCTGAAATCGATGAACATTTTGGCAATACTTTTGCTCTCATTTTTAGCATCCACCGCTGTAGCTGATCAATCCAATGTCTTCGATGTGACAAGCTCAAAATATGGTGGAAAGCCCAACTCGGATATTTTAAAGGCATTGACAATCGCATGGACAGATGCGTGTGCATCAACGTCAACGAGTACTGTCCTTGTTCTGAGGGGAACATGCAAGTTATTACAAGCAAAATTTGAAGGTCCTTGCAAGGCTCCTATTCAGTTTCAGCTCCAAGGAACATTGCAGGCTCCGAAAGACCGGAGCCAATTCGATGACTCTTGGATTTCCTTTAACAACATCGACATGCTCACCTTGTCCGGCGGTGGAACTATCGACGGACAAGGAGCCCTTTCTTGGAAGGAGAATCATGACTCTACTCCCGTTGATATTTGGTTCCAATCTGTCAACAATTCCACAATTAGCGACATAGCTTCAATCGACAGCGCAAAGTTCCACATTAGTGTTCATGGCTGCAACAACGTTACGTTCCAACGGCTCACCATCACAGCACCCGAAGACAGTCCTAACACCGACGGAATCCACATCTCTAGTTCGACCAAGATCACAGTCTCCGACTCCTACATTGCAACCGGTGACGATTGTGTTTCAATTGGCGATGGCTCCAACCAAATCCTAGTGTCCAACATTACTTGCGGACCAGGTCATGGAATAAGCATAGGCAGTCTAGGAAAGTATCCAGACGAACAGCCGGTGGTCGGCGTCACGGTCAAGAACTGCACGCTTACCGGCACAAGCAACGGCGCGAGAATCAAGACATGGCCCGATTCTCCGGCAACAAGCGTTGCTTGTAATATACTCTTCCAAGACATGGTCATGGTGAATGTGAAGAACCCTATCCTCATCGACCAGAACTACTGTGACAAAGGCAAGTCGTGTAAGCAAATAATTCCATCCAAAGTCCAGATCAGTAACGTGACGTTCAAGGATATCAGGGGCTCGTCTTCGTATCCGGTTGTCGTCAAGCTCGACTGTAGTCACAGCGCGCCGTGCCGGAATGTGGAGCTGTCCGATATTGATCTCACGTACAGTGGAGACAAAAAAGACGAAATCACGTCCGAGTGTAATAATGTCAAACCGAGAATTACCGGCATAACTAGGGCTCTTGCTTGTGCCAATCTAGGTGACATACCAATAGATAATTCGCCGCCGCCGTCAACTTCACCGCCTCTTCCACCGCCGCCATTCGTTTTACCTACTCCGCCATCTTCACCGCCTCTTTCTCCGCCGGCGCCATTTGTTTTACCTCCACCGCCACCATATTTACCTCTTCTTTTGCCGCCTCCATTAGTTTCACCTTCTCCTCCACCATTTTTACTACCTCTTTCGCCGCCGCCATTTGTATCACCTCCTCTTCCGCCGATGGTGGACACACCTCCTCCCCCTACGGTAGCATCAGACGATTCGTCTCCGCCGATAATAATGGTGTATGGGTATCCATATCCTCTGTCTCATACTGATGATGGTGGTTTTGGACCAACATCGTCCGCCGCCGGCAGTATTTTGGGGCAAAAACCTACAGTCAAAGTGATGGTGCTTAGTTCACTACTACAAATGTGGGCAAAGGCCACACTCTCTTTAGCCACAAATAAGTTAATCGTGGAGATTTTGCTCGGTTAGTACTTAGCATAGTAAAGATTCCGACTTTTCTGACTATAATCGTGCCTACGCAACTGTTTATCTTTTTTCCTACCACTGGGGCCCACTTTTACTGTTACGAATAGCAAGTTACCGCACCATCAGTCTTTATCTTTGCACGTGGTAACCATTCACTCTCCTTCTTCTCATCTCTCTCTCTCTCTCTCTCTCACATGTTGCAGCCATCTCCAGTCCATGGCAACAACAGCAGTACTTTTCCACTTGCTCTCTCAATCAGATTAGCAATCCGCCGACGCGCCCCACGCGAGAGAGGAAAACAGAAAGGAAATTCGGAGTTGCTTTCTCTCCCGGCCGAACGCCGATGGCTCTCCGCCACTGCGTTCTGGTCTGGGAGGGGAGGCTGGTGTTCTGAGTAGTGATGGGGTTCCATTGCAGCGGCGTAGCTCTGGGTAAGTGGATGGGTTGTCGTCTCCGGTTTGGGTGGATCGATCTCGATCTGCTATTCCGGCTCGTGGGTGTTGGCAGCGGTGGTGCAGCGACGGATCTGGGGAATCTGGTGGTGTCTTCTTTCGTCATCGTCCTTGCTTGTTGGGCTGTGGCTTCCCAGATCTAATTGAGGCGATGCCGATCCTGGAAGGGACTGGTTCCGATCTCGTTTTTTGGTTCTGTGTGGGGTTGTCAGCTTGATGCGGGTTTGTCTGTGGCGTGTCAGGGCAGTGCAGCAGTGGAGTGGTTCGGAGAGACGATGTGTGGACGCGTGGCGACGGCACGGTGACGGTTGGGGCTGGTTGATTGCTGCAGTTTCTGCTTGCTGCGCTTGCCTGCTGCTGGGGGGTAGTCTTGGGGCTGGGCCTAGTTCTTGGGCCTCTATGGTTTGTTTTTGGATCTGGTTGTTCATCTGTTTCTTTTGTTTGGTTTTAGGTGTTTGTTGATGGTGCGTTTGGGTTAAATTCCTCCTTGTGAGGGTCTGGGTTAAATAATTCCTCCTTGTGAGGATCTGGGTTAAATTCCTCCTTGTGAGGGTCTGGTTTTAGCTCCTCCTTTTGTGGGTGAGGTCTTGTTTTCTTGGGTGTTTTCTTGAGGGTCTGGTTTTAGCTCCTCCTTTTGACAAAGAAGTTGCTACTGAAGTAATCTAGCTATTTGCAAGTTTTGTAAGTACATGACTTAGTATATTTTCATGTGTGATATTTGTACAATACTTTTCAAATGTTATATGCTTGTTTTGCTTTGGACGACTTCATCTGATTAGCTTTCTTATAATGCCATTGTAAGAGCTTTGTATCTCTTACTGTATTACTTATTGACAGAGAATGAAGGTATATTGTCATACTAAAAATGTGTAATATTCATATAGGGAATTAACCAAGTAGTAGAAAAGTTTGAAGTTGAAGGTGGTGTTATATTCATGGCAACTCCAGTCGATCTGTTGCAACTGGATTTCTGGTGCTCATATGTTTCATTGTAATTGCTATTTTATATTTTAGTAGCAACTTTTTGTTTAGATATCATATTTAGAACTTCCATTTATATACAGAATTTTCAAAAGTTGAAGTTGTCACCAGAGCTTAAGCAGAAGTTGAAGTCATCACAGGAGCTTAACCAGAACTTGAAGTCATTTAGTCTCAAGTCATGATAACGAGGCCATCATATAAGGAAATCCTATATTCCTTCTTGTGAAATATTCCTTTGCTTGTTCCAGTGTGTAAGTCTTTGGATTGCTGGTTTAATGAACTTCGTTGGAGTTATTTTGCTATGTATTGCTGTTTGGTATGCATTCCTTTGTGGCAGTTGATGGAAATATCAAATATGTAGTTTGCAGCTATGAAAAAACAAATAATTTGATCAACAGTATTTTTTTTTTAATATATTTGTTTATGAAGACACGAACAGAAAGCAAATGTGGCCTGTACTAATAAAATAAAAGAAGCCGACCACTTGCATCAGTTGCGGGACCCATCATGTCACGTTTGAAGAGTTTGTGTCTGTTTTGGCAATAGATACGGCTCTACAGAGCACGGACCGCAAAGAAAGTGGCTGCACCGTTACTGTACTCTATAGACACGCATAACCGTGGCCTTTGACCCTCATACCCACGAATCATGAACATGCCTGTTGCTAAGAATTGTGGTAGTGGTTCCGCCCTGGCTTTGTGGTTGCTGCACGCCTTGTTATGATCTGCATGGCTCTTTTTCCACTGTATAGGTGTTCTGCGAGGAATAGTAGATCGAGAATGGTACGGTACCAAAACAAATTGAAGCACTATCAAATTGTAATGTAGATAATCAATTAAACTCTATCTTTGTATTAATTGTAATGTAAACAATTTTACAATGTTAAATGTAGCATTATCCAAATATCTTCAAAATACTTTGTACTAATACCTCTTCTTGAAGAAGTTGTTACAGGGAGGGTCATTTTCAATGTTATTCCAATCCCCTAAACCGGATACTTGTAATTAAACACTAACCATCTACTTACAAAAAAAAAATATTACACATATATATATAGTACAATGTCGAGTTGCCACATCGCCCTTTTAGCATGTTCATCGGGTAAATTATTACATTAAAAAACTGAAACAAAAAAAATAAAATAAATTAGGGGGCATTCCGAGAATTGAACTCGGGACCTCTCGCACCCTAAGCGAGAATCATACCACTAGACCAAATGCCCAGTTGTGATTGGTTACAAAGTTTGTCTTATGTGTACCAGTCCGGAACCCCCAAGGCCCCAACTACAAGTGTGTCCGCCTTTTTGATTTTCCCTCCAAACTCCAAAACCCTAAAAAACTAAAAAAATCGAAAATCGAAAATTAAATATGGGTCTCTTCTAATTCCACTACTACAGCGATCAAATTTCAGTCTTTCAGATCGCACAACCCTTCTGGGCCATGGCTGTTTCTCACGCCCAGACCCACACCTCTGATTCTCACTCTCACCCATCTGGTAATTTTTGTTCATCACTAAATTAGATCATTCATTTTTATGTTTTATTGCGATTTTATTAGCGAAATCATGTTTCTGATTCTATATCTTGCTACTTTGTTTTGTATTTCGAAGTGGGTTTTATACTTTTATTGTTTCATGGCTTGTGATTAGGGTTTAATAAACTCAAAGATGAAGATGATCAGAACCACCCCAAATTCCAAGACACCGAGCCCTTTGATGAGACTATGGTGCCTGATAGCCCATTAATGGAGGAAACCCAGTTGGTGGATGGTTCGGATTGCGATGACAAGATGAGGACTGGTCTGAGTGGGTTTGAGGATGAAGTGGTGCTTGACAGTGAGGATGAGGAAGTTAATGGAAGCCGAATAGTGACTGTTAGAAATTTGTCTTCGGATCGAATATGCGCTGCAGGTTAGTATATTTGCATTGCAATGAGATTTTTGATTTGGGGCTTTTTTGTTTTTCCTTTGTGTTGTATTCTTGTTCATAGAAGTTGGTGTTGAATGTGTTGATGATATGAAGTTATTTGTGTTTAATGAATGCTTGAAGAAGTCCTTGCTTTGACTAATTTGAATGACATGTTACTTGAACTAATTTTTGATACAATTGAGGGGTGAAGGATGAAAAGTCTGTGCTGTTGCAGGGTTAAGCTACGTTGACTCTCAGGAACCAGGGGAGGAATCCCAAGCCAATGCACTTGATTTTGTGGATCATTTTGTGACGTTGAACGACGATCTTAGTTTTTATTCTCCAGGAACTGCCAACAGGAAAACCACTAAGGTGCAATCCCCTCCTGTTACAAACACAAAGGGGACTCATAGTTTGGCGAGGTTGGTTGAACTCAGGTCTCAAAATGAAAAAGCCAAAGCCTTTGAATGGGTTGATCCTGAGGAGAATGGAGCACTTCGTTTTTTAGACAAGAAGATGGAATCATCTTTGGTTAATCCTGAGGGCAAGGAGAGATCTGGTGTTGCAAGGAAAGAGAAAGTCAGGCATGCTAATCATACAAAATGTATTAGCTCAGGTGATGGGGGCAAAAAAGAGAGCAGCACAATTCGAAACCTCCATAAGGAAATCACAGAATCTGAAGGCAAGATTGAAAACGAGTCTGTCAATGCATCAGAAGATTATTTATATGCAAAACCAACAGAACTCCAGCTGGAACCTAGTGAGGAAGGAGCAAATATAGTTGACATGTTTGATATTGGTTTTAACACTCAAATTGCTGCCGAAGCTATGGAGGCCTTAGCATATGGGGGCCATCCTGGCTGCAATACTGCAGATGTTGGTTCAGGAGGTGCTAAAGAGAATACAGCTTCTTTGGAACATCGCTCTCCTCAAAAGAGTGATTTTTCTAATGTAGCAGGTATTAGCAAAAATGTAAACCAAAGAAACCGCTCCACTAGAGTACCAAGGAGAGCAGGTGCTTCATCTAAAAAACAATCTAAGAAGCAAGAGTTAGATCCTGATTTGGCGGCAGTAACAAATGTGAAGAGAAGCAGATTTTTTGGCGAGTCTTGTAGTAATTTTGCCGAGGCCAACAATAGTTTATGTATAGAATCTCCCAAGTCTGTCAAGAAAAGGAAGCTACAGAGTGCAGCTGATTATTCCAAGGTTTCTTCTTCTGGAAAACACCAGACTACCCAGTCAACGTCAGGGGTTAGGTCAAGAAGGACCGAGGATGCATCAAACAATGGTGTGGGGGATGGTATTGTTACATACAGAAGAAAGAACAGATGTTTAAAAGCTCAATCACCTGAAATGATCAGTAGTTCTGAGGCTGGATCAGACGAACCAGTAGAAAAGAAGAACAATGTTAAGAAGGACAACATTGTCACATACAGGAGAAAGAAGAGAATAGATGCAAAAGAAAGTCGTTCAGTTTATGTTTCATCGGAGGGAAATAGTAGCAGAGAAGCCTGTAGCTTAAAACTAAGTCTATGGAGTCATCCCAAAGGGAAAAGAACAGGTCGCAATGCTCGAAGCAATTCCTGCAGAGCTCCTGTTCCTTCTACTCCATTTCCACTACTTGACAAAAAGGACAGTTCCCATTCTGATGAAAGGCCAGAAAGCAGCAACAATATGGCGGGGAAAGAACAATCATCGTATTGCCCACCGGTGCTTTCCTTAGATAACGACTCTGACAGAACCTTGTTTGAATTGCAATCTGGTGAGCTAGTTGGGACAGATCCTATATCTTCTGGTACGGAATGTACTGCGCCATCTAACTCTACCACTGGCATAAATGTGGGATCATCCAAATATGTATCTCATGACTATCACAAAAAGCCATGCAACAAAAACTTTCCCAAATCACCTCTTATGAAAGAGCTTATTGGACTAGGTGTCCCTGAGTCGATGCCAGATTTTGCTTGGAAAGATTTGAGAAGGCGAAGAAGTATGGCCTATGTTCAAGTTCTGTTTAGCCAGCATTTGGATGATGATATCATTAAGCAGCAGAAAAAGGTACGTTTTGAATTTGTCTGACTTTTAAACAGCTAAATGGTCCGCATCTAATGTTATATATTTTCTGCTTATAGATCATTGCACGACTGGGCCTATCCGTTGCTTCATGTTCTATGGATGCAACACACTTTATAGCAGATCAATTTGCACGTACAAGGAATATGTTGGAATTCATTGCTCTTGGTAAACCAGTGGTAACACATTTGTGGCTTGAGAGTTGTGGGGAAGCAAACTGTTTGATTAGTGAGAAAAGCTATATTCTGAGGGATGCCAAAAAGGAAAAGGAAATTGGTTTTAGCATGCTTGTTTCACTGGACTGTGCAAAACGGTGTCCGCTTCTAAAGGTGTTGTGTAAGCTTTTTCTCATTCTTACCTAGTCTGAGCTCTTTCTCTCTTCTGCATTTGCACATTCCTGTGTTGCGGTAGTTCTATTTGCCAGTGTCTGGTGTGCTACGACGTCTTATCACCTATTTTCCTTTCTGGTGCCTATAATGTATTCTCTTCCTAGCAGGGTCGAAAAGTCTTCATTACTCCGAACATAAAACCTGGAAAAGAAATGATGACCAGCTTGGTGAAGACAGCTCAGGGCGAGGTATCTATATCTGCCGTTACATATGTGATTTAGTTGTTACTTGTTAGTAATTCATTACTGATTTCCATGATTCTCCTGGATTACCATTCGCCCTTTTTTGTTGAATTCTCAATAAAATGTTGTATTGGTCAGCCAGTGGAGAAAGCTCAGATATCTGCCGCAAAGGGTAAAAAGATTTTCAATGAATTATTGATTCTTTCTTGTGAAGAAGATGAAGCAATCTGTCTACCTTTCCTTGAGAAAGGTATTTGATAAGATGGGTGGTTTCTCTTTTTTTCTGTTTTTTTTTTCTTTTTCTTTTTTCTTTTTTGGGGAAATTCATCACTCAGTAAGTTAGATTCTTGTAAATATTTGCAGGTGCAGCAGTTTACAGTTCAGAACTTTTACTAAATGGTATAGTTATCCAGAGACTGGAATACAAGAGGTCAGTGTGGTGTATATGCATTTTGGGTTTTAGCAATTTATAAGTTTTTCCATTAGGGTAGTGAGTAAGGTGCATTTGTTGTGAGAAATGATTCTAACAAGTCCTTGCTTTGCAGACATCAGCTCTACACCAATGTCGTCAAGAAAGATCGGCCTTAGGCCTTGGGTACCAAAGGCCTACCACATAATGAGGGGACTGCATAAAACCATGTAGCTAGTTTTGTGTGTCATTTTTGTTCGGAATGCTTTTCCTTACAAATGCCATGGTTATTGTTTAACCTGGTATACAGTTTGGAAATTTTTGGCATGGTGATGGCAATTTATAGCATGGTATTAGCTCCTGTTGTTTGTGTTGTGTGGTAAGCCTGGATATATATGTACAGTATTTAAGATCGAGGATCAGCTTCCATCACTTGTCCCTGGTTATTTTTTCTTTCTTTTCAGATGGTATTTATTGGCCGAATTCAGGACAGGAAAAGGGGTGGAGTGGTGGACCTAGAGTGTATAATAGTTGCTCAAATCCATCACTACATGTCCAAGGCCATAACATGACCCTTTGAGCAACCGAACCGAGTCCCATTACCATTGCATTGGTATTCATGGACTCCTGAAAAACAAAACAAAAAATCAAGAAACTAAATATATACAGAAACCATGACTAATGGTTGCTTACAAAAGCTTGGTTCCTGTCTTACAGAACAGTAGCAGTTCAAATATGATAGCCATTTATAACAAGACCTCCGTTTCAACAACGTTATCCATATGTTAAATGTTTACAAAAATGTTAATTGCACAATTCACAATTCTCTACACTGGATAACAAATAACAAGCTTCTCATTCACATCACATGCTGCAAACCATGGGAAAAAGTCATGGCAGAAGACTTCTCCAACAGAAGTGCTGCAAGAAGAGTGATCCTGGTTTTCTCATGATTGCCTGTAATGAGCAATACCATGGAAGTCACAACAATACCATATTCATAACACAAAATCATGGTGACAGATGCACTTTAAAAATGCAATAGCTGTTACAAGTGACTGTTATAGGTGCAAGTGGATTCATGCGATGTGAAACTTCCAAAACTAACGTGTGGAAATTCAAAACCTTTGGCACCAGTAATACAAGTTTATACACTTGAGCAGGAAAAAAAGAACCATAGAAGAAAACGCCAATAAACTGAATTCTTGACAGCGTGCACACACTGCAGTAATTTTGTACTTAACTTTGTTAACAGATGGTGTTCTTTTAGAATAAGCACTATGCAGGCAAGTGACAGAAGTAGATACAACTGTTGCATACATCATTAATTTCCAATCTACTCTCATAACAATCAATATCCAATACATAATTCCAAGATGCTTCAGTTTTCAGAAGTATAGAAATACAACATACCAATTGAACTACATCACTGACTAGATTCAGGAGGCTGTGCATTTAAATTGAAACTATCATAGCCTCCGCTTGTTGGCGCTGTTGGATTAGGTTGATACATTGGGGGTGCAGCCACAGAAGGGGCACCGTTAGTAGCATTGGGTGGTGCGCTGCCGGGAACTGATGGTGGAGCACTCAAAGTGGGAGGCCTCATGGGAATATTTACTTGACCAGGCATCCCAGGAGCCCCAGGTGGAGCCATCATTTGCATCATGGGTTGTTGTTGGTATACTCCTGTCAACACCAGGAAAAAGAGTCAATACAAGACATCGTGGGTATTACATATTGTCAAATTCTGCTGGCAACGGTTATAATGATTAACTGATGGATGTCTGGCCAGAAGAATAGAATCAAGTGTAAATTCTAATCCCTTTATACAAAAATGCAGAAGATTGAAGAACAGTAACTAGGTGTGCATGACTTGCAATATAATCAAGTTAATCTAAATAACATATACGCATCAGAAAGATAGATAGAAACATGCCAGAACATTAATGGCATTGGTTTGGTAAAGCAGCATAAACTACAAAATGTGCGCTTCTATATGCAAAATGCATGCACGCATAAATTACAAAATCACTACACTGATATGATAACAAAAACCACGGAAATAAGCAATCCACATTACCTGGAGCCATTGGTGGACCTCCAGGTCTTGGCAAAACAGGAAGTCTAATCCCTGGAGCCATTGGTGGACCTCCAGGCATTTGTGGCATCATAGGGTTTGGTAGAACAGGAAGGCGAGGCCGAGCCATTAGATGCTGATTGTACGCTGCGCCAACTTGCCCGTAAGCAGCAGTCTGGCCAAGATGTTCCTTAATCCTTTGGTCAATCAAACTCTGAGTTTGCTGCTCCTCAAATTGCTGATAGTACTGCCGCACATTTGCCTGTGCAATTATACACCAAATTAGCAAAAGGAACAGAGAAAAACACAGTATACATTACACTAACGACACAGGAACAAAAACCAGTATTACCTTGTGTTTGTAACCCGCATTGTGCTGCTTTCGAACCGAAGGCTGCAAAACACCAAGAAACAAAAACTTGAACATGGGCAATCCACAAAACTCAAAAAAAAAAAAAAAAAAAATAACAAGAACCAAACTTTAATCAGCTAGCAGCTACCCTATTCTCCCATTTAACATTTACTAAACCCAAATCCTCTTTCCAGCTTAATCTAACCGTCTTTTAACTCTTAGCTTCTAGAAACAATGAAATCACAATTCAAAATTCGATCCAAAACAAGAAAGGGACGGAGACGTGTTTTACCGAATCGTGGGTCAAATACGTATCGCAGTAATCGCAGTAATACCTGACAATTGAGCCAGAAAAAAAAAAAAAACGATTAGATGCGAAAATCAAATATTCAGGATAAGAATCCTTGAAGCTTAGTACTTGATCGAATGATAAAGAGGTCTTACCGAGGCATTGCTCTGAATCTTTGGAAATTCGAGAACTGAGAAGCACCGAAGTGATGCTAAAACCCTAGGCGCGAGAGAGAAGAAGAATGACGGTGCTTCTGGGCTTTTCCGACTATGAATTTTAAAGCCGGTCCATGTTTCTCAGAAGCCCAAAATGGAGTGCACGAAACGACGTGTCGTTGATCATTTTTGGCGGAAGAGGATATAAAAACGGATGCGTCGTTTTTGGGATCCGAATTTTCTTATTCGGACAGAGGGCGGCGAAAAGTCAAGAGAGCTCCGAGTTTGAGGGAGAGAAACTCGGAAGCTCAAATCTGCGTCCGGAAAATCTGGGTTTTGGTTCAGGTTCTGGTGATTCTTTCACCTTCTGTTTTATTTAGAAAACTGTGATTCTTTCACCTTCTGCTTTATATTATGTGTTGGTTGGAAATGAAACTAGGCGGAAAAGTTGAAGTTTTTTATCCGTAAGGCTTCAACTTTCTTCCGGATCTCCAACAGAAACGTAGAATTCCGTTTTTGAGGGTTTATGGTAATTTTCAGGGAGAATGAAAGCGGATGAGAAGCCGAGCTGGGGTTTGGTGTCACCGTCCGGAGTGGCCTATCATTTCGGTACGAGTGGACTTTCCGTTGCGGTGGCTACCGCAGTCACTCACCCTTTAGGTAATTTCTCAGGAGAAGAAAAAAAGTAAAAAAAAATTACTATCTCAGCTTCCAATGTGTTTGTTTGCGTTATGGCACTCTTTGCATAGTCTTTGTGATGGTGCATTGAGATTGAAACTTGTATGTGGGCATAGTTTCATACCTCAGATTTTGTTATTTGTAGCTTTTTATTGTGTTGTTTGGTTGGGGTCAATCGAATTGGTATTGCTCTGTCTTTCGTATAGTTTTTGGTAACAAATTAGGTGCAGACATCGATTGTATGAATAAATCGTTACCAAGCTTCATATTGGTTTATAGAAGCAAGGATTTAAAATTAGTCTCGATTTGGGATGCAGATGTGCTCAAAGTTAGGCTGCAAATGCAACTTGTTGGGCAGAAAGGTCCTCTAACTGGAATGGTACTTTTCCCTAGCTAGACTTTTAGTACTTGTATTCTTGTTCTAACGGATCGATGGAGATTGATTATGAGGGTGTTGTACAGGGACAATTGTTTCTTCAAGTTCTTAAGAATGAAGGACCAAGATTTTTGTATCTGGGATTGACACCTGCATTGACAAGGTCTGTTCTTTATGGAGGTCTCCGTTTAGGCTTGTATGAACCCTCAAAGTATGCCTGCAATTGGGCGTTTGGGTCCAACAATGTTTTTGTTAAGATTGGATCCGCGGGATTTGGTGGTGCAATTGCAACTGCACTGACGAATCCAGTTGAGGTTTTGAAGGTAATGGCACCACGCAAGACCTTATTAAACTTATTTTCTTCCTGTTTCCAAACTCGACTTAAAAGTCATTTGTCTCCTACCATTAGGTGCGACTACAGATGAATCCGAACTTGAGGAAAGGTGCAGCTGGAGAAGTGCGTGCAATCATTGGTGAAGAGGGAGTGAAAGCTCTTTGGAAGGGTGTTGGCCCTGCTATGACTAGAGCTGCTACATTGACTGCATCACAACTTGCAACCTATGACGAAACCAAGCGGGTCAAGTTCTAAGCATGCTATTTTTCACTTTCAATATCCACAAAGTAATTTCCAGTTCTAATCATTAATGTTTGATTGCTAGTACAAACAGTAATTGTGTTTAACTTTCTGTTAATTCTATCAACTTCCTATTATTGCAGATGTTGATTAGGTGGACACCACTTGAAGAAGGATTCCATCTACATCTCACGTATGACACTGCATATTTATAAAAATTATTGTCTGAGATCTTTTAATTTCTTCAATTGAAGTAGATTAATGTGCACTGAAAACCCGCCATCTTATAAACAACTGGAAGTCGCTGTCATTGAAACACGCATGCAAATGCACTTGCAGAAAGAAGTAAAAACTGAAGAAATCTGATAGTATATATTCTTTTTGGGACAAATAGTTGATTTGGAAACTTGTGTATGTTTATTGACTTATTCTGTGTGAGATACTGTACTTGTTTTTGTTTAGAATATGAGCTATTCATGTTCTAATATAATCTAAAAAGTCTGTCAAATTCTTATTTTTGTGAAATTTATTTAGCAAAACTGACTATACGCTGCACCTTATGAAGCTCAAGCACAGTTGCAGGCATGGTGAGTACCCTCCTGACTGCACCTGTAGACATGATAAAAACCCGTCTCATGCTGCAACAGGAATCTGAAAGAGTTGGAAGCTATAGAAATGGATTTCATTGTGCATATCAGGTAATGAAGTCGACTAAAATGCTTTTTCACTGCACAGTTTTTGCTTTCTTTTTAAGTAGCTGCCCGTTCATTTGCTCCTATGACAGAGTTTCACACATTAAATAAATTGTTTTGGAAAAGCTATCACATACTCCCATAGACTCTGTGGATCATCTTGAACCTCACGGTCTCAAACCTAACAACTTGACTATGTTCCTTATCTAATGTGTTGTGATGTGTGGTTTCAGGTCCTGCGTACAGAAGGCCCAAGAGGTCTTTACAAGGGGTGAGTTTCTTTTCAGGCCCTGGACACTGCCCTTGCATATTTGGTTTCGTGCAATCTAAAAACAGTACATATTTTTCAGGAGCCTTGCAATGTTTGCAAGATTGGGTCCACAAACGACAATTACCTTTGTAGTCTGTGAGAAGCTACGTGAGCTTGCTGGATTGAAAGCAATCTAATCTCGCCTTGGGATTGGGAGTCTGCAATTGCCTAATCTGACTCCCATATATGAAAAATTTGATCTCTTCAAGTTCTCAGATCATGAAAATACCCATTTTTGGTTTGTCATTTTTTACTAGCGGCTTTGTTCAACTTTGTAGCTGATTTTTGAAGTACCACTATGAAGGGAATCTGTTTGAGAATGATGTCCCTGCATATCATCATACCCCATTAGGAGGGTCCAATTATTTGATCAGGTTATTTTGTGTACCATAATCCATCCAACATTTTAAAATCACCTGGATGTATCCGATTGAACAGAACAGTATCTTCAAGAACTGTTATACTTCTGTCTTCATGTTATGTTGCAATAAAAGAAATGTAGTTTCATTGTGTTATGCTGTCCTTACATGGTTTCTTTTTTCTTTCTTTTTTATATCGATAACGAGCAAAAATTCGATGACTTGCTGTCCGATCGAGTATAAAAATCTGAAGGAGATACATGTGAGGTTTTGATTACCTAAAATGAACTATTTATTCATCAAACAATGAAAACAAGCCGCCCTTGCTATCTAGCAAGTGTTTGTTGAGGACCTGGAAGTGTACAAGGATCTCAGCTGCCTGCTGATAAGCTTACTGTTATGCAGAGCCAGCTGAAGTTCCAAATCCAAATCATCAGAGCACCATTGCCCCCGAGCAAAGTAAGCTCATGTATTTTTAACATCTCAAGGACTGCTTTGTGGAATGAAATTATGTGCTCTCTGACCCAGTCTCAGGTTCTTAGAGGGTCCATATTTCTTGCCTAGGTCTCAATGGATAGTGCAGTGGAGAATGACCAGCCAACTGAAGCAAGTTTCCTAGTTAAATGAGGTTATTTAGTCTAATTTGATTAGGTCAAATATGAAAAACTAGTTGGATTATGTTTACTTTCCTAGTTTAATTCAAGGTATTGCCTATAAATGCCCCTATGAGGAGGAGAACAAGATTCTTATTGTGCTTATTGCATTGTGAAAGGCTGGGGAGCTCTTGATAGTAGTTTTTGATCCATTAGATGTGTTACTTGATTATCAAGGCAAAGGCAAAAGTAGTAAGAATATGGGCAAGAAATTTGTAACTGGAATCCCGCCGTGGGGTCTGCTCTTTACTTGGTCCTCCAGAGGTGAGCTTTTACTGGTTTGCAAGCAAATGCCTTGGGTAAAGAAATTTCCATTCGATTTTTCTGGGTTCAAGTTAGATACCACTAGTAGTTCTAAACCCAAATGGGAAATGATGCATGGTCTTGGAGGCCAGATGACCTTTGCAGGCTACCACCAGACCTTCTCGATTCCAATGGCAAAGCTGACTAAGATGGTAGGCAGGGCGCTACTTGGTTTCGGTTTTGGTTTCGGTTTCGGTTTCGGTTTCGGAGAAAACTGCAGCTGCTATTGTTACAGAGAATATGAGCCAGTTTTCATCACCAACTAAGGAGAACCTAAGGAAGCATGTAAGGTTTGTTTCTATGACTTGGCTGATGGAAGACATGAATCTGGACATGGGAATCGACACAAATTTGGACACTGCAATCTTGGGATTTGGTTTACACAGAAAATGTGGTGAAAAAGTAGAATAGTAGATTAACCCATTCTCCAGTAGTACTAAAGATTGAAGGTTTCTGAGACTGGCTAGAGTGAAGCCTAAAACTTTTTGCAGTTTTAAGAATTCCTAACAGGCTAACACTAGTCTCAAAAATAAAAAAAATAAAAAATCTAGTGTTAGGAAAATAACTGCTGATATCTTACAGTAGAGAACACCTTATAAAATAACAATATATTGAAACTAGTCTATGAACTTCTTCTAAAGATTTGATCATTCTTGTTCCTTTTATCTTTTTCTGTAAGCATGAAAGACAAACTGGAATAGTCGAAGTATTAGTCCAATAGTACAAAATGAAAAAGGAACTGAAAGCTCGTCACCTTGGCATTTCGGAGAATAGAACAGAGTCAGTACAGGCTGGTGGGTTAAAAAAGTAAAAGTAACAATACCCGAATAGTGGTCTGAACCATTCCAACATTTACCCACAAAGCCTTGAATATATTGCAGAGCTTCTTGCTCTGTTTTCTCCATTGGAGCTTAATCTTGTAGGCTGCTTCTTGAGAGTACCTAGCAGCCGAGAAGAGCATGAAGATAACAAACAGCTTCTCATGATAAAAATGAGAAGACATTATGAATTAATATTATAAGAACAATTTATTAATCAAACAATGAAAACAAGCCGCCCTTGTTATCTAGCAAGTGTTAGTTGAGGACGTGGAAGGCTATGCAAGGATCTCAGCTGCCTGCTGATAAGCTTACTGTTATTAAGAGCCAGCTGGAGTTGCAAATCATCAGACCACCATTGCTGTAACCCATGTGCCTCTAGAAACCTTTGATTTGGCTTCGACATCACAAACAGCTTCGCAGCTACTTGTCCATTTGTTAAATTCCGATACACATTCTCCTTTTCGCCAGCATTGTTTCCTTCTCTTCCGTCGTCCACGTCAGCATAAAAGCAACAGATGTAGTCACTTTTATTCACATACAAATGAGGCAACCATTTTACCAAACCTACACCGCGATTCTTCAAACTCGAAAATTTTGGTATCCAGTTCTTCAATCCAAAACCACTAGTCCACTCATTATCCCTAACTATTACTTCACTGTGCTTAACATGACTTTGATCAGTCCTCAAATGAAGCATTGGCATAAACCTTTTCCAAACAAATCCTGCTTTCTCTCTAATATTCCTCAAGGTCATTGCTAGCGAAACCGAAGGCGGATTGAACAAATGAGTCTCTACATACATCCCTCGTTTAGCTAATGCTTTTCCCACTTGGAGAGCAAAACCAGCTCCTAATGAATGGCCAGCAATGCACACATTGTCACTTCCATACTTTTCGGCCACTGATTTCAAAGCCTCCAAAGCTACTCCAAACCTAACAGAACCCTTCAAGCTCTCCCAAGCAACGTACCGAAGGTCATCCTCGATGTCCCTTCTAATCGTCGGGAACTTCAGCAATGTGCCTCTAAGAGCTAAAACCGCTCTTGATGCGCCGCTTGGTCTCATGACAACAAAATCACCAAGTGCTGCAGATTGATCCCATTCTAGAATTGCACCAAAAATGGATCCATCTCTTTCGTCAACAAGAGTTCGGGTCAGTTTATACTTGAAGGGCTTCCACCACTTTGGAGCAAGAGCAGCAGCTGCATCTCTCTTCTCTTGTCTGTCCATCTCGAGCAAGTAGATTGCTTGTGTGAAGCATGCAATCACAGTTCTTTTGTACTTGCCGTCGTTCCAACTTGATCTGATCAGGTCTCTCCAATTGGGGCGTGACACATTGCGAGGACCACACACATGGAAATCGTCCGGATGATGAGACTTTGCTTCGACTGCTTTCTCCTTGGCTACCTCCTGATCGGCGCCACCGCCTCGGCGGCCGCCTCCGGTTATCCAATCTAGGAGGAAGAATACACTCTCGAATTTACCTGGTTTTGCGGGAAGAAGATTTTGTGGCTGAGAAATAATCTGCCCTTCAAGAGAAGCAGCTCTGGCGACGGCGGCCGGCTGCCACAAGAAGTGGCAGACTGCCTTGCAAACGGCTTCTAGCGAATGCAGACCGCCTCTTACGAATCCGTGAGCTATGTTCATCATGGTGATTTCCTAGCGATCTTGGTAAGTTTCGACTTTTATCAAGTCGCGCGGCACCTGTAGTTTTAGGGATAAATTTCATTCCTCAATCAAGTAGGTTTGGTTCATTCCCAATACTAAGCAGTAAAGGGGAAGTAAGGTTTGCCCTAAGAATGTAACCTTTTTATGGTCGACTTTCTCTTAATGTGACAAATTGAAAAGAAATGTTTTTTTTTTTAATAGTAAAAATAAATTCATTATGATCTGATAATACAAGGACATAATGTGATTTTCTGAAAAATAGGGATTGCAAGGCACGTATCAATCCCTACTAGGCAGAAACAAAAAATAATCAACAGAACACCAGATTTTTGGTTACGCAGTGAAAATCTCAACTTCTGAGATTAAAAATACTGCGGGACTCTTACTCTTGAGAACCCAAAATAAGAATTAACTTATGATGAAGGATATGTTCTTTACGTTTTAGCTCGGCTACAATGATTAGATGAATACTAATACCAAGTTTGTCTTCCGTCTTGAACTTCTTCTTCACTTGATCGATCACAAAATATCGCTCTCCTTTCTTCACAGCTCCTCTACTGATCTCAAGAGAAGTTATGCATATGAAACAATGATCAAGAACACTTAAACATGGACCAAGTGTTTTGACTCTTGTGAAAACTCAATTAGCAAACATGCAAAAGGCCTCAACCTCTTCTTGTGTTCCAAGTTCTCTCTTTATGCCGTCTGTTTTTCCACCTTCCAAGGATAGCTGCCGTACTTGTTTGGCTCCAGTTTTGTTGCAGCTGGTCAACAGTCTCTTTTCTGCACCGGCGTGCCAGCACCGTTCTGGTGCAGTCTTCGGGAGTGTCCCTTGACCTGACTTCTTTCAAGCGATCATGGACTAGGAGAGCACCCACCTCGTCGCGGGATTCTTTGTGCCTCGTGGTGAGGACTTTTGCTAAGCTTCTTTAAGATCACACAATCGATACTCGACGTAGTAGATCAAGCAGAGCGAAAATCACTGGGAAGTGGGGAGAACTTGCTAAAGCGTGACTTTAGCTTGGCTGGTTTGTGAGGGCGTTACCCTTACTTGGCTGGTTCCATAACCGTTGTGGTCGCGGTACTACAGTCGGCTCCCGAGGAGACTAGGACCGAAGCACATTGACAGAGGGTTTGGTGGCACTGACAGTCGACTCCTGAGGATCCTGGGACTGGAGTGTGGTCACCGGTAAGAGAAAGAGAGGGATTCTCTGGAGAGACTTGAGTAGTCGTAGAGATTAGTTGATGAATTGTGTGTTGTTGTCACTTCATCGTAGCCTCTATATATAGGCTACCAAGCCATAGTGGTTAGCCTTAAACAAATCATGATGGGTTAAGCACTTAAGCACTAATGGAATTGTTAGGTTTAAGCACTTAAACACTAACGGAATTGTTAGATTTAAGCACTTAAACACTAACGGAATTGTGATAGGTTTTCCAATTAAGCCACCATGAAATGTAGTTGAATGCTTCCTCACGTGCATGCCATATTCCTTAATTTGAATGGAGTATGAATATTCGCAGCTTGCATAATCTTCCATAATTATGCAGGTAGACTTTATTTAGCCTCTAAATAATATATTTCCAACTTGTCGACAATATATAGCTTGAGCCACTGACATTGGATCAATTTCTCTAAGACCCACCTTGCCAAGTCAAAATGCTCATTTTGGATTCAAACAGTACCAAACAAAACAACCAAAACATCTATTTAACCTAATCTGCCTTCTACAAGGAAAAAACAAATCTTTTTGTGTTAAAGAAAATATAAACAATTAAGGACACCAAATCCTAAAATACTTAGGAAATCAATAATACAATTTAGCACACAGAAAAATATCTTTAGATGAATAAAAGATATTAAACCCATTAAACCTCAAAAATACTTTCCTTTTTTGTATGGAATGCCAACACACCAAGTTGATCAAAACTTGTACCTACATGATCGACGTTCATATTAACATTAGTCAATATATGAGAATTTAAATATATGTGTGGCTCCTTAACTTCGATGGAACGGAGCGAGGCTAAGTATTGCTGCAACACCCTCCATTATTTTTTTAGGGGAGTGAAATTCACACTCCGTAATATGTAGTGTACAGAATTGTCATAAAAATATAAAATTTAAATTTTCATAAAAATATAAAATTTAAATTAGTAAAGACAAAATTTAAGTTATAGAAAAATTAAACTTGAGGTGTGGGTTATAAAATGAGGAATGTGGATTTCACTTTTTTTTTTTTAATCAATCACAAATCATGTCTTGATTTTATTCATCACAAGCCAAAGTGGTGACCCTCCTGCTGCCTTCTTTCCAGACAGATCAAGAAGTTGTGGTAGTACCGAGTGGTACATAGAAATAGGTCCACTTATTAGACATCAAATAAGTAAACGTAGCGGAATCCTCATTTGGTACTACTCCAAAGGCGCTAGAGATACATAGAGTACACACATGTGCATAACTTCCTAAATATAAGGAAATTATTTTAATTAGACAAAAACTAAAAACATAGAGATGGGCATAGGGCAAAAAACCTCAGCCCAACGTTGTGCAGTCCAAAGTAGCCCAAAAGAAGGCCCAGCAAGCCTGGCTTGGCCCAAGTCCAACCTCCACCTCCAAACCACCAAGCCATCCTAGCACAGATCCGCCATCGTGACTGCTTCGCCTCAAGTCAAAACCGCCACGACCCAAATCACAACGAACCACGCTGCCACAAGCCGCTTCACCAAGAACCCGCTCTGTTTTCAGTGTCTCCGATCCTAGCCGCCGCTGATTTCGAACAGCACCGTCAATCCAAGCAGCCAGCAAAAAGAGATTGGCCACCTCCCAAAGATGTCACACCAAAACCAGAAGCCAAACACCTCCTGCCAGAAAGCTCGAGCAACACCATTCACAAGGGAATAATCGAACAGTCGCATGCAGTCCCCATCCGACAACAAAACCACGTGGCGTCGGCAAGACTAAGGCCAGCCGAGATGTCAAGGCCGCTACCGGACGAGAATGGTTTCACAATTTTAGTCTCCGTCGAGTTAGGGTTTCTCCGGGATAATTAAAAAAAAAAAAAAACCTTTAAGAAACTAAACTTTAGACAACACGTGGATTTCACTTCCCTAATATCTAATATATATATATATACAGATCCTATCCAGAGCGAGGCATCGCTTTGAAATTTCAGAGCGAGGTTAGGGTTTAGGGTCACTTTTCGGTCGCATATCCACATCTCAACCGTTCAGTTTCTAGGTACTAATTTACAGATCATCTCTGCAAAATTTCAACGAAATTGATGGTCTTTAAGGTATCTAACTCGCTTAAACCAATGGACGAACTGAATCTGTCCAACCTGAACCGTACTAGCTTTAAGGCAGTTATCAATGCCTTAACGACCATCAATTTGGCTGAAATTTTGTAGAGATGATCTATACATTAGTACCTAGAAACTGAACGGTTGAGATGTGGATATGCGACCGAAAAGTGACCCTAAACCCTGACCTCGCTCTGAAATTTCAAAGCGATGCCTCGCTCTGGATAATATCTGTATATATATATATATATATATATATATATATATTTGCATGCACAGCAAAAAAACAATGAACTTGAGCAAGAACAAAAAGCACCCCCGGGCCCGAACTCAAATTCTTGGTTCTGTGCTTTCTCCTTAATCATAAAGCATTCAGGATTGTAATATAAGCACGTGAATTTTCTGCCTCATATGTTAGTTTTTTGACGACCGGGTGTGATTACAGAGCCTGCCAGCACACAAATGTATAATGATCATTGATACATTGGCTCTTATTTGACTCGAATATGGTCGGAATGTGGACCAAAGAGGGAACCATCATTGGTGTGAACATACATTGCATGCATGTTTCTTCAACAAGTTTTAGTGATTATCACAATAAATAATAATATTGAAACTTTTAAAGCATGAAAATGAATAAAAACAAGATTGAGAACAATGTTGCCCAATTTAGTGACATAAGTCTCATATTTATAAATAGGAGGTCATGAGCTTGACTAAAAAAAGACTAATTGTTGATATGGTCAAAAAAAAAATTGAGAATAACGTACATATAAGTAATCGATACTAGCTCACAAAACAATTAACTAACATAGTTTAAAAACAAAGGGTGAAAAACCTAGGATTCTAGTGAGGTTCAGTAGCTAAAATGACTATGAAGCGTTGTTAAAACAATCATTTCAATGATCACTTTACATTCGTTTCTACAAAATTCTGACCAATATCTTATTTTGATATTTGCCTAATTCAAGAGTTGTCATTCAGATGGAGGTAGAACAAGGAGGCCTACCTACATAAGCAACATATACAAATAGTTGTATTAGCAATAGTGATTTAGGTACAGCTAACTTGCAATTTGACTTTAAGGGTCTTCAGAAACCAACTATTATGTGTTTAGTGATTTTGGCCAAACTACCAACGGTTCGATTAAATCCTTTAGTGCTCAATACGTCAAGTCGTATAGCTCATCAAATCATTGAAAATGTGAAAGGAAGGCTCGAGTCATCCTCGGCCCACTTTGCACTTTGACCCAAGATATAGTCCCGCATGGCATGGAGGGGACTGGGCCCCATTTACGATGTGAGCTGGTTCTTGGTGGCGTCCAATAAATCAACTTCTTAATTTCTTATTCAATATCCTCCGTGGATTTTTTATTTTATTTTAAGTAGGAATATTACGTTCTGGCCTTCCTTTTCAACTTTGTTTGGCGGCCACAAACAAGAAAAACTCTATAAAAATTGAACTTTTTGAGAGATCTACTAAAAAAAATTATAAAACATTGACAAAGAGAGAGTAAATCCATTCAATTCTTTAAGCAATTGGAGTTGAGCATAAGAAATTGGATTAAAATTATGTTATGTCCATACAGTGTAACAAAAGAAAAAAAATTCATACAAATTTTTCCCATTTGATAATGTAGCTTCTACTTTACTGCTGTAATTTACTAATAACTATGTTAATTCAAGACACAAGTAGTTAATGTGTATTAGAAAAGGATAATATCTTTGTTTAAATTCTTAAGGATGTGTGAAAAATGAAATGTTCACGTAAGAAAAGTGACAAAAAAAAACTATAAGAAATTGGAATAAATTTACTCCTAATGATATCTAGACATTTTGGAACAAAACCACACAACAATAAGTTAAGGTGGTGGCATTTGTGCTTTGTGATATCACTATTAATGTGCCTCACATTCTATTACACAACACTAATTAATTTGATATCAAGCTCTTTTTTTTTTATCAATCCACGTTCAGAATTAGATTGTGAATAAAAAAATTGTTTGTCTCCAAATCATGTTAAAACTCAAATAATAAAATCATCTAGAACTGTATTAAGGAGTGGACTACTTGATTTTTACAATGATTTACATTATGATGATCAAAACATATTTATGTTTAATACATTTGATGACTAGTTATTGCAACAACTCAAACCATCACATTACACTACTAAGTGAAAAAGCTAACACACAACTTACCACTGCGTATTAATTCGAGTAACACTATTCACGACAGTTTTGCATGTAACACGTGAAAAAAGACGAGGAAAAAAGACTTATGACGTTGACTAAACGACAAAATTACATTGCTAGATTGCAACTGTCTTTGGAGCTACTTAATTTTGTGTCATGAGTGCGGATAAAGCGGATTGCGCTAAAATTTGATACATCTGATGTAACTGAAAATTGAAAACGCATTAACTTTTGATTTGCAACTACAAGCAATTAATAAGCATAGAAAGATCAACAAAATTGAAACTAAAATCCTCCTTCCAATAAAATTTGGCTCAAATTATAGGTCCCAAAATCAGAGTTAACTTTGTCTGGTTTTGAGTTTTGACCACTGTGTGCACAAGTAGTGCAAGTTGTAACGTTACATGATGTGTTGAAGTGGCGCTGCCTTGGAGGAGAAGCAGCACCAGCACTGTAGCTGCTTTGGCGGGACAGTCTGGCGTTCTTATCCTTTTGCCACCGGCTTTCACGCTTAACTACTCTCCTGCCCCTCCTCCCCTTATTTACCATTTTGCCCCTCTTCTCTCCCATCACCTTTTCCAATCCCTGTTCACCTGAAAACGACCTCATTCTTTGTGTTCTTCTTCAGTCAACCACTCAAAATCACCAAATTACCCCGGGTATTTTCTCTTTCTATCATTCTTTTTTTTCACTGATCATTGGTGTGTTTGTTACTGTTTCTGCATACATAGGAATGGACTGTATAGGTAAAAACTATGAAAGGTGGCAAACATAGATGGGTATGGGATGGGGGGGGGGCTTCTTCTTGGTCCAATATTGTATCGCCCAAATGGAGCAACCTATTGACATGTCACTTTTGTGAATTAAAAATGGAAACCAAGTGGGGGGGGGAGAACTTTATGTGACAATGATTATTCTTACACAAATAGAAAGTAATCAACAGTTTGTCTTGCTCTCCTTTTTTTCTTGTTATAATTTGTATGTATAATTTTATCTCTATTAAAACATTTGTGTAACTCTTAAGTAATTGAGATTTGAAAATGTTGAAGGGTTATCATGTTTGGATAACCTTACTAATTTTAGAAAAATCTCTAAACGTCTTTAAATCATGACTCATGTATTACAATAAATGTTAAATAATTGATGTTCATCTAACAATATTGTAGTATCTATACATGTGTATGTAAAAATCATGATTTCTTTTTGTTAGTTTAACTCAGATGCTATTAAAACCAACTAATTTTTACAAAATATGTAATCATTTATATTTTAATTTCATAATAATTAATTTTTTAAAAGTCAAATTTACAAACTCCTTCTTACAAAACCAACTTATAGAAAAGACTTCTTTTCTATGTCACTGTCTACCAAACAGTGTTGCCGTATTAAGCATAATTTTTTTTTTCTCTTCTTTTCTAAAATCTAAATAACAAGGCTGCATTCTAGGTCTTTGTCTTTTATTATTTTGAAAGTTCTAGGTCTTGTCTTTAAATAAGATAAGAAGAAACATTTTACCGTAATAAATACGCAAAGGAGTTGGACACATCGTAATGTCCTCCGTTAAAGACAATGCAAGGGCAAAACAGTAACTTCACCCAGCCACAGTCGAACTGCAAAGGCAAAAGCGTCGATAATTGAACTGAACTGGAACTGCTGTGAAGTGGCATCCCCGTAAATAAGTGACAAATCCGAGGGCGAGAAGAATAATTTAATTACGATAAATCGAAAAGCGGAAGAGATCCGAGTTTGCCATAAGAAACCCCCAATTTTGCCTGCGACGACTCCACGAAGAAAAAAAAAGGAAACCAAAAAAAATCGAAAATCCTTTTTTACAGGGGAGAGAGAATCTAGAGAGAGAGAGAGAGAGAACGACTTAGAGAGAGAAAGCTTGACGAGAGTGAAGAAGAAGAAGAAGAAGGAGAGTAATGGCGGAGGGGAGGAAGGAGAGGAGGCCGAGCAGCGAAGAGAGCGTGAAGCTGTTCGTCGGCCAAGTGCCCAAGCACATGAACGAAGCTCAACTCCTCGCAATGTTCCAAGAGTTCTCGCTCGTCGACGAGGTCAACATCATCAAGGACAAGACCACGCGCGCGTCTAGAGGTTTTCCAATCTCTCTCTTTCTCTTGCACTTGCTGATTTCGTCTCTCAGTACAGAATGCGTGTTTGCTTTGATTTGATTACCAGCAGAGAATGTGTTTGATTTCGGAGATTTTCGAAGATTTTGTGCTGAGATTTGTAGTGATTTGAGTGCATGTACAGGTGTTTTCGAGCCCTAATTGAATGCTTCATTTGCAGGGTGCTGCTTTGTGATATGTCCGTCGAGGGAGGAGGCAGATAAGGCGGTCAATGCATGTCACAATAAGAAGACCTTGCCCGGGGTTAGTGCAATTTGGATCTCTGTTGGTGCATTTCTTGTTTTGTGTTCTAGTTGATAGCTTCGATAAGTTCGATGTGATTGGAATCTATCCCCTTAAATAGAATTACTGGTTTTAAGTTGATCTTAATTATACTAACTATTGTTAGCACGTTACTAATTAAAACTTGTGGCTTAGAGAAATAGCAACCGTGGAGTCTCCGAGTATTATTTCACGACATTTGCACTTTAAAATGCGTATCGAACTTTTAACAATAGCCTAAGCATATACTGTCAGTTACTTAATATAACAATGCCTCGACTTGTGACTAAAAAGTTTTGCAATTACTATCATACTGAAAAAGGTGAATTTACCTGGTTCATATCCTATTTTCCTTCCTTGAAAAAATTGCGGTAGGCTCCTGTGCTTACGCTTCATCTTTCATGCAGAGGGCTAGCAGAATTTCTCTTTAGGGATAATGATTTGTACATGGTGATGCGTATTAGGCCACTGACAACTTGCAGTGGAATATCAGAGCATTGCCATGGACGTAGAAATGGCCTACATTTCCCACAAAGTAAAAGTAGAATCTGCTCATGCAAACTAATTGAAGCAAAAAACCGATTTTTCTCTGTCAAAGTTTTAAGGAGCATGATATTAAAAAAGTCACTGTCCATTGAGAAGAAGTGATAGAAATTGAGGTTAAATAGGGTTCTAGTGTCAATTTATGTAGAAGTTAGTTTAAGAATGTTTATGTGGTTGTTTCAGGAGAACTGATGAAACACAGTGATGTTGGTCAGACCATATTAGAAAATATTGAGCATCTGAAACCTGAATCATATTTTAGGCAATCTTCTCTTGGCATAGTTTACCCGCTAGAAATCATGATTGGCAGCTTGCTATATGAACAACTATATTTAAAGCATCTTCGTAGCATAGGTTTTAGAGCAACTGGGGGATCTATGTTGGCCTTGCTGGACCTTCAAGCGGTTTCCCATGCAAGAACTGGGCTCTTGCCTATGCCTGCTGATGAATTGTTATTCAACTAAGAGTGAAAAACTATGGTTTTATGATTTACATTAACTTGATTGAACATATAATGTCAACTAAAACTGTATATGTGGTCTAATTTATTTCCCTAGGCCAGTGGAAAGTGTTTATAACTTCTTTTAATTAATTATACTCATTCTGATTGAAAGCTGCTCTGTTCTTTTGTCCAATTCAGGCATCAAGTCCGTTGCAAGTGAAGTATGCTGATGGCGAGTTGGAAAGACTAGGTGTAATATTAATTTGATAATTGAATTATTCTCTTTTCTCTGAGACTATTCATAGGAAGTTTTGTTGAACCAATAGTTCTTGTATTTCATTTAATTCATTTAGTGTTTATGCTTGATTACTGAACGGACCCTGATAATTCTCCAACTGTCCCTGCAATTCAGAACATAAGCTCTTTGTCGGTATGCTTCCAAAGAATGTTTCCGAAGTTGAAGTATCCGATCTTTTCTCTAAATATGGAACAGTAAAGGACCTACAGATATTAAGGGGTTCTCAGCAAACGAGCAAAGGTAAGCTGTCTTTCCTGTATGGTGGGTTTATTGCTCGAGTAGCGCAAAAATATACTGGTCCTACACTAATAAGTGAATATCCACATACTTTTTTTTTTTGCTATTTGGCAGGCTGTGCATTTTTAAAGTATGAGACAAAAGAACAAGCACTTGCTGCCCTGGAAGCCATTAATGGAAAACACAAAATGGAGGTCTGTTGCTAATACAATCATTCACGTGGCAGTGGCTGGAAATGCATATTGAAAATTGTTTGTGTTCTTAGTTCTTGATGCTATGCTTTTATTACTGACTTCCCTCTTTTAGTATTTATGAAGACACAAGTTTAGTAGAAAGGTCTCTTTTCTGATTGATTGAATTATGCTGATGGTTGATGAGTCAGCAATTTGGTTGGTTGATAAGTACGTCAGCAATCATATTGTATCAAATTAAATAATAGTATTCTATATTGGTTTCTGTTGTGTTCAGTTGAATTCATCATTGGTATGTCTTGTGTTATCAGGGTTCAAGTGTTCCTTTGGTTGTCAAATGGGCAGACACAGAAAAGGAAAGGCTAGCTCGGAGAGCCCAAAAAGCTCATTCTCAGGCTGCTAATGTGCCAAATTCTGATTCACAACCTCCATCTTTATTTGGAGCCTTGCCTATGGGTTACGTTCCCTCATATAATGGGTATAGTTATCAGGTGAGTGCAATTCCTATATCTCCATAAATAACTTCCATTTTTATTTTGTTTATATCTCCCAATAGTAAGAGGAACTCATGAGCATGTTTGTAACTGTACTTGAGAATCTCAAGGATTAGGGCCTATATGTGAATGCTTGACTTAATGTCCCAATAGTCACATTAAGCTTGCATTCACATATAGGGCCTAATCCTTGAGATTCTCAAGTACAGTTACAAACATGCTCATGAGATTCCCAAAAGCTTTTTTTTTTAATTCTTGTTCATCAGTAGAGTAACTGATATAGTGAAGCAGTGTATAAATTGATCATCATTCCATTCCCACTGTAGGCTCCTGGAACATATGGCCTTGTGCCATACCGGCTGCCAGCACTGCAAAATCAACCAGGTTTCCATAATATGATACCCCCTGTAAATCAAGGAAATGCTTTACATCGAATTACACCTGACCTTCCTCCCAATATTGCCCCAAGAAATTTTGCTATGCGTCCAAGTTACCTGGGTTCTGGTTATCCTGCGGTTCCAGGTCTTCAGCATCCAATGGTATATCCGGGAGGAATGGTGAGTCACCGACCATTGAGCGCCTCACCTGGTTCATTGTCGCCTCTAGTTGTGAACAGTAACCCAGCCACATCCTTAGGCACCAGTAGAAGTTCCGGGGGTCAGGTTGAAGGTTGTTATCTAGACATGTGTTGATTTTTCAAATTAACGATAAAGTTCTTGGTGGTGGTATTTCGTCAATCATTCTATTTTCTCTTACTTAGGTCCTCCTGGTGCTAATTTATTTATCTACCACATACCTCAAGAATTTGGAGATCAAGAGCTTGCTAATGCTTTTCAAGCATTTGGTAGGGTTTTGAGTGCCAAGGTTTTTGTTGATAAAGCAACCGGTGTCAGCAAATGTTTTGGTGAGATTATTTCTCTAGCAAAATTTGATTGTGATGTGAGTTGCATGGAAATGTTGTTCTCTAAGCAGTTTATATTTGCAGGATTTGTAAGTTATGATTCACCAGAGGCTGCTCAATCTGCTATCAGTGTTATGAATGGATACCAATTAAGTGGTAAGAAATTAAAGGTTCAGCTCAAGAGAGATAACAAGCAGAACAAACCCTATTAATTTCAAGGTGAGTGATGGAAGGACGCAAGTTCTTTATAGCAAGTGGTCGCATGCAAATTGGATGTATGGAGTCGCTGCATCAACCTTGTGGGATGGATTTATATGATTTGCAAAGATATGGTTTATTTCATCCCGCTTGTAATTTCCTCAAAGGAATGAAAGGCCTGAAAACTTGTAATTCATGGTGCGTACTTCACCAATACAATCTGTAATTTGTGTATCATGAAAGTTCTTTTAGACAGTAACTATCAATTTATTCATTCTTCTCTCGCAAACATCTCATTGTATAATTCGTGGAAACATTCATGATAATTGATCCCTGATTCTTTGGTTTCCACAGTTCAAAGACCTGATTTCATATTTTATTTCATAACCTGTCTGTTATACATGGAATGATGTAAGATATACAGTAGGTTTACAGATGTATTCTTGTTGCGATTAATTGCTTTTCCAGTTATATAGATGCCTTGGAAATTAGAAGTATTATCACATGGCTTCTGTAAATGTATTAGGTTTAATTAGGCATTGCCAAAATCGATGTGATTTGAAGTGCTTGTCTATGTTGTTCTTATTAAATATCACTTGATGTTGTGCATCTGATCTATATGTTAATACTTTTCCATATTCTTACTTATTTCTGTATTTCTTGAGCAATTAATAGATAGTAGAGATTCTTACTGTGAATCTACGGGTTACTATATATACTTGTCTACCTATGTTGTTGAAGTCTTTTGTGGGCTTGAGTTAACATCTGGCATGCTGATATGCTCTTGGTCTTGTTTTAAAATGTTGAAGAAGTGTTTCCTGGGCTCATTGGTGTCATGATGCAGGTAACTTGATTGAAGTTTGAGCATGTTTCCATAATTCTATTGGTTAGCTTTTGCTCATCAGTACTAACTCGTTAAACACCGTTATTATTGCAGGCTGCATCTGTGGAACAAAAAGTTACCTGTTGAGATTGTGCCTCATTGTAGAGAGGAAAGTAGTTAAAGCGCCCTTATTGCAGTCTGCATTGCAGCTGACAAAGGTATGATCCACAAACTTTAGAAACCCCATTAATTCCTTTGAGTTAACTTAATGAGGCTTTTCATTCTTCCTATTCTTGAAACACAAGTCTTTAGTTTCTGTTATTGATACATCTCTTTTATGATAAGTATGTATGTAGGGTGGTTTTTTTTTTTTTTGGGTATCCTTTCATGTGTAGTCTTTGAATTTTTATTTTTATCTTCATCCACCGAGTCAGTAGCTGTTGTGTCATATGAAATCATAGGTTGGCTTATGTGTGGGGCACCTATACTCTTCAAATTTTGTCCTGAAAGTTTGGCATATCGCATGTGTTTGAATTTGAAATTATCATCGTAAAATGGGTGATAATCTGTCCCCACAGATAGCATGTTGTGATTGGCCTACAAAATTCTTGTTCATAAGAGCACCGCTGATGCCTTTTTTATCGATATGCTCATATCTCAAATGAGCACATGTTGAATGCTACTGATGCCTCTAGTTGAAGGCTTCATGTACTGAAAAAAACATAATGACTTATAACAACTCAGCATTGAACAGTGTAGCTAGGGAAAGGAAAAATGAGAATAATGGAATAATTAGGTCACTGGGATTGAATGGCTGATTAGAAGTCGAAAAGTTTCCTAGGGTGAAAGTATATGCCATAAGCTGGGAATAACAACAGTTGTTCTCTCAGGAAAGAAATAATGTAGTTGATGTTGATAGTTTAGTCTTGCATATGATTTTCATTACGCCATTGCTGTGCCATAAGAGTAATCGGCTAAAATTACTTGCAAACTGGCACATGTAGATTTCGTTATCATTATTGGGTACATTATAAGCTTTCTAGTGTTTGAGCACTGCTATTCTCATAAGTTGAACACTGTCTCTCCTTGCATCCCTTCCTCGTCGATCTTCTGGGGAAATTTGGAAATAACATGTATGGAAATCTATTTTATAGTGACTTTACTTTGAGATCAACAGGTATTCTGAATTTTTGTATCTATCTCGGCATGATGCACTATCCCTCCACAGCCTCTCGCTAACGCTTAATGATCTTTTAAGGACCAAGAAGAACTCTCATACATCAGTCGTGGGTGCTTGTTTCATCCATATGTTCCAACTCTCTAATAGTTTAATCCATATGTTACCGACTCTGGCTCCTCTTGTGAGCAGAAGTTATTGTGCTTGTCTGCTTGATACAACAATAGTGCTTTTTATTTAATTTTGTTGAAAAAAAATTTGGTACTGTATTCTTTGTAGTTTGGTGTTAAGTTATTCTAGTGCTATTCTTCCATTTCTTCATAAGACTAGAACAAAATTATACCTTTATGATAACCAGTAGCCTTAGCAGTTGTCTCCAATTTAAGTATATAGCCAAGTTTTAAGCCAACAAAATCTTCAGCTTGTTTGGCAATGCAAAAGAACTAGAAGCATGATGAAATAATCATATTAAAACACATGCATTAACTTCATTAAAATACAAACATTGACTTCACCAAATTCCAAGTTGAGTGAATTTGACAAGCTCCCTAAGATGTTACTGAAAAACTTCCACACAGATCACCAAATATGGTAACGGGATTAGACTCCTAACTATCAAACATTTTAAGTAAATGTTACAATTAGAGGTCCTATTCTATTACAAATCAAGCACATCAAGCACGAGTTCAGCCCAAAGCTGAACTCAAAAAGCTGACAAGTCACAAACAACCGCTAGAAGAAGAAAGAGAGTGGTAAATTGGGAGCACCGGAAAATTGAAATGCCAGTCAAACAAATCCAGTAGATGCAGTCAATGGCATAGGCAAAACAGACTCCGCAGATCTGTCCACCATCTCCATTTCATTTATGTTTGTATGGTTTTTAATATCAGAGTCCTGTGCCACAGCTATGATAGATTTCGCAGTGTCTTCTTCTTCCCCGTCACTTGTACTCGAGCCAGAATCCCTATTTTTGCTATCAGTAAAGGATGTGGCGGACTCCACATTAGAGCAGCACTGAGGACTGAAAGACTCACCTTGCAACTCGCATGTTAGTTCACCCAACATTACCAAGCTATTTGTTGAAAGTTTATTCTCATCCAATTGTCGTAAGCATTCTTCTATGTCATTCAGTAACTTGACTTCAGATTCATCTTCACTGTTGTTGCTGCTGCTGCCATTTTCATCATAATCTGATGTTGGTGAAGTCTTGATTAACGCGGAGCTGCTTTCAACCTCGTGCTGACTATCAAAGTCATCTGTTTGACCCTCAGATGAACAAGATGACATTGGGGACTGTGAATATGATCCGTTTTCAGTCTCTTCACGCTCATTTAGTGTTTTCGTGATCAGGGTCTTAAGCAAATTCATTACTTGAACCGCATGCATCAAAGCCGTTAATGGATCAGACATCTGGTATGGAGAATTGCAAACGAATTAACAATATATCTTTTTGAGCAGTACTAACCAAAATTAGAATCTTTCCTATAGATTTAGATTACCTGAGTCATGTTTGGGGCAAAAACCATAGCGATGTTTCTTGCATTCATCTTGTTGAATTCTTCTTCCTCAACAACATCGGCCATCAGATCAATAGCCCAATTGAGCAATGCAGCCTCAGTTGGCTTTAACTGCTTCACAAGCTCAACGCAGTCCTCTTCTGTCTCACACTGAAGAACTTGTTCGGGGGATAGTCCATCTAGCACTCCTGAAGGAAGCTCTCGAAACCAGGCCTTAATCAGACCAGACAGACAATGAACATCAACGTCATCCGGCACAATGCCCCTGTTCAATTGGCCTCTCACAATCTCCTCTTTGCCATTCTCTGGGTTTATACGAAATATTCCTTCAGCCTACAAAAACCAAATTCGAGAAATTCACACGTGCACAGCACAAATGATGCTATTGAACTTTGATACACAGAAATCACAAAATCTTGTACCTTCAATCCTTCTTGTGCATATAACCTCTCCTGCATTAGAAGCAGAATTGTAGGCACACTATTCCCTCTTGAATCGAAGGACAGCTGCATTGAATCCACTGAGACTCCAAACACACTTGCACTGTAAAAGTACATCATTTGCGAGTTGGATTATATATGCATAATACACAGCGAAACATACCCGCAAAGTAACTCCTACTTCCCTTTTGTTAGTTAGCTCAATAGTAACATATATATTTTCTATACTAGCTCCTAACTCCCTTTCTTAGCTAGCTCACTAAGAAGATAGAACACCTAGTTTCCTAAATTAGCCCAAATCTAACTAAGTCATTGGCTCTAGAAGCTCTCTCAGAAACCAAACATGTACTAAGGATTGGCTAAATGGATTGAAATGCAAGTCACTCTCATAATTAAACCCACACACTCATCAAGCTACTTACTTCAACTATCTCAAAGATCTAACTTCCAAATAAACAGGCAAAAGAACAAGTAACTCAGCATTCTAAGCAAAACCCAAATCAAATTTCACAAACTTAACACCACCCAATAACCAAAGACAAGATCTTTCCTTACCTAGCACTCGGAACACGACCAGGAATCTCAACCTCAAACTCAACAGGAAGCCCCAGAAACCCATTGAAGCGGTCGAATGTGACATGCGTAATGTGCCGGACATTGGTGGGCCACCCGATGTCCAAGTTCTGGACGGCCGAGATCATTTCCTCACCTTGCTCAACCCGGCAAGCCACCATGGATTTCCTTATAGCAGACAAGAGAAAGTCCACCAGAGAGAGCTGGTTCTGCTCCTCCTCCTTCGTTGACCCTCCTTTGACCCCTTTCAAATTACCACCGCACCCTCCTCCCCTCGTCACCATTACAAGCCCAGTCATCTATTTCTCTCTCTAGAATGTAGGAATGAATTAATGTTGGTGTTGGTGAGAAGAGAGAGAGAGAGAGAGGGGGAGAGAGAGAAACTTCAAAGCACAGTCTTTCACAGTGGTTGGAATTGAAGCCGTTGGTGTTTTTGAAGCTTACAACTTCTATAAAGTTCAAACGGCCACTCGTTTCAAATTTCTTGCTTTATCTACAGTGCTTGGGGATTTGACCTCAGTGATGAAGGTAATAACAGAGGTGCCACTGCAGGTACCAGCCAACTTTCACGTGGAATTCATAATGTCATGGAAAACGACATCCTTGGATCATCGTTGGTTACAATTTTGATATTTTTGAGAGAATCCTAGATGTCATTAATTAGCAGCTCACAAAGGAAAGAAAAATGGGATTCTTTTGGTGAGAGAAAAATGGATCCAATTCTTGGTTTTCTTTTCATTTTCAGTTCTGTTATCCTGTAGTTTCCCCTCTCTGCAGTCTTACTCTCCAAAATATTTGTCATTTTGTCCTGAAACATTAGGGACCATGAGTTTCCCTTTTGAATTGAGAGAGCTCCATGGAGGGTATAGGTTTTTGGATGCTTTAGATCCACCCACTACCCTACAAGTTTGTACTTCCTTAACGATGAGACACATTAATCTCTTAAAATCATTGCTCGTGCGAAACCGTAAAACCCGTCAACAATATTTAAAATTATAAGAGTGTGAGTTTAATATTTATCTCTTGAAATTTAAATATAATCACAAATGATAATTAAACTTTAATTCAGATAATGAGCGAATCAATTTTGGAGATAAAGTTAAGCTTTTTGAGTATCATTAGTCGGGACTAAAATAATAGCGTTATGTTCTTACCTTCTTAGAGCTTGTAGAAAGAAAATCTTAAGTCACTATATTGCAATGAGCCTAATGCTTTGTGAAGAGTCATAACATTTGGAGCGTATCATCGTCTTTACCAAAGCGGTACCACCTTGATATAGTTTATTGGTAATTTGTTGAAGTGAGGAGGCATGCATAGACTGGTAGAATCTTGGTTGGATCTGTCTGGGTACTTCGGTCTAGTAAAGTAAAGCAAGCATTAGACACTGTCGATACTAATTCTGGTCCCACACACCAATAATATGAATCTGAATCTACCAGGCATGATTCGAAAATTCAAAAAAATTCAGATGCCCATCCCTCCCAAAAAAAAAAATCAGATGCCATTTCGATCGGGGCTTCATTTCTTATTTCTGGACTTTAATCAGATGAACAGTGAATTCACAGGTACAGCATGCATTGTTTTTCATCTTTTCTCATAATTTAATGAAGTTTGCTTGGATTAAATGCTGTTCATGTTGTGTCACTTGGACTGAATGAGCTTTGGATAGAGACTAGATTGTACTAGTTCTTGAGCTTGGGCTTTAGGAATAGAGGCCCAGTATATTGGTGGACCAGAGATTTTTATCATTTTAGCCCAATTGAGCCCATCTTAAGATACCCTATTCTTCATGGAGTTTTTTGTATTTCCTTTTTTGTTGCGTCAAGGGAAGAATGAGACTGAAGACATTCCTTCTTCAGTCAATGATTTGTGCTCATTCAATGGTTTGTGCTTAAACGAGACTGGAGATGGTCTAGTCTGATGTAGACTTGTAGAGGGTCAAGCTTTGAGAGAGGATGACCTTGGGAAAGGGTATACCAATTTACCAAGTTTTTAGTCTGGAAAAAGACTTTTGAAATGTTTGAATTTATGGGTGAATTAAGTATTACTCCATGTTTAAGCTTTTCCTAACTTATTGGTGAATCCGTTGATTTTTGACTTCCGTCTAGCTTGTGACATGCCTTTGTCTGTTGACGTTGTTAAAACTTGGTTATATTATAGAGGCTCTGGTTCTTATCAAAAAATGAAATAGAATTTCACACACTCTTACAAAAATCTATGAAGTACTAAATCACTAATTATTCAAAAAAAAAAATCACTAATTTATCTGAATTACATAACCTTTTCTTTTCTTTTTTTTTTTTGGTGTTTTTTGGGTCAAGGGAAGAATGAGACTGAAAATGAAAACTTGTGCTTAAATGAGACCGGAGATAGTCTAGTCTGATGATGACTCTGGAAAAGGGTACACCAATTTACCAGTTTTTAGTAAAGGAGTTTATTCTGGAAAAAGACTTTTGAAATGTTTGAATTTATGTGTGGATTAAGTACTACTCCACGTTTAACACTTTCCTAACTTATTGGCGAATGCATTGATTTTTGACTTCCGTCTAGCTCTAGCTCGTGACATGCCTTTGTCTTTGACTTGTTAAAACTTGGTTGTAGACTCTTTCACCATTTATTTAATCCTTATCAAAAAAAATGAAAAATGAAAAATGAAAAATGAAAAATGAAAAATGAAAAATGAAAAATGAAAAATGAAAAATGAAAAATGAAAAATGAAATAGAATTTCGGGCACTCTTACAAAAAACCATGAAGTACTAAATCAGCAATTGATCATGATATAGTGGTGATGGCGCTACTGTCAGTGGCCGGACGAAAGGGGAGGTATTGGTGGATGGGAGTCGTGTTTCCTGCAGCATGTTAATCAGACTTGGGCCTGTTGTGTTTTGGGTTTGGGCTTTGGCCTTCGACCCATTTTACTTTTCTTTTTTGTTTTCTTGTTTGTTACTTTTAATAAGAAGTGGATCTATGCCATCAATAAGTCCTTATCATGTTTTGGTACGGCAACGTGAGTTTTGTCCCCATATGCACACTCAATGTGCCTTGTCTGGACTAGTGAGGTGGCGAGCTGTTTGTTTGATCAAATAGACTCAACCTTCTAGTTGCATGATGAAACGAAGTGTCGCCAGATTTTCAGTGTGGCAACATAGTGGGAAAGCTGTGCTATTTGTAATGATTCTTCTTCGTGATAGAGTTATCTTTCTGGTATGTCACCTCTATATCAAAGCAAATGGAGTAGCCAGTCGTGCACTCTTTGCTAATTAATGCTTGTTAGAATACATAGATTTAGTGGAGACTCCTGATATTATTTCGGAATGTTCTCTTGATACTTATTGTAATTTGGGGTTCAGAATCTACGTCCCCCTTTGTATTCTACAGTTTCATTAATCAAGATTTGAGGGCAGCCACACCAGATCCCCATCAAAAAAAAAAAAATCAGCAATTCATCATGACAATCTATAATATGTAAGGGAGCGATTTACTATTTTCACAAAGATACTAACTCTTTAAAACAAACTATATATATTGACATTGAAGTATTGAACTAATGCTAATTATTATTATTATTATTATTTTGAATCAAGCTCACGAGGGGAAATGTTATATTCATCACAAGGCAGAATATGCAGTTACATACCCTTCCGCTGTCATTTAAGGACATAGACAGACAAGAAGATAGTGGTAGTACCCACGATTGGTATGTTTATACATTCAATACGTAAATACCCTGTTTCGGTACTACTCCAGAGGCGCTAAAAGTACATAAGAGTGCACAACGGTGCTTAGCTTCCTAATACAAGGAATTATTGTAATTTAGACAAACTAAAAAACATAGGAATGGGCTGAGGGCAAAAACCCCAGCCTAAATTAGAAAGCCCAATAGGGCAGCCCCAAAGAAAGAGGCCCAACTCAAGCCCAGCAAAATAGGGTTGATCCAAGCCCAAACCACCTCTCCACCACGCCCACAGCCTACTGTATAGTGCCGGTGCTTCCGCCGCCTAAGCCCCGCCACGAAACCCGCACCACTAGCCTCCCCCGTAGCCGCCCACCAGCCTTGCCACGAGAGAACACTCCATTAAGCATCGCCACGAGCCCTTAGTGCCCTGAGTCCCGTGAGCCTCCGCCGACCTGCCCTGAGCCCCACGAGCACGCACCGCCGCCTAGACCATACGTGCTCCCAGACGCATGACCTCCTTGCTGGATCTACACAAAAAAAAAAAAAAAAAAAAACGCCTGCAAACGCCTAGAGAGGCAGCCCAAAACCTGCTGCCACCATCCTGCCAGAAAAACCCGAGCCAAACCATTCTCTTCAGACCTCACCCTCAGGCATGAAGTACCCGTCCGGCAGCCAGCACCAGGACAACGCGGCGATGCCGGCGCTACCCATGGCCGCCGCCGGACATGAAAAGTTTGGATTCGTATGTGGTCTCTTGCGGTGCTAGGGCTCAGAGAGAGACTTTCGAGTATTTCAAATACTTGATGAGACAGTGTTCAAGAAATAAATTAACTAATGCTAATTAGATGACATTTGATCGTTGTTTAACGTTGATAATAAACTACCTATTAAAATCTCCCTCGTATTCTAATGAACAATTATTGTGACAATATATAGTTTATATTTTTTATGGTTATGAACATAACTTTTCTCCGTCGTTTGCCAATAATCTCTCTAGAAAGTAGAATATGTTATTTGGGTTGCCATCTAATACACCTAATTCAAATGAAAGAACTCAAAACTATTACAACTTGTACCAATTTGTATTGAATGATACAATCGTACAACTTTCTTATGTCACACTCAATTATATATAGGTGTCATGCCAGATTCAGATCTAGCCTACCACAGAAAAAGTCAACCTTACAGTACCAGGTTTTAGACCAAAATTAATCAAACAATAAAACAAGGGTAATTAAGCTAAAGTTGCACTAATTCTTACCACCCACCTACCAAATATTTTCCGAGTTTGATCATGTGCTGTCTCCTTCTCTCTTCGAAATCAAGCTCTGAGAATTTTGCTGCACCGTAAAACTCACGTTTCAAAGGTGTAATAATATTACAGGTCTCATTCTGGAACCTTTCAATCTTCGGTTTCGTGTGATTAATGGAATATAAAGATTTTCATGTCCCACAATTATATTTTGCTTCTGTAACTTTGGCCGAATACAACAACGTCCAGAACACTAGGAAACAAAGTAGATTTCTAAATTGAAATTAAGGAATGGAACAGCAGAGAAGACCAGGTAGTTTTAAAACTAAAGAGCCGTTTTAATAAGAGCCAGTTATATTCAACCCTATTTAACATGTAATTTCTGTGTGGTCCTGTTCAGGCCAACGATATTATATATTAGTCTCAATCTTTGAGTAGATTTTGTTTTGGTTGTAAACTTGTAATTGTTAAAAAAATTTAACAGTTTGTATCTGTACGGCCTTTGATTACCGGTCAAAATGGGCAAGCTCTAGATGAGGAATCCTTATGTAGGGCAAACGTAATATGTGGCTAGTAGGGTTGTCCAATCAGTGAACATATAAGGAAATATTTTGGGTATTTTATTTTTAATAAGTAAAGATAGTTTAAGAACACATTTAAAAAATTTTAGATTTTGATTGGGTTGTCACACCACTATCATTTGCCTTATGTAAGAATTTCTCTAAATTTAATTAGGACCGCAATTTGGAATTGGAGACATGGATGATTATGATTGTTGGTAGTTTTTGATGGGATTTTGACAAGTGTTTGTTTACTTTTCCTGAACAAGTTTGAAGGGTTTCCTTCGGAGATTTCTAAGCTTCATCATTGTCAAATAGTTAATGGAAAATTGACATGGTTTCTTAATGGTCTAGGTCATCTCCTAGGTCATCTTCTTTCTCTCTATTAATCACGAACGCGGTTTTTGTCTAAATGAATAAAAGCAGATTCGTTTTCCATAGGTCAAGGTCTTCACAGATATCTAGAGTGTTTGTTTATGGACATGTACATGTGTTTTGGGATCAGTGGTCAGAGATGTTGCTAGTGTTGATCATTGTTCATCATATGGTCGGTTCTTTAGAAAATTATTGCAGTAATATCAAACAATAGGTCTATAATTTGATTGAACGAGTTCTTTTATTATGACAATACCATCCCCGCCTCATCTCAATTTGAGAAATCGAATACTGTAGATCTTCGTCCATGTTACTTGATTAGCCCCGAATGCCCGATGAGTATCCTACCTGCAGGAAATTTTTATCATCCCTATTTTTAATGATCTTAAATCATTCTTAAAACAATCTACTAAAAACCACTTTTTAAAAAAAAAAATCAAAACATCTAAAACCGAACTTCAATTTTGTATAAAACTGTTTTTTTTTTTAGAATGGTATAAAACTGTTTAAAAAAATGGGGTAAACAAACAATACTAGTAGCTTCTACTAAACAACACAACTTGACTCAATGATTGTAGATGAAGAATTCTACTATAACAAAAATATTGTTAAGACTCTTCTAGTATTAACGTCATGGAAAGCTAGAAACTTTACCTATAAACAACTTAATCCGTAAGTTTACCAGAAATCTTAGTCAACTAAACCTTGTTACATTTCTACCAAAAAGGTAAAAGGAAACTTCACAAACCCACACAGTAATAATAAAACCTGAAAAACATGGAAATTGGGTGCCAGACGCGTGGAGAAGCAATCTCTTGGTGGGTTTGTATAAGACGACTATATCCCGTGTGAAGTGTAAACTGTAAACCCTACTCCTCAAGTCTCAACCATCTAGAAGAAGATTAGGTTGGCCATATATAGCATTATACCAGCTTAGTTGTCTTCTCCCTTTTAAGCTTCTAGAAGGCGGGCAGCCACCAGGTTTCAGTATATATGAATTGCCCATTTCCCCAAGTCCTTGCTTTTCATTTCTTTATAATATATCTGATCTTTGATTTGATTGAGAAAAAAATTAGCAGTATTTGTTTTAGGCCCTCCATGACTTTCTTAAAGTGTCAAACCAAGACAGCCTTAAGAGAATACTATTTGGTTTTTTTTTAGGTCCGTACCCCATTCCTGTGCAGCCTTAAAAGAATTCAATGCTGGAAATGACTCAATCCTACTATTCATGCTTTGGCATGGAGAGGAACATGGAGTTGGTGATGAAGAAGCAGGGCCAAGCTAATGTGGATGTCTCTCCTTTCTTGCTCTTTGAGGACAGTGGGGATTCTGAAGCTGCTGCTGAGGTTGTTTTTGATGTTCCCTTGGCCGAGGATGATGCTGAGTCATGCAGCTATGACTCAGCTGATATCTCCAGTGCGGATGAGCTCATCGTAAATGGTGAAGATGATGAAGATGATCATGGTGTTCGAGAATATCGGAGTTATGTTGATGGTCATGAGGAGGAAGAGGAAGAGGAAGAGGAAGAGGAAGAGGTAATGTCTTCAGTTTATCAGAGATGCGGCCACCAGCTGAAATCAACTGTTTCTGTTGATTCAACAAAGGAGTTTGAGATGTTGAATGAGGTGGAAAAGAGCAAGCTATTTTGGGAGACTTGCTTGGCATCCTGATACTGGTTGGCTCTCTATATATCTTTTTTCGTGAGTCAGCTTCTTAATCAATTTCTCTCTTTCTATGCTTGCCTTGCTCTTGGAATTTAGTCTGGGAAAAGCCTGGATAAAATCAAGCAGGCAACCAGAATCAAAAGGGTTTGTGTTACACATTTCTATATTTTAAGTGCTAGCAATTGTACATAACAGATTACAGATTCAGATATATATGATCACTGTTTACATCTACATGCCCCCCTCCTCTCCCTCCGTCCCTCCCTCTCTTTCTCTCTCTGTACATTTGTTGTGTGTGAATTATAGGTTCTGGAATAAACCCAGAAACTAGAAGCTAGAGTTGCCTCTGGTAATTAGACCATGACCGCTCGTTCTTGTTTTTGTACCAGGAAATTGTTTCACCTATAATGTATGTGAGAGTTACCAGAAAAGTGCAATTTTAAATTATGCTTTGAAGTTAATTTTGCTGGTAGATATAGCAGTTTGTTCAACAAAATTTATGGTAGAAAGAAAAGGTTAAGTGTTTGATCATTGTAATAGTTCTCTGTACTGCAAACTGCCTACAAGGCACCAACATAATGTATTAAATTTTCATAGTGATCGACAGGTGCATATTATTAACTAGGAACAATGATTTATTTAAATAAATAAATAAATAAAAGAATAAGGCAATAAGCGAACTAGGAACAATGATTCAGAACTGAAATCATGCGCTTCTCTTAATTTCTTCAAAGTTGGGTGACACTACAATCATGTCATGGTACTACAAGCACAATTTCGATCAGATAAAGCTAACACAAGCTCCCTAAGATTTCACTGACTTTCACACAGAATACCATCAAAATGATGGTGTAGACATCTGAAATGTCAAGGTTAAAGGTCCTACACTACTACAAATCAAGCACAAGTTCAGCCCAAAGCTGAACCCTTCCTTGCTTGGTCTAACTACAACCAAACACTCCAACGCTTGGTCCAACTAGATCCTCACTGAAAGCATCCACTAATTTACAGAAGCAAACAAGACTGGACAACAAACCGAAATATGCTGCGTATAATCCGAGCACTGTGGAAATGAAAATGACATGTCAGTTAAGTAGATGCAAACAATGGCCTAGTTGAAACAGACTCCATTGTCCTCCATATCCATTTCCTTCAAGGTTGAGCATGATACTGAAGGGCTCTCCATATCAGTGCATTTTCCAGAGTCTTTCCCATAACTTGCACACAAGCCAGAATTCCCATTTTTGCTATCAACAGAAGATGTGCCAGATTCCATGTTAAAGCTCGAGCAACTTTGAGGACTCGGATACTCACCAAGTGACTTACTTGTTGGTTTATTCAGCATTGCCATGCTATTTGGGGCTGTTTTCTTCTCATCCAATCGTCTTAAGAAGCATTCTTCTATGTCACTGAGTGGCCGAACTTCATCTTCATCTTCACTGCTGTTGCTATAGTGGGCATTTTCATCATAATCTGATGTTAGTCCTCTCAATTCAGAGTTGGTATCCATGTCTGGATGACTATACAAGTCTCCGTTGGTATCCATGTCTGGATGACTATACAAGTCTTCGTCTGATTGATGATCAGATAAACAAGATGACATGGGTGAATATCCTCCAGTTTCATCAGTCTCTTCACGTTCCCTTAGTGTTTTCATAATCAGGGTCTTAAGCAAATTCATTACTTGAACCGCATGCATCAAAGCCGTTAGTGGATCAGACATCTGTTCAGGAAAAGAGTTGGAAAAGGAATTGGTCAGCCAATCAAGGTTTGTACCACTAGGCAAAAGAAAGATCCATTCTTGTGTTATAAAGTACCTGAGTCATGTTTGGAGCAAAAACCATAGCAATATTTCTTGCATTCATTTTGTTGAATTCTTCTTCCTCAACAACATCAGCCATCAGACCGATAGCCCAATTGAGTGATGCAGCCTCGGTTGGCTTTAACTGCTTCACAAGCTCAAAGGATTCCTCTTCTGTGTTGCACTGAAGAACTTCTTCAGGAGATAGTCCATCTAGCACTCCTGAAGGAAGTTCTCGAAACCAGGCTTTGATTAGGCCTGCCAAGCAATGGACGTCAATGTCATCAGGCACAATGCCTCTGTTCAACTGGTTTCTCACAAACTCCTCTTTGCTGTTCTCCGGGTTTATACGGAATATTCCTTCTGCCTGCAAAAGTTTCAAAAGAAGTATAAGAACAATAATATGGAAACAAGAGAAAATCACATATACACACAAAAGAGTATTGATATCCAACAAAATCTTGTACCTTCAATCCTCCTTGTGAGTATAATCTCTCCTGCATCAGCAAGAGAATAGTAGGGACACTATTCCCTTTTGAATCAAAAGACAACTGCATTGACTCCGCTGAGACCCCAAACACACTTGCACTGTATAAAGTAGATAATTCAAAAGTTAAACATGAAACACAGTGAATGTGATTATGTACTTTATACCACATAATTATAACATTTTTTTTTCTACCTACTTATTATATAAGCCACATCAGAACTTTCAGGCACTCAAGGAGTTAGATCTCCCACTATGGTAATACCAATTGAGAACATGCAAGAGCCAGAAAATATTAGGAAAGGAAGTTGCATACTGAGCAAATTCAACTGTATGGCTTTGGAAACTAACTTAACTTTACTAGAACACCGACTAAGAGAAGATCAACAATTTCTCAGTAACCAAGCATGTAATAGTTATAAGGATTCGCCAAAATACAGTATTCAATGCAACCCCAACCTCAAAACCCTAAATCAGAAGCTTAAAGAGCTCTTTTTCAGGCCACTCTCTTAAACCAAACCAACCAAGCAGCCCAATTCAAGTCTCAAAACCTCTAGAAACACCCTAAAAAACAGTAATTCAAGCCAAACCCAATTCAAATTTCACAAACCCAAGACTACCAGAAAGCAACCAAAAAAAAAAAAACCCACAGTAATTCAAATATCACAAATCCAAGACTACCCATTAACCAAAGCCCAGAGCTTTCCTCACCTAGCACTCGGAACCCGACCCGGGACATCGACCTCAAACTCGACCGGAAGACCCAGAAACCCGTTGAACCGGTCGAACGTGACATGCGTCACATGCCGGACATTGGTGGGCCACCCGATCTCCATATTATTGACGGCGGAGATCACCTCCTCGCCTCGCTCCACGCGGCAGGCCACCATGGATTTCCTCACCGCGGCCAACAGAAAATCCACCAGAGAGAGCTGGTTTTGCTCTTCTTCCGAGCTCTTCTTCTCCTCTTTGCAACCACCGCCGCCGCCGCCGCCGCTCGTCACCATTACGAGCCCCGTCATCTGCGTGGGTTGTGATTCTGGGTTTGAATTGTGAAACCCAGCGAAGCTTTCAGTTGGGTGTGCAGAGTAGAGAGGGTTTGAATATGTGATTGGGTCAGAGGAGGTGGGTTGATTTGACTTGCATTTAAGGGTTTTGGGGTTTTTGAAGTTCCAACTTCTTTTCTCTTCCATTTCAAACGGCCACTCGTTTCAAATTTCCCTTTAATCTACGGTGGTTGGGGAACTTCACCTCCTCCTTGCAAGCTAATTACAAAGATGCCACTCTCACCATTGTTCAAAACAAGCGCAACTTCCGTCCATATTTTCGTAATCAGGTCTTTTCGATATTTGAGCGATATCTCAGATATGATCGACACTAGAATTTGTTACCGATATTTGTCAATAGTGAGAGAGAGAGAGAGAGAGAGAGAGAGAGATTTACTTGAATGATGTATTAATATGTTTTTCTTTACTTAATTGTACAAAAATTATCGGTTACGACACTGTGTTCTTAGCTCAGTTATTGATAGAAATAAAGGATCTGTAATTTATTGAAATCTCTTATTTCATTAAAAATTGTGATGTAACGTGTGTATTCGTCTGTTTCAAACTTTTCGGTGCATGAGTTCTTGCAATATGAATGGATGTAATTTTTTTGATATTAAAATATATAAAGGAGTGGATTAGATGAGTGACTGTTATTTTTTTAGAGATTAAAATAACCATCAGTGCCCTTGCATTGTCGGTGCATACAATCCTCTTCAAACTTTTCGTATGTAATGTTAATTTTTTTTGTGTAGTTTCTCAAATATATTATGTTCCGCATAAATATTATTGACAGTTAGATAAATTTTGAACTGAATTCTATAATTTAACTTTCTAGATCTTTAACTAGTATGAATGAATTGAATTACCTTCCACTGATAAGGTTTTTTTTCCAAGGTCCAATCATTGGAATTTGGAATATAAAACAAAATTTTCTCGTTCATTGCTATAGAAGAAGAAGAGGAAGAAGAAGAAGCGGAAGCAGAAGAAATTCAAATTTGGGGTGGGATCGGACCGTTGAGGCTTTGGAGAATGATGAGTGTGACTACCCCACAGATAAGACACAACGGGATTAAATTCTTTTGTTTCTTTTTTTAATCAATCATATAATATAATTGGAATAACAGTATTCTATTCATTCTTTTCCAAAAACATTGTTTGTCTTCTAGTTTTGTCATGAAGATCCTGGTTTTGATTCGAGAGCTGGATTATTTGTTCAACTTCTTTTGGATCCATGCTTTGCTTTAGCTAGATCCAGTGATCCACCAGCCTGCACAACATTGAAAATTTGTATTCTAGTGTCGACAATGTTTTGGGTTCGAAAACATAAAAACCTAGTTGATCTCACCCAACTGACCCAACCCAACCCCAATTTGTTACTTCATTTGAAGGCGCGCTTGACCTTCATTTGCAAGCTGAACTTCCGAGTTTTGATGGAATCTCCTGCATTGTTACAGATATGATCGCACCCAACGTCATTTGAATGCTCGACCTTTTTATTTATTTTTATTTTTATTTTTATTTTTATTTTTATTTTTATTTTTTGAGAATATATAATTTGACTACTTGACCTAAACCCAATCACAATCCAAAATACAAACACAATTTATAGATGAGAGAGTAGAACTTGGAACATTTTACCTCAGTTTAGTTGAAAAAACAATAATTATTTACAATTACAATAAATGTTAGCCGGCTGCTATCAGAAACTTTTATTTGTAGCTGATTAAAACAACAAATTTGATATGAAACAAGTCGTATTATGAGATACACGAACATATATTTCCTTGATCCTGTATTTTACCATGCAATTTGCAGCGATCTAACGAGGCTTGCGGATATGAACAGTTAATTTTGTTCTCCCATGCAATGCTCCAGAATGGTACTTGTAAATAGGGGTGGCTCAAATTGCCGAACCTGCTGCAACCGACGGCAAACCAGCCGAACCGGTGGAGTCGGCGCCGACAAAGACGGTAGCCGGTGGATCGGCACCGGTAGCGCCGTACCGAAGTGAGATTGTCAGCTCGGCAGTGGCACAGCATGTTTCATAAGTTCGGTATTACCGAACCGACCGACATGGTTTAATTCCTTCCAGAAACGACTTCCTATCTCCCTCACTCTCTTATTCGATCTTCCTTCTTCTTCTTCTTCCAGAAACGACTATGTCTCTCTCTTTCTCTCTCTTTGTTTCTGACTTCTATTCTTCTGCCATTCTATCTCAGATTCTTTATCTAATTAACTACAAGGACTCATGAAGTAACCTGTCAAGGAGTACAAGTTGCAAATCCCCCAAACCTCATGGTGGAATCCAGCTCCTCTTCTCCTCTGTCTCACTCTCTCTCATCTAGTCATCTCCTCCACCCACTGCCCCCCCCCCCACCCCCACCCTCTTCTCCGCCTCCCCCTCTCTCTGCTCCTCCACCCAGTGCTCTCCCTCTCTCTCTCATATCCCAACTCCTCTTCTCTACCTCCCTCTCTCATCTCCAAATTGTTTTGGTCTAATGGAGGACAGAGGAACTAGATTTGTTTTCTCTCTCCTCCGACACCCACTTCCGGTCACCACTTGTGACTCACCTCCACCATCACGGACCTCACCGACCTCCGACGATTGGTGTGCCAAAATACCAACCGATATCGACTGTTTACCTCGTAAACCGAGGTTTCGGTAACGAAACTTCCGGCACGGTACCGGTTTCAATTCTGACGAAACTGAAGACCTTCGATCGGTATTCAGCTGACTTCAAAAATGTCGGCAACCGTGCTGCAGCCAGCCCTACTTGTAAAGGCGTAAACCAATACATGCCAAATTTATTGAATTTATAGAAATGTTGTTCATGCCATATGTTGTATGGATTATTGATGTTACAATTCTTGAAATGCTTCCCGTTAACTTTAGCTAGATTAGTGGATCCATTTTCATTATTATTTTTTTTAATAGGGTTGATTTTATTAATAATCAAGCCATGAAAAAACATGTCAGAGCCTAACAGAACTTACAAAAGGTTCCGGGACAAAATCTAAGGGACGCTCGCTGAACATCAAGCCTAAAACTATGCAAGAATAATCTTGCCTTCTAAGGAAGAAATATTCATCTAGTCTAATTTGTCAGGCATGCAATTGTAGTACAAATATCAACTAGAAACGTCTTAGAAAAGCATATAGAAATTACCCCTATTGCGAAAACTTGAGTCCAAAATGTCTTGTCTTGATTGAACCCTAAACAAGTACTTTCTCTGTCCCCTTAGGGTCGAGGTTAGTACCTACATCAGAGTCCTCAACATCCAACAACATCAGCCTCAGGTTGGTCTTTCTGCTATCCAATTCTCCATCATGAACATTCTTGTTCTTGCGACCCTTAGGGCGACCTTTCTTCTTCGAAATCTTCCCAATACTAACAGGTACATCCACAAGTTCACCAAGATGAAATTCACCAGGGATCAACGCCAAGCTAAGCTTTAGCCGCTTCTCCTTGCTCCACTCACCATGGTTCCATTTACGCACCCCCAGAATTGTATAATTTGCAGCAGGCCCACCAGTCACCTACCCATTAAGAACATGATCACCATCAGTCCCCACGAGCCCAACAAGGCCCTCTGCATCTCAGCACACAACCCAACTGCCGGGCCCGACCCAACAGGGAAACCTAAAATCAAATTAGATTTTCCCGCTGAGAATTTTGGATCGGCCATGCCCTACAGTCCAGACGCCGACCCGCCTACAGCTACCGACCCATCTGCTTGAGCCTCCTCCGTCCCCAGCTGCGTTCCCCGACCAACCGCTGGCAGTATCTCAGACCAGCCAGGAGGCCCAATTTCGACCATGTCCTCCACCACCAGTGCAGCTTCCAACGCTGGGTCTGTGCCTTCAGATGCCATCATCGTCGTTAATAGGTTGTCACAGCCACCTACCCCGTGAACAAAGAAACCACAGGCCCTACATATGCCATGGCACTTTTCATACCTCAATTCCAAATCCACCGCCACTTCTGCCGAGAACGAGTACGTACGGCGAGCCCATATGCGGCAGCGTACGTCGTGCACAACCCAGATTCGTTGCACAGGGTCTTTCCTCTGCAACTCCGCTTGATCGATCCATTTTCATTATGGAAATGCGGGAAAAAAAAATACACCAAATTTGTATATGACAAATATCAAATTTACAATGGTAAAAAAGTAAACACAAGAGTCAAATGCCAAAAAAAAAAGTCAAATATTGTTTTTTTTTTTTGGGTATCAGCATAGAAAATTAAAATGAATCTTTTTTTCTTTAATAAGTATGAAAAAGTATCACGACCTCTGCTGTATTCCACTTGGACTTAGGCTTGTTGGTATTTGGGCCTGGGCTTTGGCCCTGGTCCAATGTTACATTTCTGTTTTGATTTATTTCTTTTTAAGTTTAGTTCGATGCGGCTTTATGCCGGTCATAAGTCCTTACTATATTTTGGTAGGGTGATGTGGGCTCTGTCCCGAATTGCACACTCAGTGTGCCTTGTTTGACCTAGCGAGGCGGCGAGTTGTTTACTTGATCAAATGGACGCAACCTCCTGGTGGCATGATGAAATTGAGTGTCGCCGGATTTATTTCCGTTCGGCAACATAGTGGGAAAGCTATGCTATTTGTAATGATGTTTCTTCGTGATAGAGTTATATTTCTGGTATGTCAAAACAAATAGAGTAGTCATTCATGCACTCTTTGCTAATTGGTGCTTATAAGAATACATAGATTTTGTGAAGAGTTCTGGTATTATTTCAAGATATTCTCTTTATGTTTATTGTAATATGTGGTTCGATCAGGCTCTATGTCCCCCCTTTGTATTATGCAATTTCATTAATCAAGGTTTGAAGGCAGCCGCACCAGCCGATTTAAAAAAAAAGACACTTACTTTCCTTGTCTTTGTGACAACTATATCATCTAATTAAAGACGGTATAAGTTCATGAAAAACGCACTTGATTATGAAATTCACAAGCATAATGTTTGAACCAAGGGGTCATGCATACAACAATGTTGTCTTTTATATCCAACTCATATTCGAGACATTTATCTTTAAAATCTTCAAGCTACTTTATAGTTATCTATGCTTATGAGCTTTTTGGTTATATTCTCATTTTCTTGTTTGAACTAAAGTTTGAATGAAAAAATATGCTCTCTTTGAGTTTCCCGCTTGAGATAATGGAGTAAATTGAAATATAATTATGTGGTTTGCAAATCAGTTGTTCGTTGATAAAAAATTAGTTAAGATTATTAGTATTTGTCTACTTGATCATAGTTCTATCTTTATCCATAGATAGTGGCGGAGTCGGGATTTTTGATTTGGGTCCGGTTTTAATATTAAAGGAGTAAATTCAAAATCTTAATCGCTTTCTTTAATTAACTATTGGTCATGTGTAATCGTATTTATAGATGATTTTTTCATCTATAAATATGAGAGAGATGGATCTTTTTTTCATCTACAAATCTATTAAAATTTTGTTCAACATGTGTAAGAACACCAAACCAATATTCAGGTGAAATTGAGAAACAATAATGACAATGTAATTTAGGGGCCTCTTTCTAAATTTTATGATGAAGATCTTACATTTTCTACTATCGACAATTGAAAAAGAGAATTGGAGAATGAAATTATTTTTCTTTCTTAGTCGGATGCTATTGCAGCCATAGTACAGAAGTAGAAGGCACTGACCCAAAAGTTTCTCAGACTCATAACTTAAAAAAATCCTAGTATTTGTGGTCTCCTATATTATTTTTTTATTTGTTTTGCTGGTTTTGTCTGTTTGGGCTATGTTCTCTTGTTAATTGAAGATTTAAAGTCACTAATCGACCAAAAAAGAAAGGAAAAAAAACTAACTAACCATCAGACCTTATACAAAAGTAGAGAGCTTGTCACGTGGGCTTGTGGGATTATGAGGGGATAGGAATTAAACTAAATTCTTAAACCTTTGTACTCCACTAAGCCAGCTAACTGACATCTGTCGAAACTCTTGGGGGGGGGGGGGTGTCCAGACCCCTTCAGGCTGAATTACAGTTCCGCCCCTGTTCGTAGAACTAGAACCAGGGTCATCAGTGTTATGATAGTTAGTATTTGATCATAATTAGGGTATATGGATTCTTGGTGTTTGATCCTTTTAATCAGTGAAATTACCTTTAATAAGTGAAATTATGCTGCAATTGCCTGTTTCCAATAGTTATAGAACTATTGTAATCCACATATCACTCACTCTCTCACTCAAGTGAAAATGAAATCCATGATAAATTCTGTTCCTATTCACTGTCTTGCCTTAAGCTGTTTTATTTTCTATTTACCCACCAGTTTCACAACTCAATTCAATATCTCACAAAAAGGAGGAGGCGGTAGGATATATGGATTGACTAGGGACAATAGTGAGTAACTTTTGTTTTTGTAAGTATTATTTCCCAGCACCTGCTTATTCCAATTTCAAAAGTTGGGATTAGGGGGACAATTCAAATTCTATGGGGACGAAATGGATTGATGACAAAACTTTATCCAGCTCTACTAAACTAAAAAACTAAACCTGAATTGCTCTCAGTTTCTTTATGTTTTTTATATCCAAGAAAATAGCGATAGAAAATAGAGTTTATTTCATGATCTGTTTATTTTTGGGCCCATTTGTCTTCAACCCTTTTAAAAACCTTTATATCGGCTTTGAGCTTCAAACATATCCTAGAAGCTACCAAGAAATTTGTTATTGTGATCTTTGATGCAAAGCTACACGATTCATGTAAAAGCTGTCACCAACTAATTGATAGCATGGATTGCTGAGCAGCATCATTGGCTTTTCCAGATGCTAGCTAGAGATTAAGCACACATTTTGGCACCTTAATCTCATCATGAGTACAGTTCTCAAGTTAATAGGCAAGTGATTTTATCTCTTTACCATGCATGAAGATTACTCCAATATTTGAAGCAAGAGCCAACCTTACAGAACTCGGATTCTCCGATGGCAAGCTTTCTTCAATGAAGTCTGGAACTCTAGATTGGTGAATGTAATGTGAACCAAAGTTAGCAGCCTGAATCATGCAGAGCAGAGTTATCACGTACTAGGTATAAAAAATAAAATTTATGGATTTTGTTGAGCCAATAGAAAAATGAAGAAGTAGCCAGAAGATCAGCGAGGTGTTGATGAGTTTTTCATAAGCTAGCTCGGGCCACACCAGCCAAATCCAAATCCACCAGACTTGAAGCAGGAACCAGATTCGGTTCAGGCTGGCCTTGGAGGACCCGGGCGAGGTGCGTTCGGGTTGGGATTCATGCAGTGCGGATCGATTAAAAAGACCGGGTAGAGGAAATTGGAGGCCTTGGAGGCGTGCTCGAGAGCAGGGTTGTCGTGGATCCTCAGGCCCTTGCGGAACCTGAGTTTGGACAAAGACAGAAACCAAGTTCTGAGAAGAGAGAGCTTGGGTGAGCTTGGGTGAGAACAGAGAGAGAGAGAGAGAGAGAGCTTGGGCGAGATAGAGCCAGAGATAGTTTGGGTTAATTAGGGCTACAGCTCGAGATGTTAGTGGGGGAATAGAAATAAGTTTTGAGACAGCAAGAGGAAAAGGCGTAGCAATTTATTACAGAGTTATTACGGCAAAGATTTCCGTCGCAAATGATGCGATGGAACATTTTCCATAGCAATAGAGTCTCAATTGCGACGGCAACTGTTGCCGAAGTAAAAAACTGAAGCGATTGCAATTTTTTTTAGTAGTGCTAAGAACCGATACCACTGTTCCCAGAGAAAGAGAGAGACGTTATTGAGAGCGTTCAAGGATTTATAGCTTAATAGAGAATAGTACGTAGCCAAAAAAGGTAAAATTGTTATAAAATGAGATAACTTGCTTGTTAGAAAGTTATCTCATTTTATAACACGTTATCAACACGATAGTCTCTTGTATAAGCTCCAGAGTTTCAAGAGTCATATGGTGCAACTTCGTTCCAGGTAATACTCTTGATCTAGAGTTTAATTTGCTTGTTCTTTGTTGATATGGTATTCTCCATTGTTTCTTATGCCAACCCACGAGGATATGCATAATTTGAATAATGCAATCTTATCTACAACATTCATTGTGCGAGTGGGCATCAATATTCAAGTTGTTCTAGGCATCTTGCTAGACACACATATCAATGAGGTAAGTACACACTCATTATCATCTTGACTTATTATCATCCTTGTATTTGTTTATACTACATTTATATACTTATTCATTTAAAGGAACCGGAAGTTCCTAATTGGTCTATCTCGAACCCGAAGATTCGAGTTCTAAGCATTTGAACCCTAAGTTTAAACCACGAAAATTTAGAACAAAATGTTCGTAATTGGTCTATCTCGAACCCGAAGATTCGAGTACCAAGCGTTTGAACCCCAAGTTCAAACCACCAAATTTAGAACACAATGTTCCTAATTGGTCTATCTTGAACCTGAAGTTTCAAGTGCTAAGCGTTTGAACCCCATGCTCAAACCCCCAAAAGTTAGAGCACGAAGTTCTTAGTTGGTTTATCTCGAATCCGAAGTTTCGAGTACTAAGTGTTTGACCCAAAGTTCAAACCACCAAAATTCAGAACTAAATCAAAGTTCTAATAATAAAGTCTCGAACCTAAAACTTCGAGTACATACATGGCTTCTTCATATTCAAACATAATATGAAAAATTGATGCTCTCAACTTAAAAAGATGGAGAAAATATATGTCTTGGAGTCTTGCTGACAGTGCGACCACCCACACGATCCTTCGAGATCGAAGATATTTCTCCAATTTAAGTTTGACAAGAGCAAAAGTGAAACTCATTTCAGGTCCTGCAGAACTAATTGAAGGCTCCGGAAGAGCCTATATTCAATTGCCAAGTGGTACTCAATTTCAATCAAAAGGCATTATACTCCTCCAGATCTAGAAGGAATCTATTGAGTTTTAAAGATATACGCTTGAATGATTACCACATGGAAACCACAAATGAGAACAATGTGGAATATCTTTAGATTACTTCCAATACTTACAGCCAAAGGCGTATATTAGAAAGATTGGTTGCCCTCTCATCTGGTTTGTATTATACAACCATTAAGTCAATTGAGGCATAGCATGTCGTGAACCAGAAGTTCACTGATCAACATACATTTATGCTTTGGCATGACCGTTTGGGTCACCCCGGATCCACCATGATGCGTAAGATCATCTTAAATTCCAACGGACACCACTTTCCCCCATATTCTTCTCTCTTCATACTCTTTACTTTCTAACAAGCAAGTTATCTCATTTTATAACAAAAACTAAATTACGTTTTATCGGATTCTGTTCTGTTTCTTACTTGTTGGCAGACTTTGGTTGATCAGCTGGGCCAAGTTTTCGTGTAGCCCAATCGAACTGTCAGCCCACTAAGCCCAATACTACTCATCACTCTGAAAGTTTACCGTCTTCTTCTACACAAGGCTTTCAGTTTCGAACTGATTCTTCTCCTTTTCCCCTTGAGCAAGTTTAGTGAAAGTCCCAAACCTTTTGCTTTTCATCAAGCTCAGGAATCGATTTACATAGCTTTCTCTCAATCTCATCAAAACCCAACCAAAATCACAGCCATCAATTCCGGCGACCATGTTGCTCAGAATTCGCAGCAGAGACGGCCTGGAACGACTCACAGTCGAAAACCCACACGCCACGGTGGCCCAACTCAAAGCTTTAATCCAAACCAACCTTCGAATTCCTCTGGAGAACCAAACCCTCTCCACCAACCAAAACCTTCTTCTGGCGAAGAGCGCCGATGACCTCACTCGCTTCACCGACATGGCCAACCCTAACACTCCTCTATCGGCGCTTAATCTCGCTCATGGTTCCATTGTTTTCTTGGCCTACGAGGGCGAGCGGACCGTCGCGGGGCCCAATTTCCACCCGGCGGGGTCGTTCGGCCGGAAGATGACCATGGACGACCTCATCGCCAAGCAGATGAAGGTGACGCGCCAGGAGACTCCGCATTGCGAGCTCGTCTCGTTCGATCGCGACTGCGCCAACGCGTTCCAGCACTACGTGAACGACACGCTCGCCTTCGCCGTGAAGCGGGGAGGGTTCATGTACGGCACGGTGTCGGAGGAGGGCAAGGTGGAGGTGGATTTCATCTACGAGCCGCCGCAGCAGGGGACGGAGGAGAATCTGACGTTTTTCCGGGACCCGGAGGAGGAGAAGGCGGTGGAGGCGATTGCGTTAGGGTTGGGGATGAGGAAGGTCGGGTTTATATTCACACAGTCGGTTGGGCAGGACACGAAGGACTATACATTGTCGAATAGGGAGGTGCTTCAGGCGGCGGAGTTTCACGCCGAGAGTGGGTTGAAGGAGTGGGTGACTGCAATGGTGAAGTTGGAGGTCAATGAGGATGGTGCTGCTGATGTGCATTTCGAAGCGTTTCAGATGAGTGATATGTGTATTAGGTTGTTTAAAGAAGGGTGGTTCGAGACTGAGATTGGGGAGGATCAGGATCCCAAGTTGTCCAAGATGAAGAAGGATGTTGTTGTTGGAGTAAAGGATGTTAGAGAAGTGGACAATGATTTCTTCTTAGTGGTGGTAAAGATCTTCGATCACCAGGTAAGGATTTTCCTCCTTGCTGATCCGTTATCTTAGCTGATAGTTGATATATGATATGGCCTCTGGTATAGTATTGTGTCTCATTGTGGCATAGGTGTTTAGTCCAAAGAACTATGTTTGCACACTGTTGCTGCTGCTGTGAACTTGTAGAGCCAATAACCCTGTAGCTTTGAGCGTGAGTGCTTTTAAGGGGCTTATAACCACGGGGAAACTTTGTTCATGGAGTTTGTAGCTGGGGGAATGACTACCCTCATCCTTAGCTAGGTATAGCTAGGTAGGAACTGCTGGAACTTGAAAGGCAATAACATTGATATGAAAAAGTAATTATGGGTTCCAAAACTATTTTCTTTATTAATCCACTGTTCAACGTGCACTGAGGAATACACTTTGTTGGGTTGTTAGTTGATACTTATAAGAAAGACAATAAAACTTGGTAAGTTAATACTTTTCTTGAGCTTATAAGATGGGATGTAGAAAATTATTGTACTTTTGCAAGTGACTGGTCTGAGTCACAGGAACCTGTGACTAAGCTTTCCCTTATTTTGTCTCATTTTTGCTATCTCGTTATGGACATTCCTTTTCTCCTAGCATCTTTCTTCTTGTTGTATATCATCATAGGTGCATCTAGGATGGTACAAATTTTATTTTGATAGCTGATGATTTAATATAGCTTTTGGTTCTGCACTTCTATGCCTTGTTCTGGTTATTTTGTTCGTTTATATTGATTTTGTCTCAGCATTTGCAATTCATCTGGTAACTTCAGTAGATCATTTTGGTTTTGTTTCAACTTAAAGGTCAAGGGGGTTTTGTGGTTTATTAGCTAGAGTTTTAAGATCTGTTGTAATGGGTGGAGATAGAAATTTTGAACATGTTGTAGTGTTGGCAGTTTAAGAGGCAAGATCTTTGCATCTCCCCCTAATTTGGCTTCTTTAAGCAGAATATTCTTTGCTTTAAAATGTATGGCTTTTGATTGCCTTCAAGGCTTCAACTGCGAACTATGTTTGCCATGTGAAGTTTCTTCAGCTTACATGTTTGGTATATTTGGAATATAGCAGATCCAAGTTTGTGCGTATGGTAGACTTAATTCTAGTTTAATCAATAGTGGAAATGTATTATGGGGGGAAGAAAAAAGATCTGATTTGTTAGGAAACAAAGAGCACTCAACACTAAAGCCTATAGCTTTGCTCTACAAAGGCTTCCTTAGTGATGGCAATATCTTTCAGAATGGTATGGACACATCAGCAAAAATTAAGGATGTGTTATGTTCTATATGGCTCAAGGATTAGATTGACTAGGTTAAAGGTATGAAATGATGAGGGTGAGAGGAATGCATGTGTAGTGTACTTGTTATCATTTACTGAATAGTGAGACGTTATGCACTTGGTAATGATTGATTTATAAACTTGATGCATTTTGGCTTCCCTATTTTTCTCTTGTATGTTGTTTCTTTTTGTGTTTATACTAAAATGAACAAGAACTCATCTGTACTTGTATTATGATGCAGGGGCCTCTTTCATCCACCTTTCCCATTGAGAATCGTATCTCCCCAGTGACATTGAGGGCTCTGAAAACCCATATGGACCGTGCTAAGAGTCTTCCATATGTGAAGCGAATTGCAGATTTTCATTTGATGCTTTTACTTGCAAGGTTTTTAGACGTAAATGCTGATGTTCCTGCTTTGGCCGAGTGTGTCCGTACACAGTCAGCCATACCAGAAGGCTACCAGTTACTAATCGAGTCGATGGCCAATTCTTCTTAATGCTGCTTTGTGTACCCCTAGGGAAATTGATACATTCTGCGATCTAAATGATTATGGCCGACCAATGATCCTTTAATGGTGGTTAACTGAGAGCAGCAATCCATTTGCTTTCTGGTGCCATGTATCACTCAAAAGGTGGCTTTACCCCTCTGTAGGCTTGAGCTATAAGCTATAACATGTCTTTGCAGATTGCACAGGAGCTTTTATAAGTTATGTACCCCTTAACATTCAAGTGTTATATTGCATCAAATGGTCTGGATATTTATGCTTGTACCCTTTATTTATAGTCAATTTGTTCTTAAATAGACCTGTAAATGGACCGGATTTTGATCCGGACTCGCTCCAGATCCGTGGCTATTGGACGGGTTTGGATCGAAAATTTTGATCTGTTGATCCGAATCCGTTAACCCGTTTATTTAACGGATCAAATACGGATTTAGGTCGATCCGATCCGTTTTTGTAATAATAAAATATTATTTTTTATTAATATATTATTATTTAAAAAAATATAAAAAATATGAAGAATTTCTAATACAATTTTTTTGCAGAAATTTAAGCAACGGGTAGCATTAAGAATTTTGATAACCTAATTCTACTTTTGGTGATAGTTTTCATGTTGTTTTAATATTTTATTAATATTTTATGAGGTATGATGATATAAATTTAATATTACTATTTAAAATTTTAAAATATTTGAAATTATAAACGGGTCGGATTAGTGGATCGGGTATCCGTTAACCCGGCGGATACGGATTTGGATCGAGCTATCAATGATCCGCTGGGTTAACGGAGCGGGTTTGGATCGAATTTTTTTTTTAAGTAAACGGTTTGGATTTAAGTCGATCCGATCCAAATCCGATCCATTTACAGGTCTATTCTTAAATAGGTGGTTCGTGTGTAATGCATTACTCAAAAGGTGGCTTTGTGCTTCCCGTAGTTACGTGAAAGGCGGTCCAAAGTCCAGAGTCTAGACAGTTTGTTGTGTCGGTCGCTTCATATGACACATTTGACTTATAAATTTAATCATATCAATCGCTTGACTGCATATCTTACAATTTTAATCGAGCACTAGTTAAAACTCAACTTCTCTTATTGAAACATACCTCCTCTTCTTTTCAATTCCTATCACATTTAAAATTCTAGGACCAACACTTTCTTTTTGTTTATTAAATATTAAGTTAGTAACACGTGAGTCTTTTATTTAGTCTTGATAATGAAAATTTTTCCAATTCATTCAATTTTTGACAATGCTTTCTCAAAAAAAAAAAAAAATTGATAATGAAAAACTTAAAAAGCTTCTTTTTTTTTTGTAGAATTTTTTTTTTAGAAGATTTATCTACGCTCGGTTCCATTATTTATATTAATAATTGGCATTAGATGAGATATAAAACCTGAACTCCTAACCACATAATACAGATGACACATATCCTCGTAAAAAACATCCTGAAGAACAGATGTCTCATCTAACTAACCATATAGATTCAATCTTACTACATTAGCAAAGGTGAGCAAAAAAAAAAAAAATTGTTTTTGAGAAAGAGAAGAAAAAAAACTTAAAAAAATGAATAATGCCACGTAAGCATGAAGATGGTCAGCGTGCGTCGCCGCTCCATGACTCCATTACATCGCAAAATTATCGTTGGCCTCAATGTAAACTCTCTAAAATTACATAAATAATAGAATTGTGATATTTAATATGGACGAGATGACGAGTAATTAACTAAAACTGTAGTAAGTTGCTAAACTATCTATAATTCTATATGTAATTATAAATGTTCTGTATATTGATAATGTGAATGTGATTTACTTTTTTTTTTTTATGACTGGAACCCAGTCGGAGGCTTGGCCATCACGCCTTTTTCACTAATAATTAGAAAAATTCAAACTTTGTTGTGAGAAACTGAACTCCAAGCCTACGAAAAAGTTAAAAGACATCATTATGGTCATGGTGGTCAAAAAGCCACGCACTAAGAAAATACTAGTAAAAACTAAAAAGAACAGTAAAGCCTTCAACATACCTTCTTAATTAATAATTATGGTGGATGATACATATGATAGAAAGAGAGTTTCTGTGTTATGAAGGAGGATTGAAAAAAAAAAAAAATCAAAATTTCATATTTTGTCAGCGAAAAGTCGAAAATTGTGAAATACGAATTTAACAGAAATTTCAGAGAAATTTCGGACAAAAATTTCGGTTTGAATATTTAATATATTTTGTGTGTGTAGATATTTCGGAAATTTAGAATTTCGCGGAAATGTACGGAAAATTTCGGTAAATTTCGGAAAACTCCTGACGGAAATGATATAGCATATGAATTTCGTTTCGGTACTTCAAATTTACGGAAATTTCGACGGAAATTTCGGCAGTTTCGGAGAAACTTAAAACCTTGGTCTCATCTAACTGACCATATAGATTCAATCTTACTACATTAGCAAAGGTGAGCAAAAAAAAAAAAAAAATTGTTTTTGAGAAAGAGAAGAAAAAAAACTTAAAAAAATGAATAATGCCACGTAAGCATGAAGATGGTCAGCGACTCAGCGTGCGTCGCCGCTCCATGACTCCATTACATCGCAAAATTATCGTTGGCCTTCAGATCTTAAACGCTCCGTTTCCCTTGGGCGGGAGATTTGCTGCTCCTTTTGCTTCTTCTTCCCTCTCTCTCTCCTCTCTGCAATTTAGGGCAAATCTAGTCACTCATAATCAGAAGGCCATGGAGGAACCAGCCACCGGCGGCCGCGTGAGCTTCATTTCTCGCTATTTTTTTTCTCTCCGTTGTCCAAATTGACTTCGTAATTTGACCTTGTTTCTTTGTGTTGTTGAGTAGCCGAAGAGGACTAGGGCTCAGGCTCGAACCACCACTGAGAACAACGCTAGCGATGCGAGTGAACACGTGGACCGCGAGAGCTCGCCGGACGATTTCGAAGCGCCTCGTCCTAAAGCTAAACGAGGTCGCCCTCCCAGTGGCTCCACCACGGCGCCGCCCAAAGCCTCCGCTCTCACTCTGATTGGTACTTCCGAAACTCTCTGCTGCTCTGTAAATAAAGGATTCACTATGAATTCCTTTGCTCTGTACTCTTTTTACTGAATTACTTTTTACTGTAATTTACTTGATTTCACCGGTTGTTTCGATTAATTGTGTACAAATTTTTAACAATTAAGGTTGATTAGGGATCTTTTAGCTCAATAATGATGAATGAAACCTTATGCTTGAACATTCTTTCCTGGTTCTTCGACCTCTAGATAGTAATTATGGTGAATAGTCATTTGGCCTGAAACACAATAATCATGTAGTGTTATCTTGTGTGGTAATATTGATGCTGGGACATGACTAGCATAGAACCTTTATACTCTTTCTTTTTAGAATTATCGTGGAGTGTTTAAATCTTTTAGCTCTGAAACATCTTTACAATTGGGCTCATGATGTTAAGCCTATGTGTGTGGAGGGTAGTATGTCCATGTAGGCTATTAACATTTTCAATCTCTGCAGAGGTCGTCAAGGGCAACGGGAAACTTATTCCTCAGGCAGTCAAGCTCTGGGTTGAGCGGTACGAAAAGGATGCTAAACCTGCTACTGTTGAGCTATTGACAATGCTGTTTGAGGTAGTTTGGAAGACATAGATTGGTTTTCAAAGTACAGACTTTACTAACAAAAGTAGCCTGCAATGACTAGACTTACTTTTCCAGGCATGTGGAGCTAAGTATCATATTAAAGAAGAGTTGCTGGATGAGACTAATGTTGACGATGTCGTGGTTGCTCTTGTCGAGCTTGCTAGAAGTGTATCCTGCTTCCTTATTATGATTATGTTTCTTCATCTTACTCTTGTATGCCATATTATACTTATTTGTGTTTCACTTTTTGGCACTATTTTTCTGTTCATACTGAAAGTAAATGATCTGAGCTATCAATTGATCATATATCAAGATTTTATCCCAAACCTTTTCCTTCATTCATCTAATCCTAGGGTAACGTGGATGATTACCAAAGTTCAAAAAAGGAGTTTAAAAACATGAAGGACAATCTCCAATCATTCTGGGATAAGTTGGTCTGCGAATGTCAACACGGTCCATTATTTGATCAGATTTTGTTCGAGAAGTGCATGGGCTATATAATTGCTTTGTCATGGTCAGTGTTTGAATATTTGAAGTTGCTCTTTTTAAAGTAAGTGCATTTATTAACTACACTGTGGCTGGGCTTTCCTGGTTATATGTCAAGCAGCACTCCTCCAAGAGTTTATCGCCAAACTGCTACGTTGATGGGTCTCCAACTTGTCACTTCATTCATAACTGTTGCTAAAACACTTGGTGTTCAGCGTGAAACTACTCGAAGACAATTAGAGGCTGAAAAAAAGAAACAATCTGAAGGACCTCGTGTGGAGTCACTGAACAAGAGGTTCTCGATGACTCATGAAAACATAACTATATTAGAGCAGATGATGCGCAATATATTTCAAGGGTAGGATTTGTTAGTAATAAGTAGAGGATACTAATCTGATTTGATGAAATTCATGTTTTATGATTAATCCTATAATTCTAATTTTACTTACTAATGTATAGGTTATTTGTGCATCGCTACCGAGACATTGAACCAAATATTCGGACGTCGTGTATAGAGGCACTTGGCGTGTGGATTTTGTCATATCCATCAATGTTCTTGCAGGATTTATACTTGAAGTATCTTGGATGGACATTGAATGACAAAGTAAGTTTGAGCTTACAGACAAATTCGTGAATTCATTTCCTTTAGATTTCTGCTAATGATCTAGACAGACCTCATTTATTTTTCTCTTTTACTGATTCTAAGAATGCTGGTGTAAGAAAAGCATCTGTGCTTGCATTACAAAATCTTTATGAGGTTGATGATAATGTGCCGACTCTGGGCCTATTCACTGAAAGATTTTCTACTCGGATGATTGAGCTTGCTGATGACATTGATATTTCTGTGGCTGTATCTGCCATTGGCCTTGTTAAACAGCTTTTAAGGTAAATGCCTGTTTTGGGAAACTTTTACTTCAATATTAAATTGGTGATTTTGTAGGTATTTTTGCAAAGGGTCCCTTTTTTTTTTGGGCTTTGTCAAAGGCTCATTGGTTTTCTTATGCTGCAGACATCAGCTTCTACCAGATGATGACTTAGGTCCTTTATATGATTTGCTTATTGATGATCCAGCAGAGATCAGGCATGCTATAGGGGCATTAGTGTATGAACACTTGATTTCTCAGAAGTTCATTAGTTCCCAGTCTGGTGCAAAAGGTTTCTCTTTTCTATAGAATCTGTTGTATGTTATGTCGTTGATGATGTTCATTGCTGGAGTTTTGAAGTACTTTTGTTCATGATAATACTCTTTCCAGGTGTTGAGAACAATTCTTCTGAGGTCCAGCTTGGCAGAATGTTGCAAATTCTAAGAGAGTTCTCTGCAGATCCAATTCTTAGCGTTTATGTAATTGATGATGTTTGGGAGTACATGAATGCCATGAAGGTTTGTTACTTTTAAAAACTATGAAAACAGTACACCCAAGTTTTATTCTTATATTTCAAGTCTATAAACGAAAGGTATTATTGCTAACCATTCTTTCATACTTAGAACTTCACTCTAAAATGTCTCCGTCCTTTCATAGGTTTTAATACTTTGAACTTTTTATGCAAATTAACCCTTTTTTTTTTCTTTTTATGTTGGAAAGTGGCTACTATCTCTAAAAAAGTCCGTTTGAATTATCTTTTGATCGACATTATGATGTATACTCTAGAAAATAAAGTGCATTTAGAGTGAGGGCCAGTAGATACTTACTTCCTGAGCCTGGTCTAGGTGGATTGCACTTAAAACTAAATCAACAAAGTCCAGGTGACCATCATGTTTTATAAATAGAACTTAGGATTGGAAGAATGAAAATGGGCTGAATATGCTTATTGTTATTTCCAGTATCTTAAGTTGTTATGGACAATATGTTAGTCTTTAAAAATTGGAAGGGTCAACTTCCAAGCTGAATTGAAAGCTCTAGCTGGCCAAATAACATTCACAAATCAATCCTAAGAATAAAATGTAAAAATGGAATTGAATGTGCATATTATCAACCCTCTTTTTATTGTTATTGTTTCTTATCTTAGGATAATTTTTCATATTTTACTTGTAGGATTGGAAGTGTATTATCTCCATGCTCTTGGATGAGAATCCACTGATTGAGCTTACTGATGAGGATGCAACAAACTTGGTACGGCTTCTTTCTGCATCTGTCAAAAAGGCTGTAGGAGAGAGGATAGTTCCGGCTACTGATAATCGAAAGCCATACTACACTAAAGCTCAAAAAGTGCGTAACTTTTCACTTTACCTTTCATTTCCTTCCTTTGTTTTCAGCACAGTTTAAATTAAAAGTGGAATCTTTGTCCTTATTGTCCACCAATGTAGTGTTTTCTGCCTGATTGAATAAGCCTAGTGTACTCTTCTATTGTTTTTCTAATGTTCTTGCCTGATTGCTTATTTTCTTCTGACTTTGCTCCTTTGTAACATTAAATTTCATAGTTTACTTTATGTGATTTTTCTAGCTTTTTCTTTGTCAAAGCTAGCTAGTGCGTCATTGGGAGAATATTTATTTCTTATATCATGTGCTTATCTTGATCTTGAACTTAACTGTGCTGTTTGTGCCCTCTTTGTCCTTATTGTGTTTGGTTTAATTGACATATACAATGACTACTGAGTTTTTAATTCTTTCCTTTAATTGTATTAGGATGTATTTGAGCATAACAAACAGGATATAACTCTTGCCATGATGAAGAACTATCCACTACTTCTCCGTAAGTTCATGGCAGACAAAGCAAAAATACCATCACTGGTTGACATTATTCTACACATGAATCTTGGGCTATATTCCAAGAGGAGGCAGGAGCAGGTGGAGTACTGATTTGCATGCTATTTAATATTGTTATACAACTTATTCTCAAAGCAAGTGCCTGTATGCTTTCAGAATTTCGAAACCGTCCTTCAACTGATCAAAGAGGCATTTTTCAAACATGGTGAGAAGGAGGCGCTGAGATCTTGCGCAAATGCTATCATGCTTTGTTCAACAGACAGTCAAGGGGAGCTAAAAGATACGGCCCGTAATTTAGTTAAGGAACTTCATGATGAGCTTATAAATAATAAGCTTAAACCTGCGATGAAAGAAGTGGTGGTATATTCTCACCCATAATCTTTTCCTTCTTAACTTTCTAAGGATAACAAATTGATGTGAACTGTAACTGCAGGATGGTGGTGATGAATATCCTCTTCTTGTAAATTTGAAGAGAATGTATGAGCTTCAATTGTCAGGAAATGTGCCTATCGAGAGTTTGTATGAAGATATGGTCTCAACTCTTCAGAGCTATACAAACAAGGATGATCAGGTGTTTTAAATGGACCTTGCAAAAGATAAGCTCTATGTTTGTGGCTTTTGAGCTTTGTTGCAGTTGCTCATTATTTTGTTGATACTCATTTCAGGTTGTCACTTTTCTGCTTCTCAACATGTATATGCATGTGCAATGGTCTCTGCATGCCATCATACATAGTCCTACTATCTCAGAGGCATCTTTATCTTCTATATTAGTGAAACGTGATTCTTTGTTAGAGCGACTAGAGTACATCCTTAACAGCTGTCTTGAAATGGAGGGTAATCGCTGCAATCAGCTAGCTCGCTGGGTACAGATTTGCATCCTTAGTTCTGTCAAAGATAGTGCAATGGTTTAGATTCAATACTTTTCGAAACTTCAGATCTCAACTAACGAATGTAATATTTTGACTAATCTTTATGTCCCAGGTTTGTGTTATACTCACTGATTTGTCTCGACTGTTCAAAAAGACAAACTTTGCTTCGTCGAAGCTGGAAAAATTAGGATATTCTCCAGATGCATCGGTTCTTCAGAAGTTTTGGAAACTTTGTGTGCAACAGCTCAGTATTTCAGGTATTCAAGTTTTATAATTTCCTCTACAGCATAGTAGTGATATTTTGAGTTCAGGCTCTCTTATTCACTTACGATTGGCCTTTTAATCTGAGTGAAATACGTTTTCAGGGTGTTAGATGACCAATTACCAACTTTCTAAGGATAAAATAGATGTTCATGTTCTTCCTTTCTAATTTTACTTTGCAATTTCTTTTTCACAGATGAGACGGAAGATGACGATGGGAACAAAGAGTATATTGAGGAGACAAATAGAGATACTGTCATGATGGCTGCTGTACGGTTAGCTGTTACTGATAAAGTTTATAAGGTGAAGATACTAGTAACTAATATATATATGAAACAGTCAATTTTGTTCTCTTAAATGGCCATCATGTGTAGTCTGGTGGCCTGTGCTTTGATGTCCTAGCATTTAGTTGCTCATGTGTGCTTGTATAAGTCCCAGAATGTATTATAATTCTGGTTAGATTTAATACATCAATTTTCTCTAGGTGCGCCTATAATAGATGCTTAATGCAGGAGTACCTGGGTCCAGAGATTATTTCTAGATTTGTGATGCATGGTACAAGTGTAGCGGAGATAGTTAAGCATCTGATAACTTTTCTGAAGAAGAATGATGATGATCTTCCGAAAACTTTCTTGGAAGCTCTGAAAATGGTATGACTCATGAATACTGGCTAAACCTACTTTAAGACTTATTCATTTTATTCGCATATATAGATAATTTATTATTTTCCTGTATTGACTAGGCCTACCATCGGTATATGGTTGAACTATCTAGAAGTGATGATGAATCTTTAGCAAGCAAGTATTTTCTAGAGTTTCAAGAACTAGCTGCTCAGCTTTCTGGGACATTTATAGGTGCTTCCAAGAACAGGCACAAATCAGACATTTTAAAAATTGTTAACGAGGGAATTGAATATGCTTTTATAGAAGCTCCAAAGCAGTTGTCCTTTCTGGAAGGTGCTGTGCTCCATTTTGTGTCCAAATTGCCTACACCTGATATTCTGGAGATGTATGACATTTTCTTTTATATACATAAGCTATCATCTTTAGAAGCATTCCAAGTAATACTTTTATTATCTCCTAGTTTAATTTTTATATTTCCTTCTGCAAGAAGTAACGTCAATATTCAAAATCGAACGGAGAATGTAAATATGGATGAAGATCCCAGTGGCTGGCGTCCTTATCACACATTCGTTCAGACTTTGCGGGAAAAATTTGCAAAGATTGAAGGTATCCAAGGTACAGCTAAAATGGAGTTGGATTTTGTATTGCAATTAGTCTTAATTGTATAATCTTTGCACGTAAAATATGCATATTAAACTCCATACAATTTTATGTTTTAAGATGAATGTTGCATAATTGCAGAAGAAAAGGACGGGACCTCTGTAAGGCGCAGGGGTCGTCCACGGAAAAGGCGTAATATACAGGGAAAGAGGCTGTTTGATGATCATGGTTCAAGTGAAGAAGAGGATTCAATTAGTGGATCTGACCATGAAAATGCTCAAGATGAAGAAGAACAACAAGATGAGGATGATGATGATGATGATGATGAAGATGTTCCTTTGATAAATCAAATTAGGTCATCATCCAAGTTGAGATCGCTGAAAGTTTCACGAGAGGGAAACAAAGGCCAGACGTAGGCGGGATACTTTTGAGAAGATCTAAGATAAATTAGCAGCTTCTAGGATGTCAGGTATGAAATACTTAATTCATTTGGGTGTAGAATTGAATTTCTTTTTACCCTTGGAATTTCTGAATAAGAAACATTTTGATTCGTTGGTACCTGTTAGAATGTGATGTGCATGTGCGTGACTTCTGAGTGAGCATTAGAATTTGCTTCCATTTGCTGGCTGATTGGATTTTTAAGAAATATAGGGTCAGTAAATCTGTCATCTAGTCTCAACGCTCAACTACTGTCACTATTTATGGACTTCTCCATCCAAGAATAATTTGAAATTTTCTTTGGTTTTCATTTTGGCATGCATATAAGGTACATTTCTTCCGTTGGTTTTCATTTTGGCTCGCATGAATTGAGCTTTTGCAATTGCTTCCGTTTGCTGGTTGATAAAAGTGGAATTTTAAGTAATATGGGGTCAACACATCTGTCATATAGGAAACTACTGTCACTATTATGGACTTCTGCATTCAAGAATAAATGGAAATATACTTTTGGTTTTTATTTTGGTGTGCATATAAGATGAATTTGGCGTATGAATTATTACAGTTCTTTGAGCAAGTTAATTTTTGATTGGAAGGTTTTGTTGTACTGGTGTTTATTGCGAGTTTGTGGCTGAACCTGGAAATATCCTGCATTCAGGATTCTCCGCACATAAAATTTATCTATTGGGGGGTCAAAGCTGATTCATACTTTTCATTACTGCAGGGTCCTGAAACTAGAATTGCTACCTGCATATTGTATATTTCAAGGTACATAGCTTCCTAGCAACATATTTTTTAGTCTACGATAGAATCATGTAATTCCGCTTGAAGTTACTATAGGGAAAAAAAAAAAACTTGTGCTTTATGAATCCAGGTTCTGGGTGAAGGATAAGGATATTGCAATTTCACTTTATGTTTATCCTTTTCATGATTTTGGCTGCGTTGTTACACTGAGACTCGATCCAATTAAAATGTGGATCTTTGTGTTACTGCATAACTGAGAATTACTTCCGACCACTTTTAACTGTAGTGTATACGTGGTAAGTTTTCATAACGAATAGAATACTAATTTAGCGAAAGACGATCATGTTTGTTTAAAACGTGGTCATATTTTGGGTATTTTTTCAAAACCTGACATTGGTTGATAAAAATTGACCACCTGTAACCTTGGTCACCAAAAGATGATCTTCCAGGATTGTCAATGGGTAAAAAGTGCAACATGTTTTGAGTGATGTTATAATGTGGTCAAGAGTGGTTCTTCCTAAAACCCGGAAAGGAGAAATGCACAGCCAGAGACCCAGTAACATAACTATGTTTTTTGAATTCTCCTCTTTAGGACAAGAGGGGCCAAATTCCTCCAAAAGATATAAAGAAGATAATTTTCAAGGAAACAACATGAATTTCTTAGAGAACCAAAATTTGAAGTCGTCTTGACAAGGTTTCTTTAGGAGTTTAGGTATACAAATAAGAAATACTGCCTCATGGTTAACTCTGAAAAAGAACATAAAAAACATCAAGTTTCATCTTCTTCCAGCAATCCTCAGCAATGGAGAAAGAACTGCCTTATCTTTTGCAATGATTGTTGTATTCGTATTCCTCCTCAACAGACCGTTTAATGTTTCCTAACATGAAACTTCAGCTCCTGAGAATCTCTAATTTCTTAAGCCTCCTCTCAACAACCATCTGTGTCAACCCCATCAACAATCTCAAGTACCTTGGCACCGTGGATTGCTTCTGCAAAAACACCAGCAACAGTCCCAGCTCCTCCAGATCCAAATTCAAAACACATTTAATCAACTTCTTTCTCGACACCAATTCCTCCATTACAGCCACAGCATTCTCCAGATTCTGACTCCCGCCCAACAAAGAGATTAGAACTTCCTTATGCCTAAACTTCTTCGACAGCTTGTCATGCTCCCCCAACTTCACTTTCTTCAGCCTCATTACCACATAATCCCTCTCATAAGGCTTCTCTGCTTGCCCTCTATGAAAATATCGAAACCCCGAAGGCTTCAAAACCCAAACCTGTGGCGCCTCCACAGGTCCCAAACCCAAGACATCCCTAGTACCCAACTTCTTCAAACTCCTCTCATACTTTGTAAGCTGCTTTTCCTCATAACCACTCTCTACATTCTCCTTGCTCTTCCTCCTCCCAGCATATTTGGGATTCGGCCATTGAAGGAGCTCGAATTTGGCGCTTAATGGCATAAAGAGTTTTAGCAAATGTTTAGATAGAGGGTTTTAGTGGGAGGTGAAACATTGGTATGTAGTTTCACTCTCTTAAAATTACTTCTGTGAGTCTCAAACAGTACCTGCATTATAAACAGAAGACAAAAACAAGCTTCATTATCAATTTTTTTTCATAATTTACATGTACATTCAGATCTGTTTTGTGTAAATCCAATCATTTGGTTCTCAAACTCATCTTCTCCTTGCAAGAGAGTTATTGTGCATGTCAAGCAATGTTGCAAGGTCTACGAGGGACCAGGCTTCCTCTCTTGGTTTCCGGGCATACACCTTTTGATTGACAGAGTCCACTATGATGTTTACATAACCAAATGCATATATCTGGTGACCGTCTTGCCTCCTCTCGGGTTTAGGCTTAAATAGCAAGCCGTGCTGCTGCGCAAAGGCTTCAATCACATCTCTCAAGCTCATCATTGTCTCATTGGAGTTTGCTTGGTTTGCTGCTTTTTTCTGTGCCTCAAAATCGGATTGTCTTTGCTCCACATGGCAAGGTTCGACTAAGTCCCTACCCTCAACGGCCCGGTTCATCATGTCAAGACCCCAATTGAGCTGAAGGCGGATGCTTTCATTTGCTTGAAGCTCCTCTGGAATGACTTCTTTCCAACCCTTGTACCAATGCAAAATCTCTTCAAAGTTGGGGTTTGATTTCAGCCAGTAAAACAAGACGGTTATCCATTTGGGGAAGAAAAACTTCACCATCAGATCGGCTATCATATGACTGGGAATAACATAAGCCCACCTCATGACCCAATTGAACTGATCAACACTCTGGTTTGCAGGGTTCACATGGAACTCTTCTAGGACAAGCTGCAACTTGGGAACTATGAACCTATGCATAAGTTGTTTCCAACTTGCAGAATCAAATACATTCTTCCACGGCGAGAGTATGGCATAAGCAGACGCGTCGCTTGGGTGCCAAGCACTGAGAACATTACCCAACTTGAAACGTATTGTCGGATACAACTCCTCCAATCTGTGACCCATTAATGGTAGCCATGGATGCACCCATACATGGATGGGAAGAGTGTCGCGGCATGGTTCCCAAACACCAACTGCATCCTTCAACTTAGGCAACACTAAATGATCCAATATGTCATTAAGGACACAAGGGGGCAGCAGCTTCTCCCAAGCCTCTAAAAACCGAAGCATGGGTTCAGGATCCTTGGCCTGCCAATTATCTGCACCAGAAATCCTCACAATCTCAAAAACCAACTGCGCATGAGGCGATGATGTTGAACACTTATTTCCCTCTCCATGAAGCAAAGCCTTCCAGGAGGACACGACATCCAAGCCATACAAAGGATACCGCAGTGCATCCCAACCTTGAATAGTACTCATAAACAAAGGCAGAGCAAAGGAACAAGCAATGCATGACAACTTACACAACTTATGCTCATCTGCAAACCGTCTCTTGAGATCACCAAAGCTATTTGCAAGCGAGTCCAGCATCAATGTTCCCATGGATTTCTCTTCCTCCAGTTGGTCCAACACAGTCTGAATACTCTCCATACTATCCAAATGTTGCTTCTGCCTCGCCTCCTCAAGCTCCAACCTCTCTTTCTCATTCTTCAATCTAATTACTGCCTCCCTCTCATACCTTAAATCCCTATCAAGTTTCATGATATCGAGCTCAGCCAAGTCCACAACCAACTTCAAATTGTGCTGTAGCTCCGGCATGAAAACACCTTCATCTTCTCTATCTTCCTCTCGCTCATTCAAATCGTCCAAATTGCTCAACACTTGAACTTGAGGTCCGCGCATATCAATGACATTGTGAACAAAAAGATTGGAATCACTCTCTTCCTGCTTCTTGGCTATAAACTCCTCGGCAGAGAGATAATGCTCCTTGCTAGTCCTCTTCTTCTTCCAAGAAGGCTTCTGTTTTAAGGTTGTAGGCTTGTTAGGTTTGTCTTCTTGCAAATTCTGGAGCTTGGTTTCTGTTTCCTTGTAGTCATTGAAACCCATGCCCATATTTTTCGGCCTCAACTTTACCTCAATAGGACTCACAATGCCTTGCTGATTCTTCCCGAGTCCACCTCCTGTGTACCCCATCTTCTCAAACATCTTCCTTCCTATGCCCTTGGTGTGTTTCTCGAAATCCCCAATGCCTCCTTCATCTCCATCACATTTTCGAATCTCATTCTTGAATTTCAGCTTTTCCTTCTTCTTACGTCTCCTCTCAGCTCCGTCCTTTATCTTCCTCCCAAACTCTGTCGCCAGAAAACCATCACCATCATCATCTTCAGCTTCATCGCGCATGCCAGTCGAGTTAAAGCCAATGACAGGAGTGCCATGATCAGTTTTCTTCTGATCGGAATTGTTGTCCAGCTTTTCAGTGGAGACAAATTTAATGGGCTTGGTGTAGTCGACGTAGCGATCTTTCTTCCTGCGTTTTCTGGATCCGTCTGAATATTCTTCATCTTCTTCATCGGAGTAGCCGTACAGGGCATCGTCTTTGGACTGTACGCGTCTCTCCTTGCGCTTACGGTAGAAGAACTCGCCGTCGATCCATTGGCCGTCCTCGTAATCGTTCTCCATTCCAAACCTCTCCATATGTCACTCTAAGTAGAGAGAGATTAGCCTAAAAGAGTACGTTTATATTTTCAAAGCCCTCATCTATTTTACACTTGGATTCCGTTGAGTAATTTGAGGACATGAAAAGACGGATTTCTCAAAAAGGGATAATCCTAGTCCAGAAAGGAAAGGGAAACTGGGTTTCCTATTTCTCTAAGGATTGTACGGCAAATATGTGTGAAATTAGTATAGGAAACAGACCCTATATATATATATGTAGCCTTTAACTATATGAACTCACAGACTCTCTTTCTCTGTTTGACTAACTTTAAGCTTTTGGCTTCTCCACCTTTGGTTAATTTGTTTTGTTGAACTTCTAGCAAAAGTGATCACTGAAGAACAGAATGTTTTTCCATATAGTATTGGAGAGGAACATGCAGCTTGATCCTCGCTACTTTGGTAACAATCTCCGTGAAAATCTAGTAACGCAGCTCATGGAAGATGTTAATAAAGGAATTTGCAGCAGTCAACATGGGGTTGTGGTTGCAATAACGGGAATAGAGAACATTGGGAACGGGCTGATTGTTAATGGGACGGGGTTTGCCTCATTTCCAGTGAGATACCAGTGTGTTGTTTGCAGACCATTTAAAGGAGAGATCTTAGAAGCTGTGGTTACAATGGTGAACAAGATGGGATTTTTTGCTGAGGCCGGTCCAGTTCAAATCTTCGTTTCCAACCATTTGATACCGGATGATATGGAGTTCCAGTGTGGAGATATGCCAATCTATACCACATCTGACGGATTGATTAAGATTCAGATAGATAGCGAAGTACGGTTGAAGATAATTGGAACTCAAGTAGACCGCACACAAATTTTCTGCGTTGGTACCATCAAAGATGATTTCCTGGGTGTCATAAACCATCCTGCAAGTGTTTAGCGGTCATAAACTACCGAAAGAAAATCTTATGTGATCTAGAACAGATAGACCATCTAATGTATTCACTTTTGAGTTGGGATGTATTATAACAAAATGTCACAAACTCGCAATTTCTTCTCTTTGCGCTCTTCTATCTCATATTAGTGAAATTTTTATATCATGCATGAAAGTTCATCAAATTGTTTTTGCAGATATAACTCCGATTTGGAGAACATATACATATCATTTAAAACTCTATAAACCTCTTCTGATTGAGGGTGTGACTTATCAGCAGCAAAGAATTCATGAAACTGACCCTGAACCTCTATCAAGCTATGCCCAGGATTCTTCTGCACTCCCCTCTCTTTCATCAGGCTTCTGACATTTCTTACATCCACCCATCTTTGCTTGATAGCGCATAAGTTTGCCAGCGACACATAAATTCCGCTATCTTCTGGGTCCAAGTCTAATAGTTTCTCAGCAGAAAGCTTAGCTAGCTCAACATTCCCATGAATTTTACATGAATTTAGAAGGGCGCCCCATGCAGACGCACTCGGTTCCATTGGCATTTTGTTTATCAACTCATATGCTTCTTCCAGCAATCCAATTCTTCCAAGTAGATCTATCATGCAAGCATAATTTTCCTCTTTGGGCTCTATTCCGTAATCCCTAATCATGCTTTTGAAATGCTCTCTGCCTTCAGAAACTAATCCGCCATGGCTGCAAGCAGACAAGACTGCCACAAATGTGATATGGTCAGGCTTCGTATCCGTACTTTTCATTTGGTTGAATAGAGTAAGAGCTTGCTTAGCATGGCCATGAGCAGCGTATCCAGCAATCATCGTATTCCAAGAAACCAAATTTTTCTCTGGCATTTCATTGAAAAGTTCTGTAGCAGAAGTTAAACTCCCACACTTGGCATACATGTCTATCAACGCATTCCCCAAAATCACACCAAGTTGAATATGATTTCCATGGACATAATACTGGTGAATCCACCGACCCAAATCCAGGCAACTTAACTGACCACAAGCAGAGAGCACACATACTAAACTGTTCTCTATCGGAGCAAAACCCGACTCCACCATGTCATGAAACAACTTCACCGCTTCAGTAGGTTGATTGTTCTGAGCATAACCAGCAATCATTGCATTCCAAGATACTACATTTCTATCAGGCATGTCATTAAAAAACTGTCTTGCAGCGTCTAACTCGCCGCATTTAGCATATCCATTAACCATGCTAGTCCATGTAAACACATCCCTCACTTTCATGTCATCAAAAACCTCTTTCGCCGCAGTCAAACAACCACATTTCACATACATATCCAACAAAGCATTAAGCAAATTCAAGCTACAGTTCACATTCTTCTTTCGCACATACTCGTGAATACTCTTCCCCATACCAATATCCCCCTTATTCGAGCACGCCGAAAGCACTGCAATCATAGTAACCTCATTTGGCTCAGCATCACTCAACAACATCTCATCAAACAACTCCACAGCCTCATTCGAATAACCACACCCCGCATACCCATCAATCATGGTGGTCCAAGTTACAACATCCCTCACAGGACTTTCATCGAACACCTTCCGTGCATGACTCACGGACCCGCCTTCAGCATAATAATGCACCAACCCATTTCGCACCAGCGAGTCAGAACCAAAACCCATCTTCCAAATCACGCAATGTACCGAATCTCCCAGCAACCCACATGCCTTGAGCGCAAAGACAAAACTCCGGCAGTCCATTTCGACGCGTTCACGGACCATTCGGCCGAAAAATGAGAATCCAGTTGTGTTAACTTGAGCTTTGGAGTAGCCTCTGATCATTGTGTTCCACATATAAGTATTGGGTTTTGCAAAGCGCGTGAAAATAAGATTAGCGTAGTGAATGTCGCCGCCGTCGGCGATAGCACAGAAGGCTAGGACTCTGCTGACGGGAAAGGTGTGGTGAATGAGGCCAGTGCAGGTCATTTGGGCTTGAATTTGCTTCAACTGGAGCATGGTGGTGCAAGACTCCATGATGAGCAGAGTTGGGTTGGTGATTATGACGTTGGTCTTGGAGTTCCATTTGGGTTTATTGGCTGAGGGTGATGAGATTGGTCGCTGATGAAGTGAGTGGAGGACTTGGGGTCTGTGAGTCTGCGCAGAGAACAGAGAGTGGAAGCGGAACTTCATTGTGCTTCATTCTTGAAAAGGGGAATTGTAATATTTTTGGCCTTTTGGGTTTATAAAGTAAAAACCCATTACTATTTGGTCTTGTGGTATAAGTCTTTTATTTGTAAGTGAGAGACTGTGAGTTCGTATAAACTAGTTGTTGATATAATAAAAAGAAGAAAAAGAAATTGATCGATATTTTTGGGCTATGTTAATTTGAATATAATTTAGAAAATTACATTTTACCTCAGTGAACTCATAATACCAGGTCGCTGGTGGAAGGGATTGTGAATTTCAAACGCCTTGACATCGTCAGTGATTTAATAGTTTTGTTCTCAATCTCAAAAGTAGACAAAATGTTACAACTTGAATTCTTCATTTGGAATACCGGTGTTATTAGAAATTTGAATAGCTTTCTTACCCAAAATGATAAAAAAGAATTTAATGGTCATTGCAATGACTAGATACTTTAACATGAGAGATAAGATTGTTCCTTAAATCGAAACAAGTCTCTTGGAATAAAATATCGTATTTGTTATCTCAAAGTTGTTCTCACGTGTCATTTAGAGAGGTCTTGAAGTATTTTGGCAAAAGCATTAGACTTGAATGGCTCTTCTTACCCAAAAAGAAAAGAAAAAATGAAACTGAATTAATAGCCTCTGTAATGATCAGATACTTTGACACTATGATAAGACTACATTCCTCAAATTGAAGCAAAGCCTATTTAGGATAAAATTTCACACTGGTGATCGCAAAGTAGTTACGTGAGAACAATATCGGTGTTATTAATAGAGGTCTCAGAGCATTTTAGACAAAAGAACATCATTTAGAGCTTTAATTCATTGATAGAGATAAGACGAGAAAAAACCAAATAGAAACACCAAATCCAAACATCTCGAAACTTTCTATCCTTCCGGTAAGCTCCATTATTAATTCAAACCGATGACGAAATGACTGGGTGACATGTTAGATCTCATTGTCTTATCATTGTATCTAGCAAGTGATCCTAAAATATTGGTTTGAAAAGGTGAACTATATTCTTTGTACCTGTGCAAATTTTCTCTGCACATTTTTGTTTTTCCATCTATGCCATGTTTTACTTATTTATTTTATCCAATTTTAGAGTCGCACTAACTTCCTAAAATAGAGGTACAGAGGGTATTTATACACATCCAAAGCAATTAGAAAACACCTTGTACACCAACAAGCAAAACCAGCCTTCAGTACTAGTATCAATTTCTACTCTCTCACTCTCATTCCTTTCTCAATCATCTTTCGATTCTCAAATCCTTGGCTCCCACCCAAAACAAACACCCGCAAATTTTCCCTCTTCTTCCTATTATCTCTTCGTATTGCTTTAATCTCGTCGCCGGTGCAGTTCTCCGGCGAGTTCTCTGCTCAAGCTCAGGTCTGGTTAGTCGTATTCAAGCTCAGGAAGATTTCGTTTTTATGCTCTGTTTGTTTTTGTTTCGCTGAAACTGTAACCGTTTGTGGTGCTTTTAACTTCCAATTCAGTTTGATTGCCGTAAACTTTGGGTTTTCTGATGTGGGTTGTTGAAAAAGAGTTGATTTTTATGCTTATTGGAGTTGTCGTCAGAGTATTTCCGGATCATTTTTGCTGTGATAATTGAAAACTCGAATTCCATGATTTTTACTGTTATAATATTCCTGGTCCTTTTTTGAAGTTTCGATTTTCAAAGTAAAAGATGTAAGCTTTACTGTTTACCCGATAGTTTTCCTTATAAGCAAGTGCAATGTTGCTGTTGTTGTTATTAACTGTTACTTTATTTTGCCTTAGACCCTTAATACACATATAGACAGAATGCTTCTAACAATCTGACGGCTTGCATTCTGAATAAAATTTACATCAATGTTCTTATCCTCATTATCATGTCAGTGTATGTTGGCGGCGTATGTTTGGTAGAATGAAACCGGTTAAAGAAGAGCCGTCGTCATGCAATGCTTCACAAGTAAGAATCTCAACAACTAAAAGCTACCTGTATGAATAATGTCGTTTTTTTTTTGTTTCCCATGTTTTGGTCATTTGTTCATTAGATGGCCAGTTAGACTCTTCTTTCGACTTGAGTTTGTTTGCATGAATTACTTCAAGTTTGTTTGTACAAAACAGGCCATTGACTTAGTTTCAGCGGTGAAGGAGTTACATGGGCTTAATTCTCAGGAACTGGGTAAATTATTGAGGGACTCTGAAAATTTTACCATAAACTATGGTACTGAAAAGGAATCAAGTCTAAAGGTCAGTCATTACCGTATTGCTATTGCTGTCGTGTTCTGCCTTTGTATCTCTCCCTTTTGTGGACGTGACATTTCTTAAGTTATCTTGTCTTTCAGATTGACGTTGAAAAGCTTGCCAGTTCTCTCCCTCTGCACCTTATTGCAGTGCTTATATCATCTGACAAAGATGAAGCCCTATTCAGATACTTAACATGTGGCATCAGGCTCTTGCACTCCTTGTGTGATTTAGCACCTCGAAATGCCAAACTTGAACAGGTTTATTGCAGTACATTCTGTCTATATTTTAATTTTTCTGCGCTGTTTTCTGTTTAGTGCTTTGCATTCCTTTTCTTGATCTGTACATGTTTAAATAAATAGTCAATTTTGATTCAATGAAAAAATCAAACAGCTGAACTGCATGTAAAAGTAAATAGATAAGTATAAACTAAAAGGATAAATCATCAAATGGCTAGGAATTAGTACTCAAACTAATTCTGAGCTTCAATATCTTCTGAGGGGTTTTTGTGCGAGTCTTGGTTGCATCCATATCCCTTTGAAATGGCGTTCATTGGATTCATCAAAATCATCCCTTCGAAGATTTTGAGATTTAAATTTAAGGAGTCAAGAGTATTGCAGTTAATAAATATGTGCTCCACTGCCATTTGTGAACAACTACTGTTTAGTGAAACAAGCAGTTACAACCATGTTAATTGCAATGTGCTTAAATACCAAATAGTCATGTCATGCCTCAGTATTTTGCACGTGTGTGTGAAGTTCATCTGATCACCAGTATTTGCTTACAAGGTTTTTTTTTTCCAAGTTCTCATATCATGGTGAAAAAAAATAATAATAAATGTTCATGAGTGCTAAAACAACTCTGAATATGGTTGAAACTTGAAAGCACTCAAATTAAGTTATTGTGAAGATTTCAGCATACTGCATGCAACAATAAAAGTAATCCTAAAAACATAAAGGAAGCCTGAAAGTAAATCAGGTTGCTACAATAGGAAGAAATGATCAAAGAACTCAAATAAGTTACCAACTCTGCTCTTTTGGAGAGATTTGATAAAATCTGGGGTAGATCCATACCCATTTGAATTTTCGGTGGCTCTTGGATTCGTCAACATGACCACTAAGTATGTTCATAGCTAGTGTGGCTAGTTGCCTAATTTTTATTCTTAATGAAGTCCATTATGCCATTAATTTTATCAGTTCATAATTATTCTGTCAATATTAGAACATGACAATGAGACATTGTTCTCTCCTGATTTTATTTTTGTTTATATTGTATCATTTATGGTTACAGATTTTGCTCGATGATGTAAAAGTGTCAGAACAGCTGCTTGATCTGGTGTTCTATATCCTCATTGTTTTGGGTGGTTATGAACAGGTTTGTGTTAATCCTGTTCTTTTAATTATGCTCCTTTCTCGTTCCCTTCACTGAGACTTGTTTTTGTAATGCAGAAAAATAACAATTTCAGTATGGCACCGCTGATGCATTCTGCACTAGTGGCCTGCAGTTTACATCTACTTACTGGATGTATATCTTCACAGTGGCAAGATCTGGTTCAAGTATTGCTTGCACATCCTAAGGTGCTGTTCAGAAGAAAATGATCATTCTAACCTGCTATACATAGGGTTTAATTGGAATTTTGGCTAGTTATAGTTTTTCTGTTTTCACTTTCATGGGATTGTTCTGACATTTTCCAGTTATTTTCTTGCTGACACGTCAATGGACATGCTGACTGTAAAACTTTTCCATGACAGGTTGACATATTTATGGAGGCAGCTTTTGGAGCAGTTAATGTTTCCATCATGTTTCTCAACCTCAAGCTTTCATCTCAACATACCGATTTCTATACGAAATCAAATTTGACTAGTGAACAAATAGTTCATTCTCTCTGCCAGCAATGTGAGGCCTCTTTACAGTTTCTCCAATTGCTGTGCCAGCAAAAATTGTTTCGGGAACGACTACTCAGGAATAAGGTTTCTGAATAGGATCTCTCTTTTTAACTTTTGAGCAAAGTCTTATTTCAGAGCTGTCTTGTTCTTGTTTGCTGTCAGTTTGTAGTTTGAGGTGAAAGGACAAATGAAGAAAGATATGAGAGTAGTCAAACTGAAAGCTGAAATCTTTAGTTGCATTCATATGTAGGCACTAGTTAGGGATGTGCATACAGTTAGAAATGTAAGAGAAAATATCTTGATCTGGGTCAGTGCAATTGTGAGACAATTTTCAGATCATTGAAATATCTCAGGGATTTCATGAATAAGTTGTAGTAGAGAGTAGGGCTATGGCTAGGGCTTGGGCATTATGTTAATTTTTAATTTAATTAATTTATTTTTTTAAATACCTGTTCACGATATCAAAATTGTGTCATTTGTGTTATCTTCTTGTTTTGGTCCTGTACAGGAACTATGTGGAAAAGGTGGTGTTCTCTTTCTGGCTCAAGCCATCTTGAAGCTAAACATTGGGCCTCATTTTGTAGCATCTGCTAGAATTGTGGCTGCTGTATCTAGGCTGAAAGCAAAAATACTCTCAATTGTGAGTCCTACAGATGAATGTATAGTTGTATACTTTCTAAAAGTTAAGAATTTACTTGGGGTTTAAGCTGCTCAGAAGTTAGTACTGCTCATAGCTTTATGTATACTGCTGTGCGAAAACTCACTGCTCTGCTTGTTGCAGCTGTTGAATCTTTGTGAAGCAGAAAGCATATCTTACCTGGATGAAGTTGCCAGCTCCCCAGGCAGCCTGGATTTGGCAAAGTCTGTTGCATTGGAGGTTAGCTTTCTTCCCATATGTCAGGAATGCTGGCAATGATAGGCTCCATATTCTTTTTTGGCTTTCCCTTCTTTTTACAAAGTCTGCTCCAACTGTCAAGCTGCTTGCTGTTAATTTACTTTTGATTATGCAGATTATTGAGTTATTGAAGTGTGCTCTGGGTAAAGAACCCAGATGTTTTGCTGCTTGTTCTGATGGAAGTTATCCGATGGGGCTTGCCCAACTCAATGCCATGCGCCTAGCTGATATCTTATCTGATGATTCAAACTTTCGATCTTACATTACAATACATTTTGTAAGCTATAATCCTTACTCAGTCCGGATTTTATTTTGTTATCCTCATTTAACATTATCTTACAATTTTTTCTTTTTCTTTGTTCTTTCGTTGCCCTCATTTTTCTTTGGTATTCTGAAGCGATTGCATTATCTACATGTCATATTGGTGCATTTACACAAGCATCGTGCATTACTTAAATATGTGAAAAAATCTGTGACCATGTCTTTTCTATGTTCCTCCAGACTAAAGTGCTGACTGCAATATTTTCGCTCCCTCATGGAGAATTTTTATCCAGTTGGTGTTCATCTGTACTCCCTGTAGAGGAAGAAGATGGCACTATTGAGTATGATTCCTTTGCAACAGCTGGATGGGTTTTGGATGTAGTTTCATCTATTGAACTGCATAATGCACGAAGTTTAGAATTTTCTGTACCTCGCAACAGTATGACCCAGGCTTCTTATGCACATCAGAGAACATCATTATTTGTGAAAATAATTGCAAACCTCCATTGTTTCATTCCCACTATCTGTGAAGGTTTGTTCTTGATTTTGTCATTCTATGACTACTTCCTTTGGTACCTGTCATTGTTGTCATATGAATAAAAATTCCATGTTCTAATTCACAGAACAGGAGAGGAACCTTTTTGCTAACAAGTTTATGGAGTGCTTGCAAATGGATCCATCTAACTCATTGCCTGGAATTTCCTTTGCTTCTGATACTCTGAAAGCGGCAACTATCAGCAGAAATCTTTGTAATTATAACTCTCCAATGAAGTTTAGTAAAGTGATTGCAGAAGTTATTCCCTTCCTTACATATGAATGTCTTTGCAGGTTCATTGCTAAGTCATGCCGAATCTCTAATTCCAAACTTTTTGAATGAGGAGGATGTACAGCTCCTGAGGTGATATACCTTCATCCATGTTTCTTCCTTCTTGCATTTTATGTAGAATCTACGCTTCATGATACTTCAAAGATGACAAGAGTAACTAGTAACTTTGAAATGATGCTCGTTCATAACTTCGATGCAAAATAACTTTTTCACTAATATTTGTTGTGTCCATATGGGTGGACATTGGTTTATGATTTATTTGTTTTTTACATAATTAACTACACCAGCCATATAGTATTGCTTATTGTTCTAATAATGTTTTACATTACAGGGTTTTCTCTAAGCAATTTGAATCACTACTCACTCCAATGGAGGTAAAAGTTTAATTATCTAGAAATATAATATTGTCTGTTTGAAAAAAAAAAAGAATCTCCTTTCTACCCTACCCATTACATATGTTTGAATGTTTTCTGGCAGGAGAAGAAATGCGAGGAGTTAAAATATTGGGATAAATTTGCTAAACTCAACATCAGCGAACATCATCAGGTAACTTACAGTAGTTTTACCCATCTTCATGGTGGCCTGAAATGCTGATCGTTGGTGATTTTATTTATTTATCATATTACACTATTTAAACACGCTATTAGGGTGATGTGCTTTAAATGGTATTATATCATGCAAGTTCCACATATTCCACATACAAGTAATATGAATAATTATGAAAAGCACCATCCAACTTTAAGAAATTCATTATAATGAATTAAGTCATTGTTACATGCTGTCTTCAATCATTATAAGTAAAATAGATTAGTCGATTCTCATAGTTGTTTAATAGTGATGTAGGTAATTGAGTTTTTTAATAGTAAACTAAGACCAAGTTCCTTGTAGGAGGTTACTGGAGGATGCTCACCACTACCTTCAATAAGACAACTACCTCTTAGTTTTAGTAGAAGAAGTGGTAACCTGGAGGAAATAAAGTCCGAGAATTCTGCTTTTCAAGATGTGGACCAAGTTGATGTGAACAGTGAGCATGTGGATCAGAAGGATGATGCAATGACGGAAGACAAAGGTACATCTGCTAGAAGTGCTTCTGGACGATTTACAGCAATCGACAGAGATATTCATAATGTTGAAACAAGTGGTTCAGACACAAGTGAAACAAGAGGTAAAAATGCTGTTGATCCAATGGGAAACAGTGAATTTCCAAAGTCAAGTGAACCCATAGAAGAAAGTGGATATGGAGGAACTCGAGAGGATGAAAAGAGTGAACCTCTTCAGTATGAAGAAACGCAGAGAAGAAAACGGAAACGAACAATAATGAATGATGAACAGGTGGCGCTTGTGGAGAAAGCCCTAATAGATGAACCTGATATGCAGCGCAATGCAGCATCACTACAATCATGGGCTGATAAATTAAGTTCTTATGTATGTTGAATACCTCAACCTTTCTGTTCTCTATATGTTAAAAAGTTACAAATTTTTCCCCTGAGAAGTCTTCTGTTGTGTTTTCCAGGGTTCCGATGTGACATCTTCACAGCTAAAAAATTGGTCAGAATCCTTATATTTTCCTGCACTCTTCATTTTCTTTTGCCGTTGTAAATTCAAGATGAGTGAACATGTGTTCTTGGGAACTTAATCACTGCTTAGTGAACATGTGTTCTTATGAACTAAATCATTGTTTGAATGATGCTTGCACAGTCACCACAGTTTTTTTTCTCAAGTTGCATGTAAAATTTCTTCTTAGTGCACAAATAAAAAAAATGTCTTTTTATATTTTGGGGTGTTTGTTCTCAAAACTAATATGTTTTTGTGTGTCAACAGGCTGAACAATCGAAAAGCCAGGCTGGCCCGTACAAAGGATGTTCGTGCAGCACCAGAGTTCAATGCACTACCAGATAAGCAAGGTGTGCAAGGACTGAGGTCCAACAACTCGGCCGAGAGTCCTATTGGAAATGCTTCTGCACAACTAAATGTGAGGAGTGATCCTCAAATGAAGCTGAATAGTAGTGTAGTCCAGATCTCTGGGACAAAAGCAGCAGAAGCTATTGCCCGTGGTGCTTCAGAATTTGTTCCATGCAAGCAAGGTGACTGTGTTTTGCTTAAATATAATAACGGAGAGGAGGTTGGCATGGGAAAGGTGTTTCAGGCAAGTGGCCAATGGTTTGGGAGGAACTTGGAGGAGTTGAGGGCATATGTTGTGGATATCAAAGAGCTTAAAGTTAGAAGAGCAATGAAGCTTCCATACCCATCTATGGCCACAGGTGGTTCATTTGAGGAGGCTGAAACAAAGATTGGCTTAATGAGAGTGTTATGGGATTCAAGCAAGACTTTCAAATTGCCTCCTCTAAGGTTAAGTTAAATGCCCTCGTAGAAGTCGTTTTGTCCCTTTTAGAAATGGAACCACATTAATGATGCTCCAGATAATCAAAATGTGTAGATGATCTTTTAGGATGCAGAGTTCATTCACTTCATTTGTACCTTAAACTTTTATTGAATCATTATGCATGGCCTTTCTTAGCATTCCCAATTATAAGGTAGTATCTGAAATTTCTGCTTTGTGAAGTCGTCTCTTGATCATTTAGAGAAGAAAAAGTACAGAAAGAAAGGAGATTCTCAGCATTGCTGGTTTGACGGTTAAAGCTGAGTTTGTTTCCTGAACAAGTTTAAGTTTTACTTAATTTTAATATTTTCTATATTTCCAGTGCTCAAAAAATTGTCGGAGTGGCTTTCATGAGTTTGCAAGGTTGAAGTTCCAATCCACGAGGGAAACCAAGATGTTTGGATGCTCAAACCTTACTTTCTTTTGATCACATTCTAACATGAGTAATTCTGTGTGTGTGTGTGTTTTTTTTTTTTTTTTGGAATAAAGAGCTGGTGCGGCTATCCTAAGCCTTGATTAATAAAATTGTCAAATACAAGGGGAACATTGAGCCTAAACTCCTGAAATAATATCAAGAGTCTCTACCAAATAAATGTATTCAACTAAGCACCACTCAGAAATGACTTTACAACCACTCAGAAATGACATTGATTATTGCTTATGTATGTGCATCTATTGTGTTGGTGAGGGTGTAGTGAGACAAGAAGTGAGGACCTTTTTTCGCTTCTTCTTTACAGTTATATGTACATATTAACCCCTAGGAAGTGTATTTAGGCAGCGCATATTTAGTTGGGATCGCGCTTTTGTTTCTTGCTTTCCAATTTTTGGGCAGAGGATCTGATGTACTTATATCTGTTCTAAATTGCTTATAAATGCAATTCCTTCATTCTTCTCAAAAAAAAAAAAAACAAAAAAAAAATAGACACCAACTAGCAAAGAATGCACTATTGGATCCTCTATTTGCTTTGACATAGCGGTGACATAACGGAAAGATAACTAGATATGTAACTTGATTACGTACAACGTAACATAATTACCAATAACACAGCTTTTCTACTATGTTGCCGCTGGAGGATAAATCTGACGACAGTTAGCTTCACCTTACCACTAGGCGGTAGCGACCATTTGACAAAGTAAGGAACTCAACGCCTACCTAGAGCAGATAAGGAACTTTGAGTGCACACACAGGCACATAGCCCGACTAGCCCTACATAACAAGTATAGGGACTTATTACTCGCAAAACGCACAACCAAACTAATCAACATAAATAAATAACAGCATTAAAGAAAAAACTAGCAAGAGGAGGGCCCAAGAGATGAGCCCAACCCCAAATTCCATCCACGATCGGGCCCACAAGCACTATCCAGGCCTAGAAACCTAAACCAACGGCTATGTTTGTTTCACAAGACTATTATCCCCCACCTTAATTTCTATAACAGTCTAGGACTTCACTAGCATGGCTTATGTTATACTAATACCTTACCCATATTTGGTAGGCATAGGACTAAAGAGCAGAATAATCACAATAGTGATATCCCATGTTTCATGGCATATTGGACTAAATTAATTTTGGATACCACAATATTTTTTGCCAGTACCATTTGGTCTAGTGGCATAGTCTTCCTTTTGAAAGTGGGAGGTTGTGAGTTCGACTCATGAAAGACTTGTTGTATCATTTGAGTTGTTTATCTGATAAAAAAAAAAAGTTATCTATTAATAAAAGATAATATTTCCAATGTAGTTTTGCACATTTTTTTTTTCCCTTATCAATAGGAAATAAGTTCATTAATAAACTGTGGACATACAAGGCATCCTAAAGGGTCAAAATGGCCTCTGCAAAGTAGATAGCTACCCTTATTCATCAACCAGACAAATCAGCCAATACATACTTGTTGAACAAAGGTGGTCCAAATTCCTTCCAAAACTTTATGCTATCTACTTTTACAGCTTCGTTGCAGCTTCTAAATATATTTAAAAGTAGATAACATGATATTTTATGAAGGAATTTGGAATTTGGCATATCTGCAACGAAGTATGTAGAAGAATTCATCATGATATTTTATGAAGGAATTTGGAATATGCTATCTACTTTTAAATATCATGTTGAATTCTTCTAAATATATTTAAAATTAAGGATTTTCAATTAAGTTTAGAACGCATGTGTAGTGAATGGTAGACTAAATTTGACAAACACAACAAAATAAACAAGCCAATAAACTAAAATTGACAGAACACCAATAGTAATCTTATTTGTTCTTGTTAGCCAAGCCTTCCAGAAAGTCCTGCTTCTAAGTGTAGGAACTTTACTTTTAGCAGAACAAGGCAATTTGTTATATGGCTAATTCCTGTACCAACAAAATGACCCAATACAATGTGAAACGTAGAGAAGACAAACTGCCTATGAGAAGATTGAACTGTCCCAATTTGTAAGGAATAAGGAATTGAAAATGTATAGCAATTCTAACTCAACAACGTACAGCGATTCCAACATAAAAACTAAAAACCCAATTGTACATACTAGTTGGTATTTCACTAGGTTTTGGCACTATCAGCTGGGGCCCGTAGGAGTGCCCAAGTACCAGGCCACGGGCCGGGTTTGACAGGACCAGCCCCTGATTTCACCTTGAAATCCTAAGTGGCCCTGCCGGGCCCACCTTATAAGAAATTCTACCAAAAATTTGGCGGAACTTCCCCTAAAAATGGACTACCCAAAACCTGTAGAAAAACATTTACACTTCTAAGTAGGGCTGGGCTCGGGTCGGGCCGGGCCTGAAAATTAGTGAGACCGAGACCGAACCCGAAACTTTCGGTTCGGGCCGGTTCGGGCTTTTTGTAAATTGAAAACCGACAGAAACCGAACCCATTCGGGCCGGTTCGGTTTTCGGGCTTTTCGGGCCCAAAATGCCAATTTTGCCAGTTTTGCCAGTTTTGGTATCTGGAAGACTGGAATGCATATCAAACTCATTAACATAACTGTAATCAATTTGCAATATTGTTTAGCCATAGTTTACAGTTCACAACACAAACTCAAGAGTCTAGAAAACAATCCAAATTGTCCAACAGAAACATAAACACAATTTGCAGTTTTGCACAAATAGTCAAACTGTCCAACTAAGAAATAACTAAAGCTGCACTGCTCTAGGCCTTTAGGCTCTAGTTGCTCGGCCTGCTGACAACTTTAAATTCAATTGAGAATGGCCTGCACAAATAGTAAACAATTAGGATTGATAAGCTCAGGTTTAGCCTCTGCATAAAAATGGAGATGCTTCTTTGATAGAAATTCAACAATTTTGGACTAAACACAAATTATAGGACTAATGCACTACTTCTGCTTAATTACATTTTAGATTTGAGAGTATTGAGTGTTAATTAGTTGACTAACAAAGCAGAGCCCAGTTAAGAGTTACGATGCAACTGAGCTTGAATCCCTTATGAGTTTCACAAAGGCTTGCTCACAAAGTTGAGTGCCCATTACAACAATAATGTCTTCACTTGTTTAAGTGAAAAGCTATTGCTAAATCTATTTCTCATTCCTCAACAGAAAATCTCACTTATTACAAACAAAGCTTTCTATATATATATATATATATATATATATATAAACAGTTGCATTTTGCTTACAGCACACCTAGAAAGATTCGAGCTTTTCTAACCAAGATTGATTCTTTCAAGTCCATGCAAACAAAATTCTAGATTAACCTAAAGGCTAAAACTAGTAACCTGCCAAGAAATGAAAAAAATCAGTATCACCCATCATTTTTTCAAGTTTGAACTGATTTGGAGTCCGAATCACGACCTCTCTACGAAACAAATATGATCTTAAAAGTTGCAGCTAAGAACATCATAATACGAATATGAACAGAACAATCCAGAATCATTACCAGTATCCCAATAAATAATATGAAACCAAGATATTAACTTTGCAAAATCAAGCATATGAGCAAACCCTCACTAATAGTTCAGAGTAGAATTGCATACCATAGTATAAAAAAACACAAACCCTCACTATAGGTGTGCTGTAAGCTTAAACATCAAATTCCATAGAAACCTAGAAGAAAACTCAAGTCTGCAATTCAACAACCACCCAAAAATCACCAACAGTAAAAGAAAAAACAACAAATCAAGCACAACAGAAAGAAAAATATCAAACAGGCAAGAGATAAAAACGAAGAGGGAACCTTTTCGCGATCCACAAGGCCAGTGCCCTATCGCCACCGATCGGTGCCACGCCGTCACTGAGCTGCTGGTTTCTCAGCACATCGTTCCCGGAGAGGGTTCTGATTCTGGATTCCTCTCAGAATCGGAGTATTTGCCTTCGGCGAGTGTGGTGGATGGGTTGGGTGCTGTTCTGGAGCTGCTGGAAGTGGTGGTGGTGGTTCTGGTGAAGGATGGGTTGAGTGAAGGATCTGCCGATCTGGAGCTGCTGGAAGTGGTGGTGGTGGTTCTGGCGCGGAGGAGCCGAGGAGGATTTCGATGTTTGGAGACGGAGATTGGAGCAGGAGCCGGTAATGGACGGAGAGAGAGATAGACAACTCAAGAGAGGGGTGAGGGAGGGACTGAGAGGGAGATTTCGATCAGCTGCAAATCTGGGTTTTCAGATTTTGATAATTTGGGGTTGAGATGGTCGATACCATCGAGAGAGGGAGTGAGGGAGGTGAGGTCGATTTAGACTTCAGAGTTTTAGACGACTGGAGTCTGGAGGAGTGTTTTAGACTTTTAGGGTTGTGTATTTTTTATTTTTTAAAACACTCAATTATTGAGCGACATGTGGCATATGCTAAAGATACGGGTCGGTTCGGGCTTTCGGGTCCTGAAAATATGAAGACCGAGACCGAACCGAAAAAATGAAATCGGGTCGGGCTTCAGACCGAACCGAAAATTTCTATACTAAAACCGAACCGAATCGGGCTTTTTTCCTCGGTTCGGGTCGGGTCCTCGGTCTTTCGGGTCCAGACGCCCAGCCCTACTTCTAAGCAATCCAACCTTATTCTCCTGGAGCCACCCTGCTTCCCAAATCACAACTCTAATTTCACAAATATCAATCTCATTCCAAAAACAATATTAATCCCACAGGTTATCAGAGCAATACTAATCCACTATGAAACAAAGAAAACAAAAAATAGAATGAGTACGCGGAAGCAATGCTGCTGGCTATGCCTCAACTCCATGTACGCCCAGGGGAATTTGAAACCGAAGGGCCTAGAGATTCGATTAACTAACCTAGCCTGCAAACTGGGCATTTGAAACAGAAGGGCCCAGAGGAAAGTAATTTAAAACACGTTAGTGTGAGTGGACAAAATAAATAATCAAGATATTTTAAATTAAATAAGCTTTGATACTTTCCCACTTATTTAAATTTATAAAACCTCGATGCATGCAACGTTTGTAAAATTTTATTTCTTAAATTCAAGAAAAAGGAAAAAGGAAACTGGAAACTGGAAACGGTAAATCAAACCCGCTGAGTATTGTATCATCGGACTAGACCCCGCTAGCCCAGAAATAATATAAAAGTAGGGGAAGAAGATAGCCATACGAATGAGCCTCCCATGCTCGGTTGATAGCCTCCCAGGTTAAAGTACTCCCATATACTCCCGTTATATACCCACACGCCACTAAGTGTAGCAATTAGGATACTGGGCTTCAGCATTACTGTCACAAAGACAGTAACCAGCGCCACAAAGGCGGACGGGCTTCGGTGATCCCATCACCTCGCCACAAAGGCGGACATCAATGCTAGCAATGATAATAGTCACCCAAAGTATGGCAAAAGAAAATATGAAAACTACATAAATCCATAAAGCTTCCCCAAATTCTCACAGTAAGCCGAAAATATCATCGACGTGTCCCACACGCCAAAAGTTTCTCAAATCAATAGCAGAAAGGCGAGAAATAATAATAAAACATGATCTCCGTAAACCGAAACAAAACCAATTCCAAAATCATCATCAAGGCATTCCCAATGCCAAAACCGAAAGTTGATAAATAAATATGAAATATCAATAAATCAACTGCATGTCCCACACGCCAAAAATATTCTCGGGTCAATGATGAATAAGCAAGGAAGTTCAATATTGAACTAATATTCCATTTTAGAAAATACCATGAAAAATACTTTGTTGAAAAACAACATAAATCATAATTTCGAATCCGGGCATAACAAAATTAATATCCGAAAATCACAACCGGAATAATTCATAATCACTTCATGAAACTCATCAATGAAAGTAATTCCACGAGATAAATCAAAATCAAAATCCGAAAACAATTATATGCTCGAAAAGTAATATGATAAATAACTAGAGCATTACTTTAAGAAATAAATGCATGCATCATTATTTAAAAACAAAAGTCCACTCACAGTACTATTTAGGCGACCAAGCATTAGAGCTCCTTCACTAAGTAGTAATTCAATATGTCACCCTGTACAATTAATAATCCGTAAACGAATAAGTATAGGGTGGAAATTTAATTTACGATAATTAAAATCGAATTCCTAAATGTCTCCTTAAATCTTAACTCTTTCAATTCTCCTTGATATCTATCCAAACTTCACCAATAATTTATATTCATCGATTTACAATTTCTAAAGCAAGTTTGAAAGAAATCCGACTGTCGGATTCTCGTAAATCGATAATCGAAATTCTAAATTTCAGAAATTTATAATCGATTGAAAACTTCCCCAAACTTCATATATAAGCTCTACAACATTTATAGGATTTAATAGGCTAAAAATTGAATTTAAAAGGCAGTCCTACGCGCCTCCAAGCGTAACCTACAGTGGCGGTGTGTGGGGTTCACGCGCCACCGGCAATCACCTCCGATGGCCACCAAAATTTCCAGAAAATTCAAGAACCCTAGGAGAATTGAAATTTCTACACCACGAATTGAAGCTAGAAGCTTGAGGGGAAATGATAAATGGCTCGTGGCACTTCTACTATGCCTAGTTTTGTGGCCGGAGATGACCGGAATTGGAAGAAATCAACGATTGAAGTCAACTGCTACAGTAAAGTTTGCGAAATTCCGCCCAAATGACTAGTAAACGGTTCATTTAAGATACGGGATGTTACAGGGTTCATAACCCACCATGATGGTGCGTGTCAGGGACGACACCCTGGGCACAGAGGGGTTCGGACCTGATCAGCACAATCCATCTAAATACACATCAGAAAGCTGATATAGTTACAAAGGGACAATATGGGTCCCACATCGAAGATATGGGAAACTCCTTTCCAACGATCGAGTATTAAGGCATCAGCACAACCACCTTTTACGGGTAATAACTCATTTCTTATACTATTACTACGTCCATTTGTATATTCGTACCTTACTCTAGCATCAGAGAGGTATAAACCGTCCGATACGGTTTACCCCTCTGACGTTATGTTATTGGTTGAGGACTCAGGAGTTGGATCGGTACCCCGGTGGTATAGCATTCTGCGTGAGGTACCCAGAGAAAGCCACCAAAAACACCAGTCATGAAATTGATCATACTTCTTAGCATATCAAGCTACCCAAATACCAAAACCTTAATCAATCCGTAAAATATCACAACCCATAAACAAATTAAAATAGGTAATCACTCCATAGTCTTTTATAAAACAAATTTTAGTTGACAGAGAAAGAAGAAGGTAGAGGGGGTTGGAAGGGGAGAGTGAACAATAATCAACACAAGAGATAGAGCATGAGAAATTGTACCTGAAAAAGAGCAGCTAAATGAGACTGAGACGGAAGAAACAAGTGAGTGAGAACGATGAGACTCAAGCCAAGAGTGACTAAGAATGAGATTTCAGCGTTGTAGAAGACTAGCTTCCACAGTCCGGTAGAAGGTGTTGGGAACGTCTTGGAGGGTGCATCGTCTCATTTAATCGAATCTCTGTTGTTGCCAAACATGGGATGACTCCTGTTATAATAGATAAGCCCGTCCAGTCCCATCCAGTCCTGCTTAACAAACATGCCCCAAGGGTACTATTACCATCACCCGGCCCAAGTTTGTAGCCGCACCTAGGACTGTCAATTTCTACACGACCCGATAACACAACTCGAAACTCACACGATTAAAAAGCGGGTGAGCCGTGGGTCAACCCGCCAACACAAAGTAAACCGGTATAACCTGATTATGCTATACTTCTTCTTGAAAGTTTGGACGTATTTGATCATAAGATTAGATGATTTGAAATTATAATTATTTATGAATTCTATATAATTATTTATATTCTTTGTTTTGTGAATTTTTAGTGAATTTAATCAAGGGTCCTTGACCAAAAGCCCAAAATGAGCAAAAGTTATCCATTTACCCCAGCAACAAATTTTTATTCCCACTAACCCAATTTAAATGAAAATGACTATTCTGCCCACTTCCTAATTAAATAACTACAAGTACTGCCACTCTATCTCTCTCCTCCCTTCAATCTCTCTGTATCTCCTCTCTGTCTCTCTCTCCAGACTCTCCCCTTCTCTCTCTATGAAACCAAAACGCCTCTCTCTTTCTGCAAACACCATGAAGCAATTGATCCATGGGAAACCAACGACTCCGATTCGCATCCGGAATGAGAAGACCAGAGGCTTCAGTGACCGAACGGTGATGACCTCTTGCTCCAGAAGCTTTCGCCTCTCTGGTACCGCCACAACGACGTCGTCGTCGGCTCCGTCACCATAATCCTCTCGAATTCGAACAAGTCTTACCATTCACCGATGCACAGTCGCAACCCCAACCACGCCAAACCAATCATCCTCGTCCTCGTCTTTTTCTTCTGATCTACCACTCAATCCTTCACTCTCTTTCAGGTCAGACTCCGCTCTCGATCTTTGCGATACCTGCACCACATCAGAGTTACCAGACCTTCTCTCTCTCTCCTCTCTCTCTCTCTTACAGACCAATAAAGCTCATTTTTCTCTCTCTAGTTCCTTCCGGCGAGCCATGTTTCCACCGTTGATTCTGTCCTCCTGATATGTGATTTTTTGATGGTGTGTTTGTGACATTTCAGGAGAAATCGAGTGGGTGATAATTGGTGAATATGGGATTGTACAGTGTATGTGAGCAGCCTGTGTTTGGCACTATCTCCGGCAGTGGGGTGGGTCTGTTGGACGGTTGGGTGCCCAGAGCATTTTCTGGGTGCCCATATCACCTTTTTTTTTAATGTCTATTGAAGGGCAATAGATGTTTTGAATTGATATAATTTCTTCATTTTTTTTTCTTTAATCAAAGTTTTATTTGTCTAATTTTATGAAGATTAGTTCCCATTTCGGTAATTGAAATGTCTATTGGGGGCCAATAGACTTCTATTACCCTTCTATTGGGGGGCAATAGAAGTCTATTGGGGGACAATCTACGTCTATTGCCCTTCTATTGGGGGGTAATAGATGTCTATTGGGGGCAATAAACATTTCCGGTGAGGTTTTCAGAAAAGTCAGATGGGCGGCGGCCGACGACCGGAATCCGGCGAAAGTTGGTCGGATTCCGGCGGCCAGTGACCGGGCTCCGGCAAAGTCCCTAATGGTTTCTCTCTCTTCCATTCTCTCTCTCTCTCTAAGTAACAAAGGTGAGGGTAAAATGGTATTAAAAAAAAAAACAAAACAAAATTCTTAATGGGGTATTAAGGAAGACCTCCTTAGAGTGTTTTGGATAAGAGGGAATTAAAAAAACTTAATGGGGTAAGTGAGAAAAAAATCTCTAAAAATTAGGTAAATGGACAAAAACCCTTTAATCAATCTACGTATTTTTTTAGTTAAATGGGTCGCATTGTTAACATGTAAATGAGTTATTTTGTCTAACACGACATGACCTATTTATTAAATGGGTTAAGCGAGTTGAAAAAGGGTAATCCGTTTAATAAATAGATTGGGTTTGGATTTAAATTTTTAACACGATGATTAAATGTGTTGGGTTTTGGTTGGTCTCTTGAGACACGACAAATACCTTAACCGAACACGATCTATTGACAGTCCTAGAGCCCGCACCCACTCTACCGCTCCGTCTTCCAACCCATCGCCCAGCCACCGGCGTTGGCCCGCCATCAAGCCGCCGTTGCCAGATCGCAGCGCCAAACAGATCTCCACCAGCCAACGAAACCAACCCGACCTCCATCCAGATCCTAAGACCAAACCAGGAGGTACATCGCCCATCTCAATCCTTCCCCTTACCCGTGATAGTGCTTCCCCCAGTCCCACTGCGACTCCATAGACGTGCACAACTCTGATCCCTCCCTGCAACCACAACCCGGAGACTGGTGCAGCCACCTCGTTCACCAGAGCCCGATGAGAGAATGAACCTCCCCTTCCCGATCTCGATTTCTGAGCACCAGATACGCCCTCCGACAACCCAGCTCGTCCGGCAGCACGTATTGTGCACCGACGAGGCCAGCAGCCCGCCGGACAGGCGCACAGAGTGACAACGGCTGTCGAAGATGGCTCTGCTGCCGGCAAACACCACCGCTACGCTGTCGAAGATGGCTCTGTTGTCGGCAAACACCACCAGCAAGACAAGCGGCAGAAAAGCCACTGTTCCCAGCAAAATCGCCTCTACTACCAAAAGTCCACCATCCTTCAATCGGCACAAGTTGAAAAGCCACTGTCCCCAGCAATACATTCATCGGCACAAGTTTGTTTTTTTTTTTTAAATAAAATTAAAAACCCACTATTTCCTAGGCAAATCCACTTATACTGGCAAATGTTCATCGGCAAAATTGTTTTTGAAAAATTAAATAAATAGAGTCACTGGCAATACATTTGCCGCCAAAAGTTTGCCTTTAAAAAAATTAAATACCCAGAAAATCAAGGAGGATATTGTTCATTCAACTTCTGCACTCCCATTCTCTTGCTTAGATTGATGGGAGATAATAAAAGTGGCTACTGAATGATGAATGAATTAAAGATAATTATCATAAATTCTCAAAATTTCAAGCAGAAAGTTTTGCATATACCGTATCATTAATTGATGTTCAGGAATCCTATTTAGTATAAGAAAGTAAAGAAACCATATTAAAATAGGAAACACAAATTTGAAACGATAACAGAGAATAATATCTGAAAGATTTTTCCTTTTGGGGGGCTAAAGTTTAGAACCCTAATTGATTTTGAATTCTATTCCACCTAGAAGTCCGCAAGGGGGAAATATCACTATATAAAGCAATGCATCAAGTCTTTTATATATGTGTCTTGCTAGGGATTAGAACCATAACAGGGAGAGGCTTCTACATCTGCCTTTACGAGGTAAATTTACTTCTCTTTCGTTCCTTCTAACTAGAAATTTATTTGTAAGTTGTCTGTCTCTAAATTTTTTTCTATTTTATGAGCTTTTTTCTTAGGTTGAAACATTAGCTCTCTTTTACTGTCAAATTTTCTGTCTTTTTTCTTTTTTTCTAAGAAAAGAATTACACCATGTACAAAGCTCTGGAACCTAAACAGTTATAGTTGAGGGACAAAACAACCTTTCATTTTTTTTTTTTTTTTGATATGCTATATTATTTTTGCTTTCAATGTATTTTTTGGTGATGAGCTGTAGCCTGTTTTTTATATGTAAAACCAATATGAAGGTCACAGATTCGAATGTCATAAGTATAAGGTGATAGAGTGAGGTGGGGATTATAAAGAAGAAGAAAATAACCAATATTAGGGTTAGAATTTTGGTGGGATGTGGGAGGATGACAATTTTTTTTCATCATCATGGTTCTATGTATTTTTTGGTGATGACCTATAACCTGTTTTTTATTTGTAAAATCAAAATGAAGGTTACAGATTCGAATCTCATTGGCATAAGGTGATAGAGTGGGGTGAGGATATTTTTTTTTTTTTTTTTTTTAACTAACCAATATTAGGTTTAGGATTTTGGTGAGAGAGTGGGGTGAGTTCTCTTTATATATCTTATGTGTTAGTACTTTGATTAACATTTTTTTTATTTATTTTTATTTTTATGTAGGGTGTTATTGAACTTTCTTTCAAACAAAATCATTATGGCTATCGTGAAAGTACGTGGAACCCTCAGAGACGGTTTATTTACTCCAAAATCGAAGAGGCCAAGAGTGGATGATTTTGGAAATTTTCCCAATGGGCGTGGATCATATAGAGTTATGGTGCAAAGTAGTGAAAGTGAAGATCACAATTCTCTAATTGATCGTGATTTGGTTAAATCATCAAAAAATCTCCAGCATAAGAGAAATGATGGGATTTCGCATTTTTCTATTACGGCTACACCACAAGAAATTTTGCCTTCACCACAGAGTGTATTGAAAAGTAACTCTGTAAAGAGCAAGGAGGATCGGAACACTTACCTATCAATCCACCAAGGATTGAGGAAGCGACAACCTTTGTCTGATGAATACCGACCTGAAAGGACGGCTGTATGTGGAAATTTTGATTTTAGTCACCAGCATGTGCATAATTTGGAAGATAAAGATAATACCGAGGTGAAGAAGGATCTTGATGTGATCGAAGATACTTTGGTCAAATCCAAGAAACAAAATTGGAGCAACGAATATCAGCACAAAATCAACACAGTGTCCAAAAATGTTGTTACAACTTTCAATTCAAAAAATAGACATTTCGTCTTGGCGAGAAAGAGACAACCACTGTGGGACCACCAACAACCTTACCAGATGAGTATGCATGAGGAGTTTACTAGTCAAAAATCGGTGGAAGTGGAACAGAAAAATCGTAACAAGGTCAAGGGGGCTTTGGAAGCCTATAGAGAGATAATGACTAAGTCCGAGGCACAAAACTGTAATTGGAGTTACATTAAAGCAGCAATGGATCTCAAAAAACAAGGAAAATGGGTTAACAAGATGAAGCAAGTAGGATCGATTGCAGGAGTACAAGTTGGTGATAGGTTTCGACATAGAGCTCAACTAACCATTGTTGGTCTTCATCGACAATTTACATGTGGTATTGATTATATGTGGAGGAATGACGGAAAAATTTTGGCCACAAGTATTGTTGATTCTGGTCGCTATGTTAACAATTTGCAATCTTCTGATATACTGATCTACTCTGGTCAAGGTGGAAAGTCTCTGTTTCATAAAAGTAAACCGACAGATCAAATAATGCAAGGTGGAAACCTTGCATTAAGGAATAGCAAAGAAGAAGGAACTCCTATAAGGGTAATTCGAAGGTTGAAACATTCTAAGGGTTCGTGTTATGTTTACTATGGATTATACACCGTAGAAAGAGTTCTGCAAGAAAGACAACTTGGTATTATGATCTATAAATTTACGTTGAGAAGGAAGTCGGGACAACCAGAGCTTTCATTTGACAGTAGTTGAACAGTCTACATATGTTACCTTCGGTAAGTTTAGCCTCCGATTTTTATTTCTTGAATATCTTATTTTGTTTTGTTACTTTTCAAGAATCATAGAAAGTCACGTACATTTTCTTTCATAGAAGTTTGCCTAAAAAAATTTGGAGTAATGTTAGATGAACCATCTTTTTTTCATCTCACTAGATCACACTTCATGTGGCAGCTCATGTAGCATAGCCATGACATTTAACGTAATAAGGTGGTTTATACGCCGCATGATCTAGATCAAATGCAAAAATATGGCCCACATAGCATATATTATATCTTATCGTATTTCATTAATACTTTCTTATGTTTTCTGAATTTAAAATTGTTTTTGATTTTCTATCTTTCTTTATAGGAGCATAGTTATATTATTCCTCCATATTTTCTTGTTAGTTTCTTATATTTTCTTGGTTTTTTGAAACAGCGAAGAAGAAAAGAAGCTAAATCAGCAAATGTGCCTATGAAGATCAGTCAACTACAATAGAGTATGGAGATCCTGAATCGTAACGAGAAGCCCTAGGGAGGTCGTCATCTATTTCCTTCTCGTTTCTTGTAGTTTTTGTTTTCTTTTCTTCATGTTTTCTAATTCTGAATTCTTTAGTGTGTCTAGCTAATTCTCTTATAGCTAGAGGCGATTTCAAAGCCCCAAACATGTTTAATTGATGACAGTTCCATTTTTAGTTTTCTACTATTTATTTTGCCGTGTCTACAAGATAAATCATTGCTTGTTTGTTTAGGTGTGAAACTAAATGACCAATTTAGGGTTAGATGCTTGATTCGTATATGTCTTGTGTTTATTGCAATGACTCAAACCGTAGGTTTAGCAATACTACCAACGTACTTGTGACCCTATAATTATCCCAAAATCTTTTCATGCTCAACGATTTTGATATCTTATATTTAGTGAGCTTGTTTCTAGGTTTCATAATCAGAAATAAAGTGAGTGGTGAGCTTGTAATTGAGCTTAGGAGACCATAACTAGCATTGATATGATTAAGTGTGCTTGGTGGTAGAGAATGAGTCTTTAGCTTCATTTTATCAAATTGTTTTCAAGTCCCAAGATATGTTTATGTTTTCTTAACTTTATTTTAACATCGGCGATAGGCCTGGTGTCGGCAGCTTCATTAGGGCAGAGTTTCTCATTTTTGCTAGGGTTTTCCCCAATTGGGCTATGGGACTTATTTCGGTGTGGTTTTGGGATTTTTTGGTCCCTGGTTTTCTATTTTTTGCTTTAGTGTTAGGCCTACATTCTTTTTTACAAAAGGATATCAGGTCTGTTTTCATTTTTTGAGTGGGAAAGATCGACAAGATTCTAGTAGCCTCTTGGTTAATTTAATTTGTTTCTTGGGTTACTTATTAGGTTCTCATTTTTGCGCTTAACCAAAAAAGGTGGGTGTGCTAGGGGTGTACGTGCTGAGTAGTATGCTTGTTTGAGGGGTGTACTAGTATAGTGTGCTCTATGTAATGATTTTTTCTGACAACCCTAAGAGCAAGTTCACTAGTTGGGTCACCGGGTCACCTACTATTCACTGCTTTTTAGTGTATATTTTTATTCTCTGGGTCACGAAATACACTGTGCTCATGACCTAGGGCACGAAATACACTGTGCAGGTCACCATGGTGACCCAGAACACTGTACAGGGTGACCCAAGGCACGAAATACACTGTGCTCGTGACCCAGATGGTGAAATTAACACTAAAATACAGTGAATAGTGGGTGACCTGGTGACCCAACTGGTGAACTTGCTCTAACATGCAAGTCATTATTGTACGGCTTGCTAAATTGCATAATGGACGACCTTTTCAACTAAAAAAAAAAAAATATTATGTTTTCTATTTCGCGTTAATTATTTCTTATATCAAATCAACTTTAAATCCCTTGAAATTTTGTGTACATGTGATTCAATGTGTCTTCAGTGTCCTGTACAACTTTTTAAAAGATCCCATTCATTCTAGGTTAGGTAAACAATTTACTTTCGTTGTCTATTTAGTATAGAATTTGGAGTACTTTGTGACATTTGATTAGTATTTTAGAAACAAGCTCCAACATATAATGATCCTTAATAGGATTTGAACCTATACCAAAGGTTTAGAAGACCTCTGTCCTATCCATTAGACAATGGACGCTTTTCACTCCAATTTTCATATTTCTTGTTCGGAAAAATAGTTGAAAGAATTCCAAGAATTTAGTATTCAAGTCAATGATGCATTACATTAATTCAATTGATCACTATATTTATTAACAATGATATTTTAGTGAAAGTTATAAGTTGTGCGTCTTTTAGATGTATTAGTTCATTCTCCATATAAAACACAACAACAAACAAACTGCATATCATTGCTCTTAAATACAAATTACAAACCAAATCACTAGGATGTGACTGTTGAATTAGAACATTAATGCACCATAAGAAATCAAGAACAATTGCTTATGGACATACAACTGAAACAGATAACGTTGACATCAGTGATTTCTCACCACATTCTACAATGTTGTGGCTACTTTATTATTCTTCACTCCAGAAGATGTTATCATCCGCAAAACGATTGGAGGATGCAATTTTATATGTTTCATAAATAAATAAATAGAATATTAAATAAGGGAGCAACCTATGTCGATAAAAGTATCGTTGCCATAGGTGTTGACGTGTTGTACCATTTTCTGTTTTAGCTTAATTACATGCTAAACGAGTTCACTATTTTCCTGATCCTCTTAGGCTCCTAAACAACAGGCGGCCGACGTTAGAACATCTTAAACCCCAACTTCATTCATAGGCCGAGGTCATGCCAATGTCAACGCAACTATAACGCCCAAGGTCAAGCAATGCAATTCTACCGCTTAGCCTCGCATTGCCATAGAGAGAATTAAAAAGAAGGGGCTTTGTCCATTTACACTAATTTTAGGGATTTTTTTTCCTTACACCACTCACTTTTTTTGTTTTGTTTGCCTCACGTAATTCATAATAACTCTTATAATTGTTCCATAATACCGAATTTAGTTTTTTTTTTTTTTGAGACTATTTTGTCCTTACTCATTTGTCACATGGATAGAAAAAATGGAAAAGAGAGAAGCTATAGGAGACTTCGCGGGACTCCGGTCACCGATCGCTGGCCACCGGAATCCAGCCATTGTCCTCCGAACAGCTCTGAAAACCTCGCTGAAGGTCTCTCAAGAGGTCGTCGGAAATTTTATATTTCATAGAGACTTTTATTGCCCCCACTTTATTGGCGGGCAATAAATGTTTATTGGAAAGCAATAATAGTTTATTGGGGGAAAAATAGACTAATCTCTCTAAAATTAGACAAATAAAACTTTGATTGAGGAATAAGATGATGCGATTACATCAATTTAGAACTTTCTATTGTGCGGCAATAAAAATTTAGAAAAATATACAAACAATACCCGAACTAATGCCCATTCTAGACGTTACTACCCGACTATTCAAAACTATAAATTTGGTAGCCGCAGTTTCAAGCCGGACCTAATAATCGTACACCCTGTCCATAACGGCATTAAGTCTCATGTCAAGTGGCATATTTTGAGGGATATTTTGGTCACTCCGTCTTAACCCAGACCTTTTTTTTTGTAAATTTTTTTTCTCTCTCTCTAATTCTTATACATAGAAGCTTGATCTCTATCTCCCTCACAGTTCACCTCTTCTCTCTCTCACTTTTTATGTGCAACCTCCAACTCACCTCACCAAATGATGAGATCAAGGTCATGGATATGATCATCTTCATCTTATGGTCAGAATGGATGAGACACGCCACCTGACAGGACCCGCCCCAGATTTCACCTTGAAATCCAAAGTGACCCTGCGGGGCCCACCTTAGAAGAAATTCTTCCAAACTATTTGGCTGAACTCCCTCTAAAAGTGGACTACCCAAAAACCTGTAGAAAGACATTTACACTTCTAAAATAATCCACCCTTACTTATTCTTCTGGAGCCACCCTGCTCCCTATGTCACAACATCTTCCATTTCACAAACAATACTGAACTTAAAAAAAAATATTAATCTCATAGGTTATCAGAGCAATCTAATGTACAGGCGTACAAAACTTTCATAATGCGGAAGCTAGGACAACTATGCCTCAACCCCATGTACGCTCGACCTCAAGCTAACCTGGCCTGCAAACTGGGCATTTAAAACTGAAGGCCCAGGGGAAAACATTTAAAAACTAAATAATTCATAAATAAATCTCAATAAATCAAAACTCGAAAATCGATAAATCTCGACCCGAGGGCTCAAACTCAATAAATCTCGATAATTCAATAATGTTCAAATATTTGCTAAATCCTTCGCACTCGTAAATTATCATATAAACTGATATTCGAAATCAATAATTCTCATAATATTTTCTGGCCCTCGGGAAATAAATATCTCGAAAATCTACTACAAGCCCTCGGGAAGAAATTTCAGTACTAGTCTCATAATTCATAAATAAATCTCAATAAATCAAAACTCAATAAACCATAAAACTAAGTAATTCAATCATAAATTAAATCCCAATTGAAAAATAATAATATACTGCATGCACATTTAATTTAAAATAAATGTCCACTCACAGTACTATTTAGGCGATCACGCATACGAGTTCCTTCATCGAGCAATAGCTCGGTATATCGCCCTGTACACAATCATAATTCATGAGTAACAATCCGGAATTTAAATACGATTCCCATGTCCTATTCTCATAAATCAACATTTTCATTTCTTCTCCAATTTTACCCAAACTTCACCATTAACTCCAATTCATTAATTTAAAGGTTCTAGGGCAGAACCAAGAGAAAGCAGAACCAAGAGAAATCCGGCTGTCGGATTCTCGTAATCGTTAACCGAAATTCTAAAATTCAGAAAAATTCACAATCTATACAAAACTTCTCCAATGTCCACCAAACACCTATCCATAAATTCATAAAAATTTATACTACTCAATAGACCAAAACAACTCACCAGGAACGGCCGGACGTGCCCTCACGCTCCGCCACAACCAGCTGCACCTGGGCCCCATGCGCCGCCGTCAACCACCATATCTGGCTACCAAATTTTACCAACATCATCATCTCAACATACTAAGCATCTTTCTCAACTACAACAAGTTCCAATTTTACCTGTAAGTGATCGAAATTGGCCGGTGAAGAAAATCCAAGAACCCTAGAGTCGGGTTTTGATCGATTCTCCCTCTACACTGCAAACCGTGGCTCAAGGCTAGGGGGAAAATGATCCTTGGCGAAAACCGCACCTTCGACGCCAGTTTGGTGGTCGGAGACGGCCGGAATTGCCAGAAATCAACGAAACTTCCAAATTGCTACAGTGAGCTTCACGGCTCAAATCCGAGCTCCTCCGACTGAGTCTGAGTCATCTAAAAACACCACTGCAGGTGTGACAAGGAGGAGGAGGCGAGCTTGCCGGTGCCCGGATTCAGTCGTAGAGTGGCCGGAGGAGGAAGAAATCGGTGGAAGAAAAATCGGGCAGAAGAGGAGAAAGGAATCGGGGAAGAAGAGAGAGAAAACTGGGTAAGTTTCCAAAAATGGCAACTTATCACAGTAACTTTCTATATTTATAGAAAGTTACTGTGAACAGTAACTTTCTATATTTATAGAAAGTTACTGTGAACAGTAACTTTGACATTTTCGCCCATAACTTTCACATACGAATTCCGATTTAAGTGCACCACATGTCCACGGACTCGGTTTAACGTCCTCTACAACTTTCATGAAGAACATTTTCTCAAATTTTGACCCGAACAAAAAGCCAACTTTTAGGGCCCCTTAAAATATCGAAACGGAGCCAAAAAGTAAATATAAATGTCGTTTACCCATCGAAAAACTCGTAAACTGGTAAATTTAGGTTCGGGACGTTACACCACCATCACCCATTCATATAATTCTTTTCTCCGTTCTCTCGCAACACACCCGAGACCCATCAATTATCCATTCCTTTTTCCTCCAACAACACCAGCCACCACATTTAACTCATCTCTCTCCCTTGAAACTAGAACACCGCCACCACTCATTACCATCTCTCAACCTCACCCATTTTTTCTCTTATACCTAAACCCAAATCTTTGAGGAAATGATGAAATTTGAATGAGGAATGAGGATGAACAAATGATAGAAGAAGAAGAGATGAGGAGGTGGTGGTGTGTTCGAAGCTAGAGAGAATGAGAGTGAGGAAGAGGTTGGTTGGCTATTGTTTTTGTGAAGAAGAAAAAATGGGCGTGGTGAGATAGATGGGTGGCTGCGCAGAAAAAAAAAATCTGCAACTCTACTTCGTTAGAAGAGACAGATGAGGTCAAGTAACAAAATGACCCAATTACCACTCAGGCTTTGCCACGTGACTAGCTAGTTAACGCCGTTATGGATGGGGTGTACGATTATTGGGTCGGGCGTGAAATCCTGGATACCAAGGTTATAGCTTTAAATAGTCGAGTACTAATGTTTAGAATGGGCCTAAGTTCAAGTACTGTTTGTATATTTTTCTCTGTACTTACATGAGCATTTGTCTAAGCATAATTAGCTACAATGAGTCATGCTCACACTGCCGTCAGCGGTACCAGCAATCATCGAGGGTGTTATCTACAGAAGCACAGCCAGGCAGGCTATCGCTTGAGCCATGGCTCACCCATAGGTCGCTGCTAACGCGCCGCGCCAAGGTCACCTCGCTGAAGCATCAGAAGCTACGAACTGAAGCATATCAGTCCCACATCGAAAACAAGGAAAAGATCAGTCTCTTCCCCACCTATAAAAGGTCAATTCCTCTCTCCTCATTAATTACGCATTTACTACTTACCTAACGTTATTCTGTCAACACAAATACATTAATTGACTTACGCATCAGAGAAGAGGTAACCGCAGTCTCCCTTTGACGCCCTTTGCATTTCACTTGACAGATAGCGGAAGCAGCAAGAATATCACAAGTAGTGGTTTGCCCCTCGAACCAGCATTAACCGAGAGACATTAACATTCTCATAAAAATTTATTGAGGGATAATAAACAACTTTTAATTATATTCTAGCAGCACGTATGCACATCAAAACAACATTATATATTGCTCTACTCAGTACAAGGCTCAATCAAACTTTGTTGAAAAAAAAAAGTAAAAACTTCGTAGTAAGACCTGGAGCTTGAACCGGGTGATACGCTCCTGTGCAATATGGTTAATGCAGTAAAGCCAATAGCTATTAGTAGTGTATTCTGCAGCAACAAACAAAATGAAGACCAAAACTCCATTTCAAGACCACAATGAATCCCCTACTTTAAGACCAAAACTCCACTAAAACCCACAAATACCCAGTACCCAGATTACAAATTGGATCACTTGTGCTCAACTATTAACCCAAAACCGATTAAACCCACCAAATGAAGACCAATCTTACCTGCATCTCAAAAAAACCCAAACTAAAATGTTTAAAAAAAAAAATGAAAGCAAGAAATTACGAGTGCCTGGCGAGGATCTTGGCGTAATTGCCAGAAGCCAGATTGAGATTGTCAGTCGTCGTCCTCCTTCTCGCGATTGAGTCCTTCCTGGCGGAGGAAACAGATGCCGCCGATTGACGAGCACGGTTTAACTTCTCAGCGATCAAGGCCTTATTTTGATCCAATCGGAGCTCCGAAGTCACTTCAGCTTCAATGAATTTGGGTTCGGCTTCGTTTTCAGCTTCGGGTTAGGGGTGGGATTGGACTGATAGAGTGGAATGAGAAGAAGGGGCTAGGCTCCGAAAGCGAATCAATCCCGTCGGCAATGACAACGTCATCGGCGTTGAGAGAGGGAGAGATTGTGAGAGTGATTGGAATCTTTAGTGTATCCGATTCTTAATCCATCTCCCGCGTCGAGCTCCTCCTTCGATTGCTGACGCCAAGTTGCCGACGTTGTGTTGAACTGGGACGGCGAGAGAGAGAGTCTGTTAGTCTAGAAGAGAGAGTGAGGATGACAGTTTGTAATTTCATAATTCTTCTTTACTTATAATTGTTAAGGGTCCGGATCACACAATTGTACACAATTTTTTACACTCCTCATGAGTCCTTAGATTTTAAAACATTCAATAGTTTAGATTAAGTGTGTGAATGACATGATATTTGATTTATTTCCTAACAAAAAAGAAAAAACAAGAGACAAATAAAAGTGGATTAAACTAGGTCTGGGAACTCCAAACCGACAAACCGAAACCGAAACCGAAACCATCCGATCCTACCCGATACCGATCGGGTCGGTTTGTAATTCCAGTTTCACATAGCCCCGAACCGTACCGTACCGAAGAGTAAGTAAACGGGTCGGCATCGGTATGCGTCAAATAGATACCGTATTGTCCGACCCGACCTGATTTTCTAATATTTTCACGACTTGTCGTATCACTCGTATAGTCGTATGTGATCAGCCACTCAGCAGTAGTTCATTTCCCATTTTCCCCTTCTACCATTCTCATTTCTCAACGAACAAACCCCAAATTCCTAAATTCCTCTCTGGCTCTCTGCCCTCCATCGAAGATTCGAAGGCCCAGACAGGAGATTCAAATTCGAAGGCTCTCACTCCTCTTTGCCCTCCATCGAAGAATCGAAGGCTCTCACTCCTCTCTCCCCTCCATCGAAGAATCGAAGTCTCTCACTCCTCTCTCCCCTCCATCGAATAATCGAAGTCTCTCACTCGGTCACTCCTCTCAGTCCTCTCACTCGGTCATTCCTCTCAATCCTCGATTTGACTCAACTCCATTCTTCAAGCCTCCCACTCTGAATCGATGGGAAAACTGCGGGTAAGTCTCTCACTTTCTTAGATTTTTCTGTTTTCGTTCATGCTTTGTACTTTGTAGCAGCATGATTGAATTTGGGGTTGATTAGTGGTTGGATCTGTGAGGTTTCAGTAGTGAAATTTTAGGCTGGATCTGTGATGTTATTACTTGGACTAAGATGATTACTGCCTACATGGACTTTGGGTTGGTGGGGTTGGCTGTGGAGATGTTTGATCAGATGCCAGAGAGGAATTGTTTTTCTTATAATGCTCTAATGGCTGGCTTTTGTCGAAATGGGGAAGGTTTGAGGGCATTGGAATTATTTATGAGAATGGTGGAGGAGGGTATGGAGCTGACAGAATTCACTCTGACTAGTGTTATTGGTGCTTGTGGATTGCTTATGGCTTTTCATTTTGCATGTTTATATGTAATCGAGTAATCTGACTCTTGTGTAATTTACTTGTTTCAATTTAAAAGCAGTAAGAAGATAGCTCAAGGACAGAAAGAAGATAGTTCAGGCCGATTGGTACCGAACCGATCGGATTCGGGCCTAATCGGTATTGCATTTGAGATTCCGGCGTCCCGAACCAAACCGAGCCGATTATAAACTCGGTATCGGTATCGGTATAGGCATGTTCCCGAGCGAGCCAAACCGATCCTAGGCCTAGATTAAACTGTTTTTTTTTTTCTATTAATGTTTCCCATAATATTTCCTCAGCTTGTATTTTTGGGTTGGAATTCTGGGATTAATTGTGTCCCTTGTTATTTTCTTCAGCTTTTGGTAATGAAGTTTAACATCACTGATGGCAACGGTTTCCCTCAGGTAGGGTATTTCAACTGGGTTTCTTCGGCCCAGGCAGTTCCAAATTCCCAAGTGTACAAGAACATTATTCTAGTCAGAAACGTCGTTTGGGTTGCAAATCGAGGCACCCCAATCAACGACTCCTCAAGCCATTTGATGATCAACACCCCCACAACAACTCTCACCTTCCTTCAACATCCACTACTTTCCAATCTCCATCGCCCATGGTTTCCCTCTTTTTTGGTCTGGGTTAAGTTGAACAAATTGGTGCTCCATATACCGATTCACAAATCATTATGAATATCAATTTCTATATTTGGAATTTGGGGAAGGTGATGGCCGGGGATGGAGCTTAGGGAAGGCAATATGGTGTTCTTGTTCTTGTTTAATTTCATTATTCTTTATTATTTTTGTATTTTACTTTTTCTTCAGAAAAGTAAAGTTTATTTATTTATTTTGGTTGAAATATATATTATTGGTTATTTATGCCATGTCATTCTCACACTTAATCTAAATCATTGAATGTTTTAAAATCTAAGGGCTCATGAGAAGTGTAAAAAATTGTGTACAATTGTGTGTCTCTTTATCCGGACCGTTTTTGGGTTATTTTAAACTGGGTAAGTAAGAATAAAAATCTGTTATTAGGATAAGTGGGTTAATTTTATGCCATTTTAATGTATTGGGTGAAGGCCCCTAAAAAGAATGAGGGGAGATGGATGAATCAAAACAACAAGGTTAACTGCAATGAATTGTGACAACAAAACTACTCTACTTTGCTACTTGTAATATCCCTTCTCTATCTTTTTGTATGGAATTTAAAATTATTAATTAAACAAATAAAGAGAAAATTTAATCTAATTGATGCATGTTGCTCTTGCTTCTTTGCTTTAACATTTGAAACGCAATAAATAGTTAGGGCTTGTTCGGTATCATTTTACGATACTGTTTTTTATTTTACGAATTCAAAATCTTATGTAATTTACGTTCGGTGCATTAAATTAAAAAAACAGGGAAAACAAATTTTAGGAAACAATTCAGGAACTATGAATAAATATAGAAAATGACTTGTTGATGTTTTCTTTGTTTCCTAAAAACAACCCACCCTGCAATTAGAGAAAGTGATTTATTTTTATTTTTTTACTTTTAAGCACATAGATCCACAAACTCTTCTCCTCTCTTTCGATCTTTCTCTCTTTCTCTCCCACAATTTCCATTGAGACTTATCCTCTCTTCTCATGATCTCATCTACTTTATCTGCTGTTTTAACTTTCTTCTTCCCCGTCTTTTTCAATTAATTGAAACTTGCAGAATCATGCAATGGAGAAGAATGAAGGATTTAGAAAATTCCTCTTTCATGTGTCAGATCTAATTTATCTGGATGATTTAGGGTGAAAGCTTCGGCATTTTATGCTTCAATATAGTTAGATTATCTCATGGGCTAGAGGAATTAACAACTAAGGTTGAGACAGTTGATTGAATTATCGTTTCAAATTTTGAAATACTTGTGCCGAACATGTATTTACATTTTAAAAACTTGTAGTTTAATTCCCTGTTTTCATTCTACAATCTAGTATTACAAAAATAGTTTCATAAAACGTTACAGGACACACCCAACGAGAACAATTTTCATTTTCAAGTCTCAAAATCTATTTCTGTTTTCTTAACTTTATAGTTTCTAACCAACATAAGTGGTCGTCATAAGTGGTCGAGTTTGTAAGAGCATTCAGGTGTGGAACCCCCACACCTGGGTTCAAATCCCGCGGACACTTATTGGAGTTTAAATCTCAATCTATTCTTGGTGGCTAGAGGGAGGAAGTGTTTTCACATGCATGACCCCCTAGCACGAATTAGTGTCTGGGCTTGGAATGCCTTTGAGAATAGGGAGCTTCTATTCATACCTCCAATATTGGTATTTGGACCTTTCTCTTTTTCCAAATAATAGTTAACTTGTCAACTTATGTCAAATTACCAATAAAGACATAAATAAGGAAAGAAAAAAAAATCTTTTCTTATCTCTACGAACAGTAATACACTACTAATACTCTTCAACTTAGGGAAAACTTTCTCTTCCAATGTAAACGCTAAAATATATATCGCCAAAAGTTATTTAACGTTGTAATCAAAATTTTCATAATTTGACTTTGTCATCGTAAAGTGATAGACTTCCTTGCTTAGATAGCTGACAATTTACAAATCTATCACTGTGCTATAAAAAAATAAAAAATAAAAGGAGAGAAAATGGGAAATACAAAGACACCTCAGTTGATGAAGCCTTACTCATTCTGAATGCAAACAAACATGTGAACGAGCGGCAACAAAAAGCAGTATTCCACCACGTTTATATGATAAATGCAGCAATGGGTAGTTGTCCGCAAGATCTTCCCACACATCATCAGTCAGAGCAATTTTATGTGGAACTATTCTATAGATATGATGAAAAATTCAACCCTATGATATAAATCTATATAGAATGCACTAGACTCATGGTTGATTATTGTAATTTCCGTCACTATTCCATACATATCAAAAACAAAAGAACCATGTTCATTTCAAGTTGCTATTGAATCAGTTTAGGGACAATGACATCTAAATGCAATGAAAATAATACTTGGAAAACATATTTGTACGAGATGATGAGCAAACATGGTATTGTTGCCTACGCTAATCAAGAGTTGAGAATTCATTGAAAAAGTACTAGCACCTCTATAACTCGTATATGGAGGATGAACTACCAAAAAAAAAATTGCTGCAATTCCAAATCTTCAAAAACTAAAAGAGATCCAACTAATGATTTTTGAAAGTATGAATAAAATCTTTAAAAAAAGGGGGGGCTTTATTGATTTTATTGGACGATGGGCTTTATAGGAAGATTAGAGAGGTGTAGATAGCAAAATGGTTATTGGTAAAATTAAGTTGGAGGTTTATTAAGTGGGGAGGTCCAAATGCCAAATTTGGAGGTATGAATAGAAGCTCCCTTGAGAATAAACCAAACAATCTAAACAATTAACAAAGAATAGGATGCGTCTGCTAGGGCTTCTTAGCCGTCGGGCGGCAATGAGTTCAGCCTCCGTCCATCTCCCTCATCGAGATGTCCATCTTTGGCCATCGCTTCCATTCCTTGCTTTGGTTCCTTATTATCAATGGCATATCCTCCATGGAGAAAGACAACGTCTCGCATTCCCCAAATACTGTTTCCAAGCCACCGATCGCTCCAGCGACGATGTATTGGTCTAAACTCTGTGTACTTTGTGTCGCTGAAGGCGCACCATGGATGGATCACGAATTATCATCCCCAAAACAAGGCTCCCCTCGTCAATTTGATTCCGATCAGATTTGGTGATTGGTATAGCTGTTTGGGCGGCGCTACTAGGAGTCGGCTCTACAGTGGAGAGGTAGTATGTCGGCACTCCCAAGAATTGCACGGTGGCCCTCGATTGCAGTCAAGCTTGCCTGAGCCTATTGGGCTGGCTTGCTCTCTATGGGGTTAGGACAAGGCCTTTAGGCCTCATAGGAAGTGGGTTAGCTTTTTAGGGCTGGGTTTTATTTAAGTTTTTTGCTTTGCCTATTTACTATGTCATAGTGTTACCAGTATATGGGCTTACTTTTAATAAGTGAGCAATTAGTTTGAATATAAATGGGCTATTCATATATATCATAGTGGTTTCACCACAACTTTTTGATCTGTTTAAAGAAGACAACGGAATGATATGTAATCCGCTGTCTTCTAGTCTCCTCAAAAAAAAAAATATGTAATTCCATTTTGACACGCGTATGAATGAAATTCATGTTTATTCAAAAACTAATAATAATAAATAAATAACTTTATGTTTTTGTTTTTTAACACAGTAACTTTATGTCTTTCAAAAATCTCTAACAAGTTGAATGGCTAGAAAAGAAATACTCTTTCCAGAGGTAGTAAATTGACTCTTATAAAGTCTAACCTTTCTCTCTTACCAAGCCACACTTTTGCATGCTTTAAGTGTCCCCTTATAATTACTAATCTCATTGATAAGGAAGCTCAAGACTTCTTTTGGGGTAAAGATTGCTGCTTCCCCCCAGTTGCCTGGAAACAGGTCTGCTTACCAAAATACCTTGGTGGACTCGGTATCAGACCTACAGCCTATTTTAATCGTGCTGCTCTAGCTAAATTAGGGTGGAAGATCATTACTGACAAGGATAACTGGTGGGTAGACATCATCCACATAAAATATCTTAGGAAACGTTCTTTCTTTGATTATTTTTTGAGGAGACTGTTTGTGATTACTTGATTAATGGATATTGGGACAAGAATAAACTTTCCCAAAAGCTCGACTATGACATTGTTAGGTAATTCTAGGTATTTTTGTTCCTGCTACCTATTATACTGATGAGTTTGTGTAGGGTCGCGCCCCCAAGAGCATAGTTTCGATTAAGTCTGCTACTTGGCTTCAAACTGATTCTATTCAGCCCCATCCTAAAGTAAATGTCATGAATGAAATTTGAAAATTAAATATCCCTCCTAAAGCCAAAATCTTTGCTTGGCTTTTAACTGGGGGAAGGTTAAAGACTAAAACAAGGATTGCTAGATTTTGTGCTAATAGTGACACTGTTTGCCAGCTCTGTAGGCAGGGGGATGAAGACTTAAACCATCTCTTCTTCTCTTGTCCCTTTGCTTCTGGAGTTTGGCATGCGGCTGGTATTAACACTTGTGATGTTGGTTCTTTTGATACTTGGTTTCTTTCCTAGTTCAGGAAGGGCTACCATAAAGTGGACACTGAGAATCTAATCGTTCTTTGCTGGAAAATTTGGGAAGCTCGAAATAACCTAATTTTCAGACAAAAAGCAGTCTCCCCCATTATGGTTGTTCACGCGGCTGCTACTCTAGAAGCTATCTTCAAAGACAACAATCCAGTGAAGGATTCTTCTACCCCCATTCACTATGGTATTATCAAGTGGACTCCTCCTCCTCCAGGAGTTTTCAAACTAAACTTTGATGGTTTAGTCTGAGACAACAACAAAGCTACCGCAAGATTTGTGATTAGAGATCACGATGCAACTCCTGTTTTTGCTGGTTCCAGATCCATTGGTTTCTCTTCTGTTCCCATTGTTGAAGGGGAGCGCTCTAAGAGACGGCCTTTATCACGCCTTTCTTCTCAAGTGCATGAAAATCATAATTGAAGGGGACTCAAAGCTGATCATTGATGCTGCCAGAAATAAGTGTACCATTGCTTGGCGGCTCAGAACCCTCATTAAGGACATCAAGTTCCTTTCCGATCAATTCGAGGAGGTTTCCTTCATCCACATTCCCTGCGAAGCCAACTTCGTTGCTGATGCAGTTACCAATCATGCCCATTCTTCTCCAAACCCGACGACGTGGAAGCAAAAGTTGTTGCTTTCCGCTCTGTCTACTTTTAATTTTGATTTTTTTAGTTCTGGTTGTAGTAGGGGTTTGACTTTGTAACTTTTCTTTCTCTCCTCAAAAAATAATAATAATAATATAAAAAAACTATGTTTTCTATTCTTAACTTGAAAAACACGAGAGAGAGAGAGAGAGAGAGAGGACCCAATAAGGCAATAACACATCACACAGCGAAACAAAGGCCCATAAAATCAAAATACAAAAGGAACCAAACAGATGAAGTAGAACTCGGACCGGAGGTTTTAGGGGGCGTTGAGACTCACTGTTAATCTTTTTTCCGGCAACAGAAACTCATCCAAGCACAGTTGAGGTAACTACGTTCTCTACTTTGTTGCTTTGTGTGTCGGCAATTGACAAACTGTTCCCATGTCGAAGTTCCAAAATTCAGTTGGCAAAAGTGCACATCAACTGTTCGACGAAATGACGATGGAACAGCCTTTCAGTATTTACATAATTCTTAGTGAATTGTTTGAGTGGGTCTAGCAACAGCTAATCGTTTTCTTCACTTTGGGATATTGCGCAGAGACAAACCAAAAAGATGGTGTCACTGAAAGAAATAGTGCCGGCTGCACAGAACAACATAGACACAAAGTTCATACTTTTGGACAAGGGCAGCAAGACTATAGAAGGCCACAACAAGACGTGCTTGGCGCTTGTGGCCGACGAGACTGCCGCAGTTCACTTCCAGCTGTGGGGAGATGAGTGCGATGCATTTGAGCCCGGCGACATTATACAGTTGGCTAATGGCATCTTCTCTTACAACAGGAACAGTCTTGTGCTGAGGGCCGGCAAGAGAGGGAAAGTGGAGAAGGTTGGAGAGTTTACCATGGTTTTTGTTGAGACCCCCAATCTGAGTGAGATTCATTGGGTTCCTGACCCGAATAACTCGAAGAAGTACATTCAGGATGCTGTGATTTCACCTCATTCGCGCATCTTTCCACCGAAATATTGATCTACTCGAGTCTATTGCGGCTCACTTCTTCCTCATCTCAACAACCTCAATTGATTCATGTGTTCTTGTTTATTGCAGCAAACCACCAATGTATAATTACCATAGACAACCGTATGTCTACATCTTTCTTGGGGATACGAATGAGTTTCGTTTTCAATAAACAATCTTATGCAAAGTTTCGGACACATTCTCCATGATAGCAAATCCAAACTTTTTTCCAAAACATACCTCTCAAAAGAGACTAAATTAAATATATTCTATTTCTTATGTTACAACATAGTAAAAACTAAAAACTGTAAAACTAAACCACCAATTTCCCTCCCCTATATGTTATCTATAAAAAAAGCTCTACATCTCTTCCGCAGACTATGTTGTTGTACATATATTACAAACTCAATTACGAAAAATGAAAAATTATTCATTCGCTAACATCTAAACTTCTAGCATTTTCAGGCTGTGTACACTACTAGACAAGGCTTCAACTTCTGCAACTCGACTTCCAAATACAAAGGACATGCTACATCGAGACAGCCCATGAATCCACCGCAAAAGGGATGGATCACGCCTCCAGAGAATTGAAAATTATCACATTCCCACATCTTGAAGTACATGAAGAGATCAGTCAGCTATATATATGCAAGTGAGTTCCGATCAAGATCAGGCTGTGGTCGACCACGAGTAGGAGTTGGCGGCCTCTGAATGTTTAGCTCCTACAGGACACCATAAAGATAAATGAGTATAAAAAAAGGCAGCTGCAGATATTTATGTTCAAAGTAAATAATAATGTATTGTTAAGCATTAAATGTGTATTGGCACTATGCAACTGTTTACCTGCATCCATGTGTCATCTATGACGCGTTCAGGAGATGTCTCCGGTGACTGAAGAGGAGGTGGCAGCGGATGAATTAGTTTTGGAACTACAACCAGCCCCCTGCCAACCACCAGTATTGCACCAGCATTGTTTGCCGTTCCTACATGAAAAAGCATATGAGACTGCCAACACGAGAACACTGAACAAGAACCTGCAAAAAGTTTTGCTTACCACAATAGTTGGTGGCAGAAAAAAGAGTGATCAATTGTCCCTGGGCAAACCGTTCAAAACCATCCATAACACATTCATGAGCTCTTATAATGAGCTGTAATTTGTTCCTCTTACAGAAGTCCGTGACACGATCAGGCTGCAAATATAAAGAATACATATTGGTAGGTAGCATATCCTAAAATTAAGCACGAAGAAGTAGGGGCCAGAGAAGAGTCACCAGATGAAACAAGAGCACTATGGAATTGAAACACTATTGCACGTAGCAAAAGAATGTAAAGATTTATATAGTGTCAAAGGAATTTATACTGATAAGGTGAGTATTAGCTCAAAGAACCATATGTATGATTGCTGTTAAACAGTACCATTTCAAATGGTGGTTTTACTAATGCTCATCCCACCTATCAAGGTTATAGACTTTTCCAGTCAATTCACGAATAACTACATGCCCTAGTGTTTGTGAATTGTCTATTTGTCACAGAATTAAGATTAATCTGGTATCTCCCACTTTATATCCTACAAATACATCTGTAAACTATCATCTCCAGAATGGGGGGAAATGTATGTAAAAGGTATGTGTAGAAATACGAAGGAAGAAAAGGATTAGAAAATTGTGCTTACCCCAAAAGTGACAAGACCAGGCCCTCTTGCATTTGGTCTGAGACCCTCCACACCATCGTTTTCTGTAGGATCAGACCTGAATGCATAGACGTCATAAGACCACAGAAATGTAACAATGAAGTGAAAATAACAAAGAAACTGAATGAGAGTGTACCATAGAAGATCCATTAAAATTATAGACCCAGCATCCATTGTAATGGGTCTTTCAAGCTTCTCTATTTGTTCTACAGAATTTATAGATCTTCCAATGCCACCATGCATACAGATGATTTTCTTTTCAATTAGTGCAGCCAATGGGAGGTAGTTGAAAAGTTGATTGAACCTTGTCCATGCCCATATCCCATCACTCTCTCCCTACATGCACATAAGATACTAGCACATTTGATATTCTGAAATTTTGGAGCAAGGACATCATGCCTATATGATAAATTATACATACCATTCTCTCAATGCATTCAATACGAAAACCAAAGAGTGCGTTGATATCAGCGGCCTCATGGTTTCCACGTATTAAGTGAACATTATCAGGATACTCGATCTGCAAAATCAATCAGGGCCACTATACAGTCAATCAATAAAACTAACAAATACAACTATATATCAAAATTAGAAGACTTCAAAGTAGAAGCTTGCCTTGAGTGCAAGGAGTAGAGTTATTGTCTCCAAGCTGTGCTGTCCTCGATCAACATAATCCCCCAAAAACAAGTAGTCAATGTACCTAACATAAATAGACTAGCATCAGTCATAAGCCTTTAAAAAGACTCTCTGTCAATCTATGATAAGACCGGGATATACTTTTTCCTATTAGAATAAGAATGTAGAGTATTGATTACTTCAGAAAGACTCAGAGAGTTACAGTTCTCGTCGAGCTGAACTCTGTCAACTAGTACAATGACAAACGTGGCATGAGCAAAAGTGTTCAACTTACGTTATGTCTCCTGCAGCAGATGGAAATCCATATTCATCAAACAAGCGCATTAAATCACCAAACTGTCCATGAAGATCGCCAAATACTTTAACAGGAGCTTTCAGCTGAAGAACTGTTTGCTCCTGCATAAAGATCTGTTCAGCAGCATAACAAAGTTCTCCCACTTCGTAAGAATCGAGGAAAAACTTCCTATTAACCGGAGGTTTCCAGTTCCTTGGCCTCAGCAATGTAGATATTATCTGCAAAGAAGAAAAAAAACAAATCATATCAAAACCTTGGAGTGAGAAACTAGACATATTAAAAAATTAAAAGACCAAAAAGTTAGCCAATGCTTGCCTTCTTATGTAAGCCCTGTGGGGACTTCTGCCTGGTAAACTTTTTGTTAGGATATGATAAGTCGTTATTCATTGGAATCATTCGTCTGCTCTCATTTTCGAATTGATCCAAAGACAACTGTCTTACCATGCCACCCAAATTGCCTACAGCCTCTTTGGCAACAACAACCTGCAACAACAGAAATAATAAGTATGCCACTCACAGATGAAAAAAAATCATCAATCAGGCATCAATGCAAAGGACGTACAGCTCTGGGATGAAGGCGAACATCTGCCTCAGTGTCACTACCATCCGAAAGTGTTTCTGCAATTTGTGAGTTGTCATCTGAAACAGAAGTTTCTTCAGGAGGAGGGGAAGATTGGGACTGCACAGCTTGCCAAACAGCACTAGCTGCCTCAGCTTCGGCAGCAGAAGCCTGCCGTAGTTTCTCCATGGAAATTTTATCCATGCTGCCAAAATGAATAAGTATCACATAAATTATGAACACATGTGGCTTGAAAAAAGTATTTTGGAGAGAAAGGGGTTGTGTGTGGGTGGGTGGGCGGGGTGGGGTGGGGTTTATGAAATAATACCTCAAGCCACTAGATGAGGGTATCTCAGATTCACTATCCGAAGATGGTGATACACCAAAAGAACTTGTGTTGGCATGCAAGGCTCTCGGACTTGTTAAAGATGGGGATTTCTCAGAAGTTGATACGGGAGAATTAATTTCAGATTGAAATGATGAATTTTCCGCAACCAGGAAATCATCTAACAGGATGTCTGTACAAAAAAAATAAAGGAAGACTAAACATCAGAACTGAGTTTTAGAATGCAATAGCCACAAATCAGAGCCAACAATATACAAATGTGCATTCATTGAAACTGTTTATGAGAGTAAAAGTACACCTAAATTCATAAGAAAAACAAAAAGATATAAACTTGGCGGTTGAAAAATATAATTTTTTGTTTCTACTGAGACAACCCCTATCAGGGTGTCCTTAAATCCAACAAGTCAAAAATCTTCAGATTAGTCCAAGTCCATTTTGTTAAATAACACTTTCGCTTCCTTCCTAACAACCGAAACATCAGAATCCCTACTCTTCCTAATCAAATATATACCAGTTCTGCAAATGCATTATTCATACTATCAACTATGGTCTAAAGTTTTTACCTCCCTTGAGACCGCCATAAATGTAAATACGAACACCAAGAGATGCGGCTGCATGGCGACAACGACGCATAAGCTCCAAAGGGGGATCATAGTCATTTTGTCCCTTGCCTGTCCGTGAGGAGGTCACAAGCCCGCTTCTATCTAACCAAACTCCAGCGGCAGTGTCCAATACTAACAAAGCAAGAAAACAGAAAAACTATCAAAATAAAAATTACTAGAAATTGCAATACGATCCATGGTAATAAAAATTGACAATCAAAGATTTACCTGCAATAGCTCCTTCCCCTTCTACAGCACGTCCTCCCCTGAGAACACCTCCCGTTACATGTAATCTTGCACCAACAAAAACCTGTGCAAACAACATAAATCAAGTGCTGAAATAAGGCTCTACTCAGAAGAGATGCAAAATAAATGCATTCAAACAAAGACCACTATATGGTTTCTTCAGTATAAGTACCATGCTTTAAAAACACATATCAAATGTCCTGCAACAGACAAATAGGTAACTCTAAATTCATTGTCAATATATTATCACTTACCGCAGCATGTTGATATCTTGGTGAAGGAGACACTCCCGGTGCGAGAGTCCACTCCCACTGACCATTTCTATGCATGAGCAGTCCATAAGCATCAGCTAGAGGCTGTAGAAGCATTGATATGAGTACACAAAATCAGATAACCCATTAGTCAAAAACACTAGAGACTCAGTACCCAAATATTTCAATCTCTAACTTCAGCCAAAGAAAGACAATCTAATAAATAAAAAGTAATAAATTAGATCCTTAGTTACAGGGAAATCTATTTTTGAGAGAAACAAAGCCATAATTCAGAGAGGACGCAAGATGATTGGACCAGAAATAGTTCATAATTTCATATGTAGATTTAATTGAGAAATCTTGTCTATTTCTAATTATATTGCAGATCACTCCTGTGAATGCTTCCCAATATTTAGTTTTTTAATGATATACGAATTCGTTATTTTATCTAGCAGAAAAGATTCCACATACCGCCCCGGAAGCGTCTCTTCCGCCACAAAGCAAAAACATGCCATCTGAGCGGGCACTGGCTGTTGCATACCTGAACAATAAGGGAATGTGGGAATTTAATAATTTTCAAAAGTAGACATTTTCTGAATTTTCCAATTGTCAACATATAAATATTACTCACATTCTAGCAGAAGGCCTATCCCCTTCTGGACTGAGCTTAGCCCATACGTAAGGTTTCTGTGCAGTATCCAGAGCCCAGGAATCAGAAAGAACTCTTTTTCCTTTAAAAAGAGAAAGAAAAAAAGTATTAAATAAAGGTGAGCGTTACAGGCTTTAGGGTATGTGAAAACATACTCTGACCGGATAAAGTTTCCAATTATAAACAGGTTATGATAAGGATAAAAGTAAAGAAAGTTTGAATACATTACATTAAGGTGCACCGATTAAATAACTCTTCTGCCAAGGGAACTTAGAAACATAACCAGCAACTTTGGCATTTTCTATCTTCTTCTATTCATTGTAATTGTTTCCAAAAATCACTTGTGTCTCCCTATAAATAAACGATAGGAGACAGTAATGTAAAACGTTTTCTATTTCTGATATCTTCCAAATTATACATACCATAGGGCTGGACTATTACCAATTTAGCGACAAAATTCAATCTTATACTTCCATCTATGTTGATCTCCCATTGTAATGAAAAATGTGTACCCTAAACTTGACAAAAAAAGGTTTTAAACATGGGCTTGAATAAAAACTACAAAACCCTAATCTAAAAACTCTAAAGATGAGTGAAGGGTTACAAGCAAATATAAGTATCGGCAAGTTATGGAATAGAATTGCTTGTATATCCAATTCAAAGGCAATTATGACATGCTAGAAACAGCTCATTTGAACTTTCTGTCTATCTAGTACTTTAAATTACACCTAAAAATGCAAACCATTTGACAACAGTGAACTGTACATATAACAACGAGCTGGGGTTTAGAAGTACACTCACCATCATTGCCGCTGACAGTAACAAGATATCTTTGAGCAACTAAGTCCATAACATGGCCATAGCGAGGCCCAGGTCCTTGTCCTTGCACAACCACTCTATGGACAGAAGACAAACACGAAATTAAAAACGACTCACACCACAACTGAAAACAACAACCAATAAACCCTAAAGAACAAAAACAATCTCAGTTAAGGCGCACCTGTGCCACTTTAACTTATCCATGTCAAGCACATAGAGATCATCCGTGGAGTGCCCAGCAGGACCAATGCCACCCTATCCACAGAGCAAGAATCCATTAATATCAAAGCTCACGCTCACTTACAATCCAACCGAAACCCTAATCACTCTAATAACAAAATCCTCCAACTTTCCAATCATTCCTCGAACCATATTCCCTAACTCACCTGAAAAACCACCATAGTGCCCACTGCAGCTGCAGCGTGCGCGGCCCTCGGAGACGGTGGCTCACCAGCCGGCCTGATTCTGCAAAATTCGAACGGCCAAAAAACCAGAAGAGCAATCAGTAAAGTAAACTAAGATCCCATTTCATTTCCACACACCAAAAAAAAAAAAAGGCAGAAAAATCCTGTAAAAATAGAAGTAAATACCTAGTCCACTTTCTGGTGAGAACATCGTAGGAGTGAACAGAATTGGTCACACCCGCTAGCCCTACATTTCAAAAGGTCACAACCCAAATTCAGCAAATTTTCAATATTCAAACTAAAGATTCTCACTTTTGAATCAGAAATGAAGTGATAATAGATGCAGCAACGCACTGATGCCGGGGGCGGAGGAGGCGGCGCCGCCTTCAATGGCGGTGGCTCCACCGAAGAGAATAAGGCGGGGGCCGTGGGTCTTGGTGGCGGCGACGGCGGTGAGAGTGTGACCGCATCGCGGGCCTGGCGCGTCGTCGTCGGTATCCCAATAGGTCTCGAGAGTACGGTAGGTGGGAGCCGGGTACAGCCATGGTTTCGAACTCATCGAAACCAAAACCCAAAAGCAGACCCGGCTGCTCCAAGCTCAGCTTAATCGAACTCGTTGATTTGATCTACCACCCTAATTACTCCTCCTTCTCTCTCTCTCTCTCTCTCTACATACAAGAATCGATTGAATTAGGAAAGATGACGATGATGATGAGTGATCGCTGTGTTGCGGTGGTTCCAATGGGGCCCCGAGCTTCGGCTCCGGACCCAGCAGCTCTGGAAATTTTTTTTTTTTTTTTTTTTTATTGTTTAAGAGTAATTGTTTGTTTTGCAGGGAGGTTTCAGACTTCCATTGCGTCTTAAATAGAGTCAACGGCGTTTTCCTTTTTTCTTGTTAGATAGTGCAGATTTTTTTTTACAGTAGACGAGGGTGGATATTCTTACCAAAGAGATATTCTTACACCACAAAAGGTGGAAAATTAGGGCCAAAGGATGTCAGCCAGAAACAGCACGAGTATTGAGATGTGACCGTGAGGGGTTACGTGGAAATGTATGATTTGATTTCGAAACTGTCAATTTGAGTTGAGTTTATCTTTGTATTATTGTTACTAAACCAAAATATATATAGTGTCATTTTGAATTGTCACAACATGATTGTGTACTGGTGTGAATGATTTCTAACGGTAGGTAAATGAGAAGTCATATTAGCGGTTTTAACATTTATTAGTGACTTTAAATTACATACACGATCTCTCTCAATTGACCCTATCATATATTGTACTCGGAAAAGTTATGTGAACTTTTATTTAAATTAAATTAGATAATAACTTTTGGCGGTGACATGTTCCTCAAGAAAGATTGTCTTAATTTTATTTCAATGACATTGAAAAACTACATTTTACGACAAATGGTTCATCAATAGAGGTTGTCTCAGTGTTATTTAAATTGGAAAACAACCTTTGCCTATAACGTGGTTATTTATTGGTATAAATAATTTCTAACCGTAGATAAATGAGAAGTCATATAAGCGGTTTTAAGTTTTTAACATTTATTAGTGACTCTAAATTACATGCATAGCCTCTCCCAATTGACTCTAGCATATACTGTGCTCAGAAAATGTCGTCTGAATTTTTCAATAAATTAAATTAGAAAATAACTTTTGGTAGTGACTTGTTCCTCAAGAGAGATTGCCTTTGTTTTATTTAAACAAAGTAAGTTGAAGGAATCCAAATTGCCCATTCTAGAACTATTTTCTATCGAAGATTACCCGCGTGAACCAAATGAAGCAATGTAAAAGATAGCTTTTTTATTTTTGTTTTTGCCAATAAAAGCCCTCCCCAGCTATAGTGATAGGGAGGCCATTAGTGATTTAGTATTAAGCGGAAGCGTCTAGGTGCACATGGGCAACTGGTCTTTTTCTAGAAAGGTCATATTTATTTTCAACGAATGGTTTTGTTTCCTTTCTTTTTTTCCTCTAGTACCCGTCAATGGAATCCGTGGTCCATAACACGTAAAATAAAGACCATACCAAGATTTTCTCAGTATGTTTTCAAACAACTACGTCCTAGTTCTAATAATTCAACATTGTCACATTCTTTGATATTCAACTACATTATTTTCTCTTTCACACCATTGTCCCCAAATTTAAGGAAATTGGGCAGAAAGAATGTTAAAAAGGGCATGACCAACCCTACACTTAAAAGGGTGTCACCATCAAAAGATTCATACCGTGTCTAAACCAATAATTCAAGGATCCCTTTATTGCCACTAGAAAAAGACTGAAAGAATAAAGCATATAGTGAAGAACTGAAGATAGCAGCATATCAATACATGCTTCTGCTAAAATTGTACCCGACATCCCATGTTTTCACTGTTCTTCCACCTCCACCATTGCACATGCTTGTCTCGCAGACCCACCGGAAGCTTTTCAGAAAGGATTGTATTGCAGAAGGCTGATAGATTCTACAAGATTACCATACCAATATCATAATTCGGTATTGACCAGAGATGTCATCTGGATCCCTTTCAGCTGTCGTGACAAAATTTTGGACAAGGAAGAAGTTGAATGGCATGAGGTTTGATCAGGGACAAGGGTTAGGAAATCTTTGGTGAACCTTGTTGACTTCTACCATTACTTCGGATGTGAGCTCCACCTTGCATGCATCAAGAACTTCCTGAAGTTGCCATGACTGGGTTGCTCCAAAGACGATACTCGCTACCAGAGGGTGACTCAAAACAAAGGCTGCCATATCATGAATCAAAAGTTCAGTAAACATAAATGGTGTACAAGGTCGAATAGTACATACAATGAATGAACGAACAATGACCACCTATCAAGATAAGGACAACAACAGAGGGAGGATATGGAAAATCTATGACAGATGTATTAGCTCAAGCAATTAGAGCATGCAATCATGCTGCAATATGTGTGTGATTAAAGCAACCATGTTGAGGAAAAGGGAAGTGGAACAAAGAATACTGGGATCTTTACTAGGAGAGTAGGAGGAATACTTTTCCATCTATGATTACAGGCTTTAAGGTTTGCACTTTGCAGCATCAATAAAGAGTAAGATGATATGAAAGACAGAAGCAGAATTGCCTGTAATCATACCAATTGCAAGAGATACTGGATGAAGGCCGTACTTTTCTGCAATATGAATGTATTCCTGTGACCACAAGGAAATGAGAGCAGATTAGTGAAATCAGCATGTTGAAGGAAATCTAGTGAAATCACAGTGTCTGTGTACCATGTACCATGCTTGCTGCCCTTATGGAGGGATTAGACAAGTTGTATCTGGACTCCCCTTCTGAATACTTTCCTGATATACAGAGAAGAAAAGTCCGCCTTGAAACAAGTTCACCAATTTGACTGAAGAAAATTCTCACATTAAAAATATCTGACAAATAATTTGAGAACTTACCTCTGAAAATGTTCAACCGAGCATCTGAAGGACCGCCTTCAGGTGAAAAATACTTCCCAGAGAGTATACCCATTGCAAGAGGGCTGTAAGCTAATAAACTGACCCTGAAAAGTTCAACAAAGACATCATCAATAAAAATGAAGTGATGAAGAGAATACTTTCTCAATATAAATACATTGACCAGATTTACACCCTACATAACTGAGCACAGCAACTCAGATTTAAGAAATTTTCATCTCTCATTTCATCTGGTAGAATTGCAGGGGAAGTAAAAATGGAATCAGACTACAATGCCTCTATTGAAGACTAAGCTAAGCTGCCAAGGATCAAATTGTAGTGACCTCATTCTAAACCACTTCAGCACCAGAATTTAGATTTATCGAACATATCAAGACTTGTTGAGGTATAAGTGGAGTAAATGTTCCTTATCATCTCACAGATGACGAATAGTTCAATTATCACTTTATCTATAAACCAAAACTTAAAGTACCTCTCATGATGACAGCATTCAGCCAATCCAGAATCAAAAGTTCGACATAGCAAGCTGTATGAGTTCTATCAAATATAAAATAAGTTGCATTAGTCCCAAATATCAATAAAGTGACTAATTGAGTGTATGCTAGAAAGAGACAGGGGGGTGCAAAGAAAGCAAGTGGCAGCCCTCAGTGTTTCAGGTCAGACTACGCGATACAACCTGCACAGATACAATCTTTGGAAGGTGAGTGCCTCTTTCAGCCACCTGAAGAAACTTCATCACACCATATGCCGTTTCATTACTGAGACCAACATATCTGACCTGCAAATCCAAAAGTTTCCATTCACATGGGCAATCCATGTTCTTAAAACATTGATAATGAAGGCTAAAGCCATCAACCTGAACAATCTATGGAAGAAAAGGCAACAGATTGAAACTAACCTTACCGGAATCAACAGCTCTCCCAAGAGCGTCAAGTTGTTCCTCTATAGGAATCGAACCAAATTGCCTGGTTGGATCATATTCAGTTTCTCCAAACATCGGAACATATCTACAAAAGCAGTCACTAATCACTCGAAGTGCTACAAGAGGCTCAAGGTTCACTGAAGCACATGGGTTCCTTGTGTTTGTGTAGCCACAAACTGGATAAAGTAAAGACCAGCCTAGGTGACTCAAGCAAATTGAGTTATAGTTGGGGAAAAAACTAGAACATATACAGCATTGTGAACTGCCCAGTTTTAATGGAGTCAGTAAGCATACACCATTTTGAAATTCATATCAATCTGTAACAGACAATAATATCAGAAAACTCTGAAATAAGGATCTACATACAAACCGATCAGGCCAGTGTATCTGATAAAGATCAATGTATCCGTCTGCAATCTCCGTAGACTGCACGAAACCAATGCATAGCTCAACACTCAGCCTACCACCAATTATTCAAAAACTGAAACAAAATTATGAATTGATCGCTAGAATGAACCTGCTGTCAATGGCCTCAGTAATATTCGCAGCATCCAAACACTTGGGGCCATCTCTTATCCAAGTCATCTGCCCGGATGGTCCGGTCACCTGTATCAAAACGACGCCCACATATCAAAACTCAAAAGCAAGCTGAAATTAGTGGAATGAATTCGAGACTAATAGGCCAATTGAACCCACCTTGGTGGCCAAAACGACGCTGTCTCGAGGAATGTTGCGCTCTCTAATCCAACGGCCGAGATACTCCTCGCTCCTGCCCTGAGTCTGGGCTCGCTGAACCACCGGGTACATCTCCGCAGAGTCGAACAAGTTGATTCCAGCGTTGAAAGCTTGGTCGAGGAGGCGAAAGGACTCCGGCAGCGTGTTCTGCTCGCCGAAAGTCATGGTTCCTGACCACAATTTTAACTTTGAGGAACAGAAAATGCAAACACTAATGAGAATACTAGACTAAGAAACAGAGTCGAACCCAGGCACAGCCTTGAAACCATCAGATTCGGAGCGAGGTTGAAGACCGGCACCGCCATTGGGTCGCCTCACAAACTCACTGAGCGAGCTTGAGTGGCTCTCAGCCCATCGGTTGTTTAGTGAATTTCAGAGGTTGGGTAAAATAAACGTGAGCAAGTCCCTGTTTACGGCACCCACTATTTTGCTGAGACACGGTAAAATTATCATTTCAACTCTTTTTACAGTGTTGGTCACAGGTTTAGGGTTTAGTAAAAACAGAATCATGCTGATTTGTTACTACCGATTGGGGGTACTACAATTTCAATTGACGTAAAACACAGAATAATACAAAGCAATAGAGATCATGTCATCAGAAACATGAACCATTCATCAGCACCAATATTTATCAAAAAACCATATTATATTTCACCAAAAATTCCCCAATTTTCTGTTTACAACCAATCAGTCCGAAATTTGTAATCAAAATAAGAACCCTAAAACTCTTGCGATGCCGATCCAATGTCTCCCTTGCCTTTCCCAGTCTTCTTCGGCAGCAGATTCTGATGAATGTTAGGCAAGACACCTCCATTAGCAATAGTCACAGTCCCCAAAAGCTTGCTCAACTCCTCGTCATTACGCACCGCCAGCTGAATGTGCCTCGGAACGATCCGATTCTTCTTGTTATCTCTAGCTGCATTGCCAGCGAGCTCAAGCACCTGTACACCAATCAAACCAATTCCCATTAGATCGTTTCATAAGGAATAGGAAATTCATTTATATATATCAAATTGAAAAGATCGGAAGGGATTATGGACGCACCTCAGCGGCGAGATACTCGAGGACGGCGGAGAGGTAGACGGGAGCGCCGGCGCCGACTCGCTCGGCGTACTTGCCGGATTTGAGGAAGCGGGCGATACGGCCGACGGGGAATTGGAGGCCGGCCTTGGAGGACCTGGAGACGGATTTGGTGGCCTTGGGCTTGCCTCGGCCGCCCTTGGAAGTCGGAGAACTCATATCGGAGATTGGATTCGAAACCCTAGGAGTGAAATCGAAGCGAAAAGACGGAGAGTGTGATTTGCAGGTGTCTGATGGCGAGGGGAGGATGGTTTATATAGGAGTGAGGATGCGAAGGGTGCTCTGGTCTGATTTGTTAAGAGGGTGAGGGCGCGGATTGCCAGCGTGGAAGCTAATTTGTTGGGAAAATTAAAGGGGAAAAGAAAAAGAGGGAAATCTTTTTCGTGCGGAGGGAAAGTTTTAATTGGACGAGGGAAACGAGCTGGGTGCATTAAACGCAGAAAGTTGGGCTGGGCCGGGCCTCGCTCTATTATTTTCTGGCCCAAATCGATATTACTGAATTATTTTTTACGGAAAATGGTTCTAGGTCTTTGCTTGTCTTATATCAATCCTACATATTCTTCTCTAGCGTTGGAGCTAAATAAAATAAATTCTTCTCTATAAGTTTTCTTCGGCCGCCATGAGAGGTTGCAGTAGTAGGAATAGTGTCATCTGATTCTCTTGGCCCTCTCTCTCTCTCTCTCTGTTGTGAGCTAAATATCTAGAATAAATTTTTTTTTTGGGTCGCCATGAGAGGTGAAAAAGGCACAACTATTACATCCGACTATCTTGTTGCACCCTCTCAGTCTCAGTCTCTTTTTAATACAATATTCTTGAATATCTGTGATCTCCCTAACTGTTTATTGATTGAAATCCTTTGTCGACTACCTTGCAAGTTTGTTTTACGATGCAAGTGTGTGTGCAAATCTTGGTCGACTCTCATCTCCCATCCTTATTTTGAAAGCCGTCGTGCTCTGTATCTCCGAAACAATTGTGACAACGAGCAAATTCCCATGTTTGTCGTACATTCATACCCTACGGCAGATAACACGGCAGAATTGCTTACAATTGATTCCAAGCAGACTCATGCGGAGCTAAGAGCTCTCGATTTTCTTCCCAGTAAGCTGGTTGTCGTAGCAACATACAATGACTTGATTTTGTTGTGTGAAAAAACATTCGGTTTTCAAGGGAAGTACTACATCTGCAATCCGTACACCAAGCAATGGGTTGCTGTTCCTCCTCCTCCCATTCTATTCCCCCAACAAGAAGTAGGTGTGGGATTTATCTGTGATTCCGACTATAGGTGCCGGATTGTACGACTCCTTGAATTTGACGCAGAACCTGATGACTTCCGATTAAAGGTGGAGATGTTCTCTTCCGAGACTGGTAAATGGATAGAATCAGTTGTCCTATGCCCAAAAAGGTTTAGACCTCATCCTCTCGAGCAGAGTGCACCAGCCCTTGCTTACAATGGAACCTTGTACTGGTTAGGTCGTGGTGGGATTCTTATTGGGTTGGAGCCTTTCAAGCTCGACAATAAAAATAACCATAACTATCATTGTCATTTTATTTCCGGGCCTCGTTACGGGTTTCCATTGTTTAATGATTCATCCAAATACATCGATTGCCTGGGTGTCTGCAGGGGTTGTGTGAGGATGTGCCGGCTGTATACTCTGACACGTTTCATTCTTTTTGTGTGGGAGCTGAAAGAAGATGAGGTGGATGGAGTTGGAGGCAAAAAGATGAAATGGTGTTTAAAGGAGAGGATCTTCCTGGACCAAATTAAGTCGGAATATATGGTGCCTGACCCCTACCGGCTTCTGGCTTGGACCCAAATGATGAAGACATAATGTACCTGCTACGGAGACCTAGCAGCTCCGATCCAAAAGACATTGTTAAGTGCAATATTCGTACAGAAACGCTAATTGATATCTCTCCAAAGTTGCCATTAAAGACAGATATAGAGGCATTTCCATTTATGCTCTCATGGTGGCGGTGGCCAACACCAGTTCCTAAATTAGACCATCACAACAACAGCAGCTGCCCACCGCAATAAGGAGAATCATAGATTATATTTTTGCGTTGTCTCTCTTCAGATTTAGTTTATGTTGGAACAACCAGTTGCACTTTCTGCTTCCGCTTCTTTTATTTTGGGAAGGCATCTAGTATCTTGCATCAATTTTGTGGGAAAGTGCATATATTTTGTCCTGGTAAATTAACAAAACAGTTAATTAACCAATCATACAATTTGTTACTGGTGAAATTTCAAGTCCCCAACAAAAACAGATCAGATCCAAGAACAATATACTTCTCAAATGTAAACTCAAGAGGTTTGAAATGTTTAATTATAATACAAGCAACAAAACTAACAAGAGTAAACAGAGCCACATCCAGAAACGGATACTTCATTTAACCAAAAGAAAGTTAAGAAACCCATTACAGCATTGTGAACTTTTCCATAACCACAGATTTACAAAACCAGAGATCAAATCTACCGAGGATTTCAACCTACTCTTTCTTCTTCCCTACCAACAAAACCTAACCCATCTAGAATTCCTGAGACATAGATCCAATCTCGCCCTTCCCTTTTGCATTCTTCTTTGGCAACAAGTTCTGATGAATGTTGGGCAGAACACCTCCATTCGCAATCGTCACAGACCCCAAAAGCTTGGTGAACTCCTCGTCATTCCTCACCGCAAGCTGGATATGCCTCGGAGTGATCCGATTCTTCTTGTTGTCCCTGGCAGCGTTTCCAGCCAGCTCCAAAACCTGATCCCAAAACCAACAAACCAAAAAATCAGCTAACAAATCAAGCACAAAATGAAAAGCCCCCAAATTACAAAAATAGTCCAAAACGACGACGTACCTCAGCAGCTAGGTATTCGAGGACGGCGGAGAGGTAGACGGGGGAGCCACCGCCAACGCGCTGGGCGTAGCGGCCCTTCTTGAGGAAGCGGGCGACTCGACCGACGGGGAATTGGAGGCCGGCCTTGGATGACCTGGTGACGGATTTGGTGGCCTTGGGCTTGCCTCGGCCGGCCTGAGCTGTTGTGGCGACGGCGGTGGTCATGGTGATGAAGATCTGGAGATTTGGATTGGAGTTTGAATTTGGTGAGCTGGAAATTGTGAGATTTGTGAAGAGGCCTTAGGGGTGTGGTGGGCTTATATAGAAAGGGGGTGGTGGGTGGGAGAGAGCGCTGTGATTGGTTGGATTGGTTCCGCGCGGATCGCCAGCGTGGCCGCGTAGGGCGGTTTAAGTGGGTTTTTGAAATGGTTTAAGAGACGAAATGTTCTGAACGCGGGAAACTGAAATTCCAAATGAATTCAGGTTTAAAGTAGCGACGGCGTCGTTTGATGCGCTGCTGCTTCTGATTGGGCTGCGTTTCTGATTGGTTGACCTCTTTGGGCAAAATTAGTTGGGTTTCTCTGATGATTGAATGACTCTAGGCCCAAAAGAGAAACATCAAGGTTTAATTCTTTTTCTTTTTTTTTCAGAGGAGAAAAACAGTGAGCATACCCATAACGAGAAAAAATCGAACTTCCAAATTTTACGTACTCTAGCAATTTTGAAGTTGGTGACTTGGAGTATGCCAAAAGAAATAAAGCAAAACTCTGGTCACACGAATAAAACCCACAATTCGTGCCATGGGAATATCAAGCTCGCAAAGTCGAGAAATATTTGAGTTTATAACTCACTCTACGATTATATCACCAACCAAAATCTACTAACACCAACATGACTGGTTTTTTAAAGTCAATGAGAATCGGCCTTATGTGCTTACAATTGCAGCCAAACCAAGTTTCCAACCCCTAAGGAATAGGAAGTAGTAAGTTTAACTTGAAGAGACCAGCAAGAAAGTCAATATAGATTGTAATATTTCAAACATGAATCCTTAATTTACAACGTATTACCAATCTTGTTATATTTTTATTATTTTACTAGACTGAATTTAATTTGACATGTTGAGATTTTTTTCCTCACATTAAAGCTCAGAGTTGCACAAATTTTCATTCTAAAAAAAAAAGTTGCTTAAATTTTGTTTGGAATTGTCCATTGAATCAACTTGCCTAGCTATGCAATTTTCAATACCAATAATAGATAAACGACCATTGCGGGGAAGAAAAGTGCATCATAATGGGATTAATCACGAAGGATAGTGGAAGAAGAGAAAGCGATGGCTAGAGGTCCAAATTTGACTTGCAAAAGGAGATTGATCGATTTCGAATTATAATCACTTGCCATCAGTAGCCAGGCTATGCACAATAATGAACGAAACGAAACCTACTATGACATTGTCGATATATGTAGTTATCAGTAACGCTATGAAACACCTCCCCAACCCATTCACCCAACCAACTTACACACACGATTATGAAACTAGGTACAAGTTATCATAATGTTTCGAGTTTCCTATGAAGACGCTAACCAGAGTATGATGATGAATGTGAACTCCTAAATCCTAATCGTTTCAATATTAATTCTGTAATTTAAAAATGTATATGATGCAAGAGAATCATACAATGATAATGTTCTTCTAGATGAAGTCCCTGGCTCAAATATCACGCTCCTTGGTGGCTAGGCTGCGTTTCCAGATTCATCAATTGAATTCATTACAATTTTTGGTGGAAAGACTCGATCCCACTCTATATTATATTTCCATGGATGCGTATGCGTACAATTATTTAAGTTGCTACATTAGATTCTAACAAATCCCAGGTCAACTTTTCAGCGTGCAATATGTACCAATCGACCAGAAAGACCAATTGCATTTTAATTGTTGCAGTTCTATATCATTTATCAAACCCAGGTTCATAATGTTCTGGCAATTGTTTCTGTAATCAAACTTGGGATAGATACTGTTTCAACAAGGCCAACATGTTACAAGTTCGTCTACATTGTTGATCGATTTGTTGGTCGTTGTGGGGAAATGTCTAACAATTAATGCTTGCATTCTTTTTTGACCTGAAGATATAGTTTGCTATTTCTACAACCTTTCGGATGATAATTAGGTGCATAACATGCAAACCGCTTTATAAATCACATGGACAATGAAAATGTCTGTATTCAAATGGATTATTATGATTGCAGTTAATAAGAGAGTGATTTTTCACATACATATACGATATATACAATCATGTGTCTATCTCTCTCATCACGTAATTTAGCATGTGACGTATGATAAAAACGAAAAAAATTATCACATAAAACTAATGACAAGAAAGAATCACTTACAGTTACAAATCAGGGTTGATAAGTTCGAAATTCAAACTGCGAGTCATCGTACTTATAACACTATGATCGTAACCACACGCCCATATCATGAAGTCGCACACCATGTTTTTTCCAGAACTAGAGTGGAGTACTTATAGGAAGCTTTTGAAACATCAATGATAGATAGAACTAAAGAAGCATCACTACTATATAAGAAAATCTCAGTTCATTCAACTTTGATCCCGGTAGTATACATGAAACAGATGTACTATAGCTTCATATACCAATTCATCTTGGTCCTCTTGAGATGGGACTTTACACTTTGCTAGCTGTACGTGGAGTGGAAACACAAACCCTTATAAATTCCTCTCTACCCCAACCGTACCATTCAAATTCACCACAATGATCACCATCCACATTATACAAAAACATAAAATCAACAAAAGTATATACAAATTGATCGATTGCACATTTGCATAACACGGCAAGAAAATTCATCCCAAACATATTAGTACTACTTAGTTTCCAATCTCAAGCTCTCTCCTGTTCATGACATACAGGAAGAACAAGAGCAGGGTGGTTCTTAAAACGATCCAAGATAACCGGCGACACAATGCCCTCGAGGCTCTTCACATTGGCTCGAGCCCCATGCGCAACCAACAAAAGAGCTACTTGTACATGCCCGGCCTCCACCGCGCAATGCAGCGGTGTGTAGCCTGCATCGTCGACGACATCCAGCTGAGCACCGTGATTGAGCAGCACCTTGACACACTCGATTCTGCCCTTGAATGCAGCCCTATGCAAAGGGGTCCAACCATTTTGGTCCCTCCCATTCACCTCTGCCCCTTCCGCAAGGCAACTTTTTAGGCCGTGAGCGTCGTCCAGCCTCGCCGCCCGGAGCAAAACGTCGTCGAATCGGAGAAAACCGAGCAAATTTAAGTGACCATTTTCAGCTGCGAGGTCAAAAGCTGTCTTTCCATTCTTGTTAACTACATATTTCACACTGGAGCATTCCAACAAAGACTTGATGGGCTCCAAGTGACCCTTCTCCGCCGCGCAATGGAGCGGCGTCCACCCCCTCCGGTCCCAAACGTCCGCATTACCGCCGGCCGAAATACAGAACTTCAACATCTCCACGTGGCCGTTCGCCGCCGCGATGTGAATCGGAGTCCGGCCATCGGAGTCAGCCCAGTTGACGTCAATTTCCGCGAAATTCTTGCACAAAATCTCCACCAAATCGACCCGGTTCATCGCCACCGCGTCGTGCAAAACCGAGTTATCGACTTTACAGCCGCACGCTATAAGAATCTTCACAACTTCAATACTTCCGCTCCGAACGGCCAGAGACAACCAACACCCGGAATCCGAAACTTTCGGATTCACATCTCCCCCGGCGTCGATCAAGCTCGAGACCAAGTTCGCGTTGCCGGAAGCTATGGCGGGTCTGAGCAGCTCCGTGAGCTCCGATCCAGAGCACCCGGAAACCGCTTTGTTGAAGAAGAAATCGAACCCAGAGATCTGGGTCCGCTGAGAAATGAGAAACTCCACCACGTGTGGGCCCACAAACGAGATGGGTATGGTGGCATCCCGGAAAACGTGCGGCCCTGGTCTAGCGAACAGACGGCGGAGATCCTCCAGGCCGGCCTTCCCTGTCGGCAGCATCGAGGCCTTGACGTTGATGACGTCATTAGGGACGGTGGTGGGGAGAGGGGGATGATCGGAGGGCTGAGAGAGGAGGAGGGTGTAGGAGGAGGAAGAGAGAGGAGGGATTATAGAGAAGGGATGTGAGAAAGAGAAGAGAGATGGGTTTGTGGTGGTTAGGTTGACTGCGACGGACATGGTGTGCATGAGGTTGCTGAGCCTGAAAGTTGTGCTGCACTTCTGGTCCCTTTTGAAGCTGAGCTCCACTTCCTTCACGTCCGCCTTCACCAATCTGTCCATGGCGAGAGAAACACTGAAACTCGGCGCAGCAGCTGAATCCCAAGATCACTTGTTTATTAAAATTGGGGAGTTGCGTTTGGTTTGGTATGAAATGAAGAAGATAAAAAAACTGTGAGGTAAGCAATGGTGCTTTGAATATTAGCTTTCTTTCGCTTTCAGGAAAAAGGTGTTGTTACTATTTATATTTGCGGGATGAAATTGTTTATAGGGTTCGATTATATTATTGGCTTGCGTTGTTTAGGATTTGAACTTTTGCTGAGGTGGGGACTTTGAAATGAGAGAGTCGTTGCTGTTGGCTGGGTTTGGTTTTGAATACGGGGGATCGAAGACCGGACAACCTTTCTTCTAGGTAGGGCATTGTCCATTTCTAGATCAGTAAATTGTGTTGAAACTTCAACTTCATGACCGAGTTGGAGTTTGTGTGGTTTCAAAGTAGCTCACATTTTCTGATAAAATCCCACAAAGTCAGATCATTTTGTTTATGATTTAGGAAAAAATTCAGTTCAGTTTATTTCCTAAATTTTAGGCATAAAATCAGTTTGATCCTTAAACCTTTTTTTTTTAATCAGATTGTTCTTTATACTCTCAAACAACATCACCCAAGTCTAAATTTTGAATCCGAGTCCAAAAAAGAGTCAGAGTTGGAGCCGACGTGGGGCCCCACACTTCAGCTTTTTAAACCCTTAAGAAAGGCAGAATGGATATTCTCATAATATTTTTTTTTAAAAAAAATCTCAAAGAATTTCGTGTAGCTGGAAATCGGAGAGATCTCTTCCACACCACCAAACCTATCCAATTCCCTTTCCTTCTTCTTCTTGTTCTACCGAACCCATCAACACCCAAACTCAAACCCAAGTGCTATCAAATTCAAATCCAAAAACCAAACTCAAATCCAATTGCTATCAAATTCAAATCCATTGTCTTCGATCCCACCCTTGATTGCCATGAGCAGAGAGGGATCGAGAGGATGGAGGAGAAAGAGAGAGAGGGAGCCAAAGAAGAAGAAGCGGGCCCTAGTGGCCTAAGTCTCCAACGCCGTGACCCGATTTAGGAAGTTGGTGATGATGTCCAATACAGGTCGAATTAGTGAGAACTCCAGTGTAGACGGTGTCCTACAAGTCAACGGTGAGGCGTGTGGAGCGGATGAGGTTAAAGGCGAGCTTCTTGCAGACTGCGGAGGCGGGGGAGGCGACGATCTCTTTGAAGGCAGACTTGGCGAGGATAGAGATGCCGCGGTCTGAGATTTGAGAGGAATTAAGAAGGCTACGGCAGCATTGATGGCGGGGTCATGGAAAAAAGGTGAAGGTGAAACACGTTAGCGTGGTCACCGATATAGAGAAGATGAAAGAGAGTGGCGCCGTCGTGGGAAGCAGGTGAAGGTGAAACACGTAACTTAACCAGTTGCCGATATATATATACAACTTTGCTCAGGTGCGAATATCCACACCTAAGAAAAAAGGTACGGATTTCTAGTTTTGACCCACTTTTCGATCATATTTTCACATCTGAACTGTTCAGTTTTTAGGACCTAATGTATAGATCACCTCTGTAAAATTTCAGCCAAATTGGTGATCGTTAAGGCACCCAAAACTGCGATTTACACGAACAAACTAAATCTGCCGAACCGGAACCGTTCGTGTACATTGTTGTAAATTGCAGTTTTGGATGCCTTAACGATCACCAATTTGGCTGAAATTTTGCAGAGATGATCTATACATTAGGACCTAAAAACTGAACGGTTAAGATGTAAAAATATGATCGAAAAGTGGGTCAAAACCAAAAATCCGTACCTAAGAAAATCTGCTGACGTCCACAGTGGAGAAGCGCTGTATATATATATATATATAGAGAGAGAGATTATAAATTATATTAAATTAGGAATGTCCATTCTGCCCTCCTTCAGGGTTTAAAAAGCTAAAGTATGGGTCCTCATGTCTTCTCTAATTCAGCAAGTGACGTCATTTTAGACCCAGATTCAAAATTTAGACTTAGGTGATGTTGTTTGAGAGTATAGACTAATTAAAGGGAAAAATTTTAAAACCAGATTAATTTTAGGCCTAAAGTTCAAAGGGTAAACTGAATTTTTTCCTATAATTTAGGGTTATTATCGCAAATGGTACCTGAACTTATCATCTATCTTATCGATAGTACCTGAACTTCAATTTTGATACCTGAACTTTTCGACTTCATTTCAAGTGGTACCTATCACTAACTTCCGTTAAAAACTAAAATGTGCAAAATATGTACATGACCTATATTCAAGAGTAGTTTGACTAAAATACCCATTAAAATAATTTTGTTTACTAGATATTTTGATCAATTAATATGTTCATAAAAATAAAATTAAAAATGTATCTCTGTCCTCTTATGAAAATAAAATTTAAAAACAAGATCTCAACAAAAATTAATTGTTTTATAGATACAGACAAAACATTTCAAACTTATAAAACTTTTTTTTTTTGACAAACTATAAATATTTAAAACCAAAGCTTATAAAAAATTTTGTTTTTTTTTCCTGTCATTCATATATATTTTAATTGAAGTTGAAAGTTTTTCCTTTTGATAGTCTCATTTTTATAGCCATATTGCCACAATATAAGTGAAAATAAGTGATATTACAAAAAAAAAAGGGTAATTTTACAAGTTTATCCTTGAAAAATGAGTCACATGTTTGACACATGTTAGTTTTTAACGGAACATTAACGGAAGTTGGTGATAGGTACCATTTGAAATAAAATCGAAAAGTTCAGGTACCGGTTGTGCTCAAAATTGAAGTTTAGGTACTATCAATAAAATAGATGATAAGAAATGATAATTACCCTATAATTTATTAGGTGAGAGACTATCAACTAGATGGGAGCTGACAATGATGTTCAAGAAGAGAAAAAGTATTCTCTGGAATATGAAGGAAATTTAAACATAAATATCACTATGTAATGGAATCTGAGTCATCACACTTCTCAGCACACTGCTTGCAGTTGAATGGAGTAGAACTTGGTGCGCTTACAATACTTTTCAATTTTCTTTGGCAAGTGGTAAAATGATCCACTTAAAAGATTTGCTATCTCAAACTACAGTTCTGGACTGGTGAGTTTGTAAACTTCCTGTGAGGAATAATTTTAGATGGTTAAATGTTTATCAGTGGGAGCATCAATAGAGGGGGCGCACACAGTTTTTACCACTAGGAAGGCAGAAGAGTATCATTGGCTCCATCTTGGATGACTTGTTTGAGCCGAACATGTGGCTCCGATACCAATTGCTAAGCGGAAGCATCAATGTTTACTACCAACACGTTAATACTCCTACGTTAGCTACCAAAAACAGGTGTGGGGTTTTGATATTAGCGTGTGTAAATTGATTTCTTACAAATTACAGATTAATAGACGACTCTTCACATTTTCGACGTGAGATGTTTATTTCTCACATATTTAGCTGTATTTAACCACAAATTCCCAACATAAAAGACTGGTGATCAAACTTTGAAGCTACCAATTTTTTTTTTTTTTGAGGACTATAATATCCTAGATAGAGTTCAAGAATTATATTAGCTTTCTCCCCAATTCGCATAAAAAAAAAATCTCCTTCTCTCCAATCCCACAATCTCTATTTTCCCCTCAAATCTCGAAAGAGAGATTCTATTCAAACCTCCAAAATTAACATTTAGACTTTTTTTTTTTTTCAAATAATAGTTGACTTTGTCAACTCATATCAAATTACCCATAAGTACAAAAAAAAAGAACTAAAAAAAGAAATTTTTTCATACCTCTATAAACAATAGGAGAATTCAACTTGGAGGAAACCTTATCCTCCAACGCAAATCTTAAAATATACATCTATAAATGACAGCTAGTAGACCACTGCATGTCTTGGATTATCTGACAAATTTGTGTAATACCTCGGGTTATGATTCAATGCAGGGGTTTTGAATTAGATAGTTGATTCTTTGCGCAATAGCTCAATCAAGAGGTAGTGGATCCGAGTAGCCATGAGTCCATGACCTGCAAATTTTTTTTTTTTTTTAAGCCATATCCAAAATTATCTATCCTCTTCGGGTCACAGGTTGAGCTAAAATTCATTGGTGGTTGATCACCAGAGACCTTACTTTGTTTTCCTTGTTGGAATGCCCCAGAGACATATCCATATATGCCAATTTTTGATTAAAAGTTGGATTGTTGTAATAAGTTGTTAACTTATCTATCCCTAAGTTTAGGGACTTATTAAGCGCTAAGATCTTGATCCTATAGGTGTTATGAAATTCAGTTTAATCCAGTTCAATCTAATTATGATTGGATTAGTTGTTAACTTTGAACGTTCAGTTATTGGATTGACACTTCTTGATATTCGTTAGTTTATAGTCATTTTAGAATACTTTGCTTCCAGCTTAGGTCAATTAATTAGCTCATTTCGTAGTTTCAATGAGAATCAAAGATTTTTATTGAAAGTTCGGTAGTATTGAACTGGGGGATGTTACTCTAGTAGTCTAGTAATGGGAATAGAGGAGGTCCAACTACTAATTTAGGAGGTTTTAATAGAAAAAAGACTTTTGTTGATTTTATTAGGGGATGGACATTATGGAAACATTAGGGAGGTTTAGATAATTAGTTTATTTGTAAAAGTAAGTTGGAGATCTATTAAGTGGGGAGATCCAAATATCAATTGGGATTGCCACCCTACCATTTTCTCAGTTCACCCTACAAATATTTGAATTATTGAAAGACTATATTACCCAAGTGCAAAATGACTAATAAGTACACTAATTTTCTAAAATCCAAAAATGTGAGGAAAAATAAATACATAAGTAATTAATTAAATACAAAGATTACTTAATTTCTCATTGGATAACTTTAATCTTTATCTTCTCCACCCAAATTTGAATTTATTACTTTTTTTTTTGTCTTTTTGTTGTTTCCTCATCGTTAATTCGTTATTCAATTCACAAAGTCATTAGTGTTAACTTCATCAAAATCTTTGTAATACCATTTGTAAACACCGAAAGTAAATATTTAAAACACAAAAAAAAAAAAAATCAATCTCATCTTCATTGCTCATAGTTCTAGACTTACTAATATTTTTTTTTTTTAAGAAACGTACTAATCTTTTTACATGGATTGAAATAGAGAACACTGAAATTGAAATGAAAAGAAAAAATTAGAAAAATGAAGGTAAATTAGATTATGATTTTATTAGGAATTTTAATATATTTTAGTTTTTTTATTGGTATAAATTAAATTAGAGATTTTCGTTAAAAATATTTTTTTCAATTAGATATTTCATATAAGGATATTCTTGGAAAGAGAAATAGGTTAGATAAATAAATTTTATAATTGAAATTAAAATGTAGACTTATTACACCAAATATGGTGAACAAATAAAATGGTAGGGTGACACTAACAACACCCATATCAATTTTAGAGATATGAATAGAAACTCTCATCTCGAAATTATCTTTACTAGTGCTACAAGCCTGCAAGTCTACAACATACAGTTGTGAATTGTGAAGATACAGAAATCAAACTCATTGAAACCCTTCTTGAATCCGGAAGCGTAGAGTGTGACATCTACTGTTTTACTTGTTGGATTGTTACAAAGTCATCTCAACGTGGGTTCCATAAACAGATGTGACAATCATTGCCCTTTGACTGGAAGGAAATGCGTTAATTATAAACTTAATGCATAATAATATAATATGCTCTAAATCTAATGAGAAGCCGTCATCTCTTAAGAGCCACTTATCAAATTAGCAAAAAAGTATATGTATGATGGACCACTCATTGGATGCTTCCTGTCCAGAAAAGACATCATTATTTGTCTCATTTATCGGAATCCTGCCACTAATTATGTTTAAATATGATATATGACACTCAAATTGTTGGTTTTGTATTGTTGCATTTCATGTTTGTTCTTTCTAATGATTTTAGTGATTTTTGGTTAAATAGTTGTACACATGGAAGCATATTTAGCATATTCTATCATTTTAGAGATTTTTTGGTTAAATAGTTGTACACATAGAAGCATATTTAGCATATTCTATAATTTTAGTGATTTTTTGGTTAAATAGTTCTACACATAGACGCATGTTTAGCATATTCTATGTACGGTTTTGTGTATAACGAGAGTGTTGCACACAACTAACTTTAGCCGTTTGAGTTTCTAACGATGATTATTCTCGCCGACCATATCTTATGAGGCTATTATCCAATAGTCTGGTGAGAGAAGCAATCGGTGATTTTTGTCATTGATTAAAACACAGGTAGATTGCAACGGTGATTATGGCTTGATGCTTTCGTCAACGCCAGTTTTTCCTGGGGTTGATTAAGCCACTTTAAGATCATGTGTTTAGGGGCGTCAAAGGTGGCTTGAACAATGGAGATACGGCAACGCAGCATTGCTTGCCTGTGATGGCTGGAATGGAGGTCACCAGGCCCAACTTAGGGTTTTCTATATTAATCTAATTCTGATCAGATTCCGTGGGTTATGGCTTGGGGTGTGCATGTCTGGTACACCCAATCTCTGTGACGACGGTGCAGATCGGCGACGCTTCCAGAGTCACATGGTGGGCCTGGCGGTGTTCTTTGGTTGGGTATGGTAGCAAGCATGTCTCGACCTTGCTAGGATGACTTGTTTCCTTTAGGTGTGGGGCACGGTCTTTGGGCCTCAATGCGAGTGAGTCACTTAGGAGTTTGAGACTAATATGCATGGTAGTTTGAAGAAGCTTAATTTTTTGCAGTGTTTTTTACACTTAGCTAAAGAGGATTTTGGAGAAATTGGAGGACCCTAGTGGATTGGCTAAGAACAAGTTCACCCGTGGGTCACCTACTATTCATTGCTTTTTATGTGTATTTTCACTCTATGGGTAACAGACAGTGTATTTCGTGCCCTGAATCCCCATGTGTTACCCTGGTGACCTGCAAGACCCAGGTCTTATTGGAAACTATGTATGTGACTCAGAGAGTGAAAATAAACACTTAAAAACAGTAAATAACACCACTTGGTGACCCAACGGGTAAACTTGCTATAAGGAATCCAGCCTTAATTTTAATTTTGTGTTGTCAATAAGGACACACTTTGGTGAGGTGGCATCTTCCCATTGAAAGAGTGGGCCCAGCCATCTTGTACAAGTACAACAAAAATATATTTAAAACTCAAATTTAACTTCTATAAACCTCCAAGCTCTTAGAGAGGGGTTTTGTGTTCAATCATTTGAGCTAGGGCAAAATAGTCTAAAAATTAGACATAAAAGAAGAGCTCAATTGGGTATTAGGAAATAAAATGAGATATTTTAAGGGTGGTGGTGAAAACTAATAATTGACTCGAGTAAATGGAGTTAATGTCCCTAGAATTAGGGAAAAGAGACAGTACAATTAGTACTCATATTTTGGGATTTGGCTAAAAAGTTTCAAGAAACATTTCTTTTCTATCCCAATTTTTTTGTTTTTTGATCAATTAATAAGTTTATTATGGAAGAAATCATTACAACTAGTATGAACAATACAATCATAAATCACTAACAGGTCTACTCATAACAAACGTTAGACCATCGGGCTTAAATATAACTTCCTAAGGTTTTTTTTTTTTTTTGAAAGGGGGTTGATGCGGCTACTCTCAAGTTTTGATTAATGAAACTGCAGAATACAAGGGAGGGGAGACGTAAAGTTTGAACCTCAAATTACAATAAGCATCGAGAGAACATCCTGAAATAATACAAAGAGTCTCTACAAAATCTATGTATTTCAACAAGTACCAATTAGCAAAGAGTGCACCAATGGCTACTCTATTTGTTTTGACATAATGGTGACATACCGGAAAGATAACTCAATCACGAATAAGCATAATTACAAATAGCACAGTTTTCTCACTATGTTGCCTAACGAAAATAAATCCAGCGACACTCTGTTAGACCATCGGGCTTAAATATAACTTCCTAAGTTAAAAAAGACAATATATAATAGAACCACTAAATCTCTGATTCACCGTGAGACTGGAAAAATGGTGATATAGACTATAGAAACTTAGAATCTAACAAAGTGCCAACATTGGTTAAGGGAACGTCAGCATGCTAAATTGCTAATCAGGTAAATGGCTTTGACCATAAATTTCGATCCAATAAGAAAAATTCAAGATTCTCAATCTCATTAATAGACCTCATGAGTCCCCAAGACGAGGCTAGAAATTGATACACTAATTTCTAACATGATTGCACAATGACGGTATATGTTTGAGTACATAAAGTTGACCAATATCTATCTGATCAACTTGAACCACTCGAATTATTGTTAAAGAGTTTGAGATTTATAATTAACGAGTCAAGAATTTGCACTCCTTGAATATGTGCTTTGACATTCGTGAACAATTAAGTGATGTATAATAAAACCAGCCGTTCCAAAGAGTGCCAATTGCAGCAAAAATTCAGGAAGAAAAGAATCCCTATAAATATAAAACGAATTAAGTAGGAGAGTAGATCAACGTTTACTACAGAAAATAGGAAGAAAAAATCAATGCACTAGCTCGACTCAAGTTACCAACCCTGCACTTGGAGTCTATCTTAATGATAATTTCTAAACTCAAATAACGCTGTCGATTAAAGTCACGACTCACGAACTCTGACTCTCTGAGCTTCATCATCTTTGAAGGAGTTTTGTGAGAGTGTTGGTTGGATCCATACCCATTTGAAACAACGGTTCTTAGATTCGTCATCGTTGTCGCTGATCGATGCTCTCATTATAAAAAAATTGTTCCAACATTCTTTTGACGGTGTAATTGTCCCACAAGTAGAAATTGAAACATCCTCTGTCAACCCCAGCTTCTTCTTCATGTCCTTAAAATTATTCTTCAACTAATTATGCAGGACAAGAGTAAAATATTTTGAATTTTTGATCTTGATGGCTCGACATTTTCCTCAGTTTTTGCTGGTCCGAATTCAATACATTTCCATTCGATAGGTCGCTTTTCAGTAGATATGGTGATCATGGTACTGGAAGCAGCTCTATCGAAAAAGCAGAACATTCCCATTCCAGTGTGATAAACAGCACATTTGATTGTATCGGTGTGAACTCGGGAACGAGAATGCTTTGATTCAATCCAAGCCTGATCTTCTCCAAGGTGAAGTACCTTGGCTTCCAATTCAGCATCCCTGCTGCGGCTAATGACACATACAACACAATCTTGGGAAGTTGTCGAGGGAGGACATGAAACTGCTGCAACATATATGATCAGTGAGTTCCGGGACTGGGAATTCAGGAAGGTCTATTCTCTGGCCAGAGAAGACGTGGAAGAACAACATGGTATTTTGGGAGGCAAGTGGTTCCAAACAGTTCAGGAAGACTCGTGGTAAACTTCTTACCACTTGCAGTTAGCAACTGACACCCTGAATCTTTATCCTCGTATAGTAGAAACCGAGGTCCTTGGTTTACTTCATGCTTAACAATGTGAGCTAAAGCGATGGAGGAAGCGGAGTTCCAAGCGTTGCAGACACGAAAGAAACTCAGAAGCTCGAATGGGCCTGCACGTTCTGCTATGAGTGAAAGAATAGGTCAGGTGGGAGATGAGCCCATTCCTTCTTTTGCCTTTGCCCCGTAGTGTTGATTTTGTTTTTGTTCATCACATATAAGCCTGCTTGCTGTTAAATTTAAAGAGTCTCATTGGCAGGCCTAATTACAATCACAATATTTTTTAGCGAAGACATTTGTTTATTTCTATCCTTGTAATAAAACTACACATGACTCGTCTAAACAGGTACGTTAGAAAGAACCTCTACAATTACACCTCCTCAAATGGTAATAGAACGATAACAAATAATAACTACGAATCTTGGAACCAGTTGTAATGAAAATTTGAACCTAAAACTCGTATCAAACTGTAATAGCACTAAGGCCAAACAAGTTCGCGGTACCTTACTTCTGGTATGCATCTTAATTTTTGATCCAACGGCTGTATATATGTTATTGTCTTTTGAATTTGTTCTTTTCTTGTAGGAGTTTTGACTACTTTATATCCACCTAATTGTTCTCTTTTTTGTTTAGTAAATTATTCTTGCAAAAAAGAAAAAAAACACAAGAACGATAGGTATGAATCTTGAAACCACTTACCATGCTTAAGAATCATAACAAAACCAGGTGGTGTGGTGTGTTGGTTGAGTAGCTTAGTCTGGAACCCTCAGGTTTAGCGTTCGATTCCCAGCTCCATCCCGTGACCAGCAGATTTGAGGGACCTTTGTTTATTAACACGAGGGTTCGTGCGTCTGTGGTGCAAAGGTGGGATACACTGCATGAGTGTGTGTAGTTACTACTGACATCTAACACAAAAAAAAAAAAAAAAAATCATAACAAACTGTAACTCTTCTATTTACAAACTGGGAGGGGGAAGTGTTCTAAACTCTAAATTTATTAGAATTTGATCATGGATTTCTAAAAATTAGATTGAGAGAGCGATAGAGAGAACGAAATACTAATACCTTTGAGATTGTGTTGTAGAACCACTTCAGACACTCCATGCAAGCCATGGAACTGCGAGTTGCAGACAACTCGACGAGAAGAAGAATATCTCTTTTCTAATGGGAAATCAAAGCTTAAATCTATAAAGCAACGAGAGAGTTTTTTTTTTTTTTTTTTTTTTTTTATGACAAACGAGAGAGTTATTTTACAGTTTTTACCTAGGAAAGAACAACATAATCAATTCGTAATCTAATTCCTAACATGCAATAATATGCTTGGACCTCATAAAGCTCTGTATTGAAGTCCAAGGAAAAATTGATCCAAAAAAGAAGAAGGAAAAAGCCCACTTAATTATGTTATCCTTATTATCCAGTCCACTTCATCTAAGGCAAAACCCCACCACACCCACCTTTTCTTTCATCACACTCTAGCCAGCCTATTTTGGCATAACCACATTTGATGCATTAGATATGCATTGATACTAGACTCGGTAAAAGACCATCACTGCATTATGGTGCAAAAGGGCAAAAGCCTGTCTCTGATAAAGACAAAACCAGAACTGGATCACCAACCAAGCAACTATATTATTTGCTTAATTGCTACTTTGTTTATGTCTTCGTTTTTACTCTTTCGGTAAAAATGAGAGCGAAAGCACTAGAAAAAACTTACAACAAACTATCACGGAATTTAGCTACTCGAACTGAATCGTCAATCAAAAATTTGTTCACGATTCAATCATTGTGACTTTATAGTATCTTTTATCCTTAACAGTTCAAGACTATAAAAATTACATTCTTGTTACGTGTTGAGCACCATCCCCCTCACCAAAGTCAGCAAATCGGCAATGAATCCGACCAGCTAAGAGCCACTACTATCCCTAATAATACCACCATTAACACTGAATCCATCAATATTTAGGTCTCAGTTAGGTAGGATTTAAATTACCGCTATAATATACTTAAATACAAAAGGCATTCATTTAAATATCTTATTATCATATGATAGTAATAAATGAGATTCATATTCAGCATATGGTTAACTAAATTAAATACTATTATATAACGTGACGTATATAACTTAAAAAATACATACGATGACTTTAATATTGTCGCTTTTCACTTTCACGATTGTCTACAAAATACAAACAAAAACATCTATTCGATTATTTCTTAAACCGGAATTTCTCATCAAATCAAGTATTCTCATACTTTCCATTCAAATCGATGGATCCAATACATATTGGCTACGCGAATGATGATGATGATGATGAGTCATCCATTTTCCATCAGAGATGAATTTGTAGTCTCCATACATATTGTAAACGTGCACATGCCCCGTTGTATTCAATATAGGGAATCACATCATTAATTGTTTGCCGGAGTCGTTGTCTTTTACAATTTTTTGTTTTCCTCATCCATTAATTTGTCATCCCTGCAGTAATCATCAACTTTGATCTCCATTTTTTATTGCTATAGATTTGGAGATTCATTGATGTAGTTTATAGTAATTAAGCAAGTTTGATAAGAACCAGTTCTTCATGCTATCTGGGATTTTAAGTTTAGTGAGCAAAGGTTGGAACTTGGAAGCAGTCTTCATGGAACTTGGAAGCTCTTTTGTTAGTTGGGTTGCGTCGGTTATTCACAGTAGCCTTACTGTTCAAACTTGAGCTCTATCTTGCAATTTGCTGGCATCTCTGGAACGAAACAACTCTTGGCATGGAAAAGACCATCTGCAAGCCTCATAGTACTGTCATTCCTCATGTACGTTCAACATCTTATCGAGGAGTTCACTGCTGCAAATAGCAGGATCCAACACCCCAAAGCAAACAGAAATTGCAATTGGAACCCTCCTACAATACGTGGGAAGGTACAAACTGAACAGAGATGCTGCCATGGTAAAAAGTGATAGAAGAGGACTGGGGGCTGTGATCCGAAATGAAAATGATCAGCTTATGGGAGCAATTGCTCAACCTATTAAAGCTAGCTTCTCTCCCCTAATTATTGAGTTATTGGCACTGAAAGCGGGCATTTGTTATTTTGTTTTGCTCTTGAAACTTGTATTCTACCTTTGGAAATTGAAGTGGCTAGGTGCCTAGGTCAATCAACTGTGATTACCTTTGTTGGAGTGAAGAAGGGTGTTTGGTAGAAGATGTCAAGACACATGCACACTTGCAGTACCAATAACGTTTTGCTCCAACCGAGTGAAACAAGGTTGCTCATGGCCTTGTGAAATCCATTTTGTATGAAAATGCAAGTCTATTGTTTAGAAAATGGGCCGGAATGGCTTGTGAAGTCAATTCAAACCAACTTACTTGATTGTAACATTTCTTCTCGTTAATGGTTGGTTACATATTTGAAAAAAAATAAAAAATATTGCATTTGGTTACATATTTGAATAAAAAAATAAAAATTTGCGTTGTAGAAGTACTTCCCCATGCAAAGAACAGTTATATACAACAGCAATCTAGCTAAGTCCAAGACTCAAAGCCCACAATTTCAATGAAAACAAATATCAAAAGCCCACTTAATTATGTCACCCATACGTGGGAGCTTCAGCTAGTAGCTTGTATATATTTATCCACTTAAATTGATTTTTGTTTTTGTTCTGGTACAATCGAGGCAAGAAGCCTAAACAAGAAAAGACAAACTAGTCAAGATGGCTTTTACTTTTACGTATCCACTTAAATCAGTTAATCCAAGCAAGACCTCTCCACACCCATCATTTCTTTCCTCACAGATCACACTCGGCTATCCCCTTTTGTTACAACATAATTTGGTGCTGTATTTTACATTGCTACTCAACGTCTCAACTTGGTAAAGGATATCATTACAATGTTTAGATGACGTATGGATTTTATGAACTTCAACGAACTTCATATTTATGAAAGTTGCAGGATATGAATTCAGCTTTTAATATCTTAGTTATATATATTAGTGACGTGTGAAAGACGTTTTTCTTAAATTATTAAATAAATGATATATTATCATAAAATGTGATATGTAGAAATTAATTGACAAACAAATACAATTACTCTAGCGGTAATTCATCTTGCTACGCGCGTTTTAATAATTATCTACAAAATACATACAGGCACGTCCAATGGTAGATCTTTCAAACATCAAAAATAAGTATTTACATACTTTTTATTCAAAATGATCGATCCAATACAAGCTTTTTTTCTTCTTCCTTTCTTCTTTCTTTGTGGGTTACACAAAAGAATTGGCTCCATGAATGATGATGATCGATGATCCATTTATATTCCATTGAGAGATTCATTTCTACTGTCCAGACATATTGTAAACGTGCACGCATCCCATGTACTCGATGTAGGGAACCGCATCATCGTTTGCCATAGTCGTTTTCTCCTACTTGATTTTATTTTCTCATCCATAAACTCGTCCATCTGTCATCATCAACTTTGATCCCCATTTTTTATTGCTATTGATTTGGAAATTCATTGCTAATTTGATGTAGTCTATGATTCATAATGTCTGCTCCTCTGACTCAATCCATCATATATAAAATTAATAGCAAGATTATTAAACAAAGAAAGGTTGAACATAATGATATATTATCTTGGAGGAAGGAAGAGTGTTTGTAGCTACTGAGCTCGTAAGAGCTGTCCATGTTACTAATTGTTTGTTGATGCATTGCAAAAACAAAATCCGAAACAGAAAAAGTCAAACAATTTTCTCTCTTTTAATTTTTAAAGAAAAAAATTTATAAAATATAATTCTACAATTTGAATTCAATGTAAATAAGTTCAATCCAGGGTGGTAGCGCCCCTGATTTGGGAAAAATTGGTGGTGGTCCTGTGTGTAGGTCCTCCCAATCTTTTCTACTTGGCAAACCTTTGATTGAGGATGACAATGATATGCCTCTTGTCACTCTGAAGAAGAAGACGGGTAGACCGCCGGAAGTAAGAACAAGAGCCAACATCCTAGTAACTGCAATTAGAGGTTCGGTTTCTAGCCCTAGAGATAAGGGCAAAAGAAAGCCTTAGGCTCTCCTGGTCTCTTGCCTACCACTTGAAATTGGGTCTTCTATTATTTCTTAGTTTACTCTAGTTGTACATCAATTGAGGTCTCTAGGCGACTAGGTTTACTTTTCAAAGAGGAGTTAGTAGTAAGGACTTGATTTCATGTTGTTTAGCCTCAATAAGTTAGTGTATGTGTTAACAGTGAGGGTCACCTGTCTTTTGCTTGCCGGCTTGTGCCATTTAGTTTTTTTGGTATGAGACAACATATGATGTCCGTGTCTTCTGGCCATGGATAACTAATGAAGTTATCAATTTTCTCAAAAAAAAAAAAAAAAAGTTCAATATAGTAATAAATTAACATGCGATTTATATTATATAGACCAGTTTACTATTAACTCTCATTATTACATGAACATGGTTTACCATTGTATGTATTAAGGATAATCTACATCAATTTCTCAATCATTAATATGTTTTACGAGAACCCTTTGTGAACAAAAAGCAGTAAGAATTTATATTTCATACCCTCACCTTCAATGACCAAATGGACTGATTTCATATTTCTGATTTTTTTTTTTAATAAGAAAAGACTAGATACAATCCTCTTTTATATCTTTGTTTTTCTGCTTTCATATTTCTGCTACGACTTAAGAAAGTTTTGGATTATCTGGACTACAGACCTAGTAAAAACTTTCCTCGAACCATTGTATTTTCTCTCTTATTTCTCTGGACTTCTGGGTTTTTTTTTTTTTTTTTTATGACAGACTTTGGGTTTATTGTAAGGTGAAGCTAGTGACTTTTTAAATTATCTGAACTTGGTTAACCAACACATGCTTTCAGTCAACTAATAATTAAGTTGGGACATAGAGACACTATGTCAACCATCATCTATATTATATCATTATCCCATAACTACTTGCCAAAAAAGAACGTTTATTAATTTTAGAGAGAAATTCACAAACAATGTACCATCTTTAAACATTTTTACACTTTAGTGTACCAACTTTTATAACTATCACATTAGTATATCAACTTTGCTCTTTTATTTCATTTTAGTGTACACCGTTAACTTTTCCGTTATCTTTAAAAAAAAAAAAAAAATTGTTGATAAAGCGTAATGGGCCCATATTTGTAACTTTATTTGTTTAATCATTTACAGCTATAGATCTATCCTCTGCACTCAAAGGTAAACAGCTAAATTTTACCATTCATAATTTCGATTGTAGACAGACTTGAATTAGTAGCTATATGCAAAAATACTAGCACGGAATTGCATAAAGAAAAAGAAAAATTGAGGAAATTGAAAGATTATAGAGATAATCTGAATAGAGAATCTCCCAACTACTGGGATATCATTTATAGATTGCAAACCAGAATCTATAAAATAGAACAAGATATTGATAATCTTTTATATATTCTGGAAGAGGAACAAAAACCTCTTGATTATTTGAGCATCGGTTAGATCCGCACATCACTGGTATCAGAGCTTGTAAAAATAGCTCAAGGAGAACCCCTCCTTAATGGGGACAATGTCAGAATTGTTATTAGAGAAGATAAATTCTCTACTGAAATCTTCTGATGAGAAATATCAGAAGCTGTTACTAGGAGTATCCAGATGTCAAACTCATCTAGAAAAACTACCTGCTATAATCCACCAATTGGAAAGATTGGAAAACAAACTGGATTATATCAAGGAACTTCCAAAAACGGAAGAAGAAAAGCTGACAGTTGTCAGTAGAAAAATCAATGAACAGCAAAAAACGCTGGATTCTATGAGAAATATACTGAAGGACAAGAAAGTGCCTACAGTAAAAAAGAAAACTAATGGATTTAAACCATTAGAGAAACCAGACACAAATCGTGTTCCAAACATGATTTTTCTGGAACCATCTACTAGTCAAAATAGTATCCGGTATGAAAACCCGAAAAAAAGAGAAATGAAGATGTTAAGCATCTTTGGAAAAAAGAAAGGAGTACAGCTCCTAAATGCTGAAGAATTTGAGTTCAATGAGATTGAACAAGAAGTAAAAAATTCCTCAATCCCAAAGTTAGATTTTAAGCAAATCTACAAAAGAGGAAAGTTTGATTTAATGGATAGCCATTATTTTAAACTACTGGAGATTACAACCCCAGCAACAGCAGGTGGAGAGACTGATCTTCTATTGATCACTCCAGCAGAAGTTACCAGAGCTCAAGCAAAAAAATATCAATTTATGCATATTGGAGCAGTCCAAGTAGGCATAAATCTGCTTGCTCGTGAAGGCATAAACTGTTCAGTCCTATGTGTTCTACATGATAACAGGTTAACAGACTTCCAAGCTAGTCTATTGGGAACCCTCGAAGCTTCATTATGCGACCAAGTGGCGTATTTCAACTGCTTCCCCAACTTCACCACCAGCTTGAAAGATGCAGCTCACTGTCTCAGACTGAGAGTCAAGACAGATGGCATATCCATGAAAAAAGATATTCAAGAACTCGCAATAGTATACAGGATATACTATAAATTGATGAGTACCACAGTAGCCCCTAAGACAAGGATTACAAATATCCCAGGTCTTAATACTGGATTCCTCACCAATCAGAAGAACCATTCACAACAGATTCATAAAGTTACTTGGGATGAAGTGACTTTTCCTCTTGAATGGAAATTATCCGGTCCAAAAAAGCAACCGAAAAGAGCAAAAGCAAAAATCTACGAGAGTAGAAAAACAGGAGAAATCAACCTCAACTTCGACAATCACATAAAAAGTGATGTCTGTCCTGAAAACCTCAGGATAAACAGCAGTCTTCTGAGAAGAAGCTACAGCACTAGAGAAGCTAGTGTCAGTGGTACAAAACCCACTATTGAAGAACCAATAACAGAAGAAGATCTAGAAGCTGATCTAAACAGACCAGTCAACATGCTCAGAGCTGAGAGGCTCTATGATCTTTATGAAGAAGCTGAGAATTGTGAAAATCCTGAACGATTAGAAAAACTAATCGAAGAGATGAAAGAATTCAAATTCAGAAAGACAAGAAAAGTCTTTCCTTATCAAGATATTGAAATGGAAGATGGAGAAAGCTCCAGAACTTTCATAAAAAAAGAAACAAGGGAAACAAAACTCCCAGTTCAGAAAGCCCCCACGGGTAAAAAAGGAGAAAGAAATTCCCAAAGATTCGTCCCAGAGGACAATCTGCCAAGAGTTCCAATCACGAACTACGGTATCTGGTTAAATCTAGACAAGAGTCTAGACAAAAGAAAAACCATTGACCAATAGGTAGATAGCCTGATGATGGCTTCTGCACTCACCCTTGGCAAATTTGAAGCACCAGATTTGCAGGTGTACTATGAAACTACTCTTACTGGAGTGGCAAAAAAGTACTACCTATCTTTCAAAGAAACTGCCAGAGGAAGAGACTGGCTTGAAGTGATAAAAAATTCAAAATCTCCGTATGATTTTGCAGTACCTCTGTACGATCAGTTCTGTGGAGATCTCTCAAATCTGAGTGAGAAAGCTAAAGAAACGGCAAAATCAAATATCTATGCCCTCAAAATCTGTGACATGAGATATTTCGAAGAATACTTGAATGAATTTCAAGAATATTACTGTACAATTGGTGAACTAGAGAATACTGATCTAGTTAATCTGTTGCACAGAAAGCTCCCTGAACCATGGAGAATAGCTGTAAGAGAAAGCATAGCTGAGAAACCAATTGAAAGATTTTCAGTTGGAGGAATTGCCGACAGAATCCTGCAATTACTGAAAGAGCAATGCAAAGCCAATCTTAGAGCTAAGATGGCCAAGAAGCAACTCAAAGGAGTTGAAAATTTCTGTTACGGAATACTGGATATGCCCACAAACTGGGGATGTCATGAGTCCAAGTTCCACAGAAAAAAGAAAAAAGAAAAATATTACTCTAAAAAATTCAAAAAGAGTAATTAGAAGAAGAATTGGAAATTCAAGAGAAGTTCCAATTACAAGAAGCAACAGGATGAAGATTCAAAAAAGAAATTCTTCAAGAAAAAGAAGAATACTACTCATCAGCATAAACAACCTAGCAAGAAAGCTTGCAGATGCTGGCTGTGTAAAGCTGAAGGACACTATACCAATAAATGCCCGGAAAAGGGTAAAAGTTCTACTAAAGCTCTCTTTGAAGAATATGAGCAAATAGTAGAGGTAGCAAACATGAAAGGCTACGAAATAGCCTATTCAGATGATGAAGAAGATGACAGGTCAGTTTACTCTGCCTGGTCTGAAGAAGAAGAAACTTCATCAGAAGAGTCTGAGATAGATTCTGAAGTAGAGTACTTCAAATCCAGACAAATGAATGTTTTGAAAATCCAAAACTGGGAAGAAAGCAAGACAGAATCTTTCATGTCTTCTTATCAAGTCAACCCTGGTACATTCGTCTGTGACTACTGCTTATGTCACGAAAAGAATGGTCTCCCTATGTTTTGTGAAGAGTCTAAAAAGACTTATCACAAAGAATGCTTCATAGCTGAAGCCAGAAGAAAAACCAAGAATGGCCTTGTCAGCCAATTAGTTGAACAAGAATATGAAGAGTATTTCGCTGAGAAAAAAGCGAAAGAAGTTGAAACTCTGTTCCAGGAAACCATGGAACCATCTTCCTCAGAAATAAAGGAAGAAATCATCGGTGACGAAAGAATCGATGAAGATATTGAACTGGTTGAAATACCAGAAAATGTAGAACTGGTGAAACCACCAGAAACTATTCATCTCTTAGAACGACAGGAGGTTACTAAAACATGGGATCTACTTGGACAACCATCTGGCAAGTTTGATTATAAAGTCAGATATGACCCTCCGTCATGGTTCAATGATCCAGAGATGAATGAGATAATTCCTACAGACTGGGATGATACAAAACCCTCTAGTTTTGAGGAATCACCCACTCAGGAAAATGTTCCAGAAGAATGTAAGCCATTCATTCCAAAGGAACAAGCTCAAGAAAATGAGCTTCATCAATCGAAGGTCGTCTCTACGAGTAGATACAGCAACTACATAGAGAATGGACTAAAATTCCCTGATCACAGAAAATATCATCTATACGCCTTTGTAGATAATGGATCTGGATTTACTGTTGCAAAGAGATTTGCAATTCCAGATGAACTCTGGAATGAAGATAAGAAAAAGTCAGCTACTGGTGTTACTTTTGATGGAAGCCATCTTACCATGAAGAAAGTAGCAAAAAATGTTCATATCACCATTGGTGGAGGAACATTTATCATCCAGAATGTTTGGCAATCTGAAGGCCAAGGATCTGATTTCTTGTTGGGAAATGATTTCATTCTCCAACAACGATTCATTCAGGATGAAGAAGCGATAGGCTTCAGAAAAGGAGAACGGGTGTTCTGGGCAGACCGTCTCACACAGGCAAAAAGTGTGGTTGGTCCCTGTTTTACTACTCAATATCAGAGATCGCAACAGAATAGTGGTGATCTTCCCCCCTACAAACCCAAATTTGAGCCCATACTCCAAATCAAACAACAAGAAGAATTGCTTGTTGAAGAATCTTCAGAAGAAGAAGAAGAAACTAGTGAAGATGAAGAAGCTAGTTTCATCCATGAGCACAACCTCAAGCACTTTCAGAACAAGCTTGAATCTCAGCAAATTCCCACTCTTGAAAAACTCAAGAAACTACTAGAACAGAATGTGGATACAAATCCTCAGAAGTTTTGGGAAAAAGACCCAGTGGTCTGTGAATTGAGATTACATGACATGAATGCCATCTGTCATGTCAAAGCCATTCCTCAGTACAAAGAGGAAGATAAAAAAGAATTAAGAAGTGATATTGAAGATCTCCTGAAAAAGAGATTAATTCAACCTTCCACTAGCCCTCATCATGCTCCAGCCTTCTATGTGAGAAATCATGCAGAAAAGCTACGAGGAAAAGCTAGAATGGTAATTGACTACAGAGATGTCAATAAGAAGACTGTCAAAGACGGTTATCAAATTGCTCAAGTAAGGGTATTGATCAACCAGCTCAGAGGAGCTAAAGTCTTTTCAAAATTCGATGCAAAGTCGGGTTTTTGGCAAGTCAAGATGCATCCTGAGAGTATATCTCTCACTGCATTCGGAACACCACAAGGTCATTACGAATGGTTAGTAATGCCTTTTGGTCTAAAGCAAGCTCCCTCAATCTTCCAAAGAAAGATGGACAACATCTTCAAGCATGTGGCGCAGTTTTGTGTCGTCTACATAGATGACATACTAGTCTTCTCCAAAAACAGAGAAGAACACATGAAACACCTCCATGAGGTAGTAAAGCTGATAGTTCAGCATGGAATTATCCTAGGAGAAAAGAAAATCTTCTTTATCCTCGATGAAGTTGATTTCCTAGGAATAAACATCAAGAATGGAGTCATAAAACTCCAGCCTCATATCCTTGAGAAGATCTGGAAATTCCCAGATAAAATTCCTGATGCTAAGAGTCTAGAGAGATTCCTTGGTGTCATAAATTATGGGAGAGATTTCATTCCCAAAATCTCAGGGTTAACAGCAATGTTGTCTCCCAAGACAAGTTCCAAAAGAAAATGGAACTTCACAGAAGATGATGAAAAGATTGTGAAGCAGATAAAAAATCTCTGCAAAAACCTCCCTCCTCTTCAACAACCAGAAGAGAATGATGAAATTATCCTCCAGACAGATGCGAGCGATAATTACTGGTCCGGTGTGGTTCTGGCGAGAGCGCCTGGAACTAACATTGAAAAGATCTGCAAATTTTGTAGTGGCAAGTTCAGCCCTGCAGAACTGAATTATCCCACAGGGGAAAAAGAAATTTTAGCTGTCAAGAAAACAATTTTAAATTCTCCAGCTTATCTTGGAAAACCCTTTACTGTTCGCACCGATTGTGCTAGAGTAAAGAATTTTAAAAATTTTAAACTTGACAAAGCTGCTGATAGAGGAAGATTAACAAACTGGCAATTATTTCTTAACCAATATGATTACAATGTTGAATTAATTGCAGGAAACAAGAATTATCTTCCAGACGCATTGACTAGGGAAATGGCAATGTTCAGCCAAAGAGAAGACGACGAAGGTCGTAATCCCAGAAGCAGAAGGACTAGGAAAGAACTTGAACTTGAAGAAGAGCCCATGGAAACCAAAGAAAAAATCCTTAGAAGGTTTCTGCTAAGTCCAAAAGGCTTAGCCACAACTGATCAATCCCAGGGTAAAGGATTGGCTAGCCCGTCTCAAACGGCAGACGGTAAAGGCTCATCAAGACCGTTGATGGCTGCTGCTTTGCCAAAAAGCAGACCAACTCCTAGTGGAGTTATAAATGTTTTCAATTATGAATTAAGAACTTTTGATACTCCTGTGTTCAGAACTGGCAGGAGACTATCTTATCACCAAAAGGCAATCCTGGATAATCTCTTATTTGCCTTACAAGAAAGAAGCAGTGGTCTAATGTTCCCAGCTCTCTTTGCTTTAGCTGAAGAACTCTACGTAAATGGTAGACCACAGTTTGAAGAAATCCATACACAGCAGAGTGCTGTTAGAAAAGAAAGAATTTCCATCCTTGAAAGTCCAGAAAGTGCTAAGGTCCCTATCATGGCACTCAATGAATCAGATTGGCATGAATTCCACAATCTGATAGGAAGGCATAATCCAGAAGACCTAGTTCCTCCAACTCTCTTTATTGTTTCAGGACCTTATGTTAGAAGATACTTAGTCAATGTTCAGAGTGAACATCCTCAAGAACACAAGCTCTGGCTTGTTGAAAATGGTTTTGTCCATAATCTGTGGACCAAAACAAATGATGATCTGAAAGGTTTGCCGCCTATTATTGTCAACACAGTCAAGAACATCAGAAGAAATGACTGTATGCTTCGTCTGAAGTTCAGATCCACTCCTCCAGAATGGATCCAGAAGGCAAACGGTGAAGTTGAATATATTCCTCCATACCATTATGTAAGAATCATTCAAAGGAAATATCTTCAACCAGCCTGTGTAGGGTACAATGGCCAGCCAAACTCAAGCATCCCGTGGATGAAGGCCATGACTCTAGAATATATCAAAAAGATCATCTCTGAAGATATCCATAATACCTTCCTGGCAGCAGGAGAAAAAATCATCATCACTGCTTACGATCATCTTGACGTAGTCAACAGTGACTTATTCCTATCTCTCACCAGAAAAGAGATAGACTCGACACTGGTATGCTTACGATGGGTGGAAAAGCTTGAAACAGACAACCACTACAAGATGTATGTTGATACTGATGTCGAAGACAATACAGCAACTGCTCGAATGGCCCAGGCAGACAACGACTCGTTTGTCCTTGGTCACAATTATGAAACATGTGAAGCAGCAGGTGTGGAAAGCACCGAAAGTACTTTTGGACTTTTCCCAAAAGTTACTTTTGCTTTTCAAAAAGGCAGGTGAAAAACATTTCACCCAAAGAAGGAATCTGCTTTTCCCCGTCCGATCTCCACCAGCAGGAGCACTCAGGAAAGCAGACATCACGGAGTCGTTTTGTACATTCTGTTGTTTTGAATTGTAATTTGAGGTCCGCTCCCTATATAAGGAGCTTTAGCTTCTCTTAGAAGGCATTCGAGAATAGAGAGAATAACTCGACATTCAAAAATAGCCATAGTTAGAATATCTTTCAACCAAGAAGGCTATAGTAGCAGTGTTACTCCTCCACCTCGGAAGGAGCAGTGTACGTTTTTCAAGTAAGTGTCTTCATAAGTCATGAATAGCTAAAAGAACCTTTTAGTTGTTTGCCGAAGAGTGAGGCTCTGGGTTTATCAGTTGTATTTATGTTTGAATAAATAAGTTCTTGACTGTGGGACTAGTACCTTATCACAAAAAATATTGTTCTATTAAATTTCGTACCTTTTTAAAAAAAAAAATATTATAAGAACATCTGCATTTAGTTTCTAAATATCATGCATAATTACCAGAATCATCCCCTACTTTGACAGCAGTGATTCCGCCCTGTGAGTAACCGCTTAGACAAGAAGTCGTTAGGTGAAATGTGGCATGTTGAAGGCTAGTCCTTAGGAAAAGGAGGGTTTTTGGTTTTTTGTTTGGTATTACAAAATTAGTTGCAGTTTGTCCAAACTCCAAATAGTAGAACTTAACGGTCAAACTTAACGGTGTTAGTCCTATGTACTAAAATGAGAGAGCTCTGCAAATTTCATACACCATTATGATAGTTTTAGAAGTTCATACATCAAAGTGTAGAATCACCCATATTTCATACACTGTTTGTAATAAAATCCCTTAATTTTATTTGGGAAAAATAAGTAAAACATGGATGATTACATAAATGAGATCACATTAGTTCTACCTTCTACTCAACTTGTCAAATGAGACATTTAACCGAAAAAAATTAATTCAAATGAGATATTATTCTAACATTGATACAAAAAAAAAAACAAAACTACAGGAAAAAGTATGAATCATGATTTAACATAAGAGTGACTATGAGAAGCAAGAAGATTAGACAATTTTGAGTTAGGCGGTCTGACCACCGGATTGGTCGATCAAACCAATGATATTAATAAAGACAATTCGACAAAAGTCAGAATACCATTAGAACTCCGGATCAAATGTAGGGGTATTCATAATCACTTTATTCATTTGTTTATGTGGCTACTTCTTATTTTTTTTGAATTGAGCCCGAGGGCAAAAATATATACATCAAAGTCAGAATAAGACGTTACATACTCTTCTGCTGTCATATAGACAGACAAAAAGATAGTGTATGTACCCATAGTGGTACATAGAAAATAGATTAACTCATTGTACAATCAAATACCTAGACGATCCCCCTTTGGTACTAAAATCAAATACCTAGACACGTGGCTACTTCTTGTTGTCTAAACTGACATGCTAAAAATTAAATCAAAAAAAGAAATTCAAAAGCTAATATATACATTTTATGCCTATTATATCTTCTTCAAACATAGAGAGAAAGGACATGGCTCATAAAATTGTTCGTTTCACTATTTGTAGGAAATCTATTTTCCTTTAATTAGAAGAAGAGTATTGACTTGTAAACCCAAGTTTACAAGATCTTTGTATCCATCCATGTGATTAAATGCCTCGCCCGGTACATTTTTCTTCTTCATATGATAATATAAGCCTGTAATATAAGTATGAGAGATCAGCTTCCTGACCAGATTAGTCTTCAAGCCTTTTTCCTAAAAATAAAATAAATTAATTAAAAATTACACAAACTACCTAACAATCAAAGCGTGATCCATGGCTTTTTTAAGCTTATTGCTTATGTGGCTACTTCTTATTGTCTAACCTGACATGCTAAAAATTGAATCGAAAACAGAAATTTCAAAGCTAATATATACATTTTATGCCTATTATATCTTCTTCAAACATAAAGAGAAAGGACGTGGCTTATAAAATTGTTCGTTTCACTGTTTGTAGGAAATCTATTTTCCTTTAATTAGAAGAAGAGTATTGGCTTGTAAACCCAAGTTTACAAGATCTTTGTACCCATCCACGTGGTTAAATGCCTTGCCCGGTACATTTTTCTTCTTCACATGGATAATATAAGCCTGTAATATAAGTGTGAGAGATCAGCTTCCCGACCAGATTAGTTTGCAAGCCTTTTTCCTAAAAAGAAAATAAATAAATTAAAAATTACACAAACTACCTAACAAACAAAGCGTGATCCATGGCTTTTTAAAACTAATTGCTTATGTGGCTACTTCTTATTGTCTAACCTGACATGCTAAAAATTGAATCGAAAACAGAAATTCCAAAGCTAATATATACATTTTATGCCTATTATATCTTTTTCAAATATAGAGAGAAAGGACGTGGCTCATAAAATTGTTCGTTTCACTATTTGTAGGAAATCTATTTTCCTTTAATTAGAAGAATAGTATTGGCTTGTAAACCTAAGTTTACAAGATCTTTGTACCCATTCATGTGGTTAAATGCCTCGCCCGGTACATTTTTTCTTCTTCACATGGATAATATAAGCCTGTAATATAAGTGTAAGAGATCAGCTTCCCGACCAGATTAGTTTTCAAGCCTCTTTCCTAAAAAGAAAATAAATAAATTAAAATGTACACAAACTACCTAACTAACAAAGCGTGATCCATGGCTTTTTTTAAGCTTAGGGAAGTCGGGAAGACGCATGTAGACACACATGCATGAAGCTATATTCACTTGAACTATATACTTAGAATCTAATCACCTAACAATACCTTATACAATGTACATTCTGTCTTTGGTTTAAATCATAACTAACATTGATCCCACATTCATTGTACATGGGCATTCTTCTTTGTCTCAATCCATGGAATTTGGTAAACATAGTGAATGTGAATTTATTCCAACCCTAAAGAGAATAAAGCCTTGTACAAACCTCACTAACTTTTGTTGTTTTACTAGTGTGAATAGCAACATATTTTAACTTATCTGCTTTGCTACACATTAATGACTTTGAATTAGTAGAAACAATTTTTAAGTAGGGATTATTCTCTTCAAGATCATCATTGACCAAAACACATGCCCTACTTATGGAACAACATACCTAAATATCATTAAGTATATGCATTTGCCGACCAAGGATACAGAAAAATAGAGGTGTCCCGGTTTTGTTGAATATAATATAGTTTTTTAGGGTTGACAAGAGGAAGATGCTCTCAAATAAATATACGTGTGCCTTTGTTATTAAAGAATATTAATTCTCAATCGATGATTGAATCATGGTTGTGCTGCCCTAATACGTAATTTTGTTTGGGATTCGATATCGACTCTCCTATGTCTTCCCGGTTTGTATAGGTGTTGCAAGTTTCTTTGTCTAACGGTGGCAGGAATGTAGGTCTTTCTTTCTTTACTTCTTCTGTTCCGAGTTACCTTCGAAATTCGAGGTGGAGGCAAGTTTTGGTTCGGGGGATCCTAATTCAACTATGAGGCTGAGGCATAATAATTGTCTGGTGGCCTATCGAGAAGTCAAGACAAGCAAAACCCAAAGTTCAAACTTCAAACTGATGACTCTTCATATCTTACTTCTTCCTTTTTTTCATTTCAACTTTTGGCGAGGTCTACCGATCATCATAATAAGAGACAGGGGACAATGTTGTTGCCCATATTAATAGTCTTTTGAGACGTCGCATTAAGATTTAGATCACGAGTTCATTTCTCTGTTCTTAATGATTCTATACTCTGTTTTTTGTTTGTTTTACTTTAAGAGATAAGACTCAATTTCTAGATTTAAAACTCAGTTTCTCATTATTGTTAGATAAAACAAAATTAGTGAATGACATGTGGGATGATGATTTTTCTAGAGTTTGATGCTATCATAGATAAGCGCAACGGATTTGATAACGAATGACATATGGAATGATGATTTTTCAAACAAAGAACAAAATTATTGACGTAAGACAATCAAATGGAGATTAGATTGAAAAGAGATTCCATTTCTTAATCAAGACTCAACTTCTTCATATTGTTGGAGAAAACAAAAATAGCAAATGACATATGAGATGAGAAATTTTCAAGCGAAGAACAAGACTGTTGACATAAGAGAGTTTAGATTGAGAAGGTATTTTCCTCTAGGTGATGGTTTTGGATTTTCTGATGTAAGAACACACACAAAAATTCAATCCCTTCTTTAGTGGGATTGACCACTATGGCCGCTAGACGCCAAAACCTGTTCCTAATTGTTGACCTAATGCACAAAATGCCAAAACCCCCGATGTGGGCCGCACGTTCCCACATAAATCCAACTCCCCACTAAAATCCAAAACACACCCCCAGATTACCCTTTTCAATTAATACGACCCTAGACTCTTTAAATACAAATTCATATATATATATATATATATATTTAATATTACATTTGCGAATTTAAATTAAGAACCTCATCCAGACTATTGTGTCATTGTGTAGTATGAGAAACCAAATACTAATCTAAACCCACCAAGACACGTAGCCTGTTAGTCGCACTAAAAAAATTTCTTCATCAAATACAATATATCATTGGACTATCTTGTTCTCAATAAAAATTCAAAGTTTAAAGAAAAAAAAAATTAAGAAAACAAAAAAATTTCAAAAAGAAAGAATAAAAGGTTGGAAAGTGTAGGGCACACGGCATTGCGTTTGGTACAGTTTTGTTTGAGTGGGTTGTGTGGCACATGCTTGCCACCTCTCAAATACGACAAGGAATGCATTCATATAAGCACTAAATATTATTCTTGCTTTTTAGTAAATTTAATTATATTATGTAAGGATTTTGGACTGTTGTGTAATTTCTTGGTCCTCAAGATTCAAGAACAAAAGCATTAATATTATCGGGGAGGGATTTGGGGGAATCAGTTGAGTCTGAATGCTCACACCGTCTGCTAGCTTTGTTAATGGAGGGCGTCATTGTACGCGGCCAGTTGGCGGTTTACTATTTCACAAGAAAAAGTTTTGTTTTATGATCAAGTTGTTGTTCATGTGGTCGGAGTTTGTTACATGTCTTGTATAATAAATAACATGTGGTTCCTTCTTAACCTTTTTCTTTTGGATGAGGCACGAGGGTAGACTGGGAAGAGGGATCATTAATTTGTTGAAATGACTAATTTGAATTTTTCTTTATTACTTCAATTACACTATGGTAGTTGAGTCTTGGTGTCGAGCTCGTCTTGGTCCTAATTTTAGAATATAAGCACTACAAACATTGTGCCAACTTCTAGCAAATGTTGCGACCATCTGCAAGCAAGTGAGAATACACCGAAAGTTTATGTAATACAAACTAAATTATAAATTAAAAAAAAAAAAAGATAAAATCGCTTTTGTCAACTTTATCTTTGAAGTTTCTATAGTTGGTGCCGTAAATTGTTTGAAATTATTGATTTCACAGACATCACCGCACTAACTTTCATACAAAGTAATTAATGGAGAAGCATCTTTAGGTAAAAAGAGAACAAGTATTTTCCACACAAAAAATTATGATATCCTAAGAATCTTAGAGTACAATCAAAAAAAAAAACCAACGGCAGAAAGACCACTCGTGGTTTAAGAAAGAAAAGAAAAAAAAAAAAGCAAAAACAATGTTCTCCTCTCCACAGTGTACCCATCACTTCACTTCCCTCTTTTTGTCCAATAAGTTTTCCCCTGCGCCCCGCGGCCTAGGACCCTCCGATCAGAACCCGAATCCAACGGCCGAGATCTCCAGAGCTGTCCCGCATCAAATGTTACCTAGGAATATCTAATCAATCATACCCCATAAAAAGCCTACCGCGGGAGACACGTGGCGGGCTCGCACGGCTTAAATGGCCATCACGGGGAGCTTCGGGCTGGGCCCCGCGACCGAGTTCATCGTATCAAAACGTGACCCTATTTAGGTCGCCACGTGTTCGTTGCCCACGATGGAGGACCGATAGAGAGAGAGAGAGAGAGAGAGAAGGCTTCATATAATACGACAAAACTCAAAGCCCACGTTGGAAATTAAATTTCCGTTATTTTTCTTCCACCTTATCTTTTTGGGCCGCCGGGTTCTGACAAAAAACATGTCGTCACGCGCTCCTTTTTTCCGCTACCGGACAAAAGATGTGTCGTCGTCAATGGTAGGCTCGTGAATTGAGGGCCGTTACAGGGGCATGTTGGTACTTTCGATCCCGGGGATTTGGCGAAAAGGGTCGAGACGGAGCCTTTTGTCGCTACTCGCTACGTGCCTTGGCGTCGGCCGCACGCAGAAAACTCTTGTCCATCCCTCCTGTTCTTTATTTCTCTCTTCTTCTTTTTTTTTCTTTTTTCTTTTTTCTGTTGAGAAATTAATGAGAGATGGATTTTGTGCCACTTTTGATCTTTTTTTTTTCGGAATAATAATGGTAAGTATTTAATTCTCTTGGATATTTTTACCCGCCACTTTTGTGTTAAAAAATGATAATGGTGAAAGTAATTGGTGGTCTAGTTTGACTTGTGTGGAGGTGCCTTGGAGAAGGTTGGTAACAATGCAATGCACAAGGAGGAGGCACTCTGTCGTTATTTTGTATTTTATTAGCAAATAGCGGTTTGCATCCACAACTCACAATGAGATGCTTTGTTAATTACACTTAGATCTCCATTATTTTTTTTAACATACTGTTTTTTTTTTTTTTAACATACTGGTTACAATTTAGTGATTCACCCACTAACAAAAGGAAAAAAAAAAAACCCATAGTCTAGTTTAAATAAAATATTTATTTAACAGTGGTGTTTAAATGGTTAGTAATTGAGGAAAGAAAGTATGTTCAATCCCTCTTTTTGTATTTGACTGTGGTGTTGACACAGTCAGTAATTGACCTAAAAAAGTATGATCAATGATCATTGGATGTAAATCTAATGATTGAAAACAAAACAACTCAACTTAAAAATAACACTTTCCCTTATTGGATTTGAATCTAAGAGGGGTTGAGCATAATTTTCTTGGTCAGTTACTAACCCAGTGAAAATGCTCGTTTATTTTAATAATAAATTTTTTTATTTCAATTGATCAAAAAACACAAATAGGAGTGGGATCGAATTGGGAGAATGTGGTTTGCAAATTGGTGAGTGCAATTTTGATTTTATATATATATATATATATATATATAGGAGAATTCTTGGGTACCTTGGTGTTTGCCATACCCTCATTTTGTTAAATATTTTAGACAATTGGATTAGTAATATATCCAATGGTTCAAAATATTTAACAAATTGATAACTTGTTTAGCCTTTCTAATTATGCTACTCATTTCCAATAAGCAAAAATGTTAACACAAACTACTAATTGAATTGAAAACAATAAAGCCAATTAATATTTAATTATCAATTGACAATTGACAATTATGATTTTTCCTTTTTCAAAAAAAATTAAAAGAACCTTCTATCCTAAGTTCACCGAATTACTATTAGTTAAATAGTCTATATTACTAATTAATTTTATTATTAGTGAATTAATGTTTGATTAATGCTTGTTATTAATGGACAATTACACAATTGAAAATTATGTTTTTTCCTTATTAAAAACAAAACCTTCTAACCTAAGTTTGCAAAATTAGTATTAGTTAAGTAGTCTTTATTACCAATTAATTATATCATTAGTAGTTTCCTTAACCAAATATAATTATTTTTACATGCATTTTATGACAACCACAACAATTAGTGAAAAAATAAATAATATTTTTTTTAAATGTAGTCAAATGAGAACCTACTTTAGGACTTATTTACTCAAATGAAAATTTACTTTACTCTAATGAGAACCTATTACAATTACCACTTTTAGGACTTAATTACTCAAATGAGAACCTACTTTACTCTAACGAATACCTTATTTACTTTAATGAGGATTTTTTTTTCTAATTACCACATGTGTCCTCAAAGTGGTAATTACATGAGTCCTCAGAGTGGTAAATATTATATAAAATAGAACATGTATGAGAAATGTTAATGTCCATAGCTTTACCCGTCCTCATTTGTGTAATAAAGTTCTCCCTTGCGTAATGTCCATCGTCTAATTAGTAATTACTCTTAATCGACGTAATTTACCACAAATTCCAACAATTGACAAAAAAATGAAAAGTTTTGTTCTAATTATAGTAATTACTCTACCTAAACTAATGTACTAATTTATGGACAATTTAACAAGTATGACAACAAATTTGTTGTCAGAGTGGTAAATCTTTATGTTTTTATCATTAATGAAATGATTACTACTACACATTTTACCCCAATCACAAAAATTGATGTAAAAGCGGTAACTTTTGTCCTATTTATAGTAATTACTCAACCTAAACTAATGTACTAATTTATGGACAATTTAACAAGTGCAACAACAAATTTGTTGTCAAAGGGATAAATCGTTATATTTTTATCATTAATGGAATAATTACTCAATGACTACATATTTTACCATAACTCGCAACTATTGGTGTAAAAGCGGTAACTTTTGTTCTGATTGTAGTAATTACTTCAAAAACTATACCATTTACAATATTACCAACCATTTTACAATTCCGACAACATTTGTGTTGTGAACATGGTAAAATTAAAATTAGACCAAAAGATATGTAAAAACTTAGTATTGTAAGGAGCTTCTCCACTTGATAATCAAGGTTCTAAATTTGATAAAAGTTGTCCAAATATGATATTTACATTTTTGACCACTCAATTACAATAACCACAACAACTGTTGTCATAAGCCGTAATTGTAGTTCAACTATGTGTAATTTATTATTTTGACAATACTTGTTACATGATTTTTAACAATATTACATATCAAGAAAGAGTGTGTTGTTAATATGGTAAATTTTATTTTTAAAAATGACACATGTCGATATTTAATTGGGTAACTTGTTGACCAGTTCAGTAGGTTTTCACTATATTAATTTATTAAAAGTAAAAAAAATAAAAAAATAAGGGTATGACATACATCAAGGTACCCAAGACGACCCCTATATATATATATATAAATAACTCGAGGAGAGGATGTTTTGAGAAAATAGACCTCTTTTATATATATTTTTCATCCCTCTAGATGGGTTTTGTCTTAGTATGCACCTTGTGTGCGTCTTATTCGATGTAGTAAGATGATGAATTGTTGTCAAATAGACACAACCTTCTAGTGACAGGATGAAGCGAAGTGTCGCCGGTTTTATTTTTGGTTGGTTTAGCTATATTATTAGTTTTTGTCAGCTTTATTTTTCTTGTAATTCATTGTTATTGTAAAGTACCAATAGAACATATTTTACTAGTTGGTGCATTTTAAAATACATAAAACTTCATAGACACTCATAATATTATTTCTGACATTCTCTCAATGCTTAATGTAATTAGGGGTTTAGGCACCCTGTCTCCTCCTTGTATTTTGCAGTTTCAATAATCCAGGTTTTAGGACAACCGAATAAGCCGTTCATTTTTTGAAAAACGTTCTTGACCATTAATGAAATGAATATTTTTAAATTGGGGAAATGATCATTTACCCAATTTTTAGGTTAATTAACCCCACTTACCCAAACATTCTAAGAGATCATTTCCCTAATACCCGATTAAGTTTTTTTTTAAAATTCTTTTCTATTTATTTTTGAGACAATTTTGTGCTCTCTTTCTTTGTCACTTAGAGAGAGAAGTGATCGGAGACCTTGCCGGACTCCGGTGACCAGTGGCTGGCCGGGGACTCTGGCTACCGGTGACAGGATTCTGGCGTCTGATCTTATTACCCCCCAATAATACCCAGTAATCATATTATTGCTCCCCAATAATAAGTTTATTGGGGAATCAATAATTAGTGAAAAATGAAGATGTTTTGAATTTTGAAAGCTTTCAGAGGTTTATCCAAATAAATAATTTTATTATTGCCCCAATAAACATTTTATTTCCCCTCAGTAATTTTATTATTGTCAACCAAATCTTAATAAAAAAAGCAATCACTACTGGAAAAATTTCCTTCCATTCTCAAAGTTCACAGTTTACCATAAAAAATAAAATTGGACCACACAGAAAATGTTGTGGGTAGCAAAAAAAAGAAAAAAAAAGAAAAGAGGCTAGAAATTGATATGGGCACCCAGAAAAGCTCTGGGCACCCAATCACCATTTTCGCCGCTCTCTTGCATCAGAAACACTTCCTCCCAAGTACGACAACACCTGGAATTGCATTTCCAGCGACAAATGCAATTCCAACGGCCGCGAACTCGTCAAGTGGAGGTGGAAGGCTAAGAACTGTGACCTGGTGAATCTCCGGCCCTAACGGCGAGGGGATTGGGGTTGTGCAGTCGGAGGCTGCTCGGGGGTGCCATGGTCGATACGGCGCGGTCGGGCTTTGCTTGGACAAACCCGATCTGGGTTGGTTTTCGTGGATCAGATATGGAGAAGGCGTTGTTTGGCTGGGGTGATGATCCATGGCGTGATGGTGGTGTAAGGATGATGAAGACGGTCTGGCGAAACTAGCGGGCGATGCAGTTGGCCGGAGGTGGAGACAGAGAGAGAGAGAGAGAGAGAGAGAGAGAGAGAGAGTCTGGAGGTGGAGATCGAGGGGGGGGGGGGAGAGAGGGAGTCTAAGAGGAGAGAGATGGATGAGTTTCAATTTAATTAATATGGGCAAAAATGTCAATAAATGTTATATTAGGTAAATGAGGTTAAAAAACTCTTAGTGGAGTGGACTAAGTGGACAATTTTTAAGCTGCAATTGGGTAAGTGGTCACAGCCCCTTTTAAATTTTCAAACTGATACTGAACCATAATATGCGAAGCATTTTCAACATTTTTGATCAAAACACTGTCATACTCATCATCATTCATAATCAACATGACAATATCTATGTTTGATTTCCCAGTGTTCCTAACATAGCAGGATTTAAGATTAGGAGTGACAAACGACAAATTGGGATCTTCCAGAAACTACATTCGTTACTTCTCTGGCAACACATGATAAATATTGCTTTCCGAGTGTTCCTAACAAGCATTACAATTGCGAACCCTACAACTATTCTGCACATCACAACATCATTTCTTAATTTTGATTTTATTCCGACCAAAAATAGTTTGTACAGTTTTTTTTTATGGACAATAAATTTTTTTTTTTGATTGAATTTTGGACAATAATTTTGATAATTTTATGTATTAAACAATGATTAACAGTACAAATACAGTGAGTATAAGCCAAAATAGGCCTGTCTGTGGTCATTCCAGCCTTTTCTTAACCCATTCGAACACACTCACCTCTCTCCTCTCCCATTCTCAAAAAAAGAAGCAGAAAGAAGAAACCGTTTAGAGATATAGAGCTGCAATCAGAAAAATGGAAAAAACAATTAAGCACCCAAAGAAAAAGAGAGAGAGAGAGAGAGAGTAAAATCGCATGTGGGTTCCCACCGTCCACAGTTTAATCCAGCCGCCCGCTTTGTCGTCTCTCTCGTCTCCGTCCTTACCACCGTCGTTCATTTGCGTTTGACTCTCTCTCTCTCTCTCTCTCTCTCTCTCTGTCTGTTAAATCTCTCTCACTATTTCTTTCTATAATTTCTTAGTTTCTCTTATTTCTGTGTTTTGTACTTTCTCTCCTTTTTCACTCATAATCTCTGATCTCTCTCTGAGCTGTCGTCTCTGCCCTCTCTCTCTTATATTTCAGAAAGAGAAGTGTCCCTTTTAATCAAAAAAAGGAAACAGAAGTGTGCCTTCCCTTCTTCCCTGTTCAGTTAACCCAAAACGAGGAATCCAAAAGAGGTACAAAACCCATTAACCAGAACAAGAGGCAGAGTGAGATTAGGGACAAAGTCCATTGGTTATTTACCCTTCCCCCAACCAAACCCATTAACCCCTCTTCCCCGCTTTTTCACCTATTATGAGCTATAAAGAGGGTGTCTTGCTCTGGATCATTGTTGGGTTCTAAGCGTCTTCTTCTGTTTCTGTTGAATCTTTTGCTTTGTTGAAAGAAGGAAAGAGAGAGAGAGAGAGAGGTAGTGATGGCTGGTAGTAATGAAGTCAACCTCAATGAATCCAAGGTATTGCCACCCTTGATCAGTTTCAGTCCTACACTCTTGTTTGCTTTTCTGGAAAGAATATATATAATGATTTGGTTCATGGGATTCCCTTAATTTTGTTGAATTTGTATGGTTTTGCCATATTGGATTTGGATCATTTGGGTGAAAAAGGTTTAGCTTGATTTCTTTTTCCCATTTGGTTTGGTTGGGTTGGAGTGGTTTGTATTCTTTTATCAAGAGGCATTTCTGTCGGTCTCTTTGTTTAACTTACTTCTATGCATAGATTGTGATGGTAATATTCTTGGATTAGTTGGGTTTTCATGCTTCTTTCTTTTTTCTTCCTTGTTCGGTCCAAATTTTTCTAATTCTGGAAATTACAATTTTTTGATAAGTTTGAGTTCCAGTTGTTATAATTTTTTTTAGTTTTTTACTTGGATTTGAGGTGAATTTAGGCGCTATATATTCTTTTTTGCTTTTTGTACAAATTTTGTCTCAAATTCCTGCTGGCCTTGTTTGGGGTTTACACTAGTCAGCTCTTTTTGTATGTTCGTGTTCTTCTATATGCATATGAGAGAATATGACCAATCTAGTTGCTCATACCCTTCCAAAAGAAGTACCATCTAATCTGTTTTCATTTTCCAGAGGGTTGTTCCACTCAATACATGGGTACTCATCTCCAATTTCAAGCTGGCGTACAATCTCCTCCGCCGCTCCGACGGAACATTCAACCGTGAGCTGGCGGAGTACCTTGAACGCAAAGTCCCTGCAAACACATTCCCAGTTGATGGTGTCGTCTCCTTTGATCATGTCGACAGAAGCACTGGCCTCCTCAACCGGATTTACCAAATGGCCCCCGCAAACCATGCTCAATGGGGCATTGTGAATCTTGAGAAACCCTTGAGCACCACTGAAATTGTGCCTGTCATAATATTCTTCCATGGTGGGAGCTTCACTCACTCCTCGGCCAACAGTGCTATCTATGACACTTTCTGCCGCCGCCTTGTTAACACCTGCAAGGCTGCTGTGGTGTCTGTAGACTACCGCCGATCACCTGAACATCGGTATCCCTGTGCTTATGATGACGGCTGGGCAGCTCTCAAGTGGGTTAAGTCGAGAACATGGCTTCAGAGTGGGAAGGACTCTAAGGTTTATGTGTACTTGGCTGGAGATAGTTCTGGTGGCAACATTGCACACCATGTTGCTGTGAGGGCAGCTGAAGCTGAAGTTGAGGTTTTGGGGAACATCCTTCTTCATCCAATGTTTGGCGGGCAAATGAGGACTGAATCCGAGGTTAAACTAGATGGGAAGTACTTTGTAACGATTCAAGACCGCGATTGGTACTGGCGAGCCTTTTTGCCTGAAGGAGAAGATAGAGACCACCCGGCATGTAATCCATTTGGCCCCAGAGATAAGGGGATTGAAGGGCTCAAGTTCCCCAAAAGTCTTGTTGTTGTGGCTGGTTTGGACCTTATGCAAGATTGGCAATTGGCTTATGTTGAAGGGCTCAAGAATTCGGGGCAGGAGGTAAAGCTCATTTTCCTGAAGGAGGCGACAATTGGGTTCTACTTCCTGCCTAACAATAAGCATTTCTATTGTTTAATGGAGGAGATAAGCAACTTCGTCAATCCTGACTGTTAATAGCCTATTCTCTCCACTTAACTTTACCAGCCATACATAGCGAAAGCTTGACTCTTTACCCTGGTGCATCCACCCCATCTTTTGCAGTGATCATCATCGGTGTGTAGTTGTAAGATTATCCCATCTATTATTACTACGTCTTACTATTTACTCTTGGTAATTTGAGAGTTCTGGGGATAGTGGTTGTCCTGAGAAGACCGTCTTCGGCAGCCAGCCAAGGAGAATCAGAACTCGCTTATGCTATATCGGCGGAAGAGCTACCATTGATAATAGCTTATCCTAGAGGGTAATGCTTGGTGGTTTATTGATCATATAAATCTATTTAGTCAATGGATTTTAATGTACTAATTTCGGAACCTGGGGACTGGAAGATCATATCTTCTACTTGTTATGAACACAAGTGTTATACTACTCCGTGTATTACTAGTAGTAGGCTTAAGTTAATCAATATAAAGATTTTGTTTGCTACATCTATCATCTTTTTCGGTTTCATTAGTTCTTCTTCTCATGAAACATCTACAGCTACTTACTGTGACCGAAACTAAATCTTCACAATGTCTCATTTTTTGAGGAAACTACAAGTCCATATCCATGGCTTTCTTCTTCAATCAAATGTGTAATGCTTTTTTCTCAGTTGCTTTTTTGCGTCTTTATCTGTGACAATTAGAGATTACATGCGTGCTTTGGGTACCTATCTATTCCATGACTTTATGATCGTGTTTTTTCCCTGTGGGAAATTCTTGTAATCAAACAGTGATAGATTTTGTTAGATCTAAAGTAGATTTCCGTATCATACTAATAGACTATTACTGTTCTTGTCTGTATAGAAGAATCAACATCAATAATGGTATTTGCAGGAACATTTTCCAAGTGTGGGAAAATTAAGAAGAAAAGAGAGTGGTGTAATTTGTTCCTTTTTATGTGTCCCATTTTAGGGATTCAGACCTCATCAAAAAGATGGTTTGGCTAAAGTTAAAATGGAAAATAGAAAGATGGATTTATTTTTACTTCCCTTTTTCTCTGGGCTGTTATGATTATTGGTACTGCAAGACCCGCATTGGCGGACCATCCCAATATCTTTCTTTCTTGCCCAAAAAACCAAAACCAAAACCAAAACCAGAGCCACCAGAAAAGACATGAAAAATAAGTGAGAAAAATGATTGGACCAAAAGAGGGAGTTCTAATCATGGATTTCACCATCTTTCTCCATCTGCTTTGTTTGTGGTTTAATCCTTATCATTCTGCCTGATTGAATAGTCACTATTCTTCTAGGGGAGAAAGGGGAGGGATTTGGTTAGGCTAATGTGGAATTTGGGATTTAGTAGCAAATCCAAGAAATGGGTGTTTGTTTTTTCATGGCGAGGGAGATTCATCTGGTTGGTAGTGGTTGGGAATTTTGGAAGTATTATTCCAAAGGGACCACCATTTTGGAAACCCAATGGAGAAAATTACAAATAAACAAGTGAATTTTATAAGAATTTTGGGATTGCTTTTAAGTGTTTAATGGCCACTAACAGCTATGCTTTGGACAAAGACATGGAACCCTGTCTTTATTTGGCTTTCTAGGTTTAGAATGTAGTGGTGTAGGCCTATGCTTTTGCTTAGGTTGCATCTGCCTCCTTACCAATGTGTTTACTTTGGTACTCCATTCCACAACTTTAATCTTACCGGTTGTGACCGTCATGAGTGTTTTAAAGCGAATGAGTTAAATTTCAAAACCACTTACCACATCATTGCAGTTGATTTTGAAAAGGGGAAATGCTCATTTACTCAATTTTAGCTTAAAATTTATCCACTTACTCCACTAACTGTTTTTTAATCCCGTTTACCCAAAACACTCTAAGGGATTTTTCCCTTTACCCAATTAATTTTTTTCTTCTTCTTTTTATTTATTTTGGGGACTTTTTTGCCCTCTCCTCCCTCACCGATTTCTCTCTGCTCCCCCCTCATCGATCTCTCTCTCTCTCCAGACGAAGTCGGATTTCTCTCTCCCTCCCTCCATCCCTCCAGCAGGTCGCCCACGACGCTTGCTCTCGCCATCGCGGCGCCGAAACTCGTCGTCGTGCTCTCCGCGGCCAGGCTCGACGCCAAGCCAACGGTCCTCGTCGCTTAGAAACTCGGCGAGGCCGGGGTTGACCTTCTGAAGGAATCGACGACGGACTGAAAACTGCTATCTGTCATTGTGCAGTCATAACCATAAAAGTTGTTACATTAGTGCCCCCCAGTAGACTTTGTATTGGGGACCAATGATGACTGCTTTATTTATTGACGGACTGAAAACTGCTATTCCAAAGTAAATGTAGTGTTAAATTCCAGTAGTCGATAAATGAAAAAAATTGTGTGGTTTGTGTCAGTCTAGTGGGGGGCAGTAGACAGAATATTAACCCTCAAAATGTGGGTTTTTAGACATTATCTGTTGTTTTGAGTGTGAATAACTTCTATTATCTGTGAAACATAGGAAGCGGTGTAATGTTTGATGGTCTATTGGGGGGCAGTAGACACATTAGTGCCACCCAATAATGTCTTTCTTAGGAGACAGTAATCATCTCTTGTTGATTTGTTTGTGATAAAGTGCAATACACTGTGAATCCTTTAATTTGGTGCAAGTTTTAATGGTTTAGTGGGGGGCAGTAGACACATTACTGCCCCCAAATAATGTTTTCATACGAAGTCAGAACCCTTCACTTAACTGGTGCAAGTTTTAATGGTTTAGTGGGGGGCAGTAGACACATTATTGCCCCCAAATAATGTCTTCGTTTTAAGTCAGAACCCTTCACTTAACTATCATTGACAGATTATTGTACTTTAATAAACTCAAAACAACGTAAGACTTATCAAAACTCTAATTTCAGTGATTAAGTAACCACAGTTAAGAAATTAGTGGGGGGCAATAATCTGTCTATTACCCCCCAATAGACCACAGTTTTGACGTCGTCCGAGACCTGTAAGGGAAGCCCAGACCCGATTCCGGCGTGGAGAGCTTCCCGGACATCTGACGAACAAAACCGGCGAAGCCCAGAGGGGTTGGGATCGTGGAGTTAGATGGCGTCATCCTCTGGTGGTCCGACGGTGGGACGGAGCGGCGATGGTGGAGGTCGACATCGACGGTGGAGTGGTGGGCGTGGTGGCTTAGAGAGAGAGAGAGAGAAAGAGAGCCTGAGACGAGGTTAGAGAAAGAGAGAGAAAGAGAGAGAGTGAAATCGATAAGGAGGAGGAGAGAGAGATATGAGTTTAATTTGTTAATTAAAATGAGGGCAATACTGTCAAACACTGTTAGATTGGGTAAATGAGGTTAAAAAACTCTTGGTGGAGTAAGTGGGCAATTTTTAGCCAAAAATTGGGTAAGTGGTCACAGTCCCTATTGAAAATTTGAGAGTTTAAGTTTAAGTAAATTTATAATCTCTTGATATATTGAACCTTATTTATTTATTAATTATATTCTTAAATGAACTTAAAGTACACATTACATAGCACAATAAATGAATGTATTCCAATAAAAAAATTTATGTAATTGAGAACGAAGATCAAATTTATGAAGATAATAGAAAATCAAATTCATAAGATATATATAACAATATAATTATGTATGAAAAAACTTCAAACTTCAAGATCATAAAAGAAGAGAAGAGTTAGTATGTCACCACAACTATAAAGCGAATGGAATAGTCAGAAGTGCACTTTTCGCTAATTAGTGCTTGTTATAATACATATGCTTAATTGAGACTCAAGTTATTATTCCATGATGTTCTTTTGATGTTCATTGTCCTCTCTATGTATTCTGCAGTTTTATTAATGATTAAGACTTGAGATGAGCCATACTAATAGTTTCAACAAAAAAAAAAACAAAAAAAGAAGAAGAGATTTGAGTTGAAACTAGAATTTCTAATTATTATTATTATTATTATTATTTTATTATAAATTTGGCTTATTAAAAAATATATATATTGGTGAGCGTCCGTCATCTTTAATTTTGTTCATCTTTCAATAAATCTAAACGATAAGCTCCAAACCGGGGGTTGTTCTTATTGTCAATGAGCTTTCTTGCTCGGATTGGCACGGTTTTTTGTTGTCTTATTATGACCTGTCTCTTGTAAATCAGCTGTTTATGTTTTGAAGTTATTCCCACAAAGCAACACAACACCAAGTCCTTGTCAACAACTTTGGCTTTTTTCTTTAATGGAAGAGTTTGGGAATTTGAGACAAAACCCTTAATTTGTTTGGTAACCACCCTCCTGCGTTAGCTTCATCAAATAATATAAACCCATTTGGTGGGTCATTTGATGCGATGCGCGTTCACGTCTCATTCATGTCTTTGATCATTTGCTGCCCTTTGTTGTTTTCTGGTTTTTGTTTTCTTGCTTTTGGTTCTTCTGCAATTTCTGTCATCACCAATTGGATGAGGCTCTCTGGTTCTTAGCCACCAACGAAGACGAAGACGAAGACGAAGACGAAGTAGCAGCAGTCAGTGTCTTTCATTTGGGCTTCCTCGTTTTGTTCGAAAGCTTCTGTGTGGAAGAGATATTCCACAAGGTGACATTATTCTATTTTTAGCTCCGTAGATTTGGTAAACAGTAAATCACTCATCATTGGTCATGAAAATTCATGGTGATCGAATTTTGTCCCAATTTTGGTTAATGCCAACCACTGGATTTTGATGTCACATTGTGTAATAGACCAAGTACTCTGCAAAATATCCCAACAACCGCTACATAAGTGAAGGAATTTTTCTGTGTTACCATGAAACACCTCAATGGGATGTTATGATCTTTGAGACTGCTACATGATTGTCATGCAAATTTGAAAAGTAATTTAGCATTTTAAGCTGTGTTAAAGACTAATTTAATCATTTTACTTGGACATAAATCTTGTTTCGGTTTCTCAATGAATTAAGTAGAGGGGAATGGGGGAAGGAGAAAAGGTCGTTTTCACAATACGTAGTTTGTGAGCTTATCATGGACAAGAAGTTCAGGCGTGCTGGCACCATTTATATAATACATTTTTGTTTTCTTCTTCCTGTCTGGTCAAAATCTAAATGTGGGGTTCTCATTTATAAGGGGTAGAGTATGTCACTGCAATATAACAAATAGCTGTGCCTGAATCGAGAAGATTACACGCAAAGGAAAACAAAAAAAGAGAGAAGAAGCTAGAGACACAGTAGCAGAATAACCATCAACTATCTGAACACAAAAAACGAAGAGGGAAAGATGGTGCAACCAAGTGCGACAACGAAAAGAAGTGGGGATAAAGGCTTGGAACACTGATTACATTAAATCTTCACTATTCAGAATCTTAAATCAACAGCCAACAATGTTTCTTGTTCTTTCGGCAAAGTAAACAGCTGAAGAATGTATGATAAGAATGAGAAGTATTTTTTTTTTTTTGAGTATTCATACACATATAGCATCCATAGTTCCAAAGCCATGCAGATACAATTAAGCTGCAGCTGGATGGATCCTACTTGAAAGAACAATTATTAAATTGAATTGGCAGCAAAATTTTTGTTTTATACTATAAGAAAGTACATGCAAGAATCTGGAAAATTACTTCCGAATATTACCTTGGTCTTGTTTCAGATGTAATTTGTCGCATCATCTACAGTCCCTCATCTATGGCAAGGTCTGTCTCTTTGTCAATCTAATTTGCTAAAAGATTAGTTGATTCAATCACAAATGCTGGGATTTTTTTATGGAACTCTTCGATGACTTGGTGGAACTTATTTGGATTTCTGTAAGCATTCAGCATTTTGACAGCCATGGTCCATCAAATAATGTACTGATTCTGCAACCCAATGTAGTCAATCAATTGTGTGTATATAGGGTACTAATGGCATACAGACCGATGAAAGGAAACTGAAATAATAGTGTCAAAAGCAATCGTGTGATTCAGCTTCACATTAAACTAAAATAGAAGAAGATAAAATATCACTTGATTCAGTTAGGCTTACAAATTATCGAAGGAGGAAGTAGACTGAGAAGGCATCATTTTCGTATGTCTCTACCTTATGGAGGTAAATCATGCAATGATCATATGGTAATCAAGGAAGTTGAGACGCCTTCCCATATCAGTGACACCCAAAAACTTGCTTAAAGTTACCTAGTGGCTCTTTTTTTCTTTTGTGAAATGGTTCCCTTGAACTGTTCAAGGTAATGGTCTACACTACTACACTTTATTCCAACCAACTTAACCAACAATATCAACCATCAGCTCACCTTAAGGAACTCCTCCTTGGAAAGCATACTACATGAGATAAGTATACACATTCAGTTTTGAATCTACTTAATTGACAGTTTTATTGTCAACGTCAAGATAACATATAGACAACCAGTAGGTTAAATAGATCTCGATATGTCTCAGCCATCATATTTGATCTAACAGTTGGAAAAACATCATTTACACACTTTATAGAACCTTGTTCTAGGGAGCATTATTTTTATAGTCATTTCTCCTAAAGTTTTCAGTTAAACACATATATCCTATCCATTAGGTAAGATATGAACAACCATGAAATGAGATGCATCTCAACCGTCCTTTTTTGATCTAATGGTTGATGGCCACACTTGAGAACCTCATTTTAAGGGCCATAGAAAAGAACCTTTTTTGGATATATGAAAGAATTATGTTTGACAGAGGAAACACTGTCCAATTGATTTATTGTTTTTAATGAATCCAGGGTGGGATGCAGTCAATTAGAAGGAATTAACAAGGTTCTCAGCCTCCTGTCATTTTGGAAAACCGAAGAAGAGGCCACTAATAACAATAGATAACAATAAGATTTTAATTGCTCAATGGTGGTGCACTGGTGCCTAACATCATGACTGATCAGCAATAATGCCAACGAGAATTCAGGCTCCTGACTCCAAGAAAAAAGTAAATATGAAAGACATTTGTGAGGTGGCACGTGTACCTGAGAAAGACGTTGAACCCCTGTTGCGTATTAGACGCAATGAACCTTTCATGAATATTGCTTTATGCTATTTCTGGCATCCAATATGTTCTACCACAGTGAAAGAAAGAATCATGATGACAATACCTCCAATGGAACTTCATAACCATGCTTCCACATTGATCCTAATACTTGTGCAACCTTATTTCTTTGACCACAACTAGAGTAGGCATGATACAATATCCAAAATGTTTTCTTCGTGCGGTTCAACTTAAAACACGCCATCTCACCAAGGACATTCTCCATTTCTTCTAAGCGCTGTTCTGATGCATACATGACCATCTTACAGTGATATAGGGACCGGCAAATTCTCCACCTAGCACATTCTGCACGCTTCACAAAATGTGCTAGTCTGTCCACCTCTTTCCATCTGAAATAACTCGCAACTATAGATCGCATCAAACCGGCAGTATGCACAGAGGTTTTGCGCTCAAATGCTTCATTTATTGACCTCTCCATCGCCTCAAAACAATCCTCTTGAGCATAAACCCTAATCAGCATTACATTCAACCAAGGCCTGTATTGATTTTCTGGAATAAGGTTCATCAGTGTGTGTATTTTTTGCACTCTGTCTGTGACAGAACTCCTGCAATATGCACATATCATAGCCCTTATCAATGGGATTTCCTTGTCGTTTACATGATGTTTCACCAACTCATACGTCTCCTCCATCTTTACCAGATTACCTGAATGAGCATAACCTCGAAGCATTAGCAAGTAGGTGCTAATATCAGGACTAACAGGGCCTGCCTTCATCATTTCGAAAGTTTTTTCCATTCTATCCCACATCCAAGCAGTAATGTATCCAGCAATTAACTTATTGTATGTGCCTAAATTAGGGGAGAGATCTGATTCCTTTAACCTCCGAAGAGTTGCCTCCATATGATCAACTAGCATCAATCGACCAAAGACGGAAATAAGAATGTTGTATGTCACAATGGTAGGTGTGATATACTGTTCCCTCTTGAGGTCCCGAAACAAAGACTGACATTTAGCAGTATGGCCATTGAGCACATAAGCACTCATGAGTGCATTATACATAGAAGTTGTCTTGATCCGCTTGTTTACAGCTTCATCGAATAACTCAAGGGCAAGTTGAACATTCTTAATTTTACCTGCAAATGTAATAGCCTTGGTATACTCCTCAGCCGTCATAGGAGTGCCACAATCCGCCTGATTTCTTCTCCAATTAAAAACCTACAACACAAGCGACAAAAAAGAAGGTTAAAAATCCAATATTACTTGGGACATCTTTATCTGAAATTGACATAGATTCAACATGGTAAAAATTAATCATCGCTGATATTCTATTCTATGTACTGTTAAGTCTTTTCTGTTGGACCTAAATCTAATACCATGCTAGGAAAGTATATGTCAGCGGCATACGTATATGATCCAAGCTATCCTAGTATGCCTCAAATACAAGCAATCTTTTCGGAAACCAAATGGAGCAGACAGAGTAACCAATATGCACAACAATGGCAACTTTTATGCTCCATAACAGTACAGAAAGTGGAGTAAGACAATCGAAAACCAACACAAAATGTTCATCAAACCAAACCAAACCATTCACTGCATTGCATTCAACACCCAAAACCCACAAGATTCAAACTTTACATATAAACTCTCAGAAGAATTTAAATTGGGGAAAATACCTCCAGGGCCAAATGAGGCCAATGACGCAACTGATGCATAAGCTCCACGATAGGAATTACATCCTTAAAATAACTGCTCCACAAAAACTCACAGCCCTTCTCCTCCAAAACCCTAACAATCTTCTCGGAATCGCCGGCGCTCTGAACCAGCTCCGCCCTCAGCTGATTGACCTTGAGGGCCAGATCCTCCCGGGCCCTCATCTCTTGTGGGCTGGGCTGGTCGGTGAAGAGAGCGATGACGCTTGAGAAGGAGTTGGGTGGAGGAGAAGAAGAAGAAGGAGGAGGAGAAGGGTTCTGGGCATTGTTGACGACGTCGCGAGTGAATCTGAAATTGGCCGAGTTGGTGAGGGTGTAAGTGTAGGGGGTTAGGCTTTTGGGTTTAGGGGAGCATCGGTGGCGGCTGAAGAGCTCGGATTGGGCCGCGTCGGAGAGCCTCCATATTCGTTTCATTGCTCGGCGACGACCGCTGTGGGCATCTTTTGGGGGGGTTTTGCCAAGGGTTTTGGCTTCACACTCGGGGGATAAGGTAGTAGCACACTGCGGTAAAAAAAAAAAAAAAAAAGTAATATTATTAGGGTCTGTATATTTACATATTTGTGAATAAGATATATGTAAGAATTTTCACTCACAAATATTTCTTATTTACATTCTATTGTTTGACTTTGGGGGGTGTATTGTATTTGGATTTGTGCAGACTTTTTGAAAAATTCACAGACTCTTTAAAAAGTTGATAGACTGTTATGGATTTCTTAAAACCATTGATTTTAGCAACAGACTTTTATTGATTCATGAAAATCTATATACTTTATTATGAATGACTTCTACAGATTTTCTAGGATGTACAAAAAAAAAAAAAAAAAAAAAAAAAAATAAAGCAAATGCAGCCCAACACAAAACAAAATAATTACTTTTTGTCTCTTCAATGCTCCAGTATCTTCTAATAGAAATTGACTCAAATAAATGATTGTTAGTCTGTCTAGCGAGTTTGTTCTCATTCTTAATCTCCCAACAACATAAATATACAATATAGATCACTTGATGTTTATGGTTAATTATTCTCATCAATTTTTGTTTTCGCTGATTAACATATATTGTAGCAATATCGGTCAATGTCTTGATTTATAGTCAATCAATTGAAATTCAATTGTTCAACCTTTTTTTGAACCATAATATAAATTCAAATTAATGAGAATAATTAATTAATAAAATAAAATTTAGTATGGTTCAAGGTCTTAGGGTTAGACCACAATATTTGAGTTTTAGGGTTTCATAAATCATTTTTATTGCTATTAGGGTTCAAAGTACCACAATTGAAAAAAAAAACAAAACAAAAATCACATTCAACAACTACAACGAACATGTTGGGTATAAAAAAAGGTTGATATCATAAAAGATTAGAGAAAAGACAAAAAATTAAGAAAGAGAGATGATGAAGGACAAACTTCTTCGTGCGTAGAGAGAAAAACTTTGATAGACCTTTTATTTTTATTTTTTGAAGAGGAAACTTTGATAGACTTTTTGAAATCTTTGGTCTGGAGGCTGGAAAATTATGGGAGTTTGGTATGTATAGTTAACACTACAAAGTCCATGATTATCAATGATTTTCTAATTCTATAAGTATGAATGATATTTTGAATACCCTCTGTACTTTTATTCATTTTTAAAAGTCCTAATTGAATACCCCTAGATTTTGGTGGAATTCATGAAGTCTTTACCAATCCTAATTGAATACCTCAAGACTTTCATGGACTGTTAAAAGTCTATATTGAATACACCCAGACTTTTAAATTCCATAGAATTCTTTAAAAGTTCCACTAATTCCATATACAATACACCCCCCTTAATCTGTTTGGCACCGAATCAGTGTTGGCTTGTAGCTATACCGTCATTTTCTCTTGCAGCCTACTTTTGGTTTTGAAATTGAAAAGCTGACTCTGGTGAAATGAAAAGTTATCCAACCTATTTATTCATCGTAAAATCCGTGATGTTGAAGGATTAGTGGATGAGTTGTGGCTGGGGTGATGTAACTTGAATTTATAATTAGGTGACTCTCCCTGAATTTCATTGTAGTACAATTCGATAAAACACTGTATGTATCGATGTGCACAAATACTATATCAAGACTCACTACTTGAGTAAAGGTAATATAATAATTACTTTAAAGTAACCAACTTGTACGTTATAGATAAAAAATAATGCGTCTAACTAGGGCTGGGCGTCCGGACCCGAAAGACCGAGGACCCGACCCGAACCGAGGAAAAAAACCCGATTCGGTTCGGTTTTAGAATAGAAATTTTCGGTTCGGTTCGGTCTCGGGTTCCATATTTTCAGGGCCCGAAAGCCAGAACAGACTCGAAAGTTTTCCTTACATAAGTTTTCCTTTCTGTTTTCTTTGCAGGATGACTTGTAAAACGTTCCAATGTACAACCTAGAAAGGTTCCCTTGTAGTTTCCATTAGGATAGTTATATTCTTGCGATACTTTACAATTTATATATTACAACACAGTGACACACCTTATATTAGGTTGCCAGAAAGAGACCCATCTAGGGGCCCCGTGGCTGCTGGTGGCCTTTGATTTTGTAGCTAAATGAAATCTTTATCTTGATCACATGTAACATATACAATGATGTGGTGTTGGGCATTAGAAAAGGAAAAAAAAAGTTTCGTTTTGTTTTTAAATGTTTGGGCCCGAAAAAGCCCGAAAACCGAAACCGGCCCGAATGGGTTCGGTTTCTGTCGGTTTTCAGTTTACAAAAAGACAGAACCGGCCCGAACCGACATTTTCGGGTTCGGTCTCGGTCTCACTAATTTTCGGGCCCGGCCCGAGCCGAGCCCAGCCCTACGTCTAACTGTAAAAAAATGCTATGACATTCTTTTTCAACGTTATCTTTAATATCAAAATAATCAACTTTATATAAGGTTAGTTACACTCACCACATACAAGCAACTGTTATTGAAGTCGGCGTAAGAAATTCAATACTCCTACTGCTCTATTCACTAAGGTTGCAAATTTTCAATATTTTTCTCATCTAATATAACTTTTATAAGTCAAAAATACAAATTCTACTTTTTCTTTTCATCACAGTTAAAAATACACAACAATGTTTGTCGATGTGGTGGATTTAGGAACTCTCACTTACAAATATCTTATCCCCATTTTTTATTGTAAAAAAAAAAAAAAAATTCTTAGATGGTCGATTTATCGAAGAATAACACAACACTCATTTTTCCACTGCCAAAAGGACAATACCATGCTACTCTGAACTCCCAAAGTATCAATATGCTTATCAAAGATGTCATAGGATTTTGTCATTTTGTAAAACCTCATCAGTTTGATCCTAGATTGATTTGTTCTCTAAATTCTAGGGTGACAAAAGCGAACAAAACCTTCCTAAGAGCAACTGAGCAAGTCCACCGGTGTGGTTTTGCCCAGCTGCCAGCAGTGAAAAATGACGTGTTGCCCAGTCAAACCCAAAATCCAGCCTCCACCGGGCCAAGGATAACCAGCTAAAGGATGACCTTTCTTGACCGAAGCCAAGAAAAAAGGTAACTCCCTTACATTTTCCTTCACCCAGCCAAGGCCTATGCAGCTCGGCCCACACCCAAATGTGGGTGACGTATGAGGAGAGAGAAGAGAAGGCAACGCGCTGATGAAAAGACTGAAGGAGGAGACGCTGACGTGTGGCGCCGCAGCAAATAGAAACTGAACCCAGTCGCTTGTCGCATAGCGACAGAGAGGGGGCCTGCCTTTGCCACGTGGAAGAGAGCCGTTGGTCCACTTTGAATTCTGATTGCAACGATCCATTAATCCTAGCCCTTCATTTCAATTAAATGGGCGATCCTACTGCAAACAATTAACATGCATATGAACAGTGAAAATGAATAGTTAAATCACGTAATGAACAGTGATTATGAACAGTTAAAATCAAATGAACAGTTTTGACAGGTCAAGAAAAAAACGGGTGGAAACCCATGTTCAGTGAACAGTTACTTGACTGGTCGACGCCTTGACATTTCGACTTGACATTTCTTGACTACGGATGAACTTGCTCTAAGCGGCTAAGCGATACCACGTGTACTGTCATTTGGTGCTGACCAAGAGAGTGAGCCAGCCTCAGCCATCATTGATTGTCACCGAAGCAAAAGCTGCATTATATACAGATACAAAAAAAAATAAAAAAAATGAACGACGCAGATGAAACTCGACCACACCAACCCCTCAACTCTTCTCTCCAATCCATCAATAATTTACGGTAAAGCTTCCATCAATCCAATTCAATGATTTGCTTCACCAAAAAGCAACCATATATAATACGCAATTAATCCGTTTGTCATCTCCACGTACACTGAAAGGTTGAAGAAAACTACCTGCAATCCGAGGTCAGTGTCTTCTTCTTCTTTGTTGTTTCGATCTAACTGGTGATTATTCGTGTGAAAATGATTTTGTTTGATTGAGGATAAGGGTGTTTCCAAGGTTGTTGGAGGTAAGTCGTTGTTCTTGTAGGTTAAAGATGTGTTGTTTATGTGTAGGTTTGACATGGTTGGTATATTGGCTCTGAGCTTAAACTGAGATGTTTGTAACATCAATTGATGATTTTGATGAGATGGGGTATTCACTCAGTAGATTGACTGTAGAATCTGACTATTTTGATGATGGGAGTACCAACAACGGATCAGTTGAGAGCATTGATGGACCCAACAAACAGTTTGATAGTTTGGACCATGAAGTAGCTCAGCTCACAAAGCTGAGATCAGCACCCAATGAGAGGCTTAGGCAAGTCGGACCGGGGAGGCGGGGCCGACCTGTTTCGACAGTGAAGATGCTGGAAGGGAGACAAGGTAATTATTCAGGAAGGGGAAGGTTCTCTTCTGCAGATTGTTGTCATGTTTCAGGTAGATACTTGCCGCTGAATGGTCCTTGGCTCGTTGACCAGATGCCTAGCCGAGCATATGTCTCGCAGTTTTCAGCAGATGGATCTCTTTTTGTTGCGGGGTTTCAGGTCATTTTTTATTCTCATTGAGTTCATTTGGTTGCTGATAAAACAATGCAAAAGAACAAAGTAATAAATATGGTTTTTTGGTTTTCGAAGTTCTGATTCCGAGAAATGTGAGCTTGGAATTATGATTTATATCTAATGCATTGATTGTTAGTGATTCTGTAGTAGGCATGACTTTGAGTTGTTCTATGAATGACTGTTGCAGGGTAGCCACATTAGAATATACAATGTGGATAAAGGGTGGAAAGTCCAGAAGGACATTCATGCCAAGAGTATGAGATGGACAGTGACTGATACATCTCTTTCCCCAGATCAACGCCATCTTGTGAGGCCCTGTATACTCTTATCTTTGTTTAATGTTAAATGCTGCCTTCGCCCTTGTCTTTTTGGACCCTCTGTTATAACTTTCTAGAAACTGGATTCAGTTAGCATACATTTTTTGTGACCTCTTTAGTGTTTAACTTGCGATGTGGATGCAAACCTTTCTACTTAATATGTACACTTTGAGAATAGGATTATGCATCCATGGTGGATATACAGGAAAAGTAAGGATACATGTACACCAAACTACTGCATAAATATATCAAGTGCTAAATGGATGGTATCAATGTTAAATTTCTCACTAAAGCAAGCGACCTACAGATCAATGTTATGATTTTACCTTTAATCAATTTGTACTATGCTATTTCAGGTCTATGCGAGCATGTCACCTATTGTTCATATAGTTAATGTGGGATCTGCTGAAACAGAATCTCGTGCTAATATAATGGTATGAACTACAAGCACCATACATGTAACATCTACTATCGACCACTCACCATTTTCCTTCAATGATATGTTTGCTCAGCATCTGAGAATGATTTCTTATGTAGGAAATCCATGAGGGTTTGGATTTTTCTTCTGCTGATGATGGAGTATACTCCTTTGGTATTTTCTCCATAAAATTTTCAACAGATGGACGTGAAGTTGTTGCTGGAAGTAGTGATGGGTCCATATATGTTTATGATCTTGAAACTAATAAGCTCTCCCTTCGAATTTTGGCTCACACGGTATGAGCATTGCTTAACTGAACATTTCTATAATGTTCTTGTTTTCATTTTCTTATCATTTGTTGGCTATTAACTTCTTTAGTTACCTCCATAGAGGAAAGTGGGGACGGGTACCTCAACTCCTTGAGTGATCCTTAATGGCACTCTGGTCACTAATTTTTCTGTGCAGTCTGATGTTAACACTGTTTGTTTTGCCGATGAAAGTGGCCATCTCATTTATTCTGGGAGTGATGATACTCTCTGTAAGGTACATTTCCATTATAGCACTTGCAATATTGCATTTCTCTACATGGCATCAGTAAATGTTATGTGTATTTCATAGAAGTCACCCTTCATAACTTGTCGGACTGCATTTTTCTCAAAGTTGTAGGAATAACGAAATTGTTGGGGAAGTTTTTGTTAATTGATTGATATGATCATATACATGCGAGAAGTCATATAAGGTATACTTTTGCCTAGGTATGGGATAGACGTTGCTTTAAAGCTAGTGGGAAGCCAGCAGGAGTTTTGACAGGGCACCTAGAAGGTATTACATTCATTGACAGCAAAGGAGATGGTCGTTACTTCATTTCAAATAGCAAAGATCAGAGCATAAAACTTTGGGATATCAGGAAAATGTCCTCTAGTGCTACTGCTGCCCGGTATGTTAACATCTGGCTGGCTTGTCATGGCTCTCTTGGAATCATATAAGTACAGGCTTTTCTTGTATGTTTTTACTGGTTATCCATGGTCATGAAATGTTGTCTGTATTCATTTGCACCATATGTATGTTATTCGTTCCAAACATTATTGTTTTTTTACGTCTAAATACAAGGTCAGCATGGTTGTCGAAGGGCTGAGTTATATTTATTGTGAATGACTGGTTTTCTGGTTCTGCATCAAACTATGAATGTTTGCCCTGCAATTTCGAATTTTGCGTTCTGAATGTATTACTGTGACATGAAAATTACAATCCTTCTATTTATTCCAGCAATCCAGGGCCTAGGTATCATGAATGGGATTACAGATGGATGGACTACCCACCTCAGGCAAAAGATATGAAACATCCATCTGATATATCAGTGTCTACTTATAAAGGTCATTCGGTCTTGCGTACACTTATTCGCTCCTACTTCTCCCCGGCGTATAGGTAAGTACTACTCTCAATCTTTTTGTTCATATGTCTCTAGAGGTCAGCTGTTTCCTGATGCTACACGAGTTTTATTTTTCTTTTCTTCAAGTCTGCTTGGTTTCTGGTTGCAAGTTAACCTGTTTTCAGTAGTCTCAATTTTTTCTTTAATGCTATTAAAATATTACATCTCCTTGAACTTTGCAGCACTGGTCAGAAGTACATCTACACTGGATCTCACAATTCATGCGTTTATATATATGATTTGGTATGTGATACGTGTATTTTTGTTTCTGCATTTGATTCCAAACCAGTTGAGGGATTGATTTGATGCTCAAGTGCCATGTCTGTGGCTTCAGGCTTGTTGCAATCTGAAATTCTCGCTCTTTCTTTATAATCTATGGTAATTTGGTTACTTGATTGTAAATTGTAGGTCAATGGAGCCCAAGTTGGAAAATTGGAGCATCATAAATCAGCTGTAAGAGATTGTAGTTGGCACCCATATTACCCTATGCTCATCAGCTCTTCCTGGGATGGGGAGGTTGTTAGATGGGAATTCACAGGAAATGGAGAATCACCACCACCTTTCACCAGCAAGAGAGCCTGGAGGAGACCATATTCACCAACACCAGTTATGATATTATAGTCCGTCGACGCATATTTCATTTAGGTAAACAAGCATGAAGCCAGAGACTTAGCATTATACACCTGCACGCTAGCTATTGTTGTTTTTCTAAGCTCATGATTGAAAAGTTAAGGGGATTATACACAAATTCGGTTGTACATAAGTAACAAATTATGGTTTTGCGTTTCAGAAAGAAAGAAAAAGAGGTTTATGCTCAATATGAATGTTCATAAACTCATAGTATGCTCAATGCTGTTTTAGCAGCATATTTAATGTGTATTTGCGGATGTGTGTATGTGAGAAATTCACGTGGCATCTCATATCATAGTTTCGATCAGCATATCTCTCTCGAGTTCTGTCTTTTGGTTTAATAATTATGAAAAGATTTATTTTCTTGGTGAAATTAAGGCATTCGAGAACTTCCATTATTTTCTTTTCTTGGTGAAAAATCTAGTGTCTTGAAAATCCAAATAAGTTGGCCTTGAAACGCATTTTATTCCTGTAGTTTCAAGGGCTTCATCAGTATTACAGTTGGCGGAAAAGTTACCCTGGAGATGCAGATCGCACAGTTGTAATTAGCTAATAGTTCTTCATTTGTAATTCTTCATCTGCTAGCTTGTATTTATACAAGTAACAAACTCACTCAGAATGCCTTAATTTCAATCAGTAGTTCCTCTCCATCCTCTACTTACATTTGCAAAATCACAAAGAGGCCGGACAAAAGTAGCAACAAAATGATAGCACCCACCATCAAACCATTACAACTCGACTCAGATTATTAGAACTAAAAATGTTCGAGTAGTCTTAGAATTAAATGGCTAACAAATGGTTTTTCATTCATAGCCAAATAAGGATTGCAAGATAATTCAAAATTACTAATAGATGGTTTTTCATTCATAACCAGATAAGGTTTACAAGGTTTAGGTTTTTCATTCATAACTAGGTAAGTGTTGCAGTTAACCTAATTTTGGTGTGACTGGTCCAAACAGGAATATGAATCTTTATGTAAGGGAGAGTATATTTAGTCATAGATTTCATATCCATATTTTGAATAGGATTCCTTGATATATTAGATTTAGATTCTATGTAATCCTTTATATAAAAGGCCATATTATCAATGAAGAAGTTTGCATTATTCTCTCTCAAATTCTACATTCTATAACACATTATCAGCACGAACCCTAACCCAAGCACCAAAAAGCCAGAAAATCCCTGAAACCCTAAATCCCGAAATCATCACCGTGCGCACCTTCCTAGCTCCCTAGCACCCTCCTCTCGCCGCTGCCTACTTTGCTCGCCTCCCACCCGCCCCTACGCCTCCTCTAGTGCCCCTGCGTATCCTCAGCGCATCTTGCTCACTGCCAGCAACCCCTCAGCACACCTGCAACGTCCTACCAGCTCCTTCACTCTCCTAGCCAATTAGCTTCAAAAAATCAAGATATGTCAAACTTGAAAAACCTCGACTTCGCCCCATTGGACACTACTAGCCTTGGATACCATAAGTGGGTCCGTGATATCAAAAATCACCTCACCGCCAAAAGGATCCTAGGAATGATCCACCCTGCCAACAATGATTTGACTGCGCAGGGCCCCGATGCCAACAAGGCCAAGGCCAAGGACCTCATCTTGATGAAACGCCACATGAACTATTTGCTTCGACTCTAGTATATGGTTGAAAATAACCCAAGAAATCTATGGGTTGCGCTTGAAGAGTGCTTTGGGAATTTCCAAAACTCCCAAAATCTCTGCTTCGTAGACTATAAGTTGAATAAGCTTGACTTCGCCCCATTGGACACTACTGGCCGTGGATACCACAACTGGGTATGTGATGTCAAAAATCACCTCACTGCCAAAGGGATCCTAGCAACAATCCAGCCCACCAACTTTGATTTGATTGCGCAGGGCATCGATGAGTACAAAGCCAAGGCCCTTATCTTGATGGCGCGCCATATGGACGAGTCGCTTCAACTCAAGTATATGGTTGAAAACAACCCAAGAAATCTATGGGTTGAGCTTGAAGAGCGCTTTGAGAATGTTCAAAACTCCCATCTCCCAGAATTGTGCTAGAGATGGCAAAATCTCTGTTTCACGGACTATAAGTCAGTGTTAGAGTACTATTCAGAAGCCCTCAGCATCAGATCAATGATGCAAGTTTGTAATCAAACTATTACAGATGAAAACCTAATTGAGAAAACTCTCTCCACCTTCCCCATCTCTGCTAGGATGCTAGCTATGCAATATCGAATTAGTATTCAAGCAGGACAGATCAAGGGATTTCATCAGCTGATTACAGCGATGACCGTAGTTGAGAAACACGATAATATTCTCATGAAGAATTATAATTCCCGATCTGTCAGAACAAAAGCTGTTTCAGAGTTGAATTATAATAACGCTCCAAAAGGAGGTCGTCGCCAGCAAAACCCTAAACTTAAGGGAAAACAATTCAGACGATTTGGTCTGTACAATCGCTCAGTGCAGGAAGGAGAGTGCCTTAACCATCAACGTGACAAGCGCCGTGGTCGTGGAGGCTGCCGCGGACTAAGAAAGCCTCTTTAACAAAGGGAGTGATGCAGCTAACGTAGTTTTGGTGTGACTAGTCTAAACTGGAAGAGTATATTTAGTTACAGATTTTAATATTAGTAGATTCTATGTAATCTTTGCACTCTTGCCCCTATATAAAGGGTTCTATTATTAATGAAGAAGTACGCATTATTCTCTCTCAAATTTTCTCATTCTACAACAAGGAGTAACATGGTCCCCCCCCCCAAAAAAAAAAAAAAAAAACCAAATCTGACAGATAGCAATTGTTGTAACTCAAAATTTAAGCTGCAACTCAAAATATAGACGTCTCCTACGATCTTATATGGGGAGTGGGCAAAAGAACAGACTGGGACGTTCAGCGGTTCGGTAGTTTCCATTCTCCACATACTCTCCCATAGTCCCTACAGAATATGAGATAAAAAAAATCTGCAGAATTATCCTTCAGAGTGTTTCTATGGAGGGCATTCAGCCAATTAATGAAAGAATCATTCAAATTCAAACGTACAGGCCAGTTAGTAAGCTTCAACCAAATTGTCGAGTAAAAGCCTAAAAGGTATGACCTATGGATTCATCACTAGAATTATAGAAAGGACAAAGAGAGGGAACATTACAATTTTACAACACATTAAACAAGTTTATCTTCTCCCCATTACTGTCACAAATGACTATTTGAATATTTGACGAGACATGTGAAAACAGCTACAATCAAACCTAAACCAAAGCAATTTAAATGGAACTTCTCATAGACTATAGCGTGCTAGTACCATCAAACAAAAATTTATAATGCATTGAACCCCAACCTTTTAACATAAAACCAACACTCCTCCACGTTCCAAAAACTCTAATACACAGATTCTTCAGTTGGACTTTCTTGCTATTGATTACATTTTCAAGACCAAAGAGCATATCAGAGGGAATTGAATAGAGACCTTAGCGAGTCAGGTTTGGAATGAAGATATGGGCCTCGAAACATTTAGCATCCAACTCTATGGGTGTACTGATTAGGTTGAAGTGGATACTTGCTATTTTACTGTGCTCAAAACTTACAATTATCTACATCACAGGATTTGAACATGAAAACCTCGAGGTCAAATCAGCGTGTGTAAAATTGGGTGACTTAGCTCAAGGTTGTAACAGTAGTATTTACTAACAGAACAAAATACCAAAAAAGGCGCCACGACCTCATGGGAACCCTACCATTTACGTTAAATGGCGACAAGCGTGGCTCGTGGTCCACCGTTGTACCGATACTATCCAAACTTAACCACCCGATCGGTGTTTGGTTTTAAACACAAAAGGTCTCGGTTCAATTGGGTAAGAGCGACCCACTTATACGTTATATTTTATTTATCACTTTTCCAATGTGAGATTTTTCCTCTCCAATAATTTACGCACTCAAATGGCCGTTATACATCTTTTTTTTTTTTTTTAAATTGTTGTACGATTTGGGCTAATCTTGTATTTATTTTGAATTTTTTTTTCAAAGAGGATTTGATTCTTTGTCCCCTTATCCTCCCCTGATTGTTTGTCTTTTTTGTTTAGTGAAATTTTTCGCCAAAAAAGGAGGACTTAGTTAGTTTTAATTTGTAAACATCTTTAGGTGATTGATTAGGATTGTGAGATGAGCCCTACTTGGGTGATAGATTGAAGAGAAATGTCCCTAAAGAAGCATAATCAAGTAGGAATCTTACTTGGAAAAGAAACTAAATGATGCTCAACCTTTACAATAATGAAGAAATTTAACAGTCCCCTCTTTATATAGCAAGGCACAAGTTTTACAACTCACTTAGGCCTACCCACCTCTTTATGAAAGAAGAAATATTGATTTATAAAAAGTATTGTTCGTATATATCTAATATGTTTCGTTTCATACTTAAAAAGTTCATAATCTTAGTCGGAAAGTATTTTCATCGTAAATATACATTTTTCTATATAAATTTTATTATTTTGTGTAAATTAAAAATATTTATCACAAATGCAATTCTAATTAGTTGGTGAAAGAGTGAAAAAAATTTAAATGTAAAAGTAAATTGACATTGGAATTGGTCTACTCATTTCATTTCATAGTCCATTTATATAAGGATAGAATTACAACGGAAATATCGATTACATTAATGATACTAAATACTGATTGATTCCGTAATTATGCTGATTGATGGTAATCACTGATTCCTTGACTCCTTTTCCGTCAGTTGCTTTGACGAAGGCACACAATATGTTTTTCCTTTAACACTCCCCCTTGTGCCGAGTTAAAGACGAAATGGTGCATGAGTTGTTGCCTCACTAAAAACCTTGCCAAGTAACAATAAAAACCCTGTGGGACAAAAAATACACCTTGGTCGAAGGAAAAGAGCACAACACACATTCTACATTTGAGGCTGACATGTGTGTGTTAGACTCCCCCTGACGTCTACACCTCCCCCTGATACTTGCATTAATCAAGGGAGTTTGGAAAGACTTCGCATTCCTATGTTTTTTACATGTTTCTCAAATGTGGCCTTGGGGCAATAATGTGGTGAACAAATCTACCACATTCTCCTCCGACCTTACTTGATTCACTTGAATCTTGAGGAGAGCCTGTTGTTGCTGATTGTAGAACAACTTTGGCTATATGTGTTTTGTGTTATCACCCTTAATATAACCTAGCTTCATCTGTTCGATGCAAGCTGCATTGTGTTCATAAATGCAAGTAGGCTCTTCAGTGGTAGAACTCAAACCACTAGTCCCTCGAATATGTGCAATGATAGCTCTTAACCATATACACTCACGAACCGCCTCATGTAGAGCAATGATCTCTGAGTGGTTCGAGGAGGTAGCCACAAGGGTTTGCTTGGTTGATCTCCAAGATATCGTCGTGTTCCCAATGGTAAGTACATAACCAGTTTGGGAATGACCTTTATGTGGGTCAGAGACGTATCCAGCATCAGCAAATCGACCAAAACGTCATTTGGCGTTTTAGTGTAGTGAGTGGCGATTTCGCCATCAACATTTCCTTTAAGGATTGCAGTTCCATCTGCAGTCCCTCTGTTCTCTCTGTAGGGAAAGAACAGTCCCGAATCAATGGTTCCTTTTAGGTATCGGAAAACGTTCTTGATACCATTCCAGTGACGCTGCGTTGGCGCTGAGCTAAATCTAGCTAACAAGTTCACTGAGAATGCAATGTATGGTCGAGTACATTAGGCTAGGTACAATAATGCGCCTATTGCACTTAGATAGAGAATTTCAGCTCCCAACACCTCTTCGTCATCTTCCTTTGGACGAAAATGGATCTTTCCTTGCATCCAAGCTTCGACCGATCATAGGAGGGCTAGCAGGATGCGCTTTGTCCATGTTATATCGCCTGACTTTTAGACATACGCAGACTGGTGGATTAGTATTCCACAAACTCGGTGTTCTAGTTCAAGGCCTAGATAGAATCGAGTTTTCCCAAGATCCTTCATCTCAAATTCGGATTTCAAGTAGCTCGCGGTTTCTCTTATTTCATCAAGAGTACCTATTATATCATCGATATATACTGCTACAATTGCAAATCCGGAACTTGTTTTCTTTATGAATACGCAGGAGCATAATTCATCGTTCTTATATCCCTTCCCAATCAAGTAGTCACTTAGACGGGTATACCACATCCGCCCGGATTGTTTCAATCCGTAAAGTGAGCGTTTCAACTTAATTGCAAACGCACTCCGTGGTTTAGAGTCACTTGACTTGGGTAATGTAAGGCCATCAGACACTTTCATATATATCTCTGAATCTGGATCCCCATAGAGATATGTACGTAGTAACCACATCCATGAGCTGCATTTCCAGTCCTTCGAAAATTACTAAGCTAACTAAGTAGCGGAACGTTATAACTTCCATTACGGGAGAGTATGTCTCTTCGTAGTCAATTCCAGGGCGTTGTGAGAAACCTTGCACCACAAGGCGAGCCTTGTACCTCAGGACTTCATTCTTCTCATTACGCTTTCTGACAAAGGTCCATTTATGTCCTATAGGCTTTACACTTGGTGGAGTTAGCACTACCGGACCAAATACCTGTCTCTTTGTCAGAGAATCTAATTCTGCCTGGATTGCTTCTTTCCATTTAGGCCAATCTGCTCTTTGTTGACATTTTGCAACAGAGCGTGGTTCGATATCATCGTGCTCTATGATTCCTTGAGTAACAGTATATATCATCAATGTGTATGGAAGATCTTTCTATCAACTCATACGCACTCATAATCCTATGAGATTTCTTTGTTCTCTGGAATCATTTTTAACATCGGAGCGTCCTCCAGTATTGATTCATGGACATAACTATAATCAGAGACAATCTCATGAGAGAGATTCTATACAATGATGATTGGTTTGTGCCTTACTCGCCCTCTTCTTGCTTGGGTGAGTGTCAATCGAACCAAGGGGCCTCCCCCTCTTCCTTTAGGGAGCCACGGCCTCAACAACACCTCCACTAAGTGTGATTGCAGTGCCTCTATCTGCTGCACCGTGCCCCTTGTTGGGGACTTCTAACCTTGCAGGCACACTTGCAGCTGGTATATGTGATCTCGTCACTTTTGCTATATCAGTGAACGCATCAGGCATCGAATATGCTACGTTCTGAAGATCGATTATTCTTTTCACTTCACTTTCACATTCTGAAGTACGGGGATCAAAATGAGACAGAGTGGGGACAAACCACGACAATTCCTGTCGTTCCCTTGGAAAACCTTTTTTCCTATCTCCCCCTAACGACGGGAAGACTGTCTCATCAAAGTGACAGTCCGCAAATCTAGCAGTAAAGAGATCGCTTGTTAAGGATTCCAAATAGCGGATAGTTGTTGGGGATTCATATCCAACATAAATACTTAATCGTCTCTGAAGACCCATTTTGGTGCGCTGTGGGGGCGCAGTAGGCACCTATAATGCTCAACCAAATATGCGTAAGTGTGAAATGTCAGGCTCATATCCTGTTACCAACTGGTACGCAGAAAATGGTTGGCTGGCTGTGGGTCTGAAATGAATAAGTAAAGCTGCGTGCAATATTGCAGAACCCCATGCAGATATAGGCAAGTTGGTGCGCATAACCAATGCCCTAACCACCATCTGTAGCCTTTTGATGGTGGCTTCTGCGAGACCATTTTGTGTATGTACATGGGGTACAAGATGCTCTACATTGATCCCGATAGACATGCAATAATCATCAAATGCTTTTGATGTAAACTCTCCAGCTTTATCAAGCCTTATAGACTTGAGGTGATCAGGGTGGTGAGCCCTTAAACGTATAATCTGTGCTAGGAGTTTTGCAAATGCAGCATTTCTTGTGGACAATAAAATGACATGTGACCAGATTGTCGAAGCATCCACCAGAACCATAAAGTACTTGAATGGTCCGTATTCTGGATGGATAGATCCACAAATATCTCTTTGTATCCTTTGTCAGAATGGAATGTTTTGTTTTGTATTTTTAGCATAGGAATGTCTCAATCCTGTTTTTGCTAAAAAGCAGGCTTTGAGTAACAAGTGATGTGCCTTTGAAATAGTCAATGAGGCATAATGGGAGGGAGGTAGTGTTTCTGGTACTTCAGAAGGCAATGGCTGCATTTGAGCAGTACTAAGACTGACACTTTGCATTGTGGCGGACTTTTCTCCCATTTAATTTTTCATTCGAAAGAAGGGATGTCCATATGAGTTCTTTAAAATACGGATCATCATGTCACGACCGGGGTGCCCTAGGCGGTCATACCAAAGCCTGTATGAGTCAGTGTCCCACATTTCATTATTGGTGACAGCATATGATTCAATGATCTGAATCGTAGTGAGGTACAATCTACTAGATTGACTCATAAGTTTCTCTAAAATGCGTTTCCTTCCACATTCATTAGAGTTAATATCAAGGTATTCAGTTTCATTCTCACAGTGTGTTTCTACTGGATAATCGTTGGCACAAATAGCTTTGAAACTTAACAAGGTTTGATTAGCTCTTGGTGCATATAGAGCGTCTGTGACTTGAAATGTTGTGCCATTAGGCAGCAAAAATTTGGCAGTTCCTCGCCCTTTTATTACTTGTGATGATCCAATCATCGTAGTCACAGAGGAATTATAGGCTATTGATTCAATGAATAATTGCCTATTTCTTAATATTATGTGGGTAGTCCCACTATCAATTAAGCACTCAAGTTCTCCTCCATTCATTCCTACAAATAAATGGGAGGTATTTAGAAAATATAGCTCATATTCTTTAGAGTATTTCTATTTGCGTAGAAGGGTATTCTTTTCATTCTAATAATTTTTCTCTAGATGTATTGCTTTACATCTTTATAGTGCTATGTCGAACCATGTAAATATGTGTATAGTAAATAAATTTGAATAAATTCAGTGCTTCAGAATAAAATTCAAAATTTATTAATAAGCTAACGATAATCAAATCAAGGTCTTGTTCAGAAATCTTATTCATCAATCCATGATTGAAAATAAACTTTAAGACCAAACAATAGTCTAATTAAAAGTGAGGCATTATGCATTCACAACTGTCTTTGGAAAATAAAACAGATCAGTCAAGATTGAGAGCATCCATTAACTTAGCAAGTTCCTCTTTGCCATTGAAGTCTGCAATTGTAAGGTTGACGTCTAGGTCATGACCTCCTTCTTCCATATAGTGAGCTTCTTGTTCTTTAGACTCTCTATACCTCTTGTAATTGGCTACTACTCTGTTGTTTGCTTGGCAGTTCTTGTAGCAATGCCCAATGAATCCACACCTATAGCATGGTTCATTGTCAACTCTTTCTTTTTGCATCTTGTTTCCACGATCCCCATATCCCTTTCCACGTGGTGCATTGTTGCCACCTGGGTAGGGATCAGCACATCTAAACCCCCTCGCATTGGAGTTATTTCCACATTTCATTTTTCCATAATTAGCCTTAGGAATTTTCTTTATCCCAGTAGGTCTGGTATTATTATTCAAGAGAACCTCATTATGTCTCTCAGCCACTTGCAGTAGGCTTATTAACTTATTGAAAGTTGTGATTCTTTTGTTGTCATACTCCAACTTATACTGGTTCGCTAGTATAAATACTGAAGTAGGAAAGGTGGTAAGAGTCTTGTAGATCATATCATCTTCTTTGATTTCCCTTCCACAGAAATTGAGATGTGCCTTAAGGCGCAACTGCCGCAACATGTCCTTGTTGAAGTCATTGATCCTTTTGTAGTCAAGCAAGCGGATTCCATTCCACAGAACGGCCAGTTCAATGTCATGAATGTTCCCAAAACATCCCTTAAGGGCATCCCACAGTTCTTTGGGTGTCTTCAACAGAAGGTACTCCCAGCGTAGGCTAGGATCAATATGTCGCCTCAGAAACATTAAGGCATTTGCTTTCACCTTATTAGATGGTTCATCATCTTTGGGGTCGGTAATGGTGGCAGTGTAGTCTTTTGCCACAAACGAAGTTTCTACATAGGAAACCCAACGGTGGTACTCAAGTCCTTCTGAGTCCAAGATGTCAAATTCAGGTCGAGTTGGATCAGCCATCTACATAAACAAGAGAGAAGATATAGATTACGCAATCATAAAGACATCCACGTAAATTATTTTCCAAAAAATGTGAATTAGATTTCAAGACCAAGATTCGTAATGGTCACATTTTTTCTTTCGATGCTATGTGAAAATGTTTGATCACAGTAAATGTGTATGGATAATACGCATGAATTTTCATTATCATGGCCAAACGGAATTGATATGTTGCATTAAAAATAATCATAGCACATTTAAACATAGCATATATAAAAATAAACTACATGGCATGCTCAAATTTCACAAATATACAACAAATTATATACTACACATAATAATATATCAAGCGTAAAATAAAATATAAACAATAGCATAATATAAAGGCATGCGTAGGCATAATTTATATATGCGTAAATAAAATAAAAACATGCTCAAAATTTCATAATAAAAACATAAATAATAAAATATAAGGCATGCTTAAAAATAGTAAACATAAATGAAATTCATATGTTTTAGATTCCACGAATATATCACATATATAATAAGCAATAATATAGCATGCTAAAAAAAAAAATTCAGATTAGAAATAATTAAATATACCATAGTATGAAATTAAATGAATAAAAGAGAACATACTTGGTTTTGGAAAAAATAAAACAATCTTAGCGCACGCGCGTGTTGATGTAGGCGTGTGTAGCGATGTTTTTAGATTTGAGAACTGGGCCGCTTCCTTTTTTTTTTTTTTTTCAGCAGTGGGCCGGGTCTTTTCTTTGATTTCTGTTTTTTTTTTCTCTCTCTTTTTGGGCTGGGGGGGGGGGGGCTGTTTCTATATATTTTTTCTTTTTCTTTGGGCCGGGTCCCCCTCTAATTTTTTTTTGGGCAGCACTTTTTTCTAGGCCAGCTTTTTCTTTTGCTGGGCCTTTTTTCAGATTGGGTCAACAGCCCAAAATGGACCCGAATCGGGATTCTTTTTTTAGTTTTTTTTTCCTCTTTTTCTTTCTTTGCTTTTCTGCTTCTTCTTCTTTGGGTCTGTAGCAGATGGGTGGTTTGCAGGCGTGGAAGCGTGCGCTGGGCCGGGCGTAGCTGGGCTGCGGGGATGCGAGGCCGGACGCGGCTGGGCTGCAGGGAGGTAAGGCCCGGGGCTGCTGGGCCGCTGCGACTGGATCATTATGATTTTCAGGTGTTGCAGGCGGCGAGGTTGGGAAGGCGGGGTGAGGTCGAGGCTGCTCTGGGGCCGTTGAGGTTTGGTGGCAGCCACTGCAGGGCAGGGCTGGGCAGCGATAGGGGCTGGTCTGCGCAGGTGAGGCCCGTGTGGGCTGGGGTATTGCAAGCAGGGAAGGCCGCTGGGTTGGGGTCGGTGAGGTGGGCACGGCCGCACGGGGATGCTGCTATTACCGGCGTTGGACTGCTGGGGGATGCCGCGTGCAGGTGGGTTGGGGTGGAGGCCCGTGTACTGGGCTAGGCACTGTGGTGCTTGGCCGGAGAGGCAGAGGTGAAGCCGGTCTGGGCAGGGCCGGCCTAGGGAGATTTTTATTTTATTTTATTTATTGGTGGCGGCAGAAAAAGAAAAAAAAATTCTCTAGGGTTTTGAGGGCTTATTTGCTCTGAGCGTGCTAATAACGTGTAAAAGTAAATTGACATTGGAATTTGTCTACTCATTTCATTTCATAGTCCCTTTATATAGGGATAGAATTACAACGGAAATATCGATTACATTAATGATACTAAATACTGATTGATTCAGTAATTGTGCTGATTGATGGTAATCACTGATTCCTTGATCCCCTTTCCGTAAGTTGCTTTGACGAAAGCACACAATATGTTTTGTGTAAATTAAAAATATTTATCACAAATGCAATTGTAATTAGTTGGTGAAAGAGTGAAAAACATTTAAACTATAAATATAAAATCTTTCGAATAACTTTCCGAGTCTAGACAATAAGAACATACATAAGAACAACATACATTTTTCTATTTAAATTTTATTATTTTGTGTTAATTGAAAATATTTATCACAATTAATGCAATTCTAATTAGTTGGTGAAAGAGTGAAAAACATTTACACTATAAATATAAATTTTTCAAATAATTTCCGAGTCTAGACAATAAAAACATGGGGGTGTGACCAGTTACCTATTTTTAGCCCAATATTTCCCCAATCACTCCACCTTCAACTGTTTGTGCCCACTTACCCAATTCAATAGTGTCATGACTCATATAGGATCCAGAAAAAATGATATTACGGTAGTGCCACTACACTTAAACCGCAAGACTCGTCAGTTACCAGTCTCTATCAAACGTCAACCCGATTCAAAACTCTTCCTGCCTCCATACCCGATTCTCTCTCTCTCCTACCTTCCTCTCTCTTTCTATCACTCTCTCTCTCCCTCACTCTCTCACACCTCGATTCTCACCGTTCTACGGCGACGACACTTCAAGCTCTGGCAACAGTTTTCCCTTTTTCGGCTTTGAAGATATCGAAACAGGTAAAAACTCAATTTCCGACACCGTTTTCCATATTTTCATGTTTTCTGACAGAAATCTTCGTTTTAAACTTGTTAGAAGCTTCATTTTGGTTACATATCTGTGAAATTTGGGATACAACTTTGCATTTACCAAAATCTAAGAAATCTAGGGTTTCTGGTTCATAATTGTGAAATTCTGTTATGAATGTTGTTTTCCGATTATAATATGTTAATTGAGTGAAAATGAGGATTGTTTCAAAGCCAAGTGTGGAGTCCTAATAATAAAAGATATTACATAAATCCCCAGTAGACTTTGGATTGAAGGACAATGATCACTGCGTTGTTCATTAAAGTACATAAATCTGTTATTCCAACGAAAATGGAGGGTTTTTTTGTTGGTCTACTGTGGTGCAATAGATAGATTACTGGCTCCCAGTAATTCTTTCCTTGTGGTTCATAAATCTCTTGTAATGATGGCTTTGATATGTATTCTGTTTTTAAGTTTGATATCTGGTTTTTGAAGTTTGTTAAATAGCAGTAGTATATAAATGAATGAAATTGTTGGTTTTTTTTTTTTTTGTCTAGTGGGAGACAATAGACAGATTATTGCCCCCCCATAATGGGGGCTTTGAGACATTATCTGTTGTTTTGTGTGTAAAGAAGTGCTATAATCTGTGAAACCTAGAAAGTGGTGTAATTTTTTATGGTCTATTGGGGGGCAGTAGACACATTATTGCAACCCCATAATGTCTTTAATAGGGGTAAGTAATCATTAATTGTTGATTATAAAATGATCAGTTTGGTTTTGTGTGTGATATGGTGCAATACTCTTTGAATCCTGCAAACCGGTGGAAGTTTTGATGGTTTAGTGGGGGGCAGTATACTCATTATTTCCCCCCAATAATGTCTTCGTTAGGGGTCAGAAATCTTCTCGTGGCCGTTAATCATGTTGTCTTGTTTTGATGCAGAATGAGTAGACCGAAATTCACCCTGATGAGTGACTAAGAAGAAGATGACCGAAGTTCAGGCAATTTGGATAACTGTAGTCAGTCAACGTTTAACCAGCCCCTGCAAAAAAAAATTGACGAAATCAGGAAGAGGAAGGGACAACAAGCAGATGAGATTTCTGACCAAGAATCTGTCGAAGAAGAAGTCAATAAAGATTCAGAACAATCAATTGAAGATGAATCAAAATCATAAGGCGAACAGACAACGAAAAAGTTTGTCATCAAAACAAGACAACACCAAAGAGGAAGATGATTCTAAAAAAGAAGAACTAAAGAGGAAGCAAGCCAAGAAGCCTAAAAAAGGGTCAATTAAGAAGGAAGTGCAGAAAAAAGAGACCTAAAAAGCGAAGATTAAGTGGAAACAGCAGAAGTGCACGCTCAATTCCTTCTGGAGAATGGTTGACGCACACAAGGAGAGAATATCGGACGAAACAAAGGAGATATTGAGGGGTACAGACTTTGGTGAAATGATCGAGCCATTCTGGCAAGACAAGATAACCAAGATCTAGCTCCACAAGCATGAAGCGGACCTGGAGATAATCATGAGGCACTTCGACCACACAGAGAACAAATGGAAGTTTGGGGATGTTGTTATGGAAATAACGCAGGAGGATGTCACGGCTTTATTTCACCTTCCGGCTTCAGGACAAGTGTTCAATGTGAACAGGAGGGTGGTGAGGGGGGAGATGGAAGACTCCCCAATATTTGGCATCCTTTTAAAGATGCAGGCTGTCCTCCGAAAAAATGTGGAATCGAAGCTGGTAACTGAGTTGACAAAGCCGGCCAATCAGAAAGATGCTAGGAAAATAGCAGTACTAATGATCACGTATCTATTCAGCACATTCTTCTTCAGTCGAACCGGAGCTCAAATTACATGGGATAGGGTCGCCGTATGTGAACGGATTGAGACCATAAATGTGTACAACTGGCCAAGACTGATTCTGAACTTCTTGATGAAACGGCTACAAAAGTATAGGAGGAACAGTCCATCTACGTACAATGAATGGATGCCTTCTCCTCATCTATTACTGGTTCCTTGAGAAGACCAAAGCAAAGACCTGGATACCTGGAAAGCATAATGAAACTCCAAATTTCATCCGATGGTCGATAAAGGAAATATTTAGCCAGGAGCAGCTGTACAGGAATGAGAACTTAGTCGTGGTAAGCAAAACACAGAATCATTACATGGATGTACATATGTGATTACTACACTGAACTGACTTGTTAAATGTAACAGGATCTGATAAAAGACGGACCGTGGTCTGTGAAAATTGAACTGGAAGACCTCAAGCTGGGAGATGAGGTGCAGGACACACCAAGCTTCGACAATTGGGTGAGTATCACGACTGATGTTGGCTACTGCCTATTATAATCATAGACATTTCCAAACGCAGCTTGTATTGCAGCAAGGCCATAAGGACAAGGAAAATAATTGATCTACCATTTCACACATGAACATGAATGATCAGAAATGTTGACTACATAGGAAAATTCAGACTGAACCTCGTAAACTCCAGGGCTAGAATAATGGACACTGAAACGACGAGATTTCTCCATCTGCACCTTCAACCTTTCCTCCATTTTGGGAGTCAGTTCTGTGGTCCAACGTTGTGCCTCATCCCTCCTCCCACCCATCTGCTCCATTTGTTTTATTCTTGTCTGGTCCAGCACACAATAGACCGGCATCAAACGCTCAATTACAAACCAAGAGTTAAATGATTCAGCAATCCCATTAACCATAATTCCATAATGGCATCTAGTATAAAATGCACGGCACCAATTTTCCACAGGGAATTCAGCAAGAAAAAGGTCAATAGTATCGGCACCACCAGCCGCTCTAAGCAACCGCAAATTGAAATGGTATTCCTTCTCAGTAGAGGAATATGCAACCTTAAAAAACGTCTGCTTAACATCTTCTATCAAGACATAATTACCTTTACCCCTATATTTACCGGCAAGATTCGCCACGAAATGCTTGTAACAAAACAGATGAGGATTACCAGCAAATACCTTATCGAAAGCACTTAACAAACTAGTACCCCGATCACTAATAAATGTGATGACTCTTCCTTGAGGTTCAAGCAAACTCTTCAAATGCTTGAAAAAGAATGTCCAATTTGTATCTGTCTCAGAATCACAAAAACATATGGCTAGAGGGTAGAAACCTGAACCAACCTGAATACAGAAAACTCAGTCTACTGGGGGCCAATAATGTGGTTATTGCAGAGCATTAAACTATGGCAGCGTGCCACTGCGCAACAAAAATGATATCAAAAACAATGAAAGAAACTAAAACAAGAAATACTAATCACACAGATGAAGAAACTAAAACAAAAGCCAATATTACTGGGGGCCAATAATTAAACTATTGGGGGGGGGGGGGGAATAAACTATACCACTACCTTGATTTCCATTCCTTCCAGTTGCAGAAAGAATCTGACCCTTGTAAATGCTTTTACCAAACGTTCCTTCCATCAACATACAACACAGGCAAACAAAATTGGTAGCCTTCAACACAACCTCTGTAAGCTACGAACAGCTTCTGAAAAAGATTAGTAGATGGGTCAACTTCCAGCACAAAAGTAGAGCCCGGGTTACTCTCCAAAACAGCTTCCTTATACCAAGATAACTTGCTGAACGAATATACATCGAAACCATAAATCGCTTCCTTAGCCCTATGCTTTGCTTTCAAGGCAACCTTATAGGAAACCCATATGTTGATTTGAACTTGCTCATAATCTCCCTTGTCTTCAATGAAAGATTATAGCTAACATCAGCAGCAATGCAAGTCTTGACAACCTTGGATCCCAAAAGCTTGTGTTTTTTAGTCCTAACTACACCCTTGCAAGTGTGAATATTATTCAACTCTATTATATAAAGGCAACCATTAGCAGATGATGAAAGAGGGCGAAGACGCCAATCACAACCTTCAGTTCCAACATTTGAACAGACTGCATGAATACGGTCCAAATCATTTCTCAGGAATACAAACTCGAAACCAACTGCAATTGCATACTTCCTGAGCTTCTGACGAAGATCGGCAGCACCATGAAACTTCTCCCTAACATGGTGAATATAAGAACTCCACTCATCAGACAAATACGTCTTGTGAACTTCAGTCCTAAATGCATCACCCAAATAATAATCTTCATCAATAATTTCCGAACAACTATCCACTGAACAAGTTCTACTGCAACTTCCCCCAATCTTTAAAACTGAAATATCGACACACTAACCTATGTATTCTAGCAGAGCAAAACAACATCTGGAAATCACGATCGTTACGAAGAAAACAAACTTCACAACCAGGAACTGATTACTGAAGCTCAATAACATCACTTGGCAAAAACTGGAATGTACGGAAAATTTCTTCATGCAACTCAGAGTAGCTCATACATTGATTCAAAGGAATCATAACCTTTGCCAAAGTAAAGGCACCTATCAACCAGAGGATCAGCCATACTCCTGCGAAAAAAACACAGGAGAACAAATCTATTATTAACCCTAAAACACATATTACTACCCCCCAATAAACGGATTAGTGCCCCCCAATGATTTAATCAAAACTACCAAAACAAATTAGAAGCAGTACCAAATTACTTTTAAAAATAATGTAAAGGATAACTAGACAAAAATTACAGCGATTTAATAACACATAAAAAATGTTACTGCCCCCCAATAAATAGACTACTGGGCCCCAATAATATAGTCAAAACTACTAAACACACTTCGGAAAATGTAATAAATTGCTATGTATTCAAATAAAAGATTAGTAAAAAACAATTATAGAGACTAAAATATCATTTAACACACATTATTGGCCCCCAATAGAAATATTATTGCCTCCCAAAAATATATTCAGAACTACTACAACACCATCGGAAACTGCTCAAACCCAAATCCAAGCATGAATTCACCAAAAAAAACACGAAGTTAATACAAAAGTTCAAAACTAACACAATGCACTCAAAAACACTTGGAAATTCAAAATCAAAACTGCAAGAACAATTCAAAACCAAAACAAACATAACACGAATCTCTGATTCAGAAAAATCAGTTCGAAAATAACACAACAATTTGTACACAAGCAGACCTAAAATCAAACAGATTAAATCGAGCTAAAAGGATAACAGATTAGATAGAGCTAAAGAAAGAAAAAAAAAGCAAACCGCAGTGGAGGAACACAAAGAGCATCTCGATCTCGCTCCATGTGAAAATTGCAGCAGATCTTCTCTCTCTAGGAATCGCAAATCTTCTACCACCAGCTCTAAATACAAATCGCTAGAGAGCTTCACTCACTGAAATCGCCGGAGAGCTTCACACCCCGGAACAAGGGAGCTTCTCTTTCCTGTCTCTAGAAATCGCACAGCTCATCTCTCTCTCTAAAATGATAAAGCTCTACACTAAAAAACCAGGGAGCTTCTCTCTCTACAATTCCAGCCGATCCTCTCTCTCTATCTAAAATCGGAGAGCTTCACTCCCTAAATCACGTTTCTGTTACAATTTGAAAGCGTTTCAGTTATAGAGGGGCAAAAGGGTCAGAAAAAAAAGGATAAAACATGCACGTGTTGAAAGGATTGGGTACTTGGGGTTTAAAAATGAAAACTGTTGATTAAGTGGGTAATCTCTTAGAATGTCTGGGTAAGTGAGATTAAATCAACTCAAAATTAGGTAAATGATCATTTTCCCTTAATACATAAGAACTAGTCTTTTGACTTTTGACCTCTAATGCCCAAAGAGCTGAACACCATGCTTTCAAAGCTGAGCATCATAAAGCTAAGTCGTACACTTCGAATCAAGAAGAGACAAGAAGTAAGTCCAGTTCTTCTACCTTCTCTTCTTTTTGTTAAAGTGTCACTAGTCACTTGTGCTTCTCCTCCTTCCATTCCATGTGCCTCAAGCTTTTTATTTAACTAACCCCATACCTAATCCCAGCTACATTCACATGTCCTTCCATGGCTTCCACAAGAAGCAGAAGATAGATATCAATCAACAGCAAAGAGACAAGTACATCTATTGATCTATACACATTGGCTTTGACTCCTCATGCTTTTAGGTAATGGTTTAGTTCAGTTAAATGATTAAAATAGTTATGCCTATGATGGATGTTGGTTCCGCTTTCACTCAATTAGAAGCTGTAGCTGGCTTCAATCATGAAAGGTTTGGTCAGAAGCTCGTGCATAACAAAAGCCGAAAAGCAGAGAGAAGTAGCTTTGGACTTGTAGCCCCCCCCCCCCACACAAACAACTTCTTCTACTTATCTCCTATCGATAAGTGAAAAGAAGAAAGCAATGAAAATGAAGAATGCATGCTTCTGTTTCCAATAGGAAAGTGTTGGTCATCAGATTCAGATCGAGCTTGCTCATCAAGACTAGACAAATTTGTTCTTTGCAGAAGCAGAACATGAATCATAGCACAACCCAATTTTTAGCTTCCGTTACAAGCTACAAGTAATAATAGTTTCCGGAACCCATTTCCGCAACTAGCATTGGGGTCCTAGGCAGCTGCCTATTTAGTCTATGACTCTATGCACAGGATCAGCATTGCCCATTACAAATATCTAAAGTATAGTCGGTCTACAAAATTATTCGAATTAAAATAATTTATATGTTATACTCATCGTTGTGATAATACAGTATAATTTTTGTAATTTATAATAATATCAAGTGTAACATGCTAATTATGTCCATTGACAACCTTTACTCAACTTCAATACCCATCATCACATTTGATATTAGCACATTATCAATTCTAAACACAAATAATGCACAACCCTAAATGAGAGAGTACCAATGTGATAATTGCTAAAAGTACCATTGCACAATTATGAACGTATAGATCAATGACCACAATAATAACATGTCATATTGGTACCACAATAATAGGTAATAACACACGCATATTACCAATTCTTTTGCCAAAAAAAAAAGTGTTCATATTTGATGGTAGAGCACAAATTAAATTAATTTTCCCCCTACACAAGTTACACTATTTCTGAGATATCCACAAATCTTCTTTATTATTCATCATTTTTACCCCCCCTATTTTTCCACAAAAATAAATAAATGAATCTCAAAGGACCCCCAACAAAATAAACATAAATAGTTTACTCCTCCATCCATCTGAACTTCCCATAATACCCACGAGTATAATCCGAATTTCCATCTCTACCCTCTCCACTCGTTACACTGCGCAGTAGGCCTCGTCTTCTGCTTCCCGGACTTCAACGGGCACGGCGTCTCCACCGGCGGGACCATGCAGTTGTACTGCAGACACAGCGAGCTGCTCAGGGGAATCTCCGCCGTCGGTTTGATCTGAATCCCCGTCAGAAAGTTGTGCTGGAGATACAGTATCTGAATATTCGCCGCCAGCAACCGGTCCACGAAAGGACCCGGGACCTGACCCGTGAACCGGTTGTTGTTCAGGTAGAGATTCTGGACGGTGGAGAACATCGGCGAGATTTCGCCGGCGAATCGGTTGTAGCTGAGGTCAATGGTGGGGATCGAGACTTGACCGGAGGGCTGGACCGGGCCGAAAAAGAGGTTTCTCTGGAGCTGGAGGTTGGTGATTGGGAAGGTGAATACCCGACCCGGAACTGTACCCGTGAACTGGTTCATGCTGAGGTCGAGGTAGTTGAGCTGGTCGAGCCGGTTCAGGAGGCCATAGACCGGGCCGGAGAGGCGGTTCCAGGAGAGAGAGAGGTACTGGAGTGAGGGAGGGAGGGAGTTGGGAGCGAGCGTACCGGACAAGTCGTTGTGCTTCAGGTCGAGCCGGGTTAGGGATTTGGAGGTGAACGGAGGGACCGGGCCGGAGAGGTGGTTGTGGCCGAGAATGACGTTGGTGAGCTCCGGTAGGATTCCGATGGAGGCGGGGATTGCTCCGGTGAAGATGTTGTAGCTGAGGTCGAGAGTACGGAGGTTGCGGAGCTGGGAGAGGCTGGCCGGAATCTGGCCGGAGAGGAAGTTGCGGCTGACGGCGAGGAAGCGGAGGCTCTTTATCTGGGAAATGGACTGGGGGAGAGCGCCGTAGATCCGACCGGGGACAATGGAGAGCTCGGCGAGGGCGGAGAGCTTGCCGATGGCGGGGTCGATCCGACCCGTTAGACCAGGAGCACCGGCTCTGGGGTCGCCGAGGTTGAGGGCAATAACCTTGTCGGAATCACAGTAAACGCCGGCGAAATTACAGGGGTCGGAAGTGAAATCCCAGGAGGCGAAGTAATTTGAGCCGGGCAAATCGTCGAGACCTTTGCGAATGGATTGCAGAGCCAAGAAATCAACGGGGTCGAGAATCGCGACAGCAATGGAATTGAATTGCAAGTAAATACAGAACACAATGCACCAGTATTGCTGCAATAGCCCAACCCCATTAATCTGCTTCTCCGCCATTGCAGCCCCAGCTAGCCTAGCCTACTACTGAGTGAGAAAGACTAAGGCTTTTATATTTATAGTAGCTGCAAAGGGTTCAGAGAAGAACGCTTTTCCGTGAAAAGAAGAAGAAGGTACCAACTTCTCGTGAAAGCTTTTAATGGCGATGATGAATTTGATCGAGCATATGTATATATAAATGATGGCTTGGAGAGGAAGCGAGATTATTGAATCTTGTATTGCATTCTACGGCTGGGGATTTTCTGAAAGGCTTTTGCTTTTTTGTGTCTGTGATTAGTTTTTGGGAGGGGGAGGGTGTTGGCTTCTCTGAGAAGACGAGATCACTCGCACCCTGTTGTTACTGGTATCTGCAATTTTGTTCTGGGTTTTCTCGTTTTTGTTTACTATATTATTTTACTGTTATTGTTTCTTTATTGGGGTTTGGGTTGGGTTAAACGGCTGTCCGAGCCTACCTGGCGGGACGACACTGAGGTTCGGGTTACCAGCTTGGCAAATGTGGGAGGCGGTGGTTCGTTGGGGTCACGTGAGGTTTTGCGGTGACTGCAATCCGTATCACGTGCCAAGGTAGAGGTCCTAAATGTAGGGCTTCGGTTGGTTTAAGGTGTGTGAGAGTGAGACTGTGAGTGCCAGCTGTGGTGGCTTGTTGTTGGTTTCTCTAACGAAAGTGATACTACTTGTCGTTTCCGTAGGACAGAATATTAAAGGGTAATATTGTCATTTAATTAGCAAAAGTTGTCTTCTTTTTTTTTGTGGTTCCAAGCCAGCGTTGTCATTTTCATTTCACTTTTCAGGTTAAGATTTACTAATTAACATACATTTCGTGTTTTCAATTTCAACAAAAAGCCCATCTAAACTAGATAACATCATGCAACTGAGTTTCTTGTGTTATTTAAAAGGTCATTTACATTTGTTGCTGACATGTTTTTGAGTTCAGTACTTTTAAAAAAAAAAAATTTATAAAATAGTGTGGAGAAGTATGTTTTTTATTTAGAATGAGACACTCATCATACACGTATTACGTTAACAAAGTTATGGGTTTTATAGAACCTAATTTTACATGAAACAAGACTACTAAGCGGGAAAATGGGACTACATAAGTTACTAAGTTCTAGGAGTAATAATGGCCTCATCAAAAAGCCCGCGGATCAAGTGGGCCGATGGAGGCCCGCCGGCCCGGAGGGCTTTTAGCCCGGCCCGGCCCGTCAAAAAAAGCCCGCCTTGGTGGGCCGAGGGCCGGCCCGCCTAAAGCCCGCAAAAACCCGGCCCGGCCCGTAGGCCCGGCCCATAAAAGCCCGCTAGGCCCGGCCCGTAAAAGCCCGTAAAATATTATATATATATATATATATATTTGTAGTTATGTGTGTGTGTGTGTTTATAAATATATATACACACACACACACACACAGATATATATATTTGTGTGTGTTTATATATATATATGTGTGTGTGTGTGTGTGTTTATATATATGTATATATATTTATATATGTGTGTGTGTTTATATATATGTATATATATATATTTTTATATGTGTGTGTGTTTATATATATAATATATATATATATAGAGATATATATGTGTGTGTGTGTGTGTGTGTGTGTTTATATATGTATATATATTTATATATGTGTGTGTGTTATATATATGTATATATATATTTATTATGTGTGTGGTTTATATATATAATATATATATAGAGATATATATGTGTGTGTGTGTGTGTTTATATATATGTATTATATTTTATATGTGTGTGTGTTTATATATATATATATATATAGAGATATATATATGTGTGTGTGTGTGTGTGTGTTTCTATAGAATATATATATATATATATATATATATGTGTGTGTGTTTGTGTTTATTAATATATATATGAGAGATATATGTGTGTGTGTGTGTTTATATATATGTATATATATTTTATATGTGTGTGTTTTATATCTAATATAAATCTATATAGAGATATATATATATTATTGTGTGTGTGTGTGTGTGTGTGGAAGTTTTTACTTCTATTATTCTATATAGATATGTGCATATATATATATTCTACATCGGGTTCAAAACTATGGTGAAATTGACTAAATTTTTAACCACACCATAATTTATTGTAATAAACTCATCCAACGGTCGGTTTTTTTTCCATTTTCTTTGAATTGATAGGGGTTGCTCTTTGGAGTGTAGATATATAAATATAGGTTTATAAGAGTAACTAAGTTTGACCTAGTTGATCGAATTCGAAACAATAACGAAATTGGCTAGATTTTCTACAATCACCATAAAACATTACAATCTCTCCATCGAGCGGTTGGTTTTCCTCCGAATTCATTTTCTACTTCATGGTTGCTTTAGAATGAACCTAAACAATTTAAATGCAATGTATAAGTCATACAACTAAAGGAATAAAATTGGTATACACCAATGTGTTTGTAATTAAAATTAATTTTTTTTATCTTATGTCCACGCACATCCATCGATGGAATATATACAAACGTGATGTGAAAAAATAAGCACGTTTCGCGGTTGCCACGACATCGGTCAACCAATAAAACATATAAGTGACTACGGTTGACCAATTCGATCGGATTCGAAAATATGGTGAAATTGGCTAAATTTTTTACCACACTCATAATTTATTGTAATAAACTCATCCAACGGTCGGTTTTTTCATTTTCTTTGAATTGATAGGGGTTGCTCTTTGGAGTGTATGATATATAAATATAGGTTTATAAGAGTAACTAAGTTTGACCTAGTTGATCGAATTCGAAACAATAACGAAATTGGCTAGATTTTCTACAATCACCATAAAACATTACAATCTCTCCATCGAGCGGTTGGTTTCTCTCGAATTCATTTTCTACTTCATGGTTGCTTTAGAATGAACCTAAACAATTTAAATGCAATGTATAAGTCATACAACTAAAGGAATAAAATTGGTATACACCAATGTGTTTGTAATTAAAATTAATTTTTTTTATCTTATGTCCACGCACATCCATCGATGGAATATATACAAACGTGATGTGAAAAAATAAGCACGTTTCGCGGTTGCCACGACATCGGTCAACCAATAAAACATATAAGTGACTACGGTTGACCAATCCGATCGGATTCGAAAATATGGTGAAATTGGCTAAATTTTTTACCACACTCATAATTTATTGTAATAAACTCATCCAACAGGTCGGTTTTTTCATTTTCTTTGAATTGATAGGGGTTGCTCTTTGGAGTGTATGATATAAATATAGGTTTATAAGAGTAACTAAGTTTGACCTAGTTGATCGAATTCGAAACAATAACGAAATTGGCTAGATTTTACAATCACCATAAAACATTACAATCTCTCCATCGAGCGGTTGGTTTCTCCGAATTCATTTTCTACTTCATGGTTGCTTTAGAATGAACCTAAACAATTTAAATGCAATGTATAAGTCATACAACTAAAGGAATAAATTGGTATACACCAATGTGTTTGTAATTAAAATTAATTTTTTTTATCTTATGTCCACGCACATCCATCGATGGAATATATACAAACGTGATGTGAAAAAATAAGCACGTTTCGCGGTTGCCCGCCACATCGGTCAACCAATAAAACATATAAGTGACTACGGTTGACCAATCCGATCGGATTCTAAAATATGGTGAAATTGGCTAAATTTTTTACCATACTCATAATTTATTGTAATAAACCATCCAACGGTCGGTTTTTCCCATTTTCTTTGAATTGATAGGGGTTGCTCTTTGGAGTGTATGATATATATAAGGTTTATAAAAAATTAGTGTCTTTAAAAATTTATTTATCAATAAATTAGTATCTATATATAAATATAGATTTTTTTTGGTACAATATAGTTTTATAGATCTATTATCTTTGGTTGTATTTGATCATTATCCATTGAATTTCCAAAGCTTGATTAAAAAAAAAAACTTGTGTCTTTAAATATTTATTTATAAATAAAGCCCGCAAGGCCCGGCCCAAAAAAGCCGGCAAGGCCAAGCCCGGCCCGGCCCGAAAAAGCCCGCAAGGCCCGCTTTATATGGACGGGCTTGGATCCTTTGATTTTTAATAAAGCCCGGCCCGGCCCGGCCCGCAATTATTTAAAAATATGGCAAGGCCCGGCCCGGCCCGGCCCGTTGACGACCCCTAGTACTGAGTAATATATCAGAATTAAAAAAAAAAAAAAAAAAATTCAATATGGCATAGATCGGGTTTTTGGGAAATATTTAAGGGAGTGCAAACTCTACCATCTTTGTTAGATAAATGGAACTCTTAGTAATTATAACTGAGATGTGATTTTGGATTGTGGAGTACATGAAAACTCTCAAAAGAGTCCAATTCCCCACTAAAGAAACAGATTATTATGGCCTCTCCCTCTTTATCTGCGCAAGTATGATGATGGTATGGGCAACATTTACTGTCAGTTATTTTTCCATTTATGTGACCTGCCAATTAAACATCTTCAACAGCTTCTTCTAATATATTAAACACAGCTTCATGACTTGATCTACTTCCATTAGTATTCTGCAAAACTGTTATTTTCTGAAGCAGCATTTATATATTATATCTGAGTCTTTAATTAGGGTTTTCCGTGAAAATATAACTCCCGAGTTCGCAATTTACTATTCTGCCCATCCACACCGGTACGAGCCAAAAATTACAGAATTTTCCAGTCAATTTTCATGGAGTTCTTGCAGCCAGAGAAAGAAAGGTACAGGGCACAAGAAACCAGTGCCTCTGAAAGGCAAGTTTACATCACCTAATTAACGTGTTCACTACTCCTTATAGTCGTCCTTTCTTGGACTCAGAACTCTCTTGCTGGGAGTCAAAAAGTTACTCAGGAAACCACTCTTCACTGCCAACTTAAAGAGAAGAAAAGTGTAACCTTGGTTTTTCATATAATAATCACAATAGTATTTGCCAGCAATTTCCTTTTCTCATTTAAGCCTTTTCGGATTTTTTTTCTGTTTGTTGCATTAGTGTGGATTGAATATCTGTCACAACCTAATCATAACTCAATTTTCCGGTATAAGGAATCTAATTCTGTTTTTCTTTTTTTATTTGATTATAATTATATAACTTTGCGAATTTTAGTTTTGGTCGATCTCTTCTGGAGAAGATGTAATAATCTTTAAAATGAACAAATCTGATTAGAGTACTCTACCCTAAAATGAGAAAGGAGACAACAAAGATCGACAGGAAAGGTTGAAAATGAAGTTTGAATGTTTGATACACATTCCTCCCCACCAAAATATGTAACTTCACTGCTATATAAAAGCAATATGCCAACAATGATATAATATCTATCGTCTACCGAAGCATGGTAGAAGATCTCATATAATGGATGACCTATCATCTCTTACGATATCTAATATCCTTGGAGGTGCATATATTGAGAGCTTAAAACTTCACCAGTCTATATGTCAATGGCATTAGTTTGGGATCCCTGAAATGGGTCTTGGGCAGGTAATATTGAGCAACCCAATCTCAAACGACGCCCCACACACCCACCCCAACAACTAAAACATCCCCACTTTCATTCATATAGTTTTGCAAAATGGGATGTGGTACATTATCGTGGGGTGGCATTTTTTGTTTCCTTCCATCATCAATATCGTACCAGCGTAGCATAGAACAGAGTATGAAGCTCATTTATGTAACTTGCTGTGCTATCATTTTCGTCCAACTACACGTCTACACCACCTTCCCACCCAATAAGCTCCCCTTTTCTGAGTATTAGGTGTATACGCAGTTAGTCAATCTAGCTTACTAAGTGCCCATTGAACTAGAATATGAAGCACGCATCAAGAATCTGCATTAACCTTTTTCCTATCTCGAGTTTCAGTGTCTTATTTGCACAGATCATGCTAGTAGCTACAAAGAATGGCAAACTGCTCAAAAAATGGTTTTGTTTTTTATAGGAAAGGGTTCACGTTATCAAGCACATTGTGTGGATTTGATCGAACTGGATTATATTGGCATCACAATTGGGGCCAAACCTTCAAACCAGAGAACATAGTATGCCATTCCCATGAGTAGTTTAATAAGGAAAAGGCTTTAAGAATAAGAATGATAATGAAATGTTGTGGGACTGATGAACATTGCTTCATAATAAAGCCTTACATAATGAATAATCTAAGAAAGTTACCAAGCAACATATCCTACATTGTCACATGCAAACTCATGATAACGCTAGGGGGATCTAAGAAATTTCCTTTGTTAAGTCGAAGTAAGATCAATCTTAAGACTAAATGACTGAAATATCATGTGGAAGCCATAGTTGTGAATGTCTTTCCCAGCAGCAGGGCATTCTGTCTTAGAATTCATTCCATAACAGGAATTGATCCACCAGCAGCCACTATCTGTTGCTCCAACTACAGCAAGCAAAGGGGGCAAGGTCAATAGTCAGTCAAATACACGTAGATAGTGATAATTTGAAACTGAGATTGATAAAGGCAGAATTCAAGAATGGTTTTGCAGATCTCAAGGGATGAATGTGTCAAGAGAAGAACATGAGTAATCTTCCCCAGGTCGCAGAGGGGGCAAGGTCAATAGTCAGTCAAATACACATAGATAGTTATAATTTGAAACTGAGATTGATGAAGGCAGAATTCAAGAATGGTTTTGCAGATCCCAAGGGATGAATGTGTCAAGAGAAGAACATGAGTAATCTTCCCCAGGTCGCAAAAGGGGGCAAGGTCAATAGTCAGTCAAATACACGTAGATAGTTATAATTTGAAACTGAGATTGATGAAGGCAGAATTCAAGAATGGTTTTGCAGATCCCAAGGGATGAATGTGTCAAGAGAAGAACATGAGTAATCTTCCCCAGGTCACAACCGTGGATTATTCCAAGGTTTTCATATACTCACCCTAAACAAGTTTTCAAGATTGTTCTTTAATGCCAAGCATTCTTGTCGTACTTGTTGCAAACACCCCAGACACCTGCATCAAGCAGTATTCAGTCAGTCACAATTAGGTGCAATCGTCATGGTTACGGCCCTGTCCATTACATGATACGAACTTCTCTTTTAGATAATTACATGGCCTTAAATTCAATAACAATGATTTCCAGGGTTCTAGCCTTGAGTGTATGATTAATCAAAATCAGAACATTCCCAATGACTGATTTCTAATTTCTGCAAACTCATAAGTCCTTCGATCTCAAAGTAGCAAACAGCCGGACAGATTGATAGTCATAAAAAGAGAGAGAATTTTCAAGCTTGAAGACATCTAACTAGGTTTTAGCATTTCTAGCATGTCGGCGTCTCAAAACCCTAATTGATGCACCACTTTTTCAAGTATTAACTGCCTAAATACTAACGATTGTAGTGAAAGATCAAAAACGGAAAAATTTTATGAAGTGAGAATACTCACCCCTCAAGGTTCTGCGCCTCACAATAATTTCTGAAGTTGATGCATACATTTTTAAGTCTCATTGCACCTATCCTGTAAACCAACAAAACCTAGGTTCACACTTCAAAACATATTAATGTGCAATATCCAACATAGGTAATCAAAGTCTCAAATGACAAGCATAAATTTCAAGGCTCATATAAGCATATTGCTGCGCAGTTTTCATCAGAAGAGAAGAAACAATCAAATAACTAGAAAAGAAGCAGTTGGAATTATACCAGGCACTGCTACCCTTGAATTGATGGACACAGGCATCTACTTGTTTGAAATCTACAGCATTCTGCTCTCTACACGAAAACGGAAAAACCCATTTAACATTATTTACACACACATCACTACAACCACAAACCGAAATATCCAAAATGTAATCAAAGATGGATAGTAAAGGTTGAGACAAAAACTCACAGAGCCCTGGCCATATTGTTGAGAAGCTTCTCAGAATCTTGAAAGAACAGAGAAACAACCTCAACCACGAAATCTGGGCTGTTTTCATCCTGGAGCTTCTTCAGTTGTGCAAACTGATCATCCAAGAATCCCTTTTCACCAAAAAAGCAAAAAACCCATCATCAAAATTCATCAAAGCATCAAACATCCCAAAGCAAAACGGAACAAAAAAAAAAAAAAAAAGCTTTGAACATAATTCAGGGAAATTAATGAAAATGAACCACTCATTTCTATAAAGACTTCATTAATGAAAAGATAGCAGCTTTGAGAAATAGGAAAAAAAAAAAATCTGTGTATAGAGATAGCAAAAGAAAATGAAAATGAAACCACTCAATTCCATAAACACTCCATAATTCCACTAGAGAATGAAAGTTCCTATCTTTACACAACCCAGAAACATATTTCATGGAAACAAATGTTTAGGTTTAGTTTTTAGAAGAGGGAGGAATGTTCAAACCTCTCGTCGCAGATAATGGGTGTAGTCAAACCACTGGTTCCGCCACTGAGCCACAGCATCCATGGTGGCTTTGCTCTTTTGCTTTCTCAGACTTTTGACTGAAAATTGATACTATGTGGAACTGGAGGCAGATATCCCAAATGGGTTTGACTTGTATGTATGTCACATCTCAAAGCCCCGACAAACACTTGGTAACTGCTCTCTGGTCAACAGTTATTCTAATACCCAATAAGGTCCGTCTCTTTTTCTTGAAAATATTCAGTGTAATAGATATAAACGGTTAGATAACATTAAGTATATTTTTTTATTTTTTAAAAATATAGATTATCTATAAATATATCAGCGACTGAGATCTACTATATCTGTTAGTTCATTTGGTAGAAGAATTTTCCTTATTTCTCTCATGTTTTTTTTAGCCAATTCTTTTTTGAGTAATTATATATACACATCCATCTTTTATTAATACACACCCCATAAAAAAAATTTCGCCAATTTTTTCCCATGTTTCCTTTCCTACCCTTCCTTTTTCTCCCTCATCTCTCCCCAAACAATTTTTTCTCCTTTTTGTTTTTTGATTTATTGTGGACTTAATCGCTAATTAATTTTGACACATTAAAATGGTGATTACTAATCATCATTTTTCTTTCTCACATCAACGAGGTTGATATATAGTAAATTAGAATATTTAATAACTTAACGTTATTACCTTTATTGTTCTTCTAATTGAAAAAATTGATGCCTCTAAGATTTTAAAAGATTCAATGTTAATATCTTCATGATCCATATAATCATGGTCAATATTAAAATTGGTAAAGAATGAGCCAGGTTGGTTGTTTTGCAAACCAAGTTGATGATGATGTATTCATGTCTCTAAGATATATTTGATGGTTTTATAATCTTTTTCAATATGTTTCAACTAATTTAGTTGCCTGCTAATTCTTCATGTGGATAAGTGGATTACAATTATTTCATTTGCTACTGACGTCCTTCACTTATGATCTTGAAGCGAGGTCGACTGTATCATACAAACAAGGGGGAAAATTTAACCCTATAAGAATATCTTTAATTAATATTTTGATATAGAGAGCTCTTATTTTATTTTGGTGAATTGTTGTTTGTTTTCATTTTTATTTATTTATTAATGAGGGGTATAGATGGAAGTTTGATGATAAAAAATGTAGAGGGTGTGCATTAAGTAATTAGAAATGTGTATTTAAAATTTCACTTCTTTTTCTCCTATAAAATAAAGTTCAAAGTGGTCATCTATCTTAATTTTTTTTCTTATATATAATATGTGGTTAACTTAAAATCTCGTACCTACATTGAGAAACAAGTGAAGCAAATAAAAACCATTTTTTTTTTTTTGGTAATATTGATTGCTTATTCACAAATAAATCAGAAAAGTATACAAACACATTTAATTTTACTGCAGACTGCGCGCCACTAGATCAAATGGTCATTATATTTATCAATTTTTTATTCCTTAATTATCTTTTTTTTTTTTTGTGTGTGGAGGTTATGTTCTTGGGTTTTTCTCTTCCTTAGGGTCTGAAGAGAGTGATCCATTTTCCATTTAGGTTGGACAAACCCTATGAGGTAATTTTTAGATTCATTCCCTGGTTCACTCCTCTTTGCAATTGACAAACTTCATACCTTCACTTTCCTAATCCAAAACATTTCTGTTGATAAATATCTCCGAATAAATTATCCGTTTTTACCACCAAAGTCCTATAAGGTGTCTTTGCATCAAGTTAGCCTTTCGTGGAATGCACAGAGGATCCATATCGAAATTAAACAACCACAAGATGTGGTCTTGATGCCTACTACACTATCCATTTTACCCTTTTGTTTTTATCATCTTTCGCATGAAATGACATATGTCAGACCCATGACCATATCATGCTACTTTCTTTTTTGGCCAACTCATATCATGCTACTTTCTTTTTTGGCCAAACCATATCATGCTACTTTGGTTAGGAATTGTAGGTGGGTTTTGGTAAAGAAACTTATCCCCGGTATACATATGCCAAGCATTTGTTCTACTTTTCTTTCAGTTGCCTTTTGCACTTACAAGTTAAATACTCATCAAAATCCAGCTTCAATGAGACAAAATTTTTGTGAACCTTATCTTCATGTTATATGGTGCTTTAAAATTTTAATATTTTGAAACCGAAGCTGTTGTATTAGTTTATTAAGTGAGATACATTAAAAGTAACTAATTTCCTATTTTAAAATTTTATTATTCTGAAACGTTATAGAACTTTCACAAAGCTTCGTTGTGGAAATTTTAGGCAATCAAGTCATAAGTGTGCCAGGATCGTTCTAGAGCACCTTCTTTCTTTCTTTTTTTGCTAAAAAGTAATCTATTCAAACCATAATTAAGATTATATAAAGGCAAACTCTTAAAAAGTGTTCATTACTGTCTAATAAATAGTGATAGAACGATTTTACCCCTATATATTGCAGGATTTACCATCTCACTCTCTACAACGTAGGAGCTTAGCAACTAGTCAGAATAAAAGCTAAAAGGCCAGGGAAACATTACAACAGCCCAAAAGGCCATAACCATAAGACTAAAGAAACTACAACAACACGAGCCCAAACCAGTGAGGCCCAATCAGGGCACCCAAACCCTCATCATTGGTGAAGTCGCCATCGAGGAGTCACGGCCACAAGAAAAATTGCAACAGGATGAACCACAGCAAATCGACCAAACCTAAGTCCTTGGGAGATCGTATCAAAAAAAAAAAAGTGCTTGGGAGATGAAAAAGAAACACCAAAGAAACGTGATTCTCCAATTCCAAATGCACCGGAAAGCCTTGTGGTGAACCCAGAAAACCTGAAGAAAAAGAAAAATAAAGAGATTCACAAAGGGATCACATAGACGACAATGTTGTCAATTTTGTGTTGCACGAATGTGTAGAATCCCGTGTGCACTAGCGGGTAGCGCTTAAAGAAACTCTCCAAGAAGCGAGATCGAAGATGGCGCAAGCGTTGTTGACTTCAGACAAACAATGGAAGCTGTGTAACACAATGGAACACAGAATAATCCGCTGGGACATGATGGTTGTGGTTTGAAGTCTCTGCTGCATGGTTGTGTAACGCAACGGAGCACAGAATCGGATCTCAAATACAGAAAATAAGACTAAAAGGAAGGAGAGGTTTGGTAATTCTATTGGATCGACCATACAAGAAAAACAGAGAAAAGGACAACAAACTCAAGGGAAAGGAAAACAGACTTGCCTAGAGCCCTGGATTGGGGTTGGAACTCGGGCAAAAAGGCCCATGCAGGGCAGAGGGATTGGGACCCACCGACTCCCAAAAGAGAGAGAACCTAAGGGCTAAGGCTCCAACCCAAACGCCGAAGCCGTGATTAGCCATAAGTCCATAACAATAAGAACCAAGAATACAAACTGCAAGGGAAGAAGAAACCCGTTTACAACTGCAAGCAGATTAGCCAGTTTGACATTAAAATAGAAAGAAATTCAAACACAATTCCAAATTTATATTAATTTTCTCATTTTTTTTTTTTTCAAATACCATATGAGAAGAATAAAAGTGACGTTATACAACTTGGAGAGAACTGGTTCACACAAATTTATCTGCTGTACAGTACCAAAAGAGGATTGATTGAAAAGTTCAAAAAGGGGAAATAGCAGTTCCAAATCCACTCCTGTACACACTTTTCAACTTACCCATAGCTACCGCAATTCATAATTTTTTTTTCCCTTTTTACCGATATATATATATATATACACACAATATGTACAACGATTAACCTGCAAAATGAAAAGAACAATAAGGTTATCTCAACAAAAGAAAAGAACAATAGGCGCAACTACTGTGAAGCAATCATTGATAGAAGTGGCACAAACAATTTTAGATTTTAACCTTCATCAGAAAAGGCGAACATGCCTCCAAGCATTTCACTATTTTCTTCATCGTCAGGTTTCCCCTTATCGCATTGGCTACCATCACTATCATCGGTTATGACTCCAGATAGGCATCCATTCTGCTCCAATGCCTTACAATGCCCCTCCTGGAAAAACTGCGAAAGATCTATTGGACGCTGCAGATTGGAATCCCCCTCTGTCACAAGAACAGTACTTGAAGCATGTTGATCCGTGTATAAATCTGTGTCCTCACTCATCCCAATTTTTTTCACTGACAGGCCTTCTTCAGCACAGAATCTACCTACTGGGAGAAGCTTACTTTCTAATACAGCGCAACTCCCGACTTGAGAACCAATGTTCTTAAAATGTTCAGATGGAGCACACAGAGTGCCGAGAGATGTATGGTTTTGAAATGAAGACTCAAGAATAGCATTTGCTCTCCTTTCCGGGCAATTCAAAGTCTGAAAAATGGGAGAGCGGGGTAGATCACTGTTGATTTGATCGAAATCTAGTGAATGCTCAATTCTTCTTGATGAACCTGATGGGAATTCCACATAACTCAATTAGTTAAAATGACTAGGACAGAAAATTAGCCATAGTAAATAAAACAATAATATCTACATGCACCACCATCTGGATGTATATACCCAGAATTTACTCAAAGAAAGCATTGCAAAAGCAGAATAGGTTGCATTTCTGCATTTTGACAAACAGTTGTCTTCAACAAAATGTCCTTTATTTTACATTAAAAAAAAAATCATGAATCAATGCTATACCTACTAAAACTTTTCAGAAAGACAATAATGGACAGGGTGAAGCTTTTTTGTTTTTCAATGGAGAACATAGAAACATGAAAAATTGACAAGAGCATCAAATTTTCTAAAATTTATACTATACCCCCATCTGAGCTTTCTGTGGAGCTAAGTGATGCAGGGTTTGAGTGACAAATAACAGTCTCTTCTGAGATCTTGCCTTCAGCTTGATGAGATTCTGACGAAGAATGATTTGAATTTTTTCCAACTAGACCTCTGAACCATACAACCAAGCAAACACATAACAAATATCAGAACTGTGGAAGAAAGGCAAACGCATGTGAGCAACACATACATGAACTCATGCATGACATAATAGTATCTTCCCCCGACACCTGAGAGGCTCAGAACAACCGTAACTAGAAATATTAACAAGATACAGACACACTAACATCTCAAAAAAGGATTGAAACAGTTAAACAAGTGATATTTATAAAAATGTGCATGGAACTCTAGATAAAATGGCACTTAGTTCTTACCTATCATTCCAGCTTGATTTGATGCTATGGAATTGGTGAAACACAGGCAACAATTCCTTCTGTCTCATTTCAATTTCATGAACAGGGACTTTTTCAACTTCAAACTCTCCACCAGAAAAACTATCAACTCCTTGACACTCCATTGTATAAAAACAAATCTAGAACATGAAAAGAAAATTAAGACCAAAATATAGTAATGACAAGTGGAAACGCAACTTTACACCAAAAATACCTTCGACTTTTGCCATATTGGTAATCTGAAAGAATTTATTTGCACCTCTGCATTAGAAATATTCCTGGACCTATGCGTTTCCAGGTTCCTTTTCCCCTCAACACCACCATTTAAGTCAAGAAACTCCAATGCATAAGTACCATCAGAACCTGATTTACTTTGAATTGTTTCAGCCACATCTTGACGATCAGCGTTAATTCCTAAAATACAGTCCTCTCTTTCTGGCCAATCTGAACGTCTGCATACATCCCACCACTGTATAGGTTCAACTTTCACTCTCAGGTCTTCCTCCTGCATGTGCATGTATGTAGCTGTCTGGGTATTCAAACCACTATGACTTTGTTCTACCCCTACTCTTGGCTGAAGTTCATGTTGAACTACATGACCTGATGGAGTATAAACTAATAGATGCTCCAAGGTACCAGCCCTTGAGTTACTGTGCTGAACACTTTGAGAAAGGGAATTATGAAAAACAGCCGCAACAGCACCTGATGGTACAAATACCTTTCCTGTGGTGGAACCAGCGGCATTGTTGACTGTGCTAAGCCATCCAAAACTACTATACTTTATTCTGCTCACAACTGAAAGAACAACAGGCGGTGGGGGTGGAAAAGATTGTTGACTCATGATGCAAGAAGAAGTAGACCACCAAGGAAGAGATAAAACTGGATATAGTGTGGGTTCTTCACCCTGGGAATGTTGAACTTGAAATCCAGTATCACCACCAAAAGGGGATAAAACAAAAACATGGCAGGTCCCCTTGGATGAAACAATTGCAACCCATTGAGAATAATGACTAAAGCAAATGTCCTGGATCATCTGCCAGAATAATAAAAAGTTAGAATGATGCGAAAATAGGACAATAAACAAGATTGCAGGGAGATATTGAATGAACTCAAAATGAATACTAACAGCTGATGTTATTCCACGATGCAGTTTGTATAGATGCACATGAGACGAGCTCCAATTCATGTTCTGAACGCCTGATCCATTGCGTTTGCATGAAGGCATTATCCGAAAAATATTAATGTTATTTCCATATATTGAGGCAGTAACAAGAAGGGTCCCACTGGGATCAAAACACAGTGCAGATATTGGACTAGTATGAGCTTTAAACTGCGATATAACAGCTCGGGTAACAAAATCTTTGACAACAACCTGCAATCAAACCAAGTAATGAATCAAAACTCTTCAGAACTTATGGTTCATCAGCTTAGATATACAACAAGATTGTCTGGAACATCTGATAACCATCACATAATAATGTCATATCTCACTGAGTTTTCCAGTTTAAAGTTTATTTCTCACAGACTAAAACATTAAAAGCTCCATGAACTATTATGATTGAGACTGGAAAACATAGAGAGGGCATCTATAATGATGCCATGGAAAGAGAAAGCAGTGCTAGTGTGAAAGGTTTGGATCATATAGAAACCCTACATATCTAAAGATAATGTAAGTATTGGACTACTGGTAGATGCAGCAAATTAAGAATTGTTACAAAGTAAAAATAAAACTCCCACATTATTATGCTAAAGCACACAATTAGAGTCACATCCACCACTTCCTGGATAAGTAATAAACAGAGCTTCATTATTTGGAACAAATCATTCAATTTCAAAGGATCCATGCCTAAACAGGGGAACAATGTCAGATTTCCATAAAGTGATTGATATACACTGTACTTGACTATTCATGGTGAGTGAAAGACTAACCATCCCAGCACTATCCATTTCTGTTCCGGCAAGCCTGCTAACTTTCCAGCCTGAATTTGATGATACTGGAGAACTAGACCCATCTGGGAGGAGCTCTTGACAGTATTTGTACAAGGTTTTGCATCCCATGTCACCCAGGTTGATAATTCCAGCGGCCAGCTGTTTACTAGACTCCATTGCATAACGAGCCATGTAACTACCATTACCAGGTGATGTAGATGGACTAACTCCTGGAGAAGGAGTAAGATTGTGGGGACCTAAGCGACTTGTGTTTGACATGAGTGGGCTGTTGGAAGCATAAGCTAGCCACCTAGGACCCACAGCCATTGGGCCATAACCTACGTTAAACCCAGAGGATCCTTGTCCTGCTAGCTGAGGAACAGGATAGGTAAGAACACTGAATTTATTTTCGAGGGTGAGCGCATCAAAGCAATATATCTGCCACCAAATATCAGTAAGGTAAGTCAGTACTATGTATTCTAAAGCATTCGATCTCATAGTTCAAGTATATCGCATTCTAGTACTTGTCACATCTAAGTGGGTGCTTACTTGACTTGCAAGACCAACAGCTACTATCCGAGGACTGCATCTAATCATACAGACAGCAGACCGAAATCTCAGAACATGCACATAACTGTGGGACCTGAGCGAGTAAAACCGAACAGCTGTGGGAGAGCTGAAAGGGTTTCCTGGCCGAGACTCCAAATGACCATCTCTTCCTAAGCCTCCCAAGTTGCTGTGATTTTGAACAACGCCTGAACCATTGGTGTCATCTCCAGCAACAACCAGCAACATAGGATGAGAAGCTCTAAATCCCTCCTCATCATCATCAGATGCTGCAGGATAGGGCTGCATCTGTAAGAACGAAACTGGGCCATCACGCTTTGAAACCAGTTCGCTGTAGTTAGAGGCATCCTCGACGTCAAAAACTTGAAATCCGTTCTGATAACCAAGCAACAGAACGCGTTTGAAGGCAGAATGACCAAGCTCTAGCCTGTCAAAGCCAGCCCAGGTTACCTGTCCACCAATACAAGTTAATAATGAGTTAATGACACCTTCCAAGCAACAAGTACACACATAAACCACACAACTCAACAATCAACACCACACTTAGCATGTACATTACCCTAACCACCAAAACTAAACAAGAATTTTCCTAATTCACTCAAGTCAACATGAAACTGAACTAAAAATTCACCTTCAACCTAACACCAAAATTAATTCCAGAGAATCCAAACTGCAGTGAAGTAAATTCAATGCACATTCTCACTCCCGCTCTATTCTCTCATAAATAAACACCGATCAGCGAAACTAAAATTCATCAATAACCTCCAAAAATTTCCATTAAAAAAAAAAACTAAAAGCCACAAACGAAAACCGAAAAAAATTACTTCATATAGAACCGAGTAAACTCGAAAGAAGTAAAATCGATCTCTACCTGATCCTTCTGATCCTCCGAAGCAGAAATAGAAGCAGCGACGGACGCACTGGCGGAGCGAACCGTAGAAGCGACGGTGCTGGCATTCGTCGAAACAGTCTTGAGGCACGACGATATGATCCTCAGCGAGCTCGGCAACAAGCCGCCGTTGTTCCTCCCCTTCCCTTTCTTCATCCTCCTCCTCCTCTCGCGAATTCTGTCTCACTCTCCTCCGCCTCCTCCGCCGTTATCCTCTTCTCCACCACCACCGCCGACGAGCATCTCCGATCGCGGACGATCGGATATACCATTCGCTGACGCAACCTCAAGCAGCAAAGAGAGTAGTAGCGACGACGATGGTCTTCGTGAGTTTGACTTGGGAAAAATCTGTTCAAACAAACGAGAACAAGGTCTGGTTCTCAGCGAGAAGCTCTCAGTTTTCTTCTTCGTCTACTTGTTTTTTCTTTCTCATGATTTTTGGTATTTTCAGTCTGTTTTGTTTTGTGGTGACAATCTGATTTTGATTTCGAAGTTAAAAAGTGATTTTTGTTTATACAGAGTCTCTGAGAGAGAGACTGTTTGTGTTTTTGGCTATCGACTCTGATTAAACTCTTTTTAACGCGTCTTTGGCTAATCACAATTTTAAAATGGGCCCATAATTGAGGATAATTATAGAGGTTGAATCGAAATTGCAAAAATGCATGGTGGAGTATGGGAATAACGGGCATCGCTAATTGGATTATTTTTAGAGATTTGACATAATGATGCATAATTTTCGTTTTTTTTTTTTATAACATAATGATGCCATGATGGGATAATTTCTTTTTCTTGTCAGAAAATATATCAAATTATATTTCTTTCCTTGAAAGTTAAAAATGATATCACTTTTATCGTTTATTGAGAAAGTTGGTCTTTATATCAAAACATTTTTGATTTTTACGGGTTTGTTTTGATACGGTGTTATTTGTTTATACCGTTTTGATAATTTGTTTTGCAAGCGAGTTTCTTGGACAATGATAGATAGATATGCGATTGAAAATCGTCTTTTGTTCGGCTTTGCTCCTCCATGACTTATGAGTTTAATGGATTGCTCAAACTTATCTAAGATTTTGTCGTATGAATCATCAAAAATGCTATTATCCATGGCTTATGAGTTTCATGGATTACTCAAACTTATCTAAGATTCAGTCGTATGAACCATTTATTATTATTATTATTTTGTTTGAAAAGTGAGTTCATTGAAACAGTTAACGATTACAATATCGTTATGAATGATAATCCTTTATAATTTCAGGAGCTATGACAAACCCTAGAGCTAAGATAGAATAAACCAGAAGGTATACTACAACAACAAGTTGTCCTTTTACAATAAAACACTACTTTGAAACACTTATAAAGAAACTAGCAAAAGCTAAAGGTGAATCTTCAACCTCCTCAAGATAATTACCAGCAAGATAACCACTGTCACGACCACGAGATTTGTAGATCAAACCATTAGAGTTAGCAATTCGAGTATGCAAGAAATTAGCAGACCAATCAACTCTAGACTTGTCCCAGCCTACAACACATTGCTCATCAAGACACGCAATTGTGATACTCAAAATGTGATTACACTGAAACTCTTTATAGAATGTAGAGAGAATCAATCTACCCGAAAAGAAAAATAACACGTCCAAAAAAGTAACTGCTGTAAAATTGAGCACAAGGAAAACACCTCGTGGGTCCCAAATTCAAACCCTTAAAGGAATCAAGCCAACTGGGCTCTACCTTAGGCGCAAAAACAGCCCAGCCACAATCCCCCTCTTTCTTATCCGGACACCCAAATACTTGGCACGCAAGCATGGTTGACCCACCCCAGCCATGTTTGGACCTCCACCAAGTAAGCCACCTCATCCATCAGGATCGCCTGTAGTCGCTTGCTCCTGACCTTCTCTAACCTTCTTCGTCCAGATTTGATCCACGCTAGCCTCCACAACAACCTTGCCACCAGTGCTCTTAGGCTCGATGCCACAAAACCAATCCCAAAGATCATCGTCGTGCGTGACCTCTGATCTCGGTGTCAAAGGCACCGTTGCTCGACTTCGATTGGTCAGCTAAAACGTGACTAGGGAGACTAGCATAGAGTTTTATTTATTTTTATTTTTTCTAATGACATATTTTTGCTATTATTTATTTGAATTGCATATAACCATACTTTATTTATTGACAATCTCTTTAGTGTTAATACAATTATGTCAATTTTTGCTCCAAATAAATATAAAAATACAAAAACACCTTTCGAGTTTTCATTTGTAGTGGAGATGATTTAACTTAACTTCATATAATATTTTGCTATCAAGTAATGTTATATGAAAATCATACATTGATTTGAGTCAAACTTAACTCTAATAGTTTAGTTGTATGATAATAGTCGAACCTTATATGTGACAAAACTACTGGTTCTTCTAATATTGGTGAAATCAAAAGTTTAGTTATATGTTATCTTTTGACTGGCTAGAGAGACTTGTTTTGTAAGAGCATATTTAACAGACTCTTTATTTTGACTTCTTAGCTATTTTAGAGATCATGTTTAGCTTTTTATCTATTTTAGCAGCTACACCATACTCCTAAGCGACTCTCCATTATGACTTTTAGCTATCTCGCTCCTAATATAGAGAGAGCGAGATGAGACTCTCTATAATTTAAAACATTCATCTTGAGTTATTTTATGTAATTTATAAATACATTTAAATTATTTAATCTTCATTTAAAAAATAATATAAATTTAAAATTAGTTAAAATAGAGAGCACTGATACAAGCTTATTTCTAAAGTGGCTAGTCAAAATAACTTTTTAGCTACTTTGGCTAAAATTTGACTCAAAACTGGCCAGCATTGCTAAAGATGCTCTAATACTAGCCATTCTTTAGTCAAATTTTAGCCGAAGTACCTGAAAAGTTATTTTGGCAAGCTATTTTTAAAATACGTTAGCATCAGTTCTCTCTATTTAGCTAGTTATATATATATATATATATATGTATATATATAATTTACTAAATGAAAGAAAAAATAGTTTAAGTGTATTTATAAATTACATATAGACACATAGTAACTTAAAAATAGGGTTTTTGTCCATTTACCCTATTTTTAGAGAATTTTTTCCCACTTACCCCATTAAGTTTTTTTAATTCTCTCTTACCCAATACACTCTAAGGGAGTCTTCCCTAATATCCCATTAAGATTTTTAAAAAAATTATTTTTTTTAATACCATTTTACCCCTCACCTCTTTGTTACTTAGAGAGAGAGAGAGAGACCATAGGAGACTTCGCCAGAGCCCGTCACCCGCCGCCGGAATCTGGCCAACTTTCGCCTGATTCAGGTCACCGCCGCCTCCCATCAGACCTTTCAGAAAATCTCACCGGAAATGTTTATTATCCCAATAGACATTTATTGCCCACCAATAAATGGGCAATAGACCTCTATTTCCCCCCAATAGAACTTTTGGTCTATTGCCCCTAATAGAAGTCGATTGCCCCCCCCCCCCCCCCCCTATAGGACTTTCAGTCACCAGAATAAGAATTAATCTTCCTAGATTTAGACAAATAAAACTTTGATTAAAGAAAAAAAATGAGAATATTACATCAATTCAAAACGTCTATTGCCCCCCAATAGACCCTTAACACACTTCTTTTGGCCTAATAAAACCTTTTTTTTTCCTTCATTTTTTCTTCCATTCTGGGCCTTCTGCCCCATTTTACCAAAAAAAAAAAGGGGATAAAAAAACTAGAAATTCACTAAATATTCCTTGATACAACACCACACTAAATCAAAACCCAACACACAAAACCAAGCAAACCAATCCAAAACACCAGAAAATTCAAAAATAAATACACACAATTATAAACAGGGAAAAAAATGCAAACAGTACCTGACCTTTGGCCCATTAGTAACTTCAGTACCTGACAAAAAAAAAATATCACTTTGATACCTGAAGTTCGGACCCCGACCCAACTTTAGTACCTAAAACACTGTTGGCAGTTACGGTGTTTGGTAGGCGGCAAACTTTGAGGGGCATTCTCATCCCTTCACTGTATCTTCTTCTTCTTCCTCACGCTCTATTCATCTTCTTCTTCCTCCCAACTCTCCATATTTCTCATCTTCAATGTTCCAACTCAGTTTTACCTCTCAAGCTCTCATGCTTCAAATTTCAGTTTATCTGACTATCTCAATCTTGAGTCGATTTCAAGAACCAAAAGCTGTAGCTAGACTCTTGACTGGACTTCAATTTCCAGATTTCTAAACTCGGTGTTTCCTTCAAACCCACTTGAAGAACCTAATCAAGTTCTCCTCCACAATAAGTGGAGTTTCAAGTACTTTAACCACAGATTCTTCATAAAAGTCAAATCCAAATCCCTGAAACTAGACTCAAGAGACCATCAACACTACTATGAAGCAGAGACAACAAACCCTCTAATTTATCCACATCAATCTCATGAACCTCTTCCTCTTTCCCTAACTGCCCAATTTCAATAGAACCCAGTTGCTCTGAAACACCAGCAACCCCATCCCTAGGGCGAAACCGGCCATTTGGGCATCGTCATTTTCACCTAGTGAAATCAGACGGCGAAAATGGCAACAACAGCGATAGTGATATGGTGTTGGGAGGTGAGAAGCGTACTAGAGAAAAAGAAGAAAAGTGAATTCTCTTGGAGGAAACATGAGAAGACGATGATGTTGATGAGGACAGCTGCTATTTGAATATCGATGATCTCTTCCCCCATACTACGGGAGACACAGTTTAGGAATCACGCTCTCTCTTCTTCCTCCTCCTCCAACCTCAACAGTCCCACCTTCTTCCTTCTCATGCAGAGCACCGTTTCGATCTCCAATCCCTTATCCTGCCGATTTCCGATCCAGATCGGACCCAGAAATTTTCACCAATTCGTTAAATTTCGTTGCTTTTTGTGTTTCTTAGGAATCTGAATCTGTGGCTGCTTTGCTTCCCTTGGCTTTCGTGATGAATTGGAGGGAAGACAACGCAGTTGTGTGCTGCCTTTGCGTAAAGAGAAGCCTTGAAATAAGGGTACATACCTCGGTTGTGATTCTTGCAATGAGGGTAGAAGGGAAGGGCCACGAAGTAGCCGGCGAAGAAGAATTTTGGCGAAGAATGGTGAGATGGGTGCCCAGAGCAAATTTCTGGGTGCCGGGATAAGATTTGGACAAAAACAGTGAAGGGAAAAAAAAATATATTAGAGACTCAAATTACCCATTTACCCTTTATTATATGTCAATTGACTAACGTCGTAATGGCCAACAGTGTTTTAGGTACTAAAGTTGGGTCGGGGTCCGAACTTCAGGTATCAAAGTGATATTTTTTTTTTGTCAGGTACTAAAATTACTAATGGGCCAAAAGTCAGGTACTGTTTGCATTTTTTTCCCTTATAAACAAGAACATTCTTATTGAAACCTATCAATGGCTGAACTACTAGGTTCACTCCCCTGAGCTGCAAAGTAGCTCCAAAAAAGTGCATATAAGGTGTTCGACCATTTGCCATAGAGAAGCTGTTGCTGAACTCCTCCTCTACTCCATACACGATTTCGGAACCTGATGAATGAAGAAGAAGAAGCTTCCTGCTGCCTAAGCTATCTGGGCCCCTCCGCCGTCGTCAATCATTTCCTGGCTGAACTGTTTCACATCTTCGCATAGCTTCTCCACTCTATGCCACTGGAATTCCTCGTTGCGAATCGCCGGCGGCTCTGCATCGGCCATGGAGTCCTCCGTTTCAATTTCATTGTCGGCGAGGCGTCCAGAGGCCATCGACGACGTCGTCTGGTCGTCCTTATAAGCGCGACGGCGGTTGGACGAGGCCGAGCTCACCGGCGAGCTGCAGCGAAATCTGGGCTAGATGTCGAACCGCGCCAGAGCTGGAGATCGGGGAGCGAATCAACGCCAATCGGAGGTGGAGAGAGAGAGAGAGAGAGAGAGAGAGAGAGAGACGCCTGCCGAAGGTGGAGATTGGACCGAATCGACGTCGGCTGGAGAGAGAGAGAGAGAGAGGGTTGATGTTGATAGCGTCATTGTAATTCTTTAATTAGTTTGAGGGTGGGGCTTTGGATCAAGGACCCTATTAAAATATGTGAATTATTTTTTTGTTATCGATCACATTATCTCTCTAAACGGATCATAGTTTCATAAATGGCATACCGTCATGCCCTAAGATTCTAACTTGGGTGATTAAATTCTCAACCATAAGAACTGAATGGTAAAAAAAGACACTTGTGTGAATGAAAATTATTCTATGCACCGACGGTGTAAGTGACCCACCCTTATAAAATAATCTCAACCCTTAATATTTATTATCAACTTTATTTTTAATAAACAAAAAATGTATTTAATGCAATCTAACCATTTATTTATGTTGGTGCAAGTGCACGGCGGTGCTCTGAATAATCTCTCGTGTGTGAAATCATAAATATAGTGACAATTCTTTTTCCCATTAAAAAGAAAAAAGAAAAAATCATTTGGATAAAGAGTGTGAGAGGTTGACGACTTTGGTTGATTCATGGCATCGCGGCCTCTGGTTTCGTGCCACAATCTACATCAGAACAAAAGTTTGCCGAAACGACTCTGTTTAATACGTAGTTGTGTACTGCCGTACTGCCTTACCCATTTATTAGCTTCAGTACAGACATCCATTATTCCATCATAAATACTACTTATATGAAGGGCCTTATATGAATATCAGAATTTCCAAGATTTAATGTGAAATAAATTTTGAACAACTTCAATGCAGAATTTATTTCACATTAAATTTTGAAAAATTCTAAAATTCATAAATTCTGAACAACTTCAATGCAGTCTCTGTTGCCTGTTGTGCGCCTCACGTGGGAGGGAATATTCCGGCTCTGTTGGGACACCCTCCATAGGTGTGTGTGTTGCAAATGCTAACCTCCCTCGATCAAAAAAAAAAAACTTCAATGTATCATTATGAAAAATTTCACAATGAGCTCTTAATTTGCCATAATATTGGAGCAGGTTATTTATCATGAGCATGTCTCTCGTAAATTCGCTTAATTAAGTTGAGAGATGAGTTCTACTCGAGTCATTAAATGAATAATATGAACTTGATATTTAGTCATACGTATATCACTATAGCAAAAATACCCACCCTGGCTTAGCTTAAGCTTGTGCTTACAGTAATAACTAATAACTTACTCATATACTTTTCTTTGATTGTAATTTTTGTATAGGAGTCTATTATGTACATGGATTGGAAAACAACATTTCCTGAAATGTTGTTCCCTGAAATCAACTCTTAGGTTGGGGATCATATTAATTTCCCCTTTCCATGTCCAATTCCTTCGTTGTGAACCCCCGGCTGGAAAATGCTGGTTAAGATGTTGCGTGTTAAGGGTCTTCGATGTTGTTGACGATGTCTTCTCGAAATGCCTTTCGGAAAAATGGCATTTGGCTTTTCTTCATGTACTTCAAGCAGCAAAGATCGCCATTCAAAAGTAGTAACACCTGCATAGGAACCTTTGTTAGTTTGTTTAAGTACTATTCTAGTTGTACCAAGCTTCAAAATCAAGCTTTTGGCATGGTTAATGTAGGAAACAGAACATACCTGATTCATACTAGGCCGTCGTATTGAGGATCGTTGTATGCACAACGAAGCAGCCAACAAAACGAGATTCATCTGTAGAGGGTTGTAGTCGTTGGCTAGGGAAGGATCAACCAAGCCTTTGATTTCATTCTTCTTCAGCAAGGGCTTTGCCTAATAGAGTAGAAAATTCGGATTATTATGATGAATACTAAAATCAAGGAATGTCTGCAACATATGCTCACTTGTGAAGATTTAAGTAGGGAACGAAACTCAGCTACATACCCACAAAACAAGGCTTTGTTGGGAGTAATCTAGAGCTCGGCGCCCGGTGACTAGTTCCAACAGCAGCACACCAAAGGCAAAAACATCAGTTTTTTCATCTACTATACCGTGCAATAGGAACTCAGGAGCAAGGTAGCTGTGAATGAATTCCGATAACACCATGAAATTAGGATTAAGGCTAGTTAAAAGTTTTTAACTGATAAGTGAGGATGAGAAAGGAACAGAGGTTCTATACCCGAATGTGCCTTCAAATTTTGAAATGGTGTGGTGAGTCCAACTCTCTGGCAGCCATTTTGCAAGACCAAAGTCACAGATCTGTTTAAAAGTAACTCATTCAACAAAGGCATTCAAAATTATTTTCAAGCTACAAAGTATAAAGTTCAAAAGCGGTACCTTGGCCTCGAATTCCTCAGTGAGCAAAATATTTGCAGCCTTAATATCTCTGTGGATAATCCTCCTCTGACAACCCTCATGAAGATACTGTAAACCCTTAGCTGCACCTAATGCAATTTTGTACCTGACCTCCCACTTAAGCTTCACCTTTGAACCTATAAAAATAAATAAATCCATCAGTAAACAGTTAAACACGGATAATTTAACCATCTGCTAAATTAGAACAATTACATAAAAAATTACTATGGACTAACCATAAAGCACAGAAGCTAAGCTTCCTTGTGGAGACAATTCAAGAACCAAGTGCATCCCTCCTTCAACTCCATAACCAATCAACTTTGCAGTATTGGGATGATTCACATGTCCCATGATTCCAATCTCCGATAAAAAGTCGCTGGTGATCTCCTCCGGCGTTCCCCTGGTTAGCCGTTTGATTGCCACAAATTGCCCATTTGATAAACAACCCTTGTAAACCTCAGCATAACCCCCTTTTCCGATCATATTTTCTACACCAAAATAAAGCAAGCAAACAAACTCAAATTACTACCCAATTTTCCAAAATCGAATAGGCAATAATAATGTAAATGTGAAATTTGAAGCACACTACAAACCTTGGCTGAAATTCTTTGTTGCAGCTTGGAGCTCATGAAGGGAGAAGTTCTTCCATGGTGACTTGAAAGGGTATTCGGAATCTGACTCGAGTTTTGGCGTTATAATCTCCCTCATACTACTGCTCATTTTCTTTGAGAGTTTCCACAGAGGATGCATTGGGGCCAAAGACCTCTTGGATTTTGTTCTCAGCAATTGAACAAGTCCATTCCACCTGGAATTTGCCTTTGATTTTCGGGTGATTTCAAAGTCCAGATTGGGCTCCTTGGTAGAGCTTTCAGAATCTGAGCTCCTAAAGAAGTCCTCAAGAACTCCAACGGGAGAACAAGTATCAACCTTCTCCCTCATATCTCAAGGATCACAACCTATTAAAAAAGACCAGATATCTATGGGTGAAAAAACCAAACCATGAATAAACAAATCGAGAACTAGAAGACCCATTGACAAAGAACTCACACCATGAAAGTGAAAAATCCATAAAACCAGAGAAGATAAGCATATCACATGCAGATAAAGAAGGGACAAACCCAGAAGCACAAAAATACAAGCTTTTGATGTAAAAACAAAAACCCAATACCAATTATACAAGAGGAAAAATTAAAAAGCTTGGAGATATATATTGAGCGTACCATAAACACTGGAGAGTGAAGGTTTCTCAGGTATTTTTCATACACAGCAAAACAGAGTACGTATAGAGAAAGATTTGGGAGGATGAGGAAGAATGAAAATAGTTGGACTTTGATTCTGAATTACTCTACCGCTTCCAACTGTGACTCCCTTTTCAATGTTCCCCGGGAAACTATTCACAAAACCTCTTGATTTTCCTTTTTATATCGGTTTCGAAAATCTGGCGGAAATAATTCTCAAAAAAAAAAAAAAAGATCTGGAGGAAATATATAAATTCAATTCTGTTTCCGTTGTCTATGTGGAGTGTGTATTTATGAAGTCATTGAACTATAAATGTAGTTAGGTCCCGCTTACCTAAATGAAAGAAGACAACAAGATTAGTTTGGTCCGGCCGTGTGCCGTGGGATTTAGGGGTCAAAACCTAGTTTTCCTTTGGTCTTCTTTAGGGATATACGTGTGTTGGATAAGATTCTGGCACGTGGAATTTGACACTCGGGATTTTACTATTTTACTCGGCGAAATTGCGATTGACTAAAGGAGAAATTTTTTAGTGGAGCGGCACCCGTAATGATCTGAACGTCAAGTAGAATATGGAATCGGGTTTTGAATTCAAATCTTTTAAATGATTGATTATCTAGTTTAAGTATTAATTTACTAACATATGTATCTTTAGACAAATCCATTGTATAAGAATTCTTTATACTGTATGAATTTGAATTTGCATAGTATAAAACTTCAAAGTTTAGCTAAATATTGCGAAGACCATATCAAAGATTGAATTACTCTCCCTCACTCACTTTTTTTTTTTTTTTTAAAGAACTATTGTGATTGAACTAACTTATATGGTAAGTGAAAAATACCATAAACACTTTCATCTTGTGGTTATGAACTACATCTTTCTATCTTCATCTTTATATGATAGAATTTTTTTTTTCACACGATAGACTCGAACTGATGTAACTAGTTCAAGTAGTCATTTTTATTTAGTAAACAAGAAACTGGATTAGGGCTTAGAGTGTAATACATTATAATCGATTATTGTAATGCCAATACGCATAATCTTTATCGTTTTTATTGTACAAATTTGACCATTTATTCCTATTGAATTGTGGAGTGATGCTACCCTTTGTATAAGACTAGGTCATCCAAATGAACACAATTCAGTAGGGTTCTCACTTATGACCTTTGATGGAATTAAAACACAATCACAAAGAAAGTCCTTATCCTTCAAACGTGTCACCACCATATATAAAACACTAAGAAATGAAAACCAAGTGTAATTATTATTAGTATTTGATTGTAATCATTATAAATATACATGCAAGGAAGACATGTCTTGATGAAGACTTGGATCATAAGCTGGTAGGCTACCGTCGTTTGCTTTATCTCAAGTATAAAATGACTTGTAATTATAGAGATACAGACGTAGAATTAAGGACATCTAATTAATTAGTAATCAATTGCTAAATGTCGATGCCTTATATGATGATCATGACTACGGTACGCAGATTTTTTTATTCTTTTATTTTTCGATGACTAAAATGTTATTGACAAAAAAGGGCCTAGTGTTATATATTAACAGCTAAACGGATGAAAATACGTACGGGGGAGGGAATGTAATCATCCTCATTAAATTTTTGTTTGAGCATTATAGTATTAAACCACTATAAATGTATTTTACTTTTTTCTTTATCCCTTATACCACATATTGCGGTGTAGGGAGAGCGAGAAGCTCTCCAAAAAATTAAAGAAACTCAAGGCATTGAGCGAATCGCCAGAAAAAGCCTAGGGTTTGATACGTTTAAGGACGTTTAAACTAAACATGCAAAGCAAGCTGAAACATACACTTTTGAACTTCTTCTCTAATTGTTTCATACTACGGATGAATTGGTTCATTTTCATTCTTCTCGGTATCGTGATAGTTTTTTCTTTTTAAAACTTATTAAACAGAAGAAACCGTTATTTAAGTAGCTAGCTAGATAGCTAGTTGATTGCTTGATAATTAATCATTGTGGATGTAAATCATGTAATCAGATAATATGCAAAGCATAAAACAAAACCCTCACGCACGGAATTAGATTATGGGAATGATTATGGACATTCTTATAATTCAATTTTAGTTTCTCTTACATGATTATTTCACATATTAATTACATAAATACAGTTAGGTATACACAAATTATGTACTTCACAGTCCATAACTTGCATCTTAAGATTATCGATTGCAACCAATCAACTATCGAGTAGTATCATTATAGGTCAAGGAAATAATCTCCGCATTATGCTTTAGATTTGTGTTAGTGGTAGGTGGTAGAATTCAATCCCACCTTCTTTAAAGTGTCATCACCAACTCACTTTTTCCTTGCTTCTCTTTTTGTTTTGGACTTCATAGATCATTAGAATTATGTACCAAGTAATTAAGCACCATTAGTTGACGTTGTAAAAGTATAATTGGAAATAACTATTGGGTTCTGAAGCATCCTAGCTAAACCTATGTGAAAGTACGTTAATTTGGGACTTAACACTGTGAGAATGAAGTTTAGGCCTTTAATTAGGACATGTTTTAGGTAAGAAAAAGTGACTGAACTTCAAAAATAGCAATGTGACTAAAGTCTTAAGAGCAAGTGCACCCGTAGTCAAGAAAAGGCAAAGTCGAGAAGTCAAGAATTCGACCGGTCAAGCTACTATTCACTGCCACTGGACATGGGTTTGCACCCGTTTTTTTTCTTGCCCGGGCAACACTGTTCACCTTTTTACTGTTCATACACTGTTCATCCAAAAATCACTGTTCACAGGCAGATTTCACTGTTTGAATTCACTGATCATTTTACTGTTCATAAGTTTTTTCAAAATTTTTTTTTAAATAATGACTATTTATGGATAATTAATGTCATAATTATGCAATTTACATTTTTCAAAAATATTTTTAGGTGGACAAATTATGAGCCACCGACACCGACATTTTATCTTGAAATAAGTGAAAGACCAACCGACAAATTATGAGCCACCGACAATTTATCTTGAAATGAGTGAAGGCACAACGGACAAATTTCCTTGAAATGAGCGAAGGCACAACGGACAAATTTCCTTGAAATGAGTGAAGGCACAACCGACACTTTTTGAACGGACCAGATCATTTGCATACTATTTAATCTAACGGTTATTGTTGATGTAATCTTATCTAAAATTTCAGATCAAATTACGTCGAACCAGGAGTGGACACGTGTCCTTGAAGTCTGATCACTTTTTATGTGAAAATTGTAAATAAATTGAGCAAGAGCACACACCATTCCTCACAAGCTGATATTCACAAATCTCATTCGTTTTCATATTCTCCAGATCTAACACATTTCCTCTCCTTCCCTCCTTTCAATGAAGATTGTGGGCTAAGTATCGACAATCTCGAGATGAAGATCTTGAAGAGCTGTGTACAACTAATGCTCTTGTGGTAGCAGCAGTCGCTGAAGCTGAAGCTTCCTCCGGATCACGACCACGGGGTTCTCAACCGGGGCGTGCACCGAATGAGGAGCGGTTTAGGGAATCAAGAGGGAAAGACATGATGCAAGATTACTTTGTGGAGCGTCCAGTTTTCAGTGAAGAGATATTCCGGACAAGGTACAGGATGAGTCACATTTGTTCAACCGCATCTCCAGTGATCTTTGTGGTACCGACCCGTACTGGGTCCAGAAATCAGATGCTGCAGGCAAAGTCGGACTACTTCCCCAGCAGAAGCTGACATGTTCCTTAAGAATGCTTGCTTATGGTGCAGGGGCAGATCAATGTGGTGAGTATTGTCGGATGGCGAAATCTACCTCCATTCAGGCTCTGAAACGATTTACAAGAGGAATCGTTAATCTGTACGCGGCAGAATACCTCCGGGCGCCTAATCCGGCCGACCTCAGAAGACTTCTCACCAAAGCTGAGAAAAGGGGCTTTCCGGGGATGATTGGTAGCATCGACTGCATGCACTGGCAATGGAAGAATTGCCCAACAGGTTGGGCTGGAGAATACAGCGGTCGAAAACATGTGCCCACTATCATCCTCGAAGCAGTCGCTTCTTATGACACATGGATATGGCATGCCTTCTTTGGAATGCCTGGATCATGCAACGACCTCAACGTCCTTACTAAGTCCCCGTTGTTTGACGACGTCACTACTGGTCGAGCCCCTCGAGTCCAATTTCAAGCAAATAACAGGAATCACAATTTAGGGTACTATCTCGCTGATGGTATCTATCCGCAATGGGCGACTTTTGTAAAATCAATTCCAAGGCCTACACGACCGAAGGATCTGAAGTTTTCCCAGGCTCAAGAGGGGTACAGGAAGGATGTCGAAAGATGTTTCGGCATTTTACAATCGCGCTTCAGTATTATTCGAGGAGCTGCTCGTGGCTGGGAAAGAGATGACCTTCATTTCATCATGCTGACGTGTATTATATTACACAATATGATAATCGAGGATGAAAGACCAGATGACAGCGATGAGGATTTGGAGTCCGATGAAGAAGAGGATAACAATATGAGGCCCAGGTTGGCCCAGGTTTGGGAAGGACCGACTGGTCATGACTTCGATCCTGTTGGTAGAGATGGTTATTGCTTCAACGGATTCATGGATCGATATGATGCCATTAGAAGTGCAAACAGTCACTCAAACCTTCAAGGGGATCTGATCGAGCATTTCTGGAACGTTCAAGGCAACATGGAGATCTAGATCATAAATGAGCATTTTTTGGAATAATTGGCTAATATCTATGTTTTGTTATGTTTGTGTGCTTTGAATTTCGCTTGTATTATGTTTTGTAAAGTTGGTGTGCTTTTAAATTGGCCAATGTCTATGTTTTTTTATGTCAATGTGATTTGAATTATGTTTATTATGTGCTATGATTTTTAATATAAGGTGTGTGCTTTAATAAGGGGAATTTCCAAATACAACTTTTATTTCCTTAAATTGTCGCTTACATAAATGAAAAACTAGGAATAAGTACAATACAATTACAAACATGCAGATTGTGGGCTAATTATTTAAATCATAATCCTCATCCTCTCTAGAAATCCAATTTGTGTTTGAAGGCTCATCATTAAGGTTAGGGTTGGTGGAATCACCCGTAGGGAAATTAGAAAATTGTGGTTGTGTAGGATATCCCCCGGGGTAAGGTGGTTGCGGATAGTATCCACCGGGGTAAGGGGATTGTGGGAAACCACCGGTGAAGGGAGGTGGGGGAAATCCACCGGTTAAGGGAGGTTGTGGGAATGCATCGGGGTAAGGTGGTTGCGGGTATGCACCGGGGTAAGGAGGTTGTGGGTATGCACTACCAAAATTTGGTTGTGGGAATGCACCACCAAAATTGGGTTGCAGATTGTATCCACCCATAGAAGGTGGCGGCTGCTCTTCAAGATCTTCTTTCTCCGCTATCTTCTTTTGTTTTCTTGACCAATAACGCTTTTTATTTGGCGTCATTTTACTTGTATCAATCTCCATAATACGCTCTTCCCTCTCTTTATTTCGCTCTTCCCTCTCTTTAATTCGATCTTGCCTTTCTTGAAGTAGGAGTTGCTCTTTTCGTAATTCGATTTGCAAGAGGATACATGCTCTTTTCTCTTCCTCTTGGAGACTTCGAGCGAATTCGTCATCGAGTTTTTTCTTGCCCTTGGTTGCCTCTATTTGGTTGTTCGCTATACTCTCGAGACTGTTTGACAAAGGACTTTGATCTTTCGCTGCCTTCTTTCCTTTCCGTATTGCTTCTTTCGCAGCCTTCCTTCCTTGAGGCCTCACATTAGGATCTGCAGTTTCACCTGCAATTACCTCATCTACATCCATGTCCAAGTTGATGGGGGAATTTTCAGCAATTTGTTGTGTGCGCAAATGTTGATTTCCTTCATTTGATGTTCCTCCAGATATATGGCTAGGGATGTCTTTAAATTGTGCAAAGCCCTCCACAGCAACGTAACTACCAAAGCTCTGAAAATTGTGTTTTTTGGCCTTCCCAGTTTTTCTCTTCATCCCGGCATGCCACAATTTATGTGCTTCATCTTGCTACGTAATAAAAAAAAAATGCAAGTTACTACAATTAAAATGATATTATAATTAATAATTATTTATCAAGCCATATTTTACTATAATGTATCAATAAGATTTATCAACAAATATAAAGGTCATAATTTTAATAAACCACTATCTCACCGTTTTACAATAAAAATCAATAAGTACAAATATAAACATCCTTGTAATTACATTATAATTTATCAATTAATTATTTTAATTGTAACAAAAGGCAAGTTACTACAATTAAAATGATATTATAATTAATAATTATTTATCAAGCCATATTTTACTATAATGTATCAATAAGATTTATCAACAAATATAAAGGTCATAATTTTAATAAACCACTATCTCACCGTTTTACAATAAAAATTAATAAGTACAAATATAAACATCCTTGTAATTACATTATTATCTATCAATTAATTATCTTAATTGTAACGAAAAGCAATTACTACAATTAAAACGATATTATAATTAATAATTATTTATCAAGCCATATTTTACTATAATGTATCAATAAGATTTATCAACAAATATAAAGGTCATAATTTTAATAAATCACTATCTCACCGTTTTACAATAAAAATTAATAAGTACAAATATAAACATCCTTGTAATTACATTATTATCTATCAATTAATTATCTTAATTGTAACGAAAAGCAATTACTACAATTAAAATGATATTATAATTAATAATTATTTATCAAGCCATATTTTACTATAATGTATCAATAAGATTTATCAACAAATATAAAGGTCATAATTTTAATAAACCACTATCTCACCGTTTTACAATAAAAATTAATAAGTACAAATATAAACATCCTTGTAATTACATTATTATCTATCAATTAATTATCTTAATTGTAACGAAAAGCAATTACTACAATTAAAACGATATTATAATTACTATATTATTTATCATGTAATATTTTACTATAATGTATCAACAAATTAAAAGATTTATCAACAAATACATACCTCATCAACCGCATTCGAACCGCTCTTGTACCAATGTTTCGCTTGCCTTAATGCACAATGCCACTCAAAGAGTTCTATCTTCAAAATTTTCCACCTTCCCTGCAAAGATTGGGCTGATCGGCTCTTCGGCCAATTTGCGTCAAAGTGTCGCTTCACGCGCAACCATAAGTCATTTTTTTTCTGATTTGTGCCCACAGCAGGACATTGGCCTACAACTTTCCAAGACTTGCACAATTGAACATCTTCCTCATCCGTCCATCTCCTTTTGTCTTGGGTAACCTCATCTTCATTTTGATCTCCCATTTGTTCGGCCATAGTGGATAATGAAAAATATGGATAATGAGAGCTATATGAAGAGGAGGAAGGTGTAACTATGAACTCTAATTTTTTTGGTGTGAGATGTAAAGAAAATCCTAGGTATTTATAGAGAAATTTTTAGAATTTTTTTTCTTACCGTTTTGTTACCGTTTATTAACGTTACATACATATATACTGGTTATTAATTAGTTACCGTTGGATCCTCTTCTTAATTGAAATGGACGGATTAGATTTGTTGACCGTTAGGCAGCAATTTCAAAATTACCCAACGGGTCTGCAGCACGTGGCACCTGCTGGTCTAAAGCAGATCCACTACACGACAAGAGTGTGTAGTCACTCGCCTGGGATTTGCAGCGCCACGCGTCGTCCGTTGGAGACCCAGTCGCTGCCTTCCGCGCGTTAGCCTGGACCGCCTGCTGCTGCTGTCGCTTCACGGCAATCATCGGGCCGAGCTGGCAGCCCTCCTTCCCCCTTCTTCCCCCGTCTTCCCCAGTCATGAAATAAGGCAACAGAATGACTTATTTCTTCCCCTCAGTCAAGAAAAGCCAATAAATGGCTGGGCAAACTTTCACCGGTGCAAACCCGATTTTGCTCTTGCCCGGTCACCACGTCGGTTTTCATGGCTTTTGCCCGGGCAAAGTGCAACCGCTGCACTTGCTCTAAGGTTCATGGATTGTGACATTCTGATTGTTGAGTTAAAATAAAATCATGCTTTCTAATAATTGAAGTGAGTAAATATAACAATATATTGTATCCTGAGAACAGCCGTCACTTTCCTTTTTTTCTCTCTGTCCGACGGTGCGTCGCTTTGATGTCGTAATCGGACGGGTCTCCTGTTGATCTGCTCCCCTTTCGGGTAGGGTAGTGAGAGAGGGGCTAAATAAGCGCCCTAGATTGGGTCCGATCTGGAGCATCTGGCGGCTTGTGAGATGATGGGTGAGGTCATGCACGCTGGGTTTGAGCGGTGGATCGGAGGAGGTGGATGTCGAACTCGTCTGGTTTCGCAGTGGTCTTCTTCTGGTCGTGTGGTCGCTGCTCTTTTCGGTTTGGCTGGAACTTGAAGGACGTTGGTTTCTTCATTCTCTTCTGGATTGGATCGGCGTGGTGGATGCAGGTGGCGTTGGTGGACGACGACGGGCATTGGAGCTTATTCCTATGGATACATTTTGGGTAGTCTAGGGCTTGCTTTAGTTTATTTATTCATGGCTCTTTCTGTCATTGCCCGGAGTCCGGGTGAGTCATCTTGTAATGTTTCCTACTTTACTATAATGGACTGACACCCCACGCAATCAAAAAAAAAAAAAAAAAATATTGTAGCCATTTTGTTAACGTAAACGATTAAGCTTTTTTGAGTTGTTAAATCATTGCATCATACTATTATTCCGTTAATCCTGACATTAACCTTCTTTGTATAAACTAACAAGAATGTCAACCAAATCTTGATATTGTAGCTTAAGTCTTAAGCTAGGTAAGAAGCCAGATCTTGTCTATTGTTTAACAAATGAAATATAAAATCAGTTTAGACCCATGAATTTCAAATTATCAAATAGAAAGTATAGCAGAAAACCCTCGTAACTTATATTTGACCTCCAATATTAATGGTTTTGTGCCACAAATATTAATTGCTGTTCTGATGTGTTTCTTGTATGAGAAGGAATTGCATGTCACAGTTTTCGTGTACAAGTTGGCATAAATTCCTTTATGTGATGCACAGTGAATTAACTCGCACGCAATAATCAACTTGTGGCGAAATGATATGATATCAATCCATCAGATATGCATTGGCATTTCATATATATGGGTTATGGTTTACTTCTTGATCTACATATTGAGGCAAATCAGAAACATAAGATGAAATGATTGCTGATGAAATTACTAGTTTAGCATAAAACCAGGTCCACATATCATGCCGAGATGATTCTCTTGAGCCAAGTTGGGTGAGTGGTTTGGTTTATAAGGTGAAAGAGAGCTTCAGAAAATGGGAATGAGGCTGCAAGCTGTTAGTGATGTAGTAAGGTTGAAGTACGAAGTTTCAATAGAGCAAACTCCCCAAAGGTGGCAACCCCACTCTCCATCCTTGATCACCGGCGAATCCTCTTGTGCTGACGGTCATTCCTTGCGCGCGTGGATGATCTTTACACACCCTGTTACTTCTTCGGAAAAGTCTTTGTTTTGATATCCTAATTTAAGCCTACAATATTTCTTCAATTGCCAAAAGATGTATCCAGTTACTAGAGATTTGGAGAGATATTATCATGGCAAATCATGTCCAAGTTGGTTTGGTGTTCTGGGATATAAGCAAGCAAGCTTATAAAATTAAACACAACCAATAAGCCGATCTCCACCCCATTTCATATCTTAACTTAAAAACATGATCCAAAAAGCAGACATGCACGTATTGAAAAGTAGACTAATCAAAGATCTTCGTGTAGCTACAATATTGTTTCAAGCAAACACAACAGAACATGTTCTCATGAAAATCTAGCTTTGATAATGAGCTAAAACCCTAAACTGTTGTTGGTGCCAATTTCGGCACCAACAAGTCAACGGAGGTTCCGTTGAAATCCAAGTGTAAAGTGGTGGGGTTGTTTTCTTCAAGTGGGCCTATCTTTTCCTTCGATTAGTTTGACTACGTGAGTAGCCCTGGTCGTCCACTTGTGACTGAAGGTATGCCCTGGTGGTCCAGTGCCTAGCCTTGGTCGTTCACCTCTTGTGACTGAAGGTATGGACTCGGGCTTCCTTCACCTGATGATGGGCCTCCAAGCTACCTTGTTTGGTGAAGTTGCTAGTCTCGTCTCGGACTTCCTTCACCTGATGTTGGGCTTCCAAGCTCCTTTCTTGGGTGGAACTGATGGCCTCACGTCGGGCTTCCTCCACCTGATGTTGAGCTCCTTGTTGGGTGAAGCTGATAGTCTCGTCTCGGACTTCCTTCACCTGATGTTGGGCTTCCAAGCTCCTTGTTTGGTGAAGCCGATAGTCTCGTCTCAGACTTCCTTCACCTGATGTTGGGCTTCCTCCACCTGATGTTTGGCTTCCAAGCTCCTTGTTGGGTGAAGCCGATAGTCTCGTCTCGGACTTCCTTCACCTGATGTTGGGCTTCCAAGCTCCTTGTTGGGTGAAGCTGATAGTCTCGTCTCGGACTTCCTTCACCTGATGTTGGGCTTCCTCCACCTGATGTTGGGCTTCCAAGCTCCTTTCTTGGGTGGAACTGATGGCCTCACGTCGGGCTTCCTCCACCTGATGTTGAGCTCCTTGTTGGGTGAAGCTGATAGTCTTGTCTCGGACTTCCTTCACCTGATGTTGGGCTTCCTCCACCTGATGTTGGGCTTCCAAGCTCCTTGTTGGGTGAAGCCGATAGTCTCGTCTCGGACTTCCTTCACCTGATGTTGGGCTTCCTCCACCTGATGTTTGTCTTCCAAGCTCCTTGTTGAGTGAAGCCGATAGTCTCGTCTCGGACTTCCTTCACCTGATGTTGGGCTTCCAAGCTCTTTGTTGGGTGAAGCTGATAGTCTCGTCTTGGACTTCCTTCACCTGATGTTGGGATTCCTCCACCTGATGTTGGGCTTCCGCCACCTTGAGTTGGCGGAGCTCTATGGAAAAGACTATGCATTTTGGCATAGCTTTCAGAGAGAAGAGAAAGTTGAAGTCCCCTTTCAGCCTTGTGAAGGCTGAGTATTTATAGGAGAAGAGAGTTGACGTGGAAAGGGAAAGGCATGGCTCAATCCCATAAAATCGGGGTGTCAGCCTCCCACTCTCTGCCTACTGACAGTCCGGGATGGGCTGACAGAGTTGGTACGTGACAGATGTCACCACCATGTGGTCCGATATGGTTGGTGAAGGGTCATGGACAGGTGTCGCCTATCCAAGCTTCCCTTTTCCAGGAATTACTCTTAGGCCATGCCTTATGTCAGAACTTGACACATGGCATGGTTAGTAAGATTTTGCTTTGATTGGTGCTCCATGTCTCATCATGACGATTACATGCGCGTGAGCTTGGAGGTCGAGGCTTTAGCCTTGGAGCTCGTGCTCATGATCCTTAGAGGTCGAGGCTTCTAAGCTTAGGGGTCGAACTCTTGGTCTTGGGGATTGAGACTCTTAGTTCCTTTGGACTATGCTATTCTAGTAGTGAGGTCGTGATATGCTTTTGCCTTGCCATCCAAGATGGTGAGTCAATCATATGGTGACCGTCCAAGACTTAAGAGGTGGAGATCCAAGGTTGAAGACTTGGAGTACCAAAGTGAGGCATCTTACTAGTCATGATTATTTCCATCTTAGGGTTATCTTTTCTTTCTCGATGAAAGGTTTAAGTGCGTCGAAAAGTCAGAGTCCTACGTGGACTCTTTGACATTTCAACGCGTACCACGTAGAATAAGTTGAAAAGTCAAAAGTATTTGCGAACCAAATTATGACATCAACAACTGTACACAGTTTGATCTCAGTCCGCAGCAGAACCATTACTTGATTGAACATGAAAGATCAAACAAAAAAAGAGATTCCCGCAGAAAGCTCAACGGGGACGGCAACACCGAGTGGGAGGAGAACAAAAATGTTAGCTGGGTTGCGGGCTAAGGGTATACTCTGCTATCGTTCCAATTTTATTGGACATCCAATAAAATTGGAACGATAGCAGAGAGATTAGCCCTCTGCCGGAGGATGAACCCCGAAGCTGAGGTTGATGACCACCACACACAAGACAAGGAAATTGTGTTGTGGTTTGCGGCTGTATCCAAGTCCCTAACTTAGACTCCTTGGATGGAATCACTTTGGTACTTGAATTTGGTGTATTTGGATTTCTGGATATGGGTTCGTTCACTGATGATGTTAAAGCGGGAAAAATTTCATTCTAAATGATTACAAAGAGGTTTCTAGTTGAATTCCACCAGCAGTTGGCACACTTTATTTTTATGTTTTCTCCCCCTATTTTTCATTTTTGGTCTTCAACCAAATTTAATTTCAATTACAGGAAAGTTAAGGTATACTTCTGAATCACTACGTGTCCATGACTTATTTGAGTCCTCGCTTGACTAAAATATATTTTTTCATTTTCAATATGATCACTTCCACCAAAATATCGTGACCCTATTGACGGAAGGAAAATGATTTGTGGCCTCAATACCACATGATCATCACCCACCTCTTGCCCTCTTTGGATAATATTGATGGAGAATTTGGTCTCGAGAGAACACGAATTGACCCTAAAGACAGTTCAAAAGGACTTGTCTAAATGCGGGACTTGAGTTTAGTAAGATTATTTAAGCCACTTGAGAAGAATTTAAAGATCTGACTTGAAAATGTTCACATAACTCAAGTAGATCAACTATCATCCTACGCTAGTGCTTAAGCTTTTGCGAACAAGATGAGAGGCAATACTATTTCTGACTTTGGAAATTAATATGAGCCCAGCTACAGACCAACAAGCCTCTCATCAGAACCTGTATTGCCTCATGTCCAAACACTAACATTAGGATTGGTTCATGTTCATAGTGACAGTTAGAAATGATATATAGACAATGACATGTCCCTAACGGCCATTATAATAGTGATGTGGAATATGTTAGGCACACAGATGTTGAATTATTAACTTTATTTTCTTTTCTTTATATTTTTGGTCAATAATACTGTATATCTACTCCATAGTGGCATTATAGTTTGTTTTGGAATTTGGGGACTCTAGATTCAATCTAATATTATATATGTAACAGTAGATTATAACGAACTCTATGGCATAAAGAATAGTCTTTTGAAGATGCTTCTTCTAGACTCAACTTGTTTGTTACTTGTATATGCATCTCTCTCCACATTTTCCCTTTTTTTAAACGTGATATATTTTCTTCTTGAGTATGGTGAAATGTTTGGATTTGGGCCTCTAAACACTAAAAAACGTGACAAAAAGAAATGGGCCAGTGCAAGATCCAGCGTTGTAGGCGCAGGAAGCTACCTGACAATTTCCCTCCCACCCCAAGTCCCCAACTAAAAACCTGACCTTTTTCACTTTCTTCTTCCTTTCAACCGTCAAACCGCCTGGCGTGGACTAGTTCTCTGTCTCTCACTCACCATACCACTTCAACTTGTCCACCTCCACCTTCCCCCTGCAATTCTCCATGAAACCCTAATCCCGACTCTGTACCATGTCATCCCGCACCCCCCTCTTCCTCTTACTACTACTCGCTTTACTATCCTTGTCAACTCCAGTTCTCTCCCAGCAAAACGTCACCGTTCCGTGCCCGCTCAACTTCACGATCCTGCAGCAGTTCGACCCGGGCTCGAAGCGCCCCCAAATGAACGATAACATGGAGTGCCAGTACATCCTCCAAGGCCTCCGCCTCGTCGATTCCCACTACCTCCAGCTCACCGGCAACTTCCTCCCCCCGCCCAACGCCTCCGACTCCTGCTGGTCCGCCTACCAAACCCTCGCCGACAAATTCGTCGCCGGCTTCGACATTCGCTCCACCTGCGGCTTCGAGACCTCCTGGATCTCCCAGGGCTGCATGAACATCACCACCAAGGCCCAATTCGAGGACCTCGTCGGCCAAACCGCCCTAGACGGCGTCGTTTCCAACTGCAACCAGTCGCTCGAGAACAACTCCCCCTGCGCCGCCTGCACCACCAGCCTCTCCAGCCTCTCCGCCACCTATTTGACCGGAGAATCCATCGGCAACGTCTCCGGCTGCACCGCCTACCCGTCCATTTACGCCGCCGCGTTCGCCAATCCGTACGGCCCGACCGATCACGGCAACGCCAAGTGCTTCTTTCAGCTCGATTTCACGACAGCCACCTCCGGTAAGAAGAAAAGGACTCTGATTTTGATTGTGTTGGTTGCCTGTGGTTTCGGGTTGTTGATTTTAATCGGTGGGATTTGGTTCTCATGGCACAAGTACGAAGAGCTATATATTCAACAAGAGGCGACAGGATGCTATGATAGAATTGAGTCGGGTTTGGGTAATGCATTAGAGTCCATTAGTGGGAGTACTACTTTGGTTAAGTTCACATTCGAAGAGATTAGCAAGGCTACTAAGAATTTCTCTAGAGATAATATAATCGGGAGGGGAGGATATGGGAATGTGTACAAGGGCACTCTGGCTGATGGCTCTGAAGTTGCATTGAAGAGGTTCAAGAATTGCTCTGCTGCCGGTGACGCGAATTTCACTCACGAGGTTGAGGTGATTGCGAGCGTTAGGCATGTGAATCTTGTTGCTTTGAGAGGTTATTGTACCGCGACGACGCATTTGGTAGGTCACCAGAGATCATTGTGTGTGATTTGATGAAGAATGGGAGTCTCCATGACCATTTGTTTGGGACTTTTGAGAACAAGCTCAGTTGGCCAGTTCGGCAAAGGATTGCGCTAGGGACTGCGAGGGGGTTGGCTTATTTGCATTACGGGGCTCAACCGTCCATCATTCATAGGGATATTAAAGCAAATAACATACTTTTGGATGAGGATTTTGAGGCCAAAGTGGCGGATTTTGGACTTGCAAAGTTTACGCCCGAGGGAATGACACATTTGAGCACTAGGGTGGCTGGAACGATGGGTTATCTTGCTCCGGAGTATGCATTATATGGGCAGCTGACGGAGAAAAGTGATGTTTATAGCTTTGGTGTTGTGATGCTTGAGCTTTTGAGTGGAAAGAAAGCACTCCATGTGAACAATGATAGTCAGCCGTCACTTGTGACGGATTGGGCATGGTCCATGGTGCGAGAAGGAAAAGCGCTGGATGTCATTGAAGATATGCCAGAGAAGGGTTCACCTGAAGTTTTAGAGAAGTATGTATTGGTTGCCGTTCTTTGTTCTCATCCACAGTTGTATGCTAGGCCAACAATGGATCAGGTTGTAAAAATGTTGGAAACAGACTTGTCAGTTCCCTCAATCCCGGAAAGACCAATTCCCCTTGTGGCTGAGATTGATGATATAGAAAGATACAGTAGCAGTGGCTCAATTCAGCTCTCTAGTACAGGAGGCTTCCAGACTTACACATTTGAAAGTAGCCTTCCTTGCGACCATAAGGGAGACGGAGAAAGTTCAGGTTCAACAACAGAAGGGAGGTGACTCTGGCAAGAGATCAGTATCGACTCTTTGACAGAGAATTTCCACTAATTGGTATGCTCACCCCAATTTGTTTGTTGGTTTTGATTGTATTGTTTCTAAGCTTGTATCAAACTTCCCACTGTAAAGATAAATTAGATGTATGATTAGAGTTGATTCTTTTAGGCAGGATAGTTCAAGTTCCACATTTTTTGCTATCAGACTTGTCGATGTCAATGTCAATATCACATTTGTACCTTATTTGTACGTGATTTAGATAGATAGATGCACAACATTTTTCTGGAGTGAATTTTCTTGAAATTTGATGCCATTCTTTGCTGCATATTTTACTGAGATGTGAACCTTTCGTATTCGATCTTGGCTGTTTAAAATATCGACTGGCTGGTAGGTATGCACGTTGATTAGAGCCGTCGGTACTTTGATAAAGGAAAACAACACGGAGGAGAAGGCAGGTAGGGTCTCATGTCTATCATTCTATTTTCTAATATTTGCTAGGGTCTCAAATGGCTTCTAGTTAACATTGAATAGTCTCAGAGCTGGCCATGCACCACTTTAATTCTGGGGTTAGAGCTCTGTCTCTGTATTTGTATGGCCAGTTTATTCCACCACGTGCATGATTACGAGCTCTCCTTTTCAAACAATCACTGTTTCAGTCTTTTTTTTTCGAGTTCGTTTAGGTGACCCAAGTGGACTAAAGACTTTTATCTTCAATACTGCGAATCTGTCCCATCGTGATCATAGATGTGTAACTCTGTCAATTTACTTGATTTGGGTTTCTATCCTACTTGTAGCCTGGGTATCTGACCTTGCCAGAAAGAGGAAATTCACAATAAAAATATCCTATTTAATTCCATGTTCCAGTTCTAGTAGTCTGCTCAACAAATCCGTCAGTTATCGTCTGTTTCATGTGAGCAAGTTAACTTTGATCATGATAAAACAACTATCGTACGGTTGAATATGTTTTCTGGTTCGTTCTTGTAAATCCCAAAACTGAGCTTTAACAAACGATCAAAGGATGAAGTTTACCGTAGGTGTTAGCTCAGTGGTTAGAGCACCCATTACCTATGTACGAAGTCATGTGTTCAAGTCACCATGAGGGTAGAAGTGAAACATTTTGATCATTCTAAAAAAAAAAAAGGAAAAAAAAAAAAAAGTAGCAAAGGAATGGTAGGTACACTTCAATGATTGACATATACATGTTATATCCCAGCCTGGCATATCCAGGAGTGTAAGTGGATTGGATAGCATCATGTTTGATACTCGATCAGAAATGATATGTCATCGATGTCAGATATTTAATGAGTGATTAGTATTCTTAGACAGTTTCTGTGCCTAAGCGCCTCTGTTATAGGAAGTTTCCCATTATTTAAGCTAATATGGCAAACCCAACGCATATTCACTGCACATTAGAAGGGACGGAAAGGGAAATGTGGATGGAATTTTAAGAAATCCAGCTTTGTCTTAGCTTTCCGTGAGCAATTAATCGACCCGAAAATTAATTCCACCAATGAAATTCAGGGGCACAAAGGAATTTAAATCTCGGATTTGGGTTCCCTTGTTTTGATATTGTTTGACTTTAACCAAGCCTATGACTCTTCAAACGCATAGAAGAGAATCCCATCTTTACTTTAATCCTTTATTCATATCGAAATATATTTTCAACGAAAGATTTTCCACTGAAGTAAGAGTTCGGAATTTCTTTATTAATCCTTTGACTCAAGATGCATCGGCTAGTGCTTATCAATTAAACCCAACGCATATTCACTGCACATTAGAAGGGACGGAAAGGGAAATGTGGATGGAATTTTAAGAAATCCAGCTTTGTCTTAGCTTTCCGTGAGCAATTAATCGACCCGAAAATTAATTCCACCAATGAAATTCAGGGGCACAAAGGAATTTAAATCTCGGATTTGGGTTCCCTTGTTTTGATATTGTTTGACTTTAACCAAGCCTATGACTCTTCAAACGCATAGAAGAGAATCCCATCTTTACTTTAATCCTTTATTCTCATTCAGCCGTACTTGCTTGAAAGTTTGAATCTGTTTTCTTATTTTATTTGGAATCAAACGACAAAGATTTATCCATCACAGCAATTATGCAAGTATTACGTAGCAAACTTGAGCAGGTAAGTTTTTACTGATTGAGCACAGCAGAATTCCCTGTTTCATTAATATCAGTAACTGTCATTCATTGTGGATCAAACTTACAGGTTTAGAATATGTACCATCAGTAGAAAAGTTTGGATCATTCATACACTGCAATGATGTGTTCTCTGTGTATGTCTGTTTGTCTATAAAGAGGATAATGATTCCTTGGCTTCCATAATCTCACAGTTTTTTGCTCACTGAAGTCATCTCTTTGAATCTTCTCTTTGCCTCTTTAAGAGATTCAGATACGTCGTGAGAGTTGTATAAATCGGGAAGCATGGCGATCAATGAGGATGTGGAGAATGTTGTGCAGGAGAACATAAGGGAGCCACTCATGAAGGGTACTGGAGAGGGATCTGGTCATGGAAGCAGCAAAGAGGATCAATGGATGGTTTACCTGAGCACATTTGTCGCAGTTTGCGGCTCTTATGAATTCGGATGCTGTGTAAGTGCTAGTCTGCATATTTATTTAACTTTTCATTGATTCATCATGAAAGCTGTGATCTATGTATAAGCAGAATTCTCTTCTTAGATTGTCTGATTGGCTTCCAGGTGGGTTATTCATCGCCTACTCAGTCTGCCATCACGGAAGATCTCAATTTATCAGTGTCGGAGGTATGCAAATGATTAGAGCACTTATTTTTCAGTATGTATATATGCTTTTATTGCTGCTGGTGTGTGACTGAGATTTTGCACTGTGGGCACTTGTCATTTGAGTGGTTCATGTTCTGCTGAGCCATTGCCAGTAACTTTCCAGTTAACAACTTCTAATTTTGATCTTGAAGAGTTCCAAACTGAAGTTTCTTCTCTCTTCATTATGCAGTACTCAGTGTTTGGCTCCATTCTCACATTTGGTGCAATGATAGGTGCTATCACAATTGGACCCATCACCGATGTTGTTGGTCGAAAAGGGGTATGAATTGGAAACTATGTTGCCACTCATTCCGAACTGTTTCCTTGATAATCACTACCTAACAATATCTTTACTGCAACATTGTATGCAGGCCTTGAGAATGTCCTGTGCTTTCTGTGTTGCAGGTTGGCTTGCTATTTACTTTGCTGAGGTTAGTATTCTGCATGTGTTTGTACCCTACTGAGCAAATTTCTCCTCACATATGTGACCTTATTCATGTTTCACATCTGACTGCTATTTAAGGGTGCTTGGGCTCTTGACATTGGGAGATTGGCAACTGGATATGGAATGGGAGCTTTTTCATATGTTGTGAGTTTTCGCCATCCTCTGTAATTTTAGATTATGAGACCACACTATAATGGAATTTAATTTGACGCTGAGGAAGTACCTTAAAGATGCTATGTGAATATACATTATTAACACAGTTTGATGAAATATTGGATGGATGACAAGGTACCTGTTTTCATTTCTGAAATTGCACCCAAAAATCTTCGAGGAAGACTAACTGCTTTAAATCAGGTAAACAGTTGACGAGAAATGAAAATGGTTATTAACAATATTAGATAATTTCAATAACAAACTAAAGGGATTTGGATCATTTCTTATTATTTTGAATTTCCCTTAATGCTCTTTCTTTTGTTATCTGTGTCACAGTTAATGATTGTTTCTGGAGTCTCTGTTTCCTTTATAATTGGGATTGTAGTAAGTTGGAGGGCTTTAGCACTAATAGGTAAATTTCTTAGACAAACTGTGCTTGTTAGTTAGAAATTAGAATACTCTATGCTGTCTAATACAGCAACAGAGGGCTCATTTGTGCAGTGAATAATTGCAGGACTAATTCCGTGTGCTGTGACCCTTTTCGGTCTCTTTTTCATTCCCGAGTCTCCAAGATGGTTGGTGAGAAACTACTTCTATTTTCTTAAATTGTTTGTGATTTTTTCTCTCTCTTAATTTTCATGCATGCAAAATAAAGACATACCTCATCATGGGTGCAGGCAAAGACAGGACGCCACAGAGATTTTGAAGTTGCACTACAGAAACTTCGCGGGAAAGATGCTGACGTATCTCTTGAAGCAGCAGAAATCAAGGTTTTTATCTCAAATTCCTGAAATTCATCTCTTCATTGACCATATCATAGAGCATTTGGAAGATCATATATCTGATTAAATACCATGTCCCTTCATTGACAGGAATATATAGCAACTATTGACAGTCTCCCTAAAGCCAAATTGCTAGATTTGTTTCAAAGGAGATACTTGCCCTCAGTCTTGGTAATAGCTTCTCCCTTCATTTGTGAGATCAGTTTGATCATTCTTTATCTTTGAGTTCACTCTCCTTTGCTGTCAATTCTATTGTATTAGATAGCAGTTGGCTTGATGGTCTTTCAACAACTGGGAGGAATCAATGGCGTTTGTTTCTATGTCAGTGATATTTTTGAGCAAGCAGGTATATAAATTACTTTTTACTAATGATCTGAATTGCTCCCCTGAAGCCAGTAGTCGTGTTCTACAACTGAAATCTAAATCTTCTATTTAAATTTTCTCAGGATTTTCTTCCACTGTTGGAACTATAACCTATGCTATTCTCCAGGTTTAAATTAGTTCTTCGACAGCACACTTACAATCTCTTAATTTGTTTCCATTAGTAGTAACCTGATGCTGTTATGGTTTACAGGTTGTGGTAACTGGCATTGGTGCATCCATAATGGATAAAGCTGGACGAAAGCCTCTGATTTTGGTAAAGCAGTGCACAAAAGTTTTGGTTCTGAGAATTTTTTGAGATTCTTTTTCACATTAAAAAGTGTTAACACTTTCCACTTCATTCTAGAGTTCTGCATCAGGATTGCTACTTGGCTGTGTAGTGACTGCAATTGCATTCTTTCTCACGGTGATCCTCAAACATTGACCTTAATATCTATAGTTTTAGGTTTTATCCGATGGTAATATGACAATAAAGCTCTTTCTGAACCAGGCTCAAGAATTGGCTCTCAATGTTGCTCCCGTACTTGCTGTAACTGGCATACTGGTAAGTTCATCTGCCTAGCTTGTCAAAACATATTCTCCGTCACAGATTGGTCTTTTTGGTAATTGAAGTTCTCATTTTTTTTTTACTGTAGTTTTACTCTTTATTAACAGTTAGTTTCTGGTTTCAGATCTTTATAGGAGCCTTTTCAATTGGAATGGGAGCAGTACCTTGGATTATTATGTCTGAGGTACAAAAGATTCACAAGATTTACTCAATTATTCATCCATGGTTTGATAATGTGACCTATCTAAAGTAACTGCTATGTGCTGCAGATATTCCCTATAAATATTAAAGGGCAGGCCGGAAGCTTAGCCACGCTAGTGAACTGGTTTGGTGCATGGTTGTGTTCCTACACTTTCAACTTCCTTATGAGTTGGAGCACCTATGGTAAATTGAATCATTTTACTTGCTTATGATATGATGAAGATGTAACATCATAGTAGACGAAGCTAACTTCACATGATTTGCAGGTACCTTCATTCTGTATGCAGCAATCAATGCTTTAGCTATAGTTTTTGTGATTTTCTTTGTACCTGAAACAAAGGGGAAAACTCTGGAACAAATCCAAGCAGCCATAAGCAAAGAGAGAAGTGAAGAAAGATAAAGAGAAGAAATGGAGAGCATTTTTGTGGCTATTTCTCATCGAGATAATGGGATCTTTTGCAACTCCATCGCCGAAACTTGGTAGATGGACTATGCTTCCAAATAAGAAGAATATTGAACTCCTATGTTCTTATTAAGAATAATGAGGACAAATGCTGTCGCTGATGTTTCTAGTTTTGTGCTTATTTACCCCAAAAGAGCCGATACAAGGTGAAAAAATATGTATTATTCAATTTTGAAAACATATTGAAAGCATTGTATGCTGCATTTGCAGTTGGATCGAGTGTATCATTGTAACAGTACATTTCATGTTTACCGTGTGATCATACTTGGATATTAGTTTTCTATACAGTAGTGAGTAGTACCCTATAGAGGCTATTCGATCAGCTTTGAGAGGTGCATTTCTCAATCAATGAGATTTGATAAAATAAAAAATAAAAAATAAATAAAAGGGGCTGATACAAATGGTAGAATTAATTAGATCAACAATAAATTAACATGATCTACTACAAAACAATAATCCCTGATTTTATCATTGCCTTCAGGAACTTATCCCCGATTCAACAACTTAACAATAGATCAAGAATTAGATTTTGTGGTGGGAGTATGTAGGTAATCTAATCCCCATACCTTCAGGGACTTATCCGCAATTCATCTCATGATACTTGCATCACTTAATCAGAAGCACAGTGCAACTGTGAACTGTTCGTGCAAGTATAGAATCACTTTCATTGACTTTCAGCCACATGCAACTAATTTTGACAACCCCACCTAGCATGAACAATATAAAGATAGGGATAGAAAAGAAAGTACCAATGATATGTCTTAGAAGCTTTGATTTTCATAACTTGATACGTGTGTCTAAGTAAATTGGACCGCAATATTAATTTCTATATATGAAATAGACAGCAAATATGATAGAAATTAGAAAACCTGCACTGGCGGCCGCCGGTTCATAACAAAAAGTTTCCACCAACCAATATATCAGCCATCATTATATTTTTCTTTTGTTGAAGGATATCGACATAATGTGTGCCTCTACAAACTATGGTTTAGAGTTGTAATAGGAAAGTACCTTAGGTATACTAATTGTATTCCGATTCTGTTACCTTTTGTGTACTCTGTAAACTCCCTATATAAAGGGCTCCTATTATCAATAATAAACACAATTCTATTCTCCTACAACACGTTATCAGCACGAGTTCTAACCCTAGCTTAAGAAGAAAAAACCCTAGAACTTCTTCACTGCCGCCAACCAAAAAAAAAAAAAAAAAAAAAAAAGAGGCCGAGCAGCAGCAGAAGCCGCAAGCCTGCAGCATCCGACCCGAGCTCGACCTGCCTGCAACAGCCCAGCCCGCCCGGCGACGCTCCCCCACAAACCTCGCACAATCGTAGCCCCTGCACATCCGACCAGAGCTCGACCTGCCTGCAGCAGCCCAGCCCGGCCGGCGACGCCAACACCTCCGTCCCCCACGCACCAGCCCACCTGCCTTTGCGTCCCTGCAGTAGCCCAAGCCTCCGATCAGCCTGCCTCCGACCTGCAGCAGCCCAAGCCTCCGATCAGCCTGCCTCCGACCTGCAGCAGCATAGCCCGCGCACCAGCCCCTGCACACCGGCGAACTGCAGACGAACAGAGGAAGAAATAGTCGCGAAAAAGAAGGGGGAGGAAGACCGAAAGAAAAAAATAGAAGGGACCAGGCCGGAAAAAAAAAAAAAAAAAAAAAAAAAAAACGCTTGCTCCAACACGCGCGTGTCCTCAAGCAAAATCACGTAAGTTTTTATAATTAAGGTTGTTGCTTTCTTGTATTTAAATTCCTTTTATTTTCTGCAAATATTGGAATATATGTTGCCAAATGATTTTGATATTTAACAAAGCGGAATTGTGGGGATTCACGCTTAACGAATTAAGAGTGTTCGTATGAACTGAGAGTGTTCATAATTAAACGAACTAAGAGTGTTCGTGTGAACTAAGAGCGTTCACAATGCTTGGACTAAGAGCGTCCACAAAGCTTGGACTAAGAGCGTCCGTAAGCATCAAATTGTGACCATATTAAAACATTATTGTTTGGTCTAATCCAAAAGAGATTCTTGGAAATTGATTTCTTGGTAGCATAGCTCGGAAATCTTATTATTTTAGTTTTCGTGGAAGTTTAACTCCGAAACTAATATATTTTCTCTTCTTATTTTCAGGATGTCGAATGAACCTAGACTCGACTTTCCCATGCTTGACTCAACAGGCTCGGATTACCACAGTTGGGTAACCGATGTTGAGAACCATCTCACTTCAAAGGGAATTTTACCCATAATCCAGGCACCTAACCCGGATCTTATGTTCAACCGAACATCTACAAAGCATGCTCAAGCAGTTATCTTGATGCGACGCCATATGGACAAGGCACTCAGATTGGAGTATATGTCGATCAAGGATGCAAGAGAGCTATGGGTAGCGCTAGAAGAGCGCTTTGGCAATGTCCAAGATTCTCTCCTCCCTGACTTGAAGGTTCAATGGAACAATCTGCGCTTTGCTGACTTCAAGTCTGTTGCTGAATATAATTCAGAAGCTCTTCGCATACAGTCCATGTTGAGGTTTTGTGGACAACCTGTCACAGAGCAAGAGCTAATTGAGAAAACTCTCTCCACCTTCCCCGTTTCAGCCATTGTGGTATCAAGCAATACCGTACTGAAGTCAATGCTGGACGGATCACGAGGTTTGATCAGCTTCAATATTATATCTGTAGCTGAGAACATGATAACATACTCGTGAGGAATTATAATTCAAGGCCCATTGGAACTAAGAGCGTTCATGAGGCGAATTATAATGCACCCAAAGGAGGGCGCAAGGAGCGGTACCCTAAGAATGGGGGACAGAGGAACGTATGGGCCCATATAACCGCCCTAACCAGGAAGGAAACCTCAAGTTTGGTGCGGATACAAGTGGTGGTAATGCCACACGTGAGAGAGGGGGTCGTGGTATCCCTAGCCGTAATGGTGGCTCAATGGGTCATGGTGGTGGCACCAACCCTCCTAGGGAACGCCCGCAACGTGCACAACGTGCACCTCAATTAAAGGGAGGCAACCGCAATGATGAGTGTCATCGATGTGGATCAAGTGAGCATTGGTTCAAGCAATGCAAGGCAAGCGAGGAACTAGCTGCAAGCTACAGGGCATATAGGGACCTGAGAGAGCAAGAAGTGTACCTTGCAGAAGAAGAAGAAGATGGTGGAGATGTCAATCTCACCATAGAGGACTTCAAAGCTGAAGATGAAGTGCACATGGATGCAACAGACTTTGATTAGATTAGTCCTTTTATTTTTCCAAGAACTTTTGTAATGGCAATTTGCCTTAGTCAATAAATGACAATTGTATTAACTCTTTCTTATGTGGCAGACCCAATAAAATGTGATGTCTAGGAAAGTCATTGAGATTCTTGGTACTTAAGAGAGCCTCGCTCCACCAACATCTCTCTCTACTTTCCTGGTCATATTTGATTGGAGTTACCAAACGGATAGAGTGACTACAATGTGTCTTACTTTGATTTTATTTTGGATTAGACTTTGGAAACTTTGATGTGATCATTGGCTATTAATAAAGTGTCAATTCTTTTACTTAATGTCTTGGACATACTTTAATTCGAACTTTATAGAGCCAATGGTTTTCATGTGGAAACACATTATGAGAATGGATAAAGTTCCTTTGCATCACCTCTAATGACTACGGACATAAACGAGTATTAGAGAAACTTATGTGTCGCTCTAGTGGGTTGTATGCAACCACTATTTGAGTTATTGAATCCAACTATGTCATGAGAGACGACTTATGGGATTTTTGGCACATATAGGCTTTGACATGATGATCCGTGTATTAAAGACTTACACGGACATCCACTTTCAGAACGAAGAAAAGTAAGAACCAAGAATTGGTTCGAGGAGCTGCACATGTGCCTCATGGCGCCATGATTGTGCAAAGACAGGCCATACATGGCCAGTGCCGCCTACCCTCTACGGCAAATACATGGCATTGACGCCATAAACTCCTCTCTCTACTTCTCAAGTCTATTGTGACACTATGGCTTCACCAAAACCTTTATTGGTTGATTATAAAGCCCATGTTTCGTTCTGTAAAGCCTGTTACTTAGGATTGAGACCATCCTATGCAAAGGAGATTGAGGAAATAATTCCATTCTCACAAAGAATCTAAGGGAATTCTATGGATTTGATCAACCAACTTGCGGACCATATAGATGTTTTATGGTGTTGGTTGATACGCAAACACGCTGGTCACGTGTTGTGCCATTATCCACTCATAATGCTGCTTATACTACACTCCTAGCACATAACATATGGCTACGGGCTCACTACCCAGATCATCCCATTCAGTCAATTTGACTTGATAATGCTAGAGAGTTTACATCGACAGTTTTCGATGACTATTTCATATCATTGGGTATTGATATCAAGTATCATATTCCCATGTACACACCTAATTGGTCTCGCTGAAAAGCCACCATTAAACGACTACAATGGTAGCTCGGACATTGGTAATGCGCACCAATATTTCCGCTTGGGTTATGCAATAACGCATGCAGCTATGCTAATTCGTCTACGACTCATATCCGCCACTCAACTTTTATTTGCGTTACAGCTAGTGACTGGGTTCGAGTTTAATATCTCGTATTTATGCATATTTGAGTGTGCGGTTCATGTGCCAATTGCGTCGCCACAGCGCATCAACATGAGTCATTGCAACGAATGCATATATATATTTGTTGGACATGAGTCTCCAACTATAAGTCCGCTATGTAGAACCCTTGACAGGCGATCTCTATTTCGCTGGATTTGCGAATTGTCACTTTGATGAGACAGTCTTCCCGTCGTTAGGGGGAGATTAGAACGTCAATGTTCAACAGGAACGACAGGAATTGTCGTGGTCTGTCCCCACTATGTCTCATCTTGATCCCCTAAAAGTGACGAGATCACATATACGTGCTGCAAACATGCCTGCAAGGATTGATGTCCCCACAAGAGGACATGGTGCCACCCAGAGAAATGGGTACTGCACCACTACCATGGATGGTAGTATGGTGACGCCACAAAGGTGGCATAATGGCGTCATAGGCCATGGGTTCCGCTAGAGAGAGTAGGAGACCCATAGGTTCGATGGATTCTCGCCCTAAGAAGAGAGCGAGTTTGGCACAACTTGATCCATTGATCATTGATACTCATAATCCGTCTCATGAGAATATTTTGGATTGTGGTTATGTCCAAGAGACATCGTTGGGGGACGCCTCAATGTTAGAACCAATTCCTGAAAATATAAAGATCTCTACGAACTACACTAGTGTACATGAGGACGTGGAATTATTGAGACCAATGACATCGAACCTTACTCCGTTGAAGAATGCCAACGTAGAGAAACTTGGCCTAAATAGAAAGATGCGATCCAGGTTGAATTGGATTCACTAACGAAGATTCGGGCCTGAGATGCCAACACCTCCTAACATAAAACCTATTGACATTAATAGGTCTTCGTTAGATAGCGTGATGAGAAAAAGAGATGGTAATCTCACCTTATGGCGCAAGGTTTCTCACAACGCCCTGGAATCGACTACGAGAAGACATATTCTCTCGTAATGGATGTCATTGCACTCCACTACCTTATCAGTTTGGTAGTTTCCAAATAACTGAACATGCAGCTTACGAATGTGGTCACTACGTATCGCTATGGGGATTTAGATACGGAATATAATGAAGGTTCTTGTGGACTTTATTTACCCAAGTCAAGTGGCTCTAGACCACGGAGCGCATTTGCAACGAGGTTGAAATGCTCACTAAAATGACTACTTGATTGGGAAGGGATATGATGAACTATGCCCATGCGTTTCCATGACAAGTTCCGGATTTGCAATGGTCGCGGTTTATGTTGATAAACATAATTGGAACCCTTAAGAGTTTAGGGAAACCGCTGAACACCTGAAATCCGAGTTTGAGAGGAATAACCTTGGGAGAACACTGTTTTGTCTAAATTCAGAACTTGTATACCGTGTCAAGAGACATTTTTGATAAAGTCAAAGATGCACCATGGTCGTCCGTAGTCTTGGCCCTAAAAGGGATCCGTTTCGTCCCAGGGATGATGACGAAGACGTGTTAATAACAGAAGTGCTTACTTATGTACAATAGGCGCATTATTGTACTTAGCACAATACAAGACCGGACACCTCAATTATTATGAACTTGTTGGCTAGATATAGCCCCGCGCCAACGCAACGCCATTAGATTGGTATAGAGACAATCTTTCGATATTTGAGAGGTGCGATTGATATGGGCTTGTTCTACCCCTACAGAGAAAAGAGATGACGGAAGTGTGGGATCGGACCCCACAAGGCAAAATGCCACCTTCCGTGCTCCTCCTCCCCTCCATCAAAATGACAACATGCACTTCTAAATACTGAAGTGAACCAAATCCGATCAGAGGATAATGTAGCGGACTTATTTACTAAGTCGTTACCAAAATCCACCTTCGAGAAACATGTGAAGAGCATCGGATTGAGAAAGTTATCCGAACTCCCATGATTGTAGCAATCAGGGGGAGATATTGACATCAGGGGGAGGCATGATGTCTACATGTTCGATCTCGAAGAGTGAAGGACGTGTTGTGCTCTTTTTGTCCTTCGACCAGGGTTATTTTTGTCCCACAGGGTTTTTGTTACCTGGCAAGGTTTTTAACGAGGCAACAATTAAAGCGTCATCACCAAGTTTGAGCGGCACAAGGGGGAGTGTTGAAGGATATCGACATAATGTGTGCCTCTACAAACTAGGGTTTAGAGTTGTAATAGGAAAGTACCTTAGGTATACTAATTGTATTCCGATTCTGTTACCTTTTGTGTACTCTGTAAACTCTCTATATAAAGGGCTCCTATTATCAATAATAAACACAATTCTATTCTCCTACAACATCTTTCACCATTTTATCTTCATTCTCGGATCTGGGTCCTATTGTTTTTTTGACTCAGAATCTTCAGAGTCCGAGAAAAACAACCATATATGGTTTTTATTTTGGATAAATTTCGCAAACAGTACACAAAGTAAAGACACTAATAATTCTTATATACAAAGTTTCAAACCAAACATTTCGGTACACGAAATCTGAAACTCGACCCACTATCAGTACACAACGTCAATTTTTGACATCAAAATGTCCATTATGCCCTCAGTTTTTTTTTTTAATAAATTTTTTTTTTCTGTTATTTTTTTTCCTTCGTTTTATCTCTTTCTTCTTCCTTCTTCCGAGCTCACTCCCTCGCTTCCAATGCCGCCTTCCTCACCTCGCATAACAGAAAAAAAATGACTCGAGTCATTTATAAACGAAGGAAGAAAAAAATAACAGAAAAAAAATTATTAAAAAAAAGAAGAACTGAGCGCATAATGGATATTTTGGTGTCAAAAAATGACGTCGTGTACTGATAGTAGGTCGAGTTTCAGATTTCGTGTACCGAAATGTTTGGTTTGAAACTTTGTGTATAAGAATTATTAGTGACCTTTACTTGGTGTACTGTTTGCGAAATTTTTCCTTTTATTTTATTATTTATCCTTTTCATCATTCTGTTTTGTCTTTGAGCAAGTTGTGAATGTACATGTTGATCTTATTTTGTTAACTTCTACACGACAAAGATTTATTCCATAGATAAGCAGAGTTTTATATAGATATATTCCATTTTTACAGAAGTGATGCCACTGTAGGCCTTGTCAGCTAACGCAGTTGAGTACCCAACGTGAGCAAGTCAAGTTTTTACTGGTTGAGCACAAGACTAGCCTACGCTTTAGCTTTTAGCTTTTTCTTAAATATCAGCAACTGTCAGTCAGTCACACACCAAACTTACAAGTTGAGGAAATCTTACTTTTGTAGCAAATTCTTGCATCAAACAATTCCTGGTTTCCATATTTTGGTACTTCCTTTCTTGCATTGCTCAACTCTTTGGATCTTCTTCGGTTTTCCGCTTATAGAGATAGTGGGATCGAGTTGTATAAATTTTTGCAGACATGGCCAACAAAGAGGACGTAGAGAATTCAAGAGAGCCACTCTTTTTGTAGAGGATGCTGTGTAAGTACTTGGTATGAATGTTGTGATATTTGAACGAGCATATTTTCTGGTTCTGACACTCTTTTTGGCTTCCAGGCAGGTTTTTCGTCTCCTACTCAGGACGCCATCACTGAAGATCCCAGTTTGTCATTAGCAGAGGTATGAAAGTGCATAGAACAGCAATAACTGTTCTATTGATATTACAACAAGAGCTGTATTTTCAATATGTAAGCTCATGAACAGAAATCTATATAAGCATTTTGGAACTAATTTCTCTACTCAATAAGTGCCTTCAAGCCATTGCTTTCTATGTGAACAATGATAATCAGCCGTCGATCACTTGTGACGGATTGGGCATGGTCCATGGTGCGAGAAGGAAAGGCGCTGGATGTCATTGAAGATATGCCAGAGAAGGATCCACCTGAAGTTTTAGAGAAGTATGTATTGGTTGCTGTTCATTGTTCTCATCCACAGTTGTATATATGCTAGGCCAACAATGGATCAGGTTGTAAAAATGTTGGAAACAGACTTGTCAGTTCCCTCAATCCCGGAAGGACCAATTCCCCTTGTGGCCGAGATTGATGATATAGAAAGATACTGTAGCTGTGACTCCATTCAGCTCTCAGTACAGGAGGCTTCCAGACTTACACATTTGAAAGTAGCCTTCCTCGTGACCATAAGGGAGATGGAGAAAGTTCAGGCGGTTCAACAACAGAAGGGAGGTGACTCTGGCAAGAGATAAAGCATCGACTCTTTGACAGAGATTTCCACTAATTGGTATGCTCACCCCAATTTGTTTGTTGGCTTTGATTTTATTGCTTCTATTAAACTTCCCACTGTAAAGATAAAGTAGATGTGTGATCATAGAGTTGATTCTTTTAGGTAGAATAGTTTGAGTTCCACATTTTTTGCTATCAGACTTGTCGATGTTAATGTCAATATCACATTTGTACCATATTTGGACGTGATTTAGATAGATAGATCCACAACATTTCTCTGGACTCTGAAGTGAATTTTCTTGAAATGTGATGCCATTCTTCGCTGCATATTTTACTGAGATGTGAACCTTTCGTATTCGATCTTGGCTGTTAAAAATATCGACTGGCTGGTAGGTATACATGTTCATTAGGGGCGTTGGTACTTTGATAAAGGAAAACAACATGGAGGAGAAGGCAGGTAGGTATCATGCCTGTATTTCTATTTTCTAGTAATTGCTAGGGTCTCAAATGACTTCTAGTGTTCTTTGAATAATCTCAGAGCTGGCCATGGAATACTTTAATTCTGCCGTTAGATCTCTGTCTGTGGCCCCGTTTGGTCAAACTTACAGGTCTAGAATATATACATTCAGTAGAAAACTTTGCATCATTCATATGCTGCAATGATGTGTTCTCTGTGTGTGTCTGTTTGTCTATAAAGAGGATGATGATTTCTTGGCTTCCATAATCTCATTGTTTTTTGCTCACTGAAGTCATCTCTTTGAATCTTCTCTTTGCCTCTTTTAGAGATTCAGATACGTTGTGAGAGTTGTATAAATAGGGAAGCATGGCGATCAAACAGGATGTGGAGAATGTTGTGCAGGAGAACATAAGGGAGCCACTCATTAGGGGTACTGGAGAGGGATCTGGTCATGGAAGCAGCAAAGAGGATCAATTGATGGTTTACCTGAGCACATTTGTCGCAGTTTGCGGCTCTTATGAATTCGGATGCTGTGTAAGTGCTTGTCTGCATGTTTATTTAACTTTTCATTGGTTCATCATGAAAGCTGTGATCTATGTATAAGCAGAATTCTATTCTTCGATTCTATTGTTGGCTTTCAGGTGGGTTATTCATCGCCTACTCAGTCTGCCATCACGGAAGATCTCAGTTTATCAGTGTCAGAGGTATGCAATTGATTAGAGCACTTATTTTTCGATTTTTATTGCTGCTGGAGTGTCTGAGATTTTGAACTGTGGGCACTTGTCATTTGAATGGTCCATGGCTGCTGAGCCATTGCAAGTATCTTTTCAGTTAACAACTTCAAAATTTTGGTCATGAAGACTTCCAAACTGAAGTTTCTTCTCTCTTCATTATGCAGTACTCAGTGTTTGGCTCCATTCTCACATTTGGTGCAATGATAGGTGCTATCACTATTGGACCCATCACCGATTTTGTTGGTCGTAAAGGGGTATGAATTGGAAACTATGTTGCCACTCATTCTGAAATTATAAAGTATAATTGTTCTGTTTCCTTGATAATCACTATCTAGCAATGTCTTTACTGTAACTTTGTATGCAGGCCATGAGACTGTCCTGTGCTTTCTCTGTTGTAGGTTGGCTTGCTATTTACTTTGCTGAGGTTAGTATTCTGCATGTGTTTTTACCTAGATCAAATTTCTCCTATGTGACCTTATTCATGTTCCACATCTTACTGCTATTTAAGGGTGCTTGGGCTCTTGACATTGGGAGATTGGCAACTGGATATGGAATGGGAGCCTTTTCATATGTTGTGAGTTTTCGCCATCCTCTGTAATTTTAGATTATGAGACAACACTTTAATGCTGAGGAAGTACCTTAAAGATGCTATGTGAATATACGTTATTAAAAAAGTTTGATGAAATATTGGATGGATGACAAGGTACCTGTTTTCATTTCTGAAATTGCACCCAAAAATCTTCGAGGAAGACTAAGTGCGTTAAATCAGGTAAACAGTTGACGAGAAATGGAAATGGTGTTAACAATTTTTGATAATTTCAACAACAAACGAGAGGGATTTGGATAATTTCTTATTATTTTGAATTTCCCTTATAATGCTCTTTCTTTCGGTATCTGTGTCACAGTTAATGATTGTTTCTGGAATCTCTGTTTCCTTCATAATTGGGATTGTAGTAAGTTGGAGGGCTTTAGCACTAATAGGTAAATTTCTTAGACAAACTGTGCTTGTTAGTTAGAAATTAGAATACCCTATGGTGTCTAATACGGCGACAGGAGGGTTCATTTCTGTGGTGAATAATTGCAGGACTAATTCCGTGTGCTGTGACCCTTTTCGGTCTCTTTTTCATTCCCGAGTCTCCAAGATGGTTGGTGAGAAACTGCCTCTATTTTCCTATATTGTTTGTGATTTTGTTTTTCTCTTAATTTTCATGGTTTCATGCATGCAAAATAAAGACATACCTCATCATGGGTGCAGGCAAAGACAGGACGCCACAAAGATTTTGAAGTGGCACTGCAGAAACTTCGTGGGAAAAATGCTGACGTATCTCTTGAAGCAGCAGAAATCAAGGTTCTTATCTCAAATTCCTGAAATTCATCTCTTTATTGACCATATCATAGAGCATTGGGAAGATCATATATCTGATGAAATACCATGTCCCTTCATTGACAGGATTTTATAGCAACTCTTGACGGTCTCCCTAAAGCCAAATTGCTAGGTTTGTTTCAAAGGAGATACTTGCCCTCAGTCTTGGTAATGGCTTCTCCCTTCATTTGTGTGATCAGTTTTGTCATTCTTTTCCCTTGAGTTCACTCTCCTTTGCTGTCAATTCTATTGTATTAGATAGCAGTGGGCTTGATGGTCTTTCAAGAACTGGGAGGAATCAATGGTGTCTGTTTCTATGTCGGTGATATTTTTGAGCAAGCAGGTATATAAGTTCATTTTTACTAATGACCTGAACTGCTCGCCTGAAGCAAGTAGTTGTGCTCTACTATCGAAATCTAAATCTTCTATTTGTTTAAGTATATTGGTATTGAGAGAGATTGATGAGAGAAGTGTGTTTCATTATAGAGAATAGGAGCCCTATATATAGGGATTACAAAGTGCATAATCTAATGTTACAAGGAATACCAATCCGTGTAGGATTGGGAAATCTAGAACCTTCTCTCCTATTCCTATTCCTAGTTTGATAAGGCACACTAAACTTGATTTTCCTTCAACACTCCCCCTTGTGCTGCTCAAACTTGGTGGTGACGCTTCATCCGTTGCCTCGTTAAAAACCTTGCCAGGTAACAAAAACCCTGTGGGACAAAAATAATCCTGGTCGAAGGACAAAAAGAGCACAACACGTCCTTCACTCTTCGAGATCGAACATGTAGATATCATAACTCCCCCTGATGTCGATATCTCCCCCTGATTGCTACAATTGTGGGAGTTCGGATAACTTTTTCAATCCGATGCTCTTCACATGTTTCTCGAAGGTGGATTTAGGTAACGACTTAGTGAATAAGTCCGCTACATTATCCTCTGATCGGATTTGATTCACTTCAATCTTTAGAAGTGATTGTTGTTGCTGATTATAAAAGAACTTAGGCGATATATGCTTGGTGTTGTCGCCCTTGATGAAACCTAACTTCATTTGTTCAATACAAGCTGCATTATCCTCATAAATGCATGTAGGTTCATCTGTGGTAGACTTCAAACCACAACTTCCTTGAATGTGTCGAATTACAGACCTTAGCCATACACATTCACGTACAGCTTCATGTAGAGCAATAATCTCTGCATGATTTGAGGAAGTAGCAACAAGGGTCTGTTTCGTAGACCTCCAAGATATCGCAGTGCTTCCCATGGTAAAGACATAACCTGTTTGGGAGCGACCTTTGTGAGGGTCAGAGAGGTACCCTGCATCAGCAAAACCCATCAAGACATCATTGTCGTTTTGATGGAGGGAGATAGGAGGACACCGGCCACCATGACAGGCGGCGGTGGTGCCGGCGCCGGCAACATGGCCGGCGGCCATTCCATGGACGGGGGTTTTGCCTTTTGGGGTCCGATCCCAATTTTCCGTCATTCCTTTTCTCTGTAGGGATAGAATAGGCCCATATCAATCGTACCTCTTAGGTATCGAAAGATGGTCTTTACACCAATCCAATGGCGGCGTGTTGGCGCAGAGCTATGTCGAGCTAACAAGTTCACTGCGAATGAGATATCCGGTCTTGTGCATTGAGCTAAGTACAATAATGCGCCTATTGCACTTAAATAGGGCACTTCGGCCTCTAATGCTTCTTCGTCCTCATCCTTTGGACGAAACGGATCTTTTCCGGGCTCAAGACTACGGCCGATCATGGGAGTACTCGCAGGCTTTGCTTTATCTTCATTAAAGCGCCTTAGAATTTTCTGAGTATATGCAGACTGATGGATCAAAATCCCATCACTACGGTGCTCGAGTTCTAAACCGAGACAAAACCGTGTTTTCCCAAGATCTTTCATCTCAAATTCGGATTTCAAGTAATTAGCAGTTTCCTTTAACTCATCTAGAGTTCCAATTAGGTTCATGTCATCGACATAAACTGCTACGATTGCAAATCCGGAACTTGTTCTTTTAATGAACACGCATGGGCATATTTCATTGTTAATATATCCCTTCCCAATCAAGTAGTCACTTAGACGGTTATACCACATCCGTCCAGATTGTTTTAATCCATATAGTGAGCGTTTTAATCTTATTGAAAACGCGCTCCGTGGTTTAGAGCCACTTGATTTGGGTAATTGAAGTCCATCTGGAACCTTCATATATATCTCTGAATCTAGATCCCCATAGAGATATGCTGTAACCACATCCATAAGCTGCATGTCAAGTTTTTCGGAAACTACCAAACTGACAAGGTAGCGGAACGTTATAACGTCCATTACGGGATATGTCTCCTCGTAGTCGATTCCAGGGCGTTGTGAGAAACCTTGCGCCACAAGGCGGGCTTTATATCTTACCACCTCATTTTTCTCATTACGCTTTCTAACAAAGACCCATTTATGGCCAACAGGCTTTACACTTGGGGGTGTCTGCGTTACAGGCCCAAATACCTGTCTCTTTGTTAGTGAATCCAATTCAACCTGGATCGCATCTTTCCATTTAGGCCAATCTGCTCTTCGTTGACATTCTTCAACAGAGCGAGGTTTGATATCATCATATTCTATAATCCCTTTCGCAATATGATATGCAAATGCATCATCAATCGCCATAGAATTTCTATCCATCATCTCATGTACACTAGTGTAATTTATGGAGATCTCTCTATTCTCTGGAGTTGGTTCTGACATTGCAGCGTCCCCCAATGATGTCTCTTGGACATAACCATAATCCGGAATATTCTCATGAGATGGATTATTTACATCGATGATTAATGGATTATTTTGTGCCAAACTCACTTTCTTTCTTGGGCGAGAATCCATCGAACCTATAGGGCCTCCCTCGCTTCCTGGCAGGAGCCACGGGCCTAGCCACAACATCACCATCACTATGAGAGGGGACGTTGGCGCCATGCTCAAATCCTCTTGAGTTAGCGTCATGTCCTATAATTTTAGGGACATCAATCCTTGCAGGCACGTTTGCAGCAGGTATGTGTGATCTCGTCACTTTAGCGATATCAGAAAACGCATCAGCCATCGATTCTGCTACGTTCTGAAGGTCGATAATTCTCCGCACTTCAATTTCGGACTGTGCGGTTCGGGGATCAAGATGAGACAGAGTGGGGACAGACCACGACAATTCCGGTCGTTCCTGTTGAACATTGGTGTTCTTATCTCCCCCTAACGATGGGAAGACTGTCTCATCGAAGTGACAATCCGCAAATCTTGCGGTAAAGAGATCGCCTGTCAAGGGTTCTATGTAGCGGATGATCGTTGGAGAATCATAACCAACGTAAACGCCTAATCGTCGTTGAGGACCCATTTTGGTGCGCTGTGGAGGCAATTGGCACATAAACTGCACACCCAAATATGCGTAAGTGTGAGACATTAGGCTCATACCCAGTCACCATCTGGGACGCAGAAAAGGGTTGAGTGGCAGTGGGCCTCAGACGAATAAGCACAGCTGCATGCAATATTGCATAGCCCCAAGCAGAAATAGGGAGATTGGTGCGCATTACCAATGCCCTAGCGACCATTTGTAGTCGTTTAATGGCGGCTTCTGCGAGACCATTTTGGGTGTGAACATGAGGAACAGGATGTTCAACATCAATCCCAATGGACATGCAATAATCATCAAAAGTCTTTGATGTAAACTCTCCAGCATTGTCTAATCTTATAGACTTAATAGGATGATCAGGGTGGTGAGCCCTTAACTTAATTATTTGTGCTAGGAGTTTAGCAAATGCAGCGTTCCTTGTGGACAATAACATGACATGTGACCAGCGTGTCGATGCATCAACCAAACCATAAAATATCGAAATGGTCCGCATGATGGTTGAATAGGTCCACAAATATCACCTTGGATTCTTTGCAAGAATGGTATATTTTCTTTGGTGTCCTTTGCATAGGATGGTCTCGATCCTAACTTTGCTAAAGAGCAGGCTTTGCAGAACGAATAATGGGCTTTAGAAATAACCAATGAGGATTTTGGTTGAGCCATGAAGTCACTTTTGACTTTAGAAGCAGAAAATTGGAGTCAGGGGAGCAGGGGTGGCGTCAAGGCCACCCTGGAGCCGCAGGGGGATGGCGGCGCCGGCTAGTGGTGGCCGGACTTGAAGGGGGAAGGCGCCGTGAGGCGCAGGTGCTCTTCCTTGATCCAAATTTCGATTTTTACTTCCTTTCGTTCTGAAAAAGGGATGTCCGTGTGAAGTCTTTAATACGGATCATCATGTCACGACCTGGATGTCCCAAACGGTCGTGCCAAAACCTATATGTGTCGGAATCCCATAAATCATCTCTCATGACATGGTTGGATTCAATGACTCGAATAGTGGTTGCATACAACCCACTAGAGCGACACATAAGTTTCTCTAAGACTCGTTTATGTCCGTAGTCATTAGAGGTGATGCAAAGGAACTCTTGTCCATTCTCACAATGTGTTTCCACATGAAAACCATTGGCTCTTATATCTTTGAAGCTCAATAGGGTTCTTCCTGCCCTAGGAGCATAAAGAGCTTTGGTGACATTCAAAGTAGTGCCATTAGGCAACATAAATTGAGCTGGTCCTCGACCATGAATCAATTGAGATGGTCCAGCCATCGTAGTCACAGAAGATCGAGTAGGCGCCATCCATAGGAATAGCTGCCTGTTTCGAAGGATAGTATGTGTAGTGGCACTATCCACGAGGCATTCGAGCTCTCCGGGAAACATACTGAAAAAATAAAGTTCGAATTTAGAATATGTCCAAGACATTTGAATAAAATAAATCGATACTTTATTAATAATAGCCAATGATTACATCAAAGTTTCTTGACCAAAATCTAATCCAATATAAAAATCAAACCGTAGACAAATCGTAGTCACTCAATCCTTTCGGTAATTTCAATTTAGTTGTGACCAGGTAAGGTAAGGCGAGATTTTGGTGGAGCGTTGCTCACTTTTAAAACCGTTCTCTCAGATCAAACCTTGCCTAGACATCACAAGTACTCTTGAGTACGCTTAGAGGGAAAGAGTTAATACAATAAGTCATTTTATTGATTTAGGGCATAATTGCCATTACATAATTTCTTGGAAAAGTAAAGGACTATACTAATCAAAATCTGCAGCATCCTTGTGCAATTCTTTGTCAGATTTGAAGTCCGCTATGGTGAGATTGACGTCGGCATCATCACCATCTTCTTCTATATTTTCGGCAAAATTGGCTTCATGCTCTCTGAAGTCTCTAAATGCCTTGTAATGCGCAGCCAATTGTTTGCTTGCGTTGCATTGTTTGAACCAGTGCTCACTAGATCCATACGATGACACCATGTCATTGTGATTTCCTCCCTTTAATTGAGGTGCATTGTTTGCACTTGGGTGGCGTCCCCCATAGGAGTTGGCGCCATTCCCACGGCCCTGGGTGGTTCCTCCATGTCCTGGAGCCCCACGGCCTCCCTCCCACGTTGCCATGTATTGCCACGTGATCGTCCTTCATTCTGACGAGTACCTTCCTTTGTAGGGCGGTTATATGGACCAGAACGTCCGTTGTGTCCCTTATTCTTAGGGTTCCGCTCCTTGCGCCCTCCGTTGGGTGCATTATATAATTCGCCTCATGAACGCTCTTAGTTCCGATAGGCCTTGAATTATAATTCTTCACGAGGATATTATCATGCTTTTCAGCTACAGACATAATAGTAATGAGCTGATGAAATCTCGTGATCCGTCTAGTATCGAATTCCGTTCGATATTGCTTTGAGAGCAAAATTGCTGAGACGGGAAGGTGGAGAGAGTTTTTCTCAATTAGTTCTTGCTCTGTGACGGGTTGTCCACAGAACCCCAACATGGTTTTGAGGCGTAGAACTTCTGAATTATATTCAGCTACAGACTTGAAGTCGGCGAATCGTAGATTGCCCCATTGAACTTTCAAGTCAGGGAGGAGGGTATCCTTGATATTACCAAATCGCTCTTCTAGCGCGACCCATAATTCTCTAGCATCCTTGATTGCCATGTACTCCAATCGGAGTGATTTATCCATGTGGCGCCTCATCAAGATGAGGGCGGTGGCATTGTTCGTAGCCGTACGCTCAAATATGAGAGTAGGATTAGGAGCTTGAATTAAGGGTAGGATCCCTTTTGAAGTGAGATGGTGCTCAACATCCGTGGCCCAACTATGGTATTCCGAGCCAGTTGAGGTAAGTGCAGGAAAGTCAAGTTTCGACATCCTGAAATAAGAAGAAGAAATATATTAGTTTCGGAGTTAAAACTTCCACGACAACTAAATATTAAGATTTCCGAGCTATGCTACCAAGAAATCGATTTCCAAGAAAATTGGATTAGACCGAAACAATGATGTTTATAAGGTCATAAATCGATGCTTGCGGACGCTCTTAGTCCGAAGTCTTACGAACGTCTTAGTTCGTTAATTGCGTGAATCCCCACGATTCCGCTTTTTAATGATCGAACCCACGTTATAAGAAAGGTGGGATGAAGAAGAAGGGAGGTTTTTAAGTCCCCGAGAAAAAGAAAGAATTTCAATTTAGGAACTTAAAAACTTACGCTTTTGGATACTTACTTTTGGTTTTGGATCACGCGCGTGTCGATGCAGGCGTGATGGAGCGAAGCAATCCGAGTAGAAGCGTGCAACGAATGCGGGCAGCAGCAGTGGTGTAGGGCTGCAGGTGCACGGGTGTGTAGGCGGGGCAGCAGCGTGCGCAGGTGTGCGCGGGGAAGCAGGGACGCTGCAGGGGCAGCGTGGGGTGGACGCACGGCGCGGGGCTGCAAGGCAGCGAATTGAGCGCGGGGCGCGCTGGCAGGTATGCAGGCCGAAAGGGCTGCAGGAGCAGCGGGCTAGCAAGGGGCTAGTGCAGGGATGCTTCGGTGGCAGCAGTGTGGCGCAGGGGCGCACGCGGGGCAGGCTGCAGCGATGCTAGCACGGGCTAGGGGCTGCGGCAGTTTTGGCGATATGAAATTCTTTTCGGGTTTTTGGCTTTTGTGGTTTAGGGCTCGTGCTGATAACGTGTTTAAGTATATTGGTATTGAGAGAGATTGATGAGAGAAGTGTGTTTCATTATAGAGAATAGGAGCCCTATATATAGGGATTACAAAGTGCATAATCTAATGTTACAAGGAATACCAATCCGTGTAGGATTGGGAAATCTAGAACCTTCTCTCCTATTCCTATTCCTAGTTTGATAAGGCACACTAAACTTGATTTTCCTTCAACACTATTTAAATTTTGTCAGGATTTTCTTCCACCATTGGAACTATAACCTACGCTATTCTCCAGGTTTAAATTAGTTCTTTGACAGCACTCTTACAATCTCTTAATCTGTTTCCATTAGTAGTCCCCTGATGCTGTTATGGTTTACAGGTTGTGGTGACTGGCATTGGTGCATCCATAGTGGATAAAGCTGGACGAAAGCCCCTGATTTTGGTAAACTAGTGCATAAAAGTTTTGGTTCTGAGAATTTTCTGAGATTCTTTTTCACGTTAAAATTTTTTAACACTTTCCACTTCGATCTAGACTTCTGCATCAGGATTGCTACTTGGCTGTGTGGTGACTGCAATTGCATTCTTTCTCACGGTGATCCTCAAACATTGTCCTTAATACCTATAGTTTTAGGTTTTATCCGATAGTAATATGACAATAATAAAACTCTTTCTGAACCAGGCTCAAGAATTGGCTCTCAATGGTGCTCCCGTACTTGCTGTAACTGGCATACTGGTAAGTTCATCAGCCTTGTTAAAACATATTCTCCGTCACAGATTGGTGTCTTTGGTAATTGAAGTTCTCATTATTTTTTACTGTAGTTTTACTCGTTATTAACAGTTGGTTTTTGGTTTCAGATCTTCGTGTGCGCCTTTTCAATCGGAATGGGAGCAGTACCTTGGCTTATTATGTCTGAGGTACAAAAGATTCACAAGATTTACTCAATTATTCATCCATGGTTTGATAATGTGACCGATCTAAAGTAACTGCTATGTGCTGCAGATATTCCCTATAAATATTAAAGGGCAGGCCGGAAGCTTAGCAACGCTAGTGAACTGGTTTGGTGCATGGTTGTGTTCCTACTCTTTCAACTTCCTTATGAGTTGGAGCACCTATGGTGAATTGAATCATTTTACTTGCTTATGATATCATGAAGATGTAACATCATAGTAGACGAAGCTAATTTCTCATGATTTGCAGGTACCTTCATTCTGTATGCAGCAATCAATGCTCTAGCTATAGTTTTTGTGATTTTCTTTGTACCTGAAACAAAGGGGAAAACTCTTGAACAAATCCAAACAGCCATAAGCAAAGAGAGAAGTGAAGAAAGATAAAAGAGAAGAAATGGAGAGCATTTCTGTGGGTAATTCTCATCGAGATGATGGGATCTTTTGCAACTCCATTGCCGAAACCTGGCGGGTGGACTATGCTTCCAAACAACAAGAGTATTGTATGGCAATGCTGAACTCCTATTTTCTTTTAAGAATAATGAAGTCAAATGCTGTCGTTTATGTTTCTAGTTTTGTGCTAATTTCTTAAGAATAATGAAGTCAGATCCTGTTGTTTATTTTTCTAGTTTTGTGATTTTATTTACCCCGAAAGAGCCGATATAGGTGATAAAATCTGTATATATTATTCAATTTTGATATGAGTGAGTGTACTTTATCAGTAACAGTGCATTTCATGTTTACCCTGTGAAATTTGATAGGAAAAAAGGAAAAAAGAAAAGAAAAAGAGGTGATACAAATGGTAGATTTAAAAAAAAAAATAATAAATAATAAAAAAAAAACCCCACCCCATTCCCATCTTTATGGGGCTCGAACTCCTGACCTCTTATATATGAGACCAAAGTCTTATACAAATGGTAGAATTAGATCAACAATAAATTAACATGATCTGCTATTCAACAATAATCCCTGATTTTCTAATAACAGCTCAGAAAAAAAAGAAAACCCTAGCGAGATTTTCTCTCGACTCTAGCGACTCTCTTCACCCTCTAGTGCCCTAGGCGGCATCTTTGTCACCTCTTAGCGCTTTGCAACGTTCTTCCACCTCCCATGGCTTCCATAGACGCTGTGACTGCTAGCTTTGCCGCTTCTCTGGCACTTGCTGATGGAGGCAAAGCTCCAGATCTGGAAAGGATTGGAGGAGGGCCTGTTCGCAGGTCTTTTCAATCTTTTCTTCTTGGCAAGCCGCTCACACCGGAAACCAGTTGATCCCTCCGCCTTCAAGGCTCACGTTTCCTTTCTCCGGACGTGGCTGTGGACAAAGAGTTTAGGGTTCAGGAACGTGCGGACAACCACTTCTTATTCTCTTTTGGCTCTGTTTCGGGATATCGGAACAAGGTTCTGAAGGGTGGTGTGTGGTGTTATGATCGTGCTCCTCTGTCTGGAGGAATATGATGGCGTTCTAGCCATTGGGGACGTCCCTATGAAACATATCAGAATCTGGGTTAGGGTTTCGGTATCCCTCCCCTCTATGAGGAGCCAGCTAACCTCATTCTCGTCGGAAACCTACTAGGAGGATACTTGGACTATGACAAGAAGGAATTTCGCAAAGGTATCGTCCGAATCCTTTTTTCTCACGATATCTCTAACCTATTCTCTTGGAGCGTCGAGTTTTCTTGGCCACAGGTGTTGAACCTACACTGAAATTCCAGTTCGAACATCTTAAGGGTCGGTGCTCACAGTGTGGATTGGTTACACACTCTGGTGAAAAATGTGAGGAACCCAATGCTGTGGTTTCTACCCCTAGAGTTTTGCGATTTGGTGGAGGTCCCCCTATCTCCGGTGCAGGCTTCTCCTTCTCGGCCCAAAGTAACATTGATCTACCTTTACCTTCCTCAACTACACTGAAGAAGAAGAAGAAGCCGGTCATTCGGCGACAGGAGCAATCAAGTTCTGGTCCTGCTCCTAAGGCGGCTATCGTGCCCAACACGGCAGAGTTGGAAGGCATGCTCTGTGACTCTGTGTTGCAGGATCAAACCATTGGGGAGGCTTCCGGTCATTCTCCTGATCCTAATTCTGAGGACTTGCTTGGTTCCCCTCAGCAAGCTGTGGCTAAGCCAACATTGACCTACAAGAAGAGAGTCCGGGAGGAGACATTTGTACCCTCGCCGAAGAAGTTCAAGACTATTCTTGGTGGCAAGTTTCTTACACTACAGGCTGATGCCCTTGGCCTGGTTGAAGTAGAGGATGACATTACTCTTGTTAAACTGAAGAAGAAGCTGGGTCGACCACTTGGAAGTAAGAATAAAGGCCCTAGATCTCAAAAAGGCTGGGATAACTCCCTTGCGACTCACCTATCCTTCTGCGAAGCCCGTCCCAGAAGCTGGCCCTTCGGTCAAGGGCAAGGGAAAACTCTAGTTTTTCCCTTTCTTGTGTCTAGCAATTGCGGTAAAGTCTGGGGCTATGTAGGTTGGCTCCCCTAGTTGTACACCAATTGAGGTCTCTAGGCGACTAGGGTGGTCATGGCAAAAACTTAGATAGTTTGGAGTTTGTTTCTTTTGGCTAGGCACTTTTACAATTGTGCGCATTTGTTTACAATGAGGGTCACCTGTCATATGTTTGGCGGCTTGTGCCATTCGAATTCTGGTGGTATGAGACAACCTATGATGTACGTGCCTTCTGGCCATGGATAAGTAATGAAATTATCTATTTCTCAAAAAAAAAACAATAATCCCTGATTTTATCATTGACTTCAGGAACTTATCCCCTATTCAACAATTTAACAATAGATCAAGAATTAGGTTATGTGGTGGGAGTATGTATGTAATCTAATCCCCATACCTTCAGGGACTTCTCCGCAATTCTTCCCATCCTCTATTTCAGATACTTGCATCACTTGGTCAGAAGCACAGTGCAAGGAGAATCACTTTCATTGATTTTCAGCCACATGCAACTAATTATATATGACAACCCCAGCTAGCATGAAGTCATGAACAATATAAAGAAAGGGATAGAAAAGAAAGCATCAATGAAATCTCTTAGAAGCTTTGATTTTCATACCTTGATATGTGTGTTAGAATGGACGACAATATTAATTTCCATACATGAAATGGACAGAAAATATGATAGAAATTAGAAAACCTGCACTGGCGGCCAGTTCGTAACTTATTTCCAAACCAATCAATAAATTTGCCATCATTATATTTTTCTTTCACCATTTTACCTTCGTTCTCGGATCTGGGTCCTATTGTTTTTTGACGCAGAATCTTCAAAGTCCGAGAAAAAGCATGTTTTTCTTTCCAAACCAACCAATATATTTGCAATCATGTTTTTATTTTTATTATTATTTATTTATTTATTAAAAAAAAATCCTTTTCTTCATTCTGTCGTGTCTTTGAGCAAGTTGTGAATGGACATGTTAATCTTACTTTGTTAACTTCCAAACGACAAAGATTTATTCCATAGTATAAGCGGAGTATTATATATATATATATTCCACTTTTACAGAAGTGATGCCACTGACGGCCTTGTCAGCTACCGCAGTCGAGTAACTTAAGCAAGTCAAGTTTTAACTGAGTGAGCACAAGGCTTGCCTACGCTTTGGCTTTTTCTTAAATATCAGCAACTGTCAGTCAGTCCAGACCAAACTTACAAGTTGAGGAAACCTTACTTTTGTAGCAAATTCTTGCATCAAACAATTCCTGGTTTCCATATTTTGGTACTTCCTTCCTTGCATTACTCAACTCTTTGGATCTTCTTCGGTTTTCCGCTTATAGAGATAGTGGGAGTTGTATAAATTTTTGCAGACATGGCCAACAAAGAGGATGTAGAGAACTCAAGAGAGCCACTCATGAACAGAGATGGATCAGCTCATGAAGGGCATCAATGGATGGTTTACCTCAGCACATTCGTTGCTGTCTGTGGCTCTTATGAGTTTGGATGCTGTGTAAGTACTTGATATGAATGTTGTGATATTTGAAGTTCAAATTTTGAACAAGCATATTTTCTGGTTCTGACACTCTTTGTGGCTTCCAGGCAGGTTTTTCTTCTCCTACTCAGGACGCCATCACTGAAGATCTTAGTTTGTCATTAGCAGAGGTATGAAAGTGAATAGAACAGCTATAACCGTTCTATTGATAATTTGATATTACAACAAGAGCTGTATTTTCAATATGTAAGCTCATGAACAGAAATCTATATAAGGATTTTGTAACTAGTTGCTCTAATCAATACGTGGCTTCAAGCCATTGCTTTCAATCTATGAGGAGTTAGCAGTGAAGCAGACCCATATAGGGTGAAAAGTTTTGGATTGATTCCTGAAATGAACAAAAGTACTCACAGGGAAGAATTTTCTTGAAGGGATTCGGAAACTTTAGCATATATAACACTTGAGCCAATTTTTTCCTTCAATTTTCTTGACAACTTTGAAACTGAAGCTTCTTCTCTCTCCCTCTATATTTGTATGCAGTATTCAATGTTTGGCTCCCTTTTGACATTTGGTGCAATGATTGGTGCTATCACGATTGGTCCCATCGCTGATTTCATTGGTCGAAAAGGGGTAAATATGTCGAATATACAGGGAACACCACCTATTTCAGAACATCCAGGACTAAACTAGTCCACGCTTTTCTCAGTCTAACAATATCTGGACTGTATAACTTGTATGCAGGCCATGAGACTGTCCAGTGCTTTATGTGTTGCAGGTTGGCTAGCTATATACTTTGCTGAGGTTTGTATTATGCTACTCTTGAAATCATCTGTGCTTTATGCTTGTGACCTTATTGAGTTATTCACCTTCTACATTTTTTGCTATTGAAGAGTATTTGGCCTCTTGACATTGGGAGGCTGGCAAATGGTTATGGAATGGGAGCCTTTTCTTACGTGGTGAGTGACTACTTCCCTCTATTGTTGTTTGAGCATTTTGAGAGACCACAGTATGATGGATCATAGAAGTACAGAACACAACACTCCTAAGATAAGTTAACAATATATGCTACTTCTATATATGTTTTTAACGAAGTTTGTTGCAACATAAGGTACCTGTTTTCATAGCTGAAATTGCTCCAAAAAATCTTCGAGGAAGGCTAACTGCTGCAAATCAGGTAAACATGTAATAAGAATGTAATCCTTGAAGCTACTAGTACCTTTATTTCGTAAGTTGGCTTTGATTTTTCAGCAAGCAAGAGCAAACAAGTGATGGCGACTCTTGTTTGTTTTACAGTTAATGATCTGTGCTGGAGTGTCCGTTTCATACATAATTGGGATAGTAGTGAGTTGGAGGGCTCTAGCATTAATAGGTGAATTTCTTCGACTTGTGCTTGTAATTAGAATACTGTATGCTGTCTAACACAATACAGCAGAGGGCTCATTTGTGTGGTGATTGCAGGACTTATTCCGTGTGCTGTGATCATTTTCGGCCTCTTTTTCATTCCCGAGTCTCCAAGATGGTTGGTAAGAGACTACTTTCATTTCTATTATTCTATTTAGTTTATGGTAAAGTCCAATAAAGTGACATAGATTATAGCCTCACCTCATCATGAATGCAGGCAAAGACAGGAAAACACACAGAGTTTGAAGTTGCACTACAGAAACTTCGTGGTGAAGATGCTGATGTATCGCATGAAGCAGCGGAAATCCAGGTTCTTATTCATCTTCCTAATATCCACATTGAAGATACGTTGTAGAACTTGCAACATCATAATGTGAATAAATTCCATCTACTATGTACCTCTGCAGGATTATATAGCAACACTTGACCATCTCCCGAAAGCCAAAATGCTCGATTTGTTTCAAAGGAGATACTCACGCTCAGTCATTGTAATAGCTGCTCTCTACAGAAACTTTAAAGTCAACTTTTATCCTCCCCTGCCTTTTCAGCTCAATCATTGCTCTATTTTTTATTTAAAATCAGATAGGAGTTGGGTTGATGGTCTGTCAACAATTTGGGGGGATCAACGGGGTCTGTTTCTATGTCAGCAGTATTTTTGAGCAAGCAGGTACAGAGACCCAATTATAATAAAGCTGACAACCACCTGTAACATGCAACTATAACTGTCTACCTTCTCTAGCTTACATATTTTTGGGTCCAGATAGTTCAACAACTAAAATCTAAAGTATTCAATTTACACCCCTCAGGATTTTCTTCAAGCATCGGAACTATAACCTATGCTATTCTTCAGGTTTTAAATTCCTACTGTAGAATCTCTTGGAATCTTCCCATCTCTCTCCATTAGTATCATCTTGATGTGGTCATGTTTACAGGTTGTGGTTACTGGCATTGGTGCAGCTGTAATGGATAAAGCTGGAAGAAAGCCTCTAATTTTGGTAAATCACTGCACGAATGTTTAACTTCTGTATTTCTGAGACAAATTCTTATTCACATTTAACAAAGTTGAAATTCTTCCTTTCCAGATTTCTGGATCAGGGTTGGTACTTGGCTGTGTCCTGACTGCAATTTCATTCTTTCTGAAGGTACTCCTCAGAGATTGATAATACCAAGTCCTTAACAGCTATCTGTTTAGTTTTATTGCAAAAATTAAATGACAAGAAAGGTCTTTGTGTACCAGGTTAATGACTTGGCACTCGGTGCAGTTGGTGCACTTGCTGTAACTGGCATATTGGTAATTCCCTAGCCCTATCAAAACAAATTGTGGAAGAACATTGGATTTTTAAGACTGAGATTTCATTTTTGTTCTTTGAATTCTGTAACAATTAGCTTTTGGATTCAGGTCTATATAGGATCATTTTCAATAGGAATGGGAGCAGTTCCTTGGGTTGTGATGTCTGAGGTAAATAAAGCTTCCAAAAATTATATATGCATCGTTCTGTGACTGGTCATCTCACCAATCAAAAGAAAATCTCTATCTCTTGCAGATATTCCCAATCAATATTAAAGGACAGGCTGGAAGCTTAGCAACGTTAATGAACTGGTTTGGAGCATGGTTGTGTTCCTACACTTTCAACTTCCTGATGAGTTGGAGCTCCTATGGTAATTATAATCTACATTTTCCTTTCCTAGTCTTAATAGGAGTAAGATTTAGTAAAGTTAAAATCAAGGTTCTTCTGTTTTATAAGGTAGTGGTTAACTAGTGTGTGAATTGCAGGCACCTTCATTTTGTATGCAGCAATTAATGGCCTGGGTATAGTGTTTGTGGTTTTCTTAGTACCTGAAACAAAGGGGAAAACCCTTGAACAAATCCAAGCCGCCATTAACAAATAGAGAATTGAAGGAAGATCAAGAAAAGGAATTAATGAAGTTCACGCTTTGTTTGTGGTTATCGGTGCATTCAAACGTTTTACAGCTGAGATTACAAGCAACTTGGAAGAAGATACTGGGGAATAGCTTGGAAACGAGGTTTGCACCTATGTAATGAAAACAAAATATAAGGCAGGGTCTCATATCTTTCATCATATGTATTTAATCTCATATCTTTCATCATTTAAACCAACCTCTTTTGTTTTGGCAATTGATATTGGGGTCTCAAAATGTGTACCATTAAGTGTGAGAAAAATCTCATTGTCTATTTCTATTGCTGAATACAGCATTCGTGTCAGCTACACTGCAAATATATGTTGCAGAAAGCATTCCGCTAAGCAGGTAACAAGCTTTGGATAGCTGGAATTCCCTCCCCCTTTACATGGACTACACAATTTTGGGCCATGTTAATATATGGGCTTGGCAGTGATTTACCGAAAGAGAATTATATCTAGGATTGTCTTTCAAGCCCTTTGATGACTCAACATCTAGGTTAGGCTAGTCGTTTTGTTCTAGCCTCTCTCATTCTCTTAGGCCCTGTTTGGTTGGTGGAAAGGAAAGGAATCATTTTCCTCCAACGGGAGGGGGGGCGAGGAACCAATTTCCTCCACTTTTTCCTTTCCTTTGGGAACCAATTTCCCTTCCTTGGCTGTCCCAAACGCAGGAAAGGAAACACATTGGGAAAGGAATGCTCAGATTCTGGGAAACAAACATGACCTTAGGGTTAAACACTCCTAACACACCAAGTTTTATTTTCGCCATGAAAAGTGATGCTACTCTTAGATCCCAATCTCTAGGAGCAGCCTCTCATCAGTCTCTCCCAAACACAATATGCTTGAACAAGATTGATGATCTCCCAGAGTTTTTATTGGTTGAAATCCTTTGTCGACCTCCATGCAAGTTTGTTTTACGATGCAAGTGTGTGTGCAAATCTTGTTTAATTTCTCATTGGAACAAAGCAATTGTGCATTTGTACTCGGGGCCGTGACCACTTACCTAATTTTAGCCTAAAAATTGTTCACTTAGTTCACTAAGAGTTTTTTAACCTCATTTACCTAATATAATAGTGTTTGATAGTATTGCCCTCATTTTAATTTATAAATTAAACTCATCTCTCCCTCTCTCTCTCATCCCTACAGTCCCCTCTCTCTCTGCCATGGCAGCTCCGGCGCCCCACCACTGGCTTCGGGCCAACACATCCATCAAGTCTCCAACGCCATAAGAGACGATCTCAACCGACATGGGTCCCACCCCAAGCTAGCCCCAAGATCGGAGCACTGAATCCGGATCCGAATTGAACCTCCAAGCGCCACCGTCACCCAAACCACTGATCCAACGCCCATTGCCACAACTCAGCCCCAACGGGGATCCGATTCCGATCCCAGCCCGATTCGACTCCGCTCCCCTTACACAACCACGCCCCGACCACTCCTTCCAACCGAGAAAGACGAACACGATCAGACTCCAGTCTCCCGGCTTGAGATAAACCAATCACCGGCTAGTTCTCCAACCCAACTCGGTCGCATCTTCCGCCGCCCAATCCAGCCACGACCTCAAAACTGCCGCTGGGGAAGCACCGACGAAAAAACCAGCCGGCCTCACACTCCGATGGGTGCCTAGAGCAATTTCTGGGTGCCCATAGCACTTTTTTTTTTAATATACTTTGAGCTCCGAGAATGAGGAAGGAAAAAAAAAAGTGAACGTGTACAATTGAACATATAAATCGATCAATTGTGTCTGCAGTGTATTCATTTTGGTTTTGGTAGTTTATGCAATGAGAGCTTCTATTCATACTTCCAAAATTGGTATTTAGACCTCTATCTTTTTCCAAATTATAGTTGACTTCGTCAACTCATGCCAAATTACCAATAAGGACACAAAAGAGGGAAAAAAAAAAAAAAAACCTCTTTTTTATTTTTTTTAACCCCACCCCACCCCTCCTCTCCCATGATGTCAGTGAGGTTTGAAACTGTGACATCCACGATATCGGTTATCCTAGATAACCAACAGGTCACAGCTCACCAACAAAAAAAAGAAAAGTATTTTCTTACCTTTACAAATAGTATGTTTCGATGAGGTAATTCACAAAATTCTAAGCTGTGCATTGCCTATTATATAGCTGCTTGCGCTTTTTTTCCAACTCGAAGTAATTAGTAAATATGTCTCTCTGCAAGCTAAGGAGCATTATGTTGGACCGTCTTTGGAACACCATGACCACTTTCAATACGGGCATCTGTACGTAAATCATAATTAAGTGATGAAAACTTTGAATCCAAAAACTCAGTTTAATTAAAAATTTTGAGAATTGGGAGTAATATCTAAACATCTCAGATAACAGTATACCAACGTCCTTCTATATTCAATTAATTTAATGAAAAAAATACTGTATTGACTACCAACTAGAGATTTTTTTTTTTTTTTTTTGCAGCTTAATTGTATGAAGGGTAAAATAGGATTGTGAAATCTTCAAAAATTGAATGAGGTTTGACTACTGATTTTGGAGGTATGAATAGAACGTAAAAGAAGAAGTTTTTATTGATTTTATTGGACGATGGGAGTTGTGGGAAAATTAGGGAGGTCTAGATAGTAAATTGGTTATCTATAAATTAAGTTGGAGGTCTATTAAGTTGGGAGGTCCAAATGCCAACTTTGGAGGTATGAATAGAAGCTCCATTATGCAATTCACTTGAGGGCAATAATAAGATTATTGGAGGGCAATAATAAGATCACTTGAACCCACCTGTGATATCCAGAGCCAGATGTTCCCAATGGAGCAAAGTCCAATTGTTCAGGTTACTCATCCTGAAAGAGAACAAGAAAAAAGGTTAGTTTCGGAGAGGAAAAAGTTACCACGAAAACATATAAAATTTCTGAGCGTTATAGCTCCCAAGAAATTAGGAATTTCTTAGCATATTCGCTTCCAAGAAATTCGATTCCAAGAGGGGTTGGATTAGATCGAAACAATGATATTTGTGGTCGATCATTTCTTCTCAACAAACTCTAAGTTTGAAGGACTCTACAAGCTCCAAACTTGGAGTGAGCATGAACCCCCACAGTTCGGCTTAATTAGGTCTCTCTTATGATAAAGAAAAGGGGGGGGGGGGGGGCGTAGGAGAAGGGAGTTTGCAAATCCCTGAGAAAAAGAAGAGAAAAGAACAAAAAATTCAAAAACGGGAACTTTTAGAAAAATTTACCTTGAAAAGTTGCCAGAATTTTGACTTGAAAAGGTTGTCGGAGATGACCGGGAAAAATGGTTAAAGATGGCTGGAAAAAGGTCGCAGGAAACTGGTGGCCGGCGGTGGTCTGAGATGGCCGGAGCTAGGTGGGGTTGCTGTAGGGGCTGTGCGAGGCTCGTGCAGGGGCTGTTAGCAGATGCTGCAGGGGGCTCGACAGGTGTCTGCAGCAGGCGCAGGGGCAGGCGAAGGCGAAGGCTTGAGGGGCTGGTGCGCAAGCTATTGGCAGGGGGTCAGCAGGCACTCGGCAGATGTCGGCAGGTGTCGTGCAGGAGTTGCGGGGCTGTCAGCAGATAAGCGTAGGGTCCTCGGCAGTTTCTTAGCAGATATGCAGGGGGTAGGCACAAGGCAGGGGCCGATCTGAATTTTCCGATGGCCGGTTCAGGCGAATTCCGGTTGGTTCTGGTGGTTCCACCTCCGGTTTGGGCTCATTGAGACTGGGGCTTCAAAATGTGAGGCGATGGATGCTGGGATTTGAGGGCTACAGAATTAGGGCTTCAGGGTTAGGGCTTCGTGCTGATAACATGTTTAAGGAAAACTAAAATTGGGAGAGAATTGAGTCGTGCTTTCATTGATAATAGGGGCCTCTTTATATAGAGGATTATAAGGCATAGAATCAGAGTTGTATAAGGAAAGATAATCGTACAATTAATCGGATATCTATGAATATCTCCGAGAATATCTCTAATTCAAAACCCTATTACAACTAGGTCAAGTAACCTAAAGTTTGGGCCAAACACATATTCTAAATTTACTTGACTAAGATAAAAATTATCATGGCAATCATGGAGGTGGCCAACGATGCTTTATTGCAAACTTGAAAATTTATTTGTTTTCGGCCTTTGGTTCAAACTTTTGAAGACCGTGAAGCATCAAACTCAAATCCCTTGAGGTAGATTCTTGATTTTCGGCCACTATGTAGGCCGAATTCTCAAGCTCTACATATGTACTTGAATCACTAGCTCCGGCTTCTACTTTAAATTTAGCCTATTGTGATTTTTCTAAGTCGGCTTTATTTCCGACAACCATGTCAAAATGTGAATGACAAATATTGGCCTTGATCTTTAGTTCAGCCGACTGCAGATCTTTTGACTTGGGTTTATCTTCCACAACTAAATTGAAATCCTTCTCGTCATATTGGATGGATGGATGAGCTGGGCAAGACACCACTGAAATCATATATGCATTTTGTTGTGCTTGATATTCTTCCTCGGATTTCCTCCTTTTCTCCAGTGACTCTTCCTCATACCTTCGCCAATCATCGTCCAGCTTCTATTTGTGCTTTCGAAAGTATTCATCCAACTCTTCTTGAGTTCTTTGGGAGTTTTCATATAAACTCTCTGTATTCTTTTATATTGACTCCATGATTTTCCAACAATTTTGCTGGTGATCCGAAACAAGTTCAAACTGTGGATCGACTACATATCCAGCCATTTGGTTAGTCCATATTTCATCCATGAAATGGCCATTAAAATCATAATTACAATAATTATGATTATGTTGGCCCTCATAATAATTTCCGCAACTATATTGAAGTTGCGTTATTGGTGTTTGTAAGTTGCATGCGGCATGACTATTTAAATCAACAATGTTGTTGTACACAACGTAGTTATATCCACCATTAACATCATATATTGAATTAGAGCCATTTGAATCCTGCTAAAAGAAACTCATTGTGAATACGCCTAAAACATTAGTGTCCCACTGGGCATGCCAAAAGGTGAGGGGGTAAATTGGTTGAAATAAAACCTAAAAGAGTAAATTGACAGCATGCGCAAACCTCAGGGGGCAATTTGGCATTTTAGCCTAATTTTAATATGATTGTGGTTTTTATCATTATTGTAATCTTTGTTGAAGAAAATTAGCTTTGTGTGCCTAATCAAACTAGGAGTAGTTCCATGATTGTAATAGGAGAAAATGTTCTAGAATTCCTATTGTTTGGCTCCACATTTTGGGTCCAAACACCTATTCCTATTCGGAATAGTTTTCCCTGAATCATTAGAACATGTACTTTGTAATCCCTATATATAGGGCTCCTATTCTCAATAATGAAACACACAATTCTCTCAATTTCTCTCATTCTTAAACACGTTATCATCACGAGCCCTAACCACAAAAATAAAAATACTCTTCACCATTACCTTCTCCACCGTTGCACCTAGCCCGAGCTAGCCTAGCCGCTGCTGCCCGGCTATGCTCCCCTGTGCTGTACGCTGTCCCTGCAGCCCTTACGCTCCTGTGTGCCACCTACTAACCCTGCAGCATCGCCACACGTCTGCTGCCCCTACAGCACAGCAGGACACTCGTTCCTGTGCAGATTAGCCTTCTTGGACGCCCCTAAACGTCTCTATCGGGACTTCAGATCAAAATCTTTCCTTCACTAAAGTTGTTCATCTCTATCTCTTCTATCTGATCTCCAAATTTCAGCCCTATTGGAGTCATTTTGTGACAGGTACATCAATCGAAGTGAGAGCTATTTAGAAGCAAATTTGCTCCAAATTTCAACAAGTTTTTAAATTAAAGTTCCTGCTTTTGAAATTTAATTTCATTCTTCTTTTTCTTTAGGGACTTGCAACCTCCCTTCTTCTACATCCCACCTTTCTTATAACGTGGGTTCGATTCTTGAAAAAGCGAAATCGTGGGGATTCACGCTATACGAACTAAAAGCGTTCATGAGCATCGAAATATTACGGACTAAGAGTGTTCTTAAGCTTCAGACTAAGAGCGTCCGTAAACATCGATTTATGACCATATAAACATCATTGTTTGGGTCTAATCCAAATATTCTTGGAAATCAATTTCTTGGTAGCATTAAGGCTCAGAAATCTTATATAAGTTTTCGTGGCAGCATTGACTCCGAAACTAAATACGTTCTTGCTTTCATTTCCAGGATGTCAGACTTGAACGACCTCGATTTTACTCCATTAGATTCTACAGGCACATGATATTTTCATGGCTCATAACGTTGAGCTCCACCAAATTACCCTTTATTTATTGCCTACAATCTAGGAGCCTTGTTCTAAAGGAGCCACTCAATGTTCTCAAATTGAGACAGATAATTCCAGCACATTTACCCTGATCAAGTGCCACATAGAGATGGCCCTCAGTTTAAGTACATGAATGAGGATACCACTAAGAACCTTTGGGTTGCGCCTCGTAAACGTTTTAGTAACGTTCAAAATTTTCAGAACTTAGAAGCACGATGGAATAATATTTGCTTCTCTAAACTTTGAAAGAGTTATGAAATATTGTTCGGAAGTTCTCCGCATTAGATCATTGATGCATGATTATGGAAAATCACAAAAGAACAAATTGATTGAGAAAACTCTAACGTGACCATAGGAGTCATGACGTTGAGGGTATAAGGTTGGACACCATGGCACCACTTTTGGCCACGGTAGCACTATTCCAACGCCATTGGTCCTAGTGACCATATGTATTGCGTCAATACATCTCAATTAAGAGAGCATCCTCTTCATGGTATTTTAAGGAGTACCTGATCAATGGTGATCCTGCTATCGAGCTATGGAAGACTTTAAATCTGGCGATAGACAAAATGCCGCAGATTTTATTAGAATAGTTTTTATTTTTCCAAGATTTATGTAATGGCAATTATGCCTTAATCAATAAAATGACTTATTTGATTAACTCTTTCTCACCAGGCTCATCTAATTAAGTATGATGTCTAGGAAAGTAGCTTGAGATTAGTGGTACTTAAGTGAGCCTCGCTCCACCGACATCTCTTCCTACTTACCTGGTGATATTTAAATTGGAGTTACCCAACGGATTGAGTGACTACAATTTGTCTAAAGTTTGTTTTTTATTTTGGATTAGATTATGGTCACGAAACTTTGATATAATCATTGGCTATTATTAATAAAGTGTCGATTTATTTTATCTCATGTCTGGGACATATCTTGAATTCAAACTTTATTATTTGAAAGATATAAGAGCTAATGGTTTTTATGTGGAAACACATTGTGAGAATGAACAAGAGTTCCTTTGCATCACCTCTAACGACTACGGACATAAACGAGTCTTAGAGAAACTTATGTGTCGCTTTAGTGGATTGTATGCAACTACTATTTGCATCATTGAATCCAACCATGTCATGAGAGATGACTTATGAGATTCTGACACATATAGGCTTTGACATGACCCTTTGGGACACCCAGGTCGTGATATGATGATCTGTATATTAAAGACTTCACATGGACATCCATTCTTCAGAACGAAGAGAAGTGAGAACCAAAAATTGGTTCGAGGAGCTGCACCTACGCCTTATGGCGCCATGACTGTGCAAAACCGACCACACATGGTCGGCGCCGCCTACCCCCTGCGGCCACTATATGGCATTGATACCATACCCCCTAATTCGACTCCTCTTGTTACTTCTGCAGTCACTTGTGACTTCATGGCTCAACCAAAAATCCTCATTGGTTGTTTCTAAATCCCATATTTCATTATGCAAAGCTTGCTCTTTAGCAAAATTAGGATCGAGACCATCCTATGCAAAGGACACTAAAGAAAATCTTCCATTCATACATACAATCCAAGGGGATTATGTGGACCGCTTCAACCAACTTGCTGACTGTTTAGATGTTTTATGGTGTTGGTTGCTCTATCGTCCACTCATAATGCTACTTATGATAAACTCCTGACCCAGATCATATGGCTACGGGCTCACTACCCGGATCATCTCATTCAGTCAATTCAACTTGATAATGCTAGAGAGTTTACATCGAAAATTTTCGATGACTATTGCATATCATTGGGGATTGATATTAGGCATCATATTCCCATGTACACACCCCAATGGTCTCGTGGAAAAGCCACCATTAAACTACTACGATGGTAACCCAGACATTGGTAATGCGTACTAATATTTCCGCTTGGGGTTATGCAATATCGCATGCAGCTATGCTAATTCGTCTACGACTCATAGCCACTCAACTTTTATTTGAGTTATAGCCAGTTACTGGGTGCAAGTCTAATATCTAGTACTTATGCATATTTGAGAGTGCGGTTTATGTGCCAATTGCGCTGCCATAAGCGCATCAAAATGGGTCATTGCAACGAATGCATATATATATATATATTTATGTTGGATATAAATCTCCAACTATCTGTCCGCTATGTAGAACCCTTGACAAGCGATCTCTTTACCGTTAGATCTGCGGATTGTCACTTTGATGAGACAGTCTTCCCGTCGTTAGGGGGAGATTAGAATGTCAACGTTCAACAGGAAGTCAGGAACGACAAGAATTGTCATGGTCTGTCCCCACTATGTCTCATCTTGATCCCCTAAAAGTGACGAGATCACATATGCCTGTTGCAAACATGCTTGCAAGGATAGATGTCCCCTCAAGAAGACATGGCGCCACCCAGAAGAGATGGGCAAGGCACCACTACCATGGATGATGGTATTGTGACGTCACAAAGTGGCATAATGGCGTCATAGGCCATGGGTTTTGCTAGATAGCATAGGAGACCCATAGGTTCGATGGATTCTCGCCCAAGAAAGAAAGCGAGTCTGGCACAAAATAATCCATTAATCATCTATGTAAATAATCCATCTCATGAGAATATTCCAGATTATGGTTATGTCCAAGAGACATCATTGGGGGACGCTCTAATGTCAGAACCAATTCCAGAGAATAGGGAGATATCTATGAATTACACTAGTATACATGAGATGATGGATAGAAATTCTATGGCTATATATTGATGATGCACTTGCATATCATGTTGCAAAGGAATTATAGAATATGATGATATCGAACCTCGCTCTGTCGAAGAATGACAACGAAGAGCGGATTGGCCTAAATGGAAAGATGCAATCCAGGTTGAATTGGATTCACTAACGAAGATGAAGGATTTTGGGCCTGATCATATGCCAATACCTCCTAACATAAAACCTGTCGACATTAATAGGTCTTCGTTAGATAGCGTGATGAGAAAAAGAGATGGTAATCTCGCCTTATGGAGCAAGGCTTCTAAAAAAAACGCCCTGGAATCGACTACGAGAAGACATATTCTCTCGTAATGGATGTCATTGCACTCCACTACCTTGTCAGTTTGGTAGTTTCCAAATAACTGAACATGCAGCTTACGAATGTGGTTCTAGATACAAAATATAATGAAGGTTCTTGTAGATTTCATTTACCCAAATCAAGTGGCTCTAGATCACGGAGCGCGTTTGCAATGAGGTTGAAACGCTCACTAAAGTGACTACTTGATTGGGAAGGGATATGATTAACTATGCCCGTGCATTTCCATGACAAATTTCGGATTTGCAATTGTTGTGGTTTATGTTGATAAACATAATTGGAACCTTTGAGAGTTAAGGGAAACCGCTGAACACCTAAAATCCTAGTTTGAGATGAAGGACCTTGGGAGTACATGGTTTTTGTCTAGATTTAGAACTTGTATACTGTGTCAATGAATGCTTTGGAATTTTGATAAAGTCAAGATGCACTCCCATGGTCGTCTGTAGTCTTGACCCTAAAATGGATACGTTCTGTCCCAAGGATGATGACGAAGACGTATTAATTAGGCAGAAGTGTCTTACCTAAGTGCAATAGGCGCATTATTATACTTAACACAATACAAGACCGGAAACCTCATTTATTATGAACTTGTTGGCTAGAAGTAGCCCTGCGCCAACACGTTGCCATTGAATTGGTGTAAAGACAATCTTTCGATACTTAAAAGATACGATAGATATGAGCTTGTTTTATCCTTATAGAGAGAAAAGGAATGACCAAAGAATGGGATCGGACCCCATTAGGCATAATGCTGCCGTCCATGGTGGCCAGTGCCATCCTCCTCCTTCCCTCCATCAAAACGACAATGATGCTTTAATGGGTTTTGCTGATGCAGGGTACCTCTCTGACCCCCACAAATGTTGCTCTCGTACGGGTTATGTCTTTACCATGGGAAGCACTGCGATATCTTGGAGGTCTACAAAACAGACCCTTGTTGCTATTTCCTCAAATCACGTAGAGATTATTGCTCTATATGAAGTCGTGCGTGAATATATATGGCTAAGGTCTATAATTAGACATATTCGAGGAAACTGTGGTTTGAAGTCTCCCACGGATGAACCTACATGTATTTATGAGGATAATGCAGCTTGTATTGAGCAAATGAAGCTAGGTTTCATCAAAGACGACAACACCAAGCATATATCGCCTAAGTTCTTCTATAATCAGCAACAACAATCACTTCTAAGGATTGAAGTGAATCAAATCCGATAAGAGGATAATGTAGCGAACTTATTCACTAAGTCGTTACCTAAATCCACCTTCTAGAAACATGTGAAGAACATCGGATTGAGAAAGTTATCCGAACTCCCATGATTGTAGTAATCAGGGGGAAATGTCGACATCAGGGGGAGTCATGATGTCTACATGTTCGATCTCGAAGAGTGAAGGACGTGTTGTACTCTTTTTCTCCTCATTGAGCTTATTTTTGTCCCACAGGGTTTTTCACTCGAGCAAGGTTTTTAACGAGGCAACGGATAAAGCGTCACCACCAAATTTGAGCAGCAGAAGAGGTAGTGTTGAAGAAAATTAGCTTTGTGTGCCTAATCAAACTAGGAGTAGTCCATGATTGTAATAGGAGAAAATGTTCTAGAATTCCTAGTCATATTCGAAATAGTTTTCCTTGTATCATTAGAACATGTACTTTGTAATCCCTATATATAGGGCTCCTATTCTCAATTATGAAACACACAATTCTCTCAACTTCTCTCATTCTAAAACAATCTTAATATAATTGTGGTAGCTTTTCATCATGTGTATGGTAAGGAATGGGATTCCGGTTGAATTTTTTGGGAGAAGAATTCCGATGAAACTTGTATACTCATGAAACTACCCCAATCACACATTCACACACCCAAAATCAGAAGGGGTGGATCATAAGGGGTTGATGACTAGATGGCTATTAAACAAAATTAGTAACTAGATGGCTGGTTTTATTACCCCATCAAAGTTTTGTGTGTAATATAAAGAAGCAATAGCAATTCCTTTTTTTGTTTCTTTTGGTCATGTATAGCATAAAAGGTTTGAATCTTGTGGTAACTAGGTGAGAGCCACTTACATGAAGAAAATGGCATGGGGATATGCATGTTTTACCAGAAGAAATTGTCATGGGCGTCATGGCGTCATGTTTCTCTCGCTACCTATTTTCTCATGTTGATATAGTGATTCTCATTGTGGTGTAACATGTTTCACAAGAAATCACTCCTCATTTCACGTGGTTCCTAAATCTGAGTAATGATCGGTGTTAATAAATTTTTTTGGGCATGTTTCCAGTTTTCAGATTTTCTGCTAGAACAAATATGGCATCCCCAACTAGCATGCACAAAAAGCTTTGGATTTTCTTATCTTGAAGTACCCTGTAAATGGACCAGAAGTGATGTTGCATTACTGTATTTTGTTTCGGGTCTGATTTGACAATAATGATGGATGCCTCAAATTTGGATCTTTATTTACCTTTCTTCACTATTATACAATCAATCTCGGCTTATCTCAAGTGATGAAACTCTGTAAGAAAGCGAGGATCGTTTCCAAGATTCTGATGTCGTGGTGGCAAATTCTGGCTACCTTTCGACCCAAATGAGAGATTCTGAAGTCCTGGTTGCAAATTCTGGCTTTCGACCCAAATGATGAAGATATGTATGTGTGGGCTTGGATCTGGCTTCTTACTCACATCGTCAAGTGTGATATCAGTGAGTGACATCTCTGAAAAGTTTCCATACTCTGATTGTCGGATAGAAAGAAGCTTTTCCATTTGTGCTCCCATGGAGGCCGTGGCCAACACCAGTTCCTAGACCAGGCTAGACTACCACAACATTAATCATCCACATGCAAGCAAATGTACTAAAAAAGAAGAAGAAGAAGAAGAAGAATCGGTAGGCATGCAGATGTCCCTGGATGGAGACTCTGCTTCTCACTTGGGAATTGTAGAGATGTAATAGTCCTGTCGAATAGGAGCAGAACCATAGAGGCGAGTTTAGTGATTTCTTCCATATCATTTTTTTTTTAAATTTCTCATTGGAACAAAGCAATTGTACTCATCAGTTTATCCGTCGATCAAATTAGGGTCATGTATGAACAATTAATTTTCGTCCTTTTAGATAGTAAGAAGCTATACTATTTTCTCTTTCTATTGATGATCATATCGTTTCAATACGTTACACTAAATTTTATCTTAAAAGAATAGTGAATAAGTCATAAGTGAAGGCAAATTTACATAGTTTTGGCCGGTTACGTAGACCAAAAAAAGTGTGATCGATCTTGCAGTAACTAGGTGAGATGGAAAACTCACCTCTCAGGTTCTGCTCCTATTCGACAGGACTATCACGGCTCTACATTACCCAAGTGAGAAGCAGAGTCTCCATCTAGCTAGGGACATCTGCATACCTACCAATTTTATTATTTTATTATTATTATTATTATTTATTTTATTTTTTTTATAGTGGAGAATGCATACCTACCAATTCTGCGACCATGCATGTTTGGAAATTCTTCTTACATCAATGATGCTATGGTAAGATGTATACCAGAACAATGGCTGCCGCAATGTGAAACTTGTTGAACACCTCGAATATGGCTCGAAAAGCTTTTTGAGCGACATTGTGGTCATGGAGGTTGGTGACTTTGAGGATGCAGTAGTAGATACCTTTATCAATTCATGTCTTCATGGCCATTGCATTCATATTTCAGGTAATAGACTAAGCGGTCGATCACTAGCTCGTTATTGTTTTACAAAACAGAATACGTACTGCATGCGTTATTTATTGACAATTTGTAATCATGGGATGAAAGTGTATATAGTTGTCACTGAATCATGACCAATTTTATCTAGCAAGGGTAAATATCCTTGCTCTTATTTCAGGACTCATTTCCATAGGGTATTGGTGGATAACTAAATATTGGGTGAAAGGATTTAGAGGGTATTCATTTTTCAACTGATATGATTTTCTTGCACATGAGTGTGTGAGCTTTCAAACAGGGACTGTATTCTTTAGTCAATTGGAATTTTTAACACCTTACACAAAAGTGTGTAAACTCAACAGGGCTCTTATTAGAGTCGACTAGATCAATGAAATAGAAGGGGATTTTTTGTTGATCTTGTAGAAGGAATAATCATGAAATCATGTATGCCCATGAAGCGAACCGATATCACACCCAAAATATAAGGAATGGATAACTGGTTGGTAATAAAAAAGAATTGGTACATTTTTTTTTACCGAATTGAAATATTGTGTTTAATGTTTTTGGTTGCATGTAAAAGAATTATGCAATATAAACAACATGAGCACAGCAACAAAGAATATAAAAAAAGTCACCAATTTTTTTTTTTGGCCTTTAATCATGTAATGCACAAAGGTTAAAATCTTGTGATAACTAAGAGCTTCAATACATACTGGAAGAAATTGGCATGTGCATCATGTTACTCGTGCTACCTATCTTATCATGTTAATATAGTGATCATTCTTATTGTCGTACGTGTAACATGCTACATGTTTCAAAAGAAACCAATCCTCATTTCACGCAGTTTCCTAAATCTGAGTAATTAATGATCAGTGTCAGTAGTTTTTTTTGGGTTGTTTCTAGTTTCTAATTTTCAGTTTTTTTCTGCTCGAACAAATATGGCATCCCTAAACTAGCATGCATAAAAAGCTTTAGATGTTCTTAGCTTTGAAAATACCCTGTAAATGGATCACAAGATCAATTGCATTAATGCTTTGTTGTCTCTGGGTCTGATTTGACAATAATGATGTATCAAAACTGATTTTCCAATAATGATGGATGCCTCAAATTTGGATCATTATTTACCTTTTTCACTATTTACCATCACTCTCGGTTTATTTTGAAAGTGTTCAACTTATTATTTGCACTTCATATATATACAGTAATACAAAATGTTGATCGATACAATACCACTCAGACAAATACAGTCCAAATCAGTAACTATAAAAACAAATATACCAATTTGTGTAGAATTCTACTAATCCAAATCTTGTCATTTAATCCAAATTTTTTGAAAGATCACAATCTAAAAATCTCTTCTTTCACCATAATATCATTTAATTAAGAGGCATAGATCTTCACTTTATAAGTGGAAGGTCAGAAGACAAATTGTTGTACTTCTAAGTTGTTGATGTAATAAAAATAAATAAAAATAAAAAACTTCTTTCTTCGGAAACAAATTTACCAGAAACACATACCCACTACCTAATTATGACAAAGTTATGAGTTCGAGTCACCATTGGGGTAGGAGTGAAATCCTTTGATCATCTTAAAAAAAAAAAAAAAAAAAAACACATGTATTTGCCAGAAAAAGCCAGGCTGTGTCCCCTTTCGTTTCAATGTCTGTTTCCTTATCTTATCTGCATGCAAACGACAAAGATTCATTCAATACGACGGAGTATATTACATTGCCTCTTCTTCTGCTCTGCCTCGTCAGTAATTATCCAATTAGTTGCAAACGTGCTCAAAGTCAAGTTTTAACAGATTAGCACAAGAATTGCCTACTCTTCAGCTCTTCTATATATTTTCAATGCGCATGTCCAATGTAAGATTCAAACTTTAAAGTTCCCAAACAGAGACTTCCATGTAAGTATTGATATATCCTCATGCATATATAACTAGATATAAGAGATTTCCTGCGTACGTTACTCATCTCTTTGAATCTTCTTTCTTTTTGCCTTCAAAGACATACTGGGAGTTGAGCTGTGTATATAACTAGTAAGGCAAACATGGCCAGTCGTGAAGAGAATTCTGCACATCATGAGGTAAGAAAGCCACTCGTGGATGGTGGATTGGATCATGGAACCAAAGAGGATCAATGGATGGTGTACATGAGCACATTCGTCGCAGTTTGCGGCTCTTATGAATTCGGATGCTGTGTAAGCGCTTGGATAATTTTCATTGCCATCAGAAACTTGTGATCTTTGCACCTGAAATGTGTTCTGGTTTTGTTTTGATTCTGACACCTTGTGTGGATTCCAGGTGGGTTATTCTTCGCCTACGCAATCAGCCATTAGGGAAGATCTCAATTTATCATTAGCACAGGTATGAAACTGATAAACTAGAACACATTTAACTGTTAACTGTTCTATTTATGATTTGTATCAAAGCAGTGGTTTAATTGCTTTATATGCAAGTTCATGGTGATGTAGAAATCTATATAGGCCTATTGTAGTCTTAGACCGTACAAATTGCCAGCCAAGTCTTAAAGAATTCTTCCTGCTTTCTAGCCAAGGCACCAATAATACAGCCAAAACCACACAGCCATGACCTATTATGCTTCTCACAAGGAAGAGAATACAGTCCCCAATAACAGGACTGTAAGAAATCTACGCACATAAGGATGCAAAGTTTGGATCCAATGAACAAAATATAGAAAATTATTCCTGAAATGGAATATAGAATTTGAGAGTAAAATGGAACTTGCAGTATCGATAACTTCCATGCTGAACTCATTCTGTGAATCTGTATGCAGTTTTCAATGTTCGGCGCCATCTTGACATTCGGTGCAATGATAGGTGCTATCACAATTGGGCCGATCACTGATTTTATTGGTCGAAAAGGGGTACGTGTTGGAAAATTGTACCGTGCATACAAGGGGTACACCACTTATTCAGTAAACTAATCTATTTCCACTGTTCTTCACTATCTAACACCTATACTATGTAATTGTATGCAGGCGTTGAGATTTTCCAGTGTTGTCTGTGTTGCAGGTTGGCTTGCCATTTACTTTTCCAAGGTTGGCATTATGTTACTCTTGAAATCTTTCTATAATTTTACGTACTAATAAATATTGTCTCCTCAAAATTTTTAGCTTATTCATGTTCTACATCTTATTTTGATCAAAGGGAGCTTTGCTTCTGGACATTGGGAGAATGGCAAAAGGATATGGAATGGGAGCCTTTTCATACGTGGTGAGAATATTATGGAACCACTGAACTTTTTATTATTCCTGAGACTTATTGCTATTTCAATGCATGATACTACCAAAGTTTGATGCAATATTGATTGCATGAATAGGTACCTATATTTGTTGCTGAAATTGCACCCAAACATCTTCGAGGAAGTCTAACTGCTTTGAATCAGGTACCTTGAAGCTAGCAACAATTTTTGTTAGCTAGCTTTGTTCTTCTAAGTAAACAAGAGCAAAGAAATGATACCAATTATTTGAAAAACATATTGTATGGGTTTCAATCATAGTATCATACCTACATTCATCTATCCCTTTATTTTTATTTTTTTACAGTTGATGATCGTTGCTGGAGTGTCAGTGTCCTTCGTAATTGGGGTAGTAGTAAGTTGGAGGACTTTAGCATTAATTGGTGAGTTTCTTAGACAATCAGTGCTTGTAGTTAGATCAGATGACCTGTCTAATACAGTGGAAGAGGACTCATTTATGTGTTGAATGGTGATTACAGGACTTATTCCCTGTGCTGTAACCATTTTTGGTCTGTTTTTTATTCCCGAGTCTCCAAGATGGTTGGTAAGAAATTTAGAACTTTTGTCATCTGTTTCTATTTATTTAATTGTAATTTTCCATAAATGAAGACTTACCTCCTTGTGATTACAGGCAAAGACAGGAAACCAAAAAGATTTTGAAGATGCACTGCAGACACTTCGTGGCAGAGATGCCGACATATCTGAAGAAGCAGAAGAAATCCAGGTTCTTATCTCCTACTCAACTGCATCTCGTATAGATCAAAATATGTTAGCCAATTGGAAAGATCACATATGTTAAAAAGAAAAAACACCCCCAATTCCATGACAGGATTATATAGCAACTCTTGACCGGCTCCCTAAAGCCAAATTGCTGGATCTGTTTGAAAGGAGATACTCACGCTCTCTCATTGTAATAACTTCTCCCAACTACTTTTCATACGGTCACTTTAGTTTTCTTTGGCTTTGAGTTAACTTCTATAATCAATCTTTATCAGATATCAGTTGGCTTGATGATCTGTCAACAATTGGGAGGAATAAACGGGGTCTGTTTCTATGTCAGCAATATTTTTGAGCAAGCAGGTACAATTTTAGTAAGAAATTGCTTGCGTCTTGAAACTATTCCAGACTACAATTTGAGTAACTACATTATCATCTTATTATCTTTCATTCTTTTGAATGCGAATTGAAACATTCACTTAAAGCAAATAATCTTCTTTTACAATTGATTTTTGTATATTCTATTTGAAATATCTCAGGATTTTCTTCCAGCTTGGGAACTATAATCTACGCTGTTCTTCAGGTATGGTTCTTATATTCCTAAAGTGACAGATCTTGGAATCTCTACTTTCTGACCATTAGAAGCATCGTGATGTGTTCTGTCTTTCAGGTTGTGGTTACTGGCATTGGTGCAGCCATAATGGATAAAGCTGGAAGAAAGCCTCTAATTTTGGTATATTAGTGCACAAAAGTTTCAGTTCTGAGAATTTTTTGAGACAAGGTCTTTCATATCTGGAAGGTTTAACATTTTTCCACTGTGTTCTAGACTTCTGCAACAGGGTTGTTGCTTGGCTGCGTCCTGACTGCCATTTCATTCTTTCTGAAGGTAATCCTAAAACTTGACCCTAACTAAAATCTCTGTCTAGTCTATCAATCAATGAAGTGACAAGAACACTGTTTGTGAACCAGGTTCATCAACTGTCAGCCGAGGCAGTTCCGATACTTGCAGTAACTGGCATATTGGTATTTCACTTGCCTTGTCAAAAACATCTTATCCAAGCAGATTGGTCCTATTTAAGATTGAGTTTTATATTTTTCTCCTTTGCATTGTTTAAAAATTAGTTTCTGGTCTCAGGTATTCATAGGATCCTTTTCAATAGGAATGGGAGCAGTTCCATGGGTTCTGATGTCAGAGGTATATAGTTGTAGGCCATTAGAAGTTTACTCATTAATGCATGCATGATTGATCATGACAGTAATCCAAAGAAACTGCTATATCTACTGCAGATATTCCCTATAAATATTAAAGGACAGGCAGGAAGCTTTGCAACCCTAGTGAACTGGTTTGGTGCATGGTTGTGCTCCTATACTTTCAACTTTCTTATGAGTTGGAGCTCCTACGGTAAATATATAGAATTAACATATTTTCGTTTTTTAGTCTATTAATAAGAGTAATATTTGGTAGTGTAAAGTTATGAAGCAAGCCGACCATACATGGTAATGACAATTCTTCTTTTATGAAAGTTATGGATATGAAATGAAAATGTGCAATATAATAGAAATCACTGGCTTCCTGAACTATTAGAATCACAAAGAATTTGAACAGGTTAAGCCCAGTGTTCCGGAATATGAAAGAGTGTTGGCCAAAAGCACAAAAGACATGTGATGAATAGAGTTTTCCAGATTCAAAAGTGTCATTTCACAGGTTGTGGGTATGATCACAACAAGTTATAAGAGCTGTTAATTAACTATGTGGATTTTCAGGTACCTTTATTCTGTACGCAGTAATCAATGCTCTGGCCATATTGTTCGTGATTGTGATGGTACCTGAGACAAAGGGTAGAACCCTGGAACAAATCCAAGCATCCATTAACAAATAAGGAGTTGGTGGAAGTATGGAAGATACAGATAAGAACATGTATTAAAATCCCAGGAATAACATACTGCCTTTCTACAACAATTAACTAAATCGATTTGCGTTGGAATTAGAGTTTCAATTGTTATTAAGAAATGTTTGCTGATATTATCTTAAGCTTTCATTTACCCCGAGAGATGGTACTATTCTAGATGATGTGGACTAACGACACCTCTAACAAAAACAAAGAAAAGCCAACCTAAACATAAACCAGCAAGTAGACAAGGTAAGACTTAAGAGACAAGTTCGCAGACTGTTATAATTTTAAGACCTAATACAAGAATCATGTTCACAAAAATGTACAAATTCTCTATCATAGCTGTGTCTGTAATTTTGGGTTCAAGATGAGATATCATACAGCTATTATCTTGACGAGAGCAACCTTTCAACATATGGTAACAAGAGCTTAGACTTGAAGTAAGTGAACAAATTCACGTTTTATTATGGTATTGGGTGGCTACACTGAGAAGCTGATGCTCCATTGGCAAAGGCTACCTGTGATGGTCTATCAAAGCAACCGGGCTTTACAACAGATAATATCAAAAGGACCTGCTTCACCTCTATCTCTCTGTACATTGTAAATGTCTCCCAAACAACATCCTCAAGGGAGGAACAACACTTCCTCAGAGCTACAACCGACTCTTCCTGCAGAAGCATGCTTCCCTCTTTAAATTCTACGAACACCATCGACTGTTTAATTAGGACTCAAATCCATGTCAATGAAACTAGCTAGCAAACTCCGTAATATCTGTTACCATCACATCTCCAAGCAGAAGCTGAAAATTTTGCATTGCAGACATCAATCTCAGTTATAATCTCACCGTAACTCCCTCTCAGTTATAATCTCACCAAGCCACCAGGACTTTTCAGCCCTCTCATCACATATTCCACTAGTGGATGATAAATTATAAAAACCAACAAACCTCACTACATCACCCAAATGGTATCTTTAAATTCCTCTGTAAGTAGTCATAAGCACTTCGTATATCTTCCCACTTCGAAACCTGAAACATCAACTACTTCTCTACCAGTAGTCTCACCCCCATTCATATCAAATGGAAGAAACTCAAAATAGGCTGCAGTTGGAAGCAAAACGAAACGGGTTTTCTCAGGAGGTTGCATTATATCCAAGTTAATACCCACACAGCGTTCTGAAGCCAAGAAGTCTCCACCTAACAAAGGTATCTCTCCTGCATAGTACTAAAGTTTTGGATAATACTGCTCCATAGTTCTTGTGGTAACACACCTAAAATAGCGACAATTTGGCCATAGCTTGCTCGCAATCCCACCCCAATTCCTTCCCTCACACACTGCTCGAACTCTCTTTGCCAAGTCCACTTGAGGCCTACTGATGTAGGACAAGATTTTAGCCAATTTTAACCAAATATCTAGAAAAGAAAGAAACATCTTCACATTAAGAAAAATAATTTGAATATTGGAAATTGATATTCAAATATGCTTCTTAATGATGGAATTAATCGTAAATTACTCATTTGGATATATCGGGATTCTTGAGAAAAATCTTGATTGAGATTCCAAGCGTAATATTCTTTAGTATCTAGGATTATCATGTTTAATTAGGTTTTGTAATTTTCATTCAAGTTATCAATAAAAACTCAAATATTAGGGAAGTTTCTCTATCTTTCTTACGGCTATGCCCGTAATTTCTAGTGGATTCTAGCTCATTTCATATGGCTTTCGACGCTTGACGGAGCTTCCCGCATCATTTGGTATCAGAGCGGGTATCGCTCTCTTCTTAGCAAACGACGATCTAAGGGAGAATTTCACTACCACCAACCTCAACGACGCTGGTCGTAGAGTATCTATCAAAGAAAGTTTCATTGAAGAGGAACATGTCAAGGGATTCGCCCTAGGACAACCTCATCAATCCAAAAAAAAAAAGTGAAAAAAAGAAGAAACATGTTACATTGGATATTCACAACGCCAGATTACGACGACTTCCGAACTACATGTGTCATCAAAGATAAGGTATGCTCTGTAATAATTGACAGTGGTCTACGAGAGAACTTTGTAGCAAACAAAGTTGTGGATTATTTTCAATTACCCACAGTGAAGCTAAGAGATCCATACTGGATTCCATTTGGAGAGGATGAATATGCACAAGTAACATAGATTTGTACAGTTCCTGTCTCTATGGGAAAATTTTATAAAAAAGAGATTACTTGTCATGTGATTGACATGGACGACACTAATGTATTTTTTGGAAGACCGCGGCATGAAAGCGCCAAAGGTGGTTATTGCAAAGACAACACATATTTATTTAGGTGGGAGTCGCACAAAATTAAAATCAAGCCTAGAAGGAAGAACGTCAAGAATGACCATCCTGAGGTGTGTGAAAAGGAACATGAAGAAGCAACTTTGAAGATTCATTAAGAATAAGGAAGCTGATTCATTCATCACATCGATATCCATGTCATGCATGCCTAATTGTGTTCAAGATCAACCCAAGGAGAAGTCATTGCCCATTCCTTTTCAAGTGGAGGAGTTCAAGTTTTAACATCTTGATTCTAAACTTGTCTACGGTATTGGATGCATGGTGATACCTTTTAATTTGGAAAATATTGAAGTTGATGGCTCTTATCATGTTTTATTCCTACTAATGATCGAGCTGCATTCAAGAGGAACTCGAGGTCGAGTTCTTTTCAAGTGGAGGAGACTGATGTAGGACAAGATTTTAGCCAATTTCAACCAAAAATCTAGAAAAGAAATAAGCATCTTCACATTAAGAAGAATAATTTGAATATTAGAAATTGGTATTCAAATAGGCTTCTTAATGATGGAATTAATCGTAAATTACTCTTTTGGATATATCAGGATTCTCGAGCAAAATCTTGATTGAGATTCCAAGCGTAATATTCTTTAGTATCTAGGATTCTATTTCCGATTTTTATTTAATCAGGTTTAATTAGGTTTCCTAGTTTTAATTGTATTAGGTTTATGTTATGTGCCATATATAAGGCACCTCTTAGATTGTAATTTTCATTCAAGTTATCAATAAAAACCCAAATATTAGAGAAGTTTCTCTATCTTTCTTACGGTTGTGCCCGTAATTGTTAGTGGATTCTAGCTCATCTCATATGACTTTCGACGCTTGATGGAGCCTCTTACTATCGTGTTCACGCTTCCTGCATCACCCACCGAGAACCTCAATTACAGAATCCCTCATTTCACTATAAGAAATCTCCAAACTCGGGAACCCATGTTCAAGATCCTAACGTAGTTACTCCCACTTGGACTCTAGGAGGCTAAAGACTCTGATCACGCTTATTGCATAGAGTGCTATAGGAGTTCACAAGGCCACAAAGCAGATGATCGACAATACATTTTGTGCTCAACATTGGACCCAAGAATGACTTCCTTCGGACTAGTAATAAATCTAAGCAGAGACCAATCTACATTACCACTCTGCAAAGGGTATGTAGAAGCAACCATGACGTTAATACCACGTTGTTACATTGTCAGCATATATTTAAGCCATAGTTCTTATTGACCGAGGGCCTTGGAGGGAACAACCTAATTTAATCGTAACATCAAACCAATTACGCAAGAAGTCTTATGGGATTATTCGGATTAAGCAGATCAAATAATTCAAACAATTTACCTTGTGAGAATTGCAAGACTGCCTAAGAAAGCTATGTCGGAGTAATGAGGTTGATAACGATAAGGCTTTTCTCATGACCAAGTGAGTTTGGTGGAAGGCAAAGGCCTTTTGAATGCAAACCACAGTTTTTGAAGACATGAGGGGCATTATTGGTGGGACTCTTGCCCTCCTTGTGCATCAGCTGCCTTTGTTCACAATCTGCAAGGGTTACCGAATTTCCGTATTAGCTAATTCGGAAGTGCTTGATAGATTTCATGCAACGGTGGTTTATGCTGCATGATTGCTCTATTCATTCGTTTGTAACTATTTTAGCTCAGTGCTCATTTTGAGTACTTTATTTTGTTTTCAGAGAGGTTTTGGTTCTTGTCCCCTCTTCTCTTGTGTTTTCTTTTCGTTTTTTAATAAAATAAAATAGAGGGAGGGATGGGCGGTGGGTTCCCGGTTGCGATGGCCCCCTTTCTTTCGAGATTGGGGTGGGTGCCAGTCACCCCAAATCGGCTGTCGCAGAGGAACTAATATCGCCTAATCCTCTATTTAATTAAAAAAAAAAAAAAAAAAAGATTCTTTCACCTTGCTAAAGAAAAATGTGAAGCACACCAAAAATGATATGTCATGATTTAGAATTCAATTATGAAACGAGAATAAGAAAAATAGTTTCAACATCTTATAAAGACTGTTCATGATTAAAATTGACGATAGATCAAGATTCTATATATATGGTGTTAAACCACCTTAATCATCTCCATATTTCTTGTTGTTTGCAATTACTTCACTATATTCAACCAAGTCTAGATTCAATTTATATGCAGTAGCTATTAATGTTATGTAATTGCTTGTGTTTAGCTATATGTTTATTTCTTTCCTTAACATAACACTTTTGTACCTATATAATTAAAGTACTCCTCTCAAAGAGATGACTAGACATTCTGAAATTCACAAACTCTTTCATATGGGGGTAGTGACAACAAATCTAAACCAGAATGACTGTGATACTCGATGGTCAATTTTGTTGGGAAATTCAAAATTGAACTCTCCCTTTTCTAGTTAAGTCTCCATTTGCCAATCACGTTTATATACGATTTATAAATTTGCTCACCACCAATACTTTGGTGATGATACTACCACTCAATACAAAACTGTCACGTGTTATAAAACATAATTATAGTTTATCATAATGTTTTATTAGAAGATTATATTTTAAGTATTCAATTAATTCTATATGACGTGACAAGTTTTAATAGGATGGTGATATCACTACAAAATAAAAGTGGTGAACAAATTTGAACCTTATACGAAGGCCATGTACAAGACTCATTTATACACTTTGCTTAAGAAAAACGTGAAGTTTCCCAATATGGCTAACAATGACATGTGATGTTCAAGCCAATATGAAAGTAAAGCCTTGAAAGGACTGACTAAACATTGCAAATGGAGAATTAGCATTCAAGAACAAGTTACTACTCAATCATCAATCGGGTATTTTTTTTTGAAGAAAAATTCAGCTACCGTCCTCAAACTATTTTGCCAAGACCAATTTGATACCCGAACTCTCAAAAGTATCAATGTGATACCCAAAGACCTAAATTGGTATCAACGTGATACTTCCGTCCAAAATTTCTGACGGCGCCGTCTGTTTGCTGACGTGGCAAGCACGTGGGTAAAAAAAAAAAAAAAAGTGAAATGACCAATTTACCCTTCTTTTTTTATAGAAAAATTCATCTACCGTCCCCAAACTATTTTACCAAAGCCAATTTGATACCCAAACTCTCAAAAGTATCAATGTGATACCCAAATACCTAAATTGGTATCAACGTGATACTTCTGTCTAAAATTCTGACGGCGCCGTCTGTTTGCTGACGTGGCAAGCACGTGGGTCTAAAAAAAAGTGAAATGACCAATTTACCCTCTCTTTTTTTTTTGTTAATTCATTTTTTTCATTTTCTTTTCATTTCTTTTTCTTCCTTCTGGGATTTTCTTCTTCTTCTTCTTAGGGTTTCACGGCACCAAGCAGCTTGGGGCTGAAGCTCCCAATCGAACCCGATACCGATCGAAGAACCTGCTGGTGCTAGGATGATCAACGACCCGTCGGCGTAAATTGGGGCCGCCGAGTTGTTGAGTGAGACGAGGCGTTCAGCTGGAAAGTACCGTGAGAGAGTGATCGTCGAGGCGGAGTACGTATGGTCTCCGAAGGGAAGGCTGTCCAGTTCTAGGGAAGCCATTTTAGCTATTCTTCTTCTTCTTCTTCTTCTTCTCTCTCCTCCTCTCTCTCTCTCTCCTATCCTTCTCCTCCGCCCAAACCATCACTAACGCCGCTGAGATCCTCTCAAATTCCTGCTACAAATCCATCTCCCTCGCACTCCTGTGGATTAACCACCTCCTCCCATCCCTTTCCCTGTCTGATCACTCAAGTCCCTCCCGTTCGGCGCCAAGATCGCTACCATGCTCAACGACCACTCTCTCACGGTACCTTCCGGCTGAACGCCTCGTCTCGCTCAACAACTCGGCCGCCCCAATTTACGCCGACGGGTCATTGATCATCTCAGCACCAGCAGGTTCTTCGACCGGTATCGGGTTCGATTGGAAGCTTCAGTCCCAAGCTACTTGGCGCCGCGAAACCCTAAGAAGAAGAAGAAGAAAATCCCAGAAGAAGAAGAAGAAGAAGAAGGAAGAAAAAGAAATGAAAAGAAAAGGAAAAAAATGAATTAACAAAAAAAAAAGGGTAAATTGGTCATTTCACTTTTTTTTATACCCACGTGCTTGCCACGTCAGCAAACAGACTACGCCGTCAGAATTTTGGACGGAAGTATCACGTTGATACCAATTTAGGTATTTGGGTATCACATTGATACTTTTGAGAGTTTGGGTATCAAATTGGCTTTGGCAAAATAGTTTGGGGAAAGTAGATGAATTTTTCTATAAAAAAAAGAAGGGTAAATTGGTCATTTCACTTTTTTTTGGACTCATGTGCTTGCCACGTCAGCAAACAGACGGTGCCGTCAGAAATTTTGGACGGAAGTATCACATTGATACCAATTTAGGTCTTTGGGTATCACATTGATACTTTTGAGAGTTCAGGTATCAAATAAGCCTTGGCAAAATAATTTGGGGACGGTAGCTGAATTTTTTTTTTTTTTTTTAATCAAACAAAATTTCATTTCAATAAAATGTAATTACAAACTTACAGCAATTACAGCACCGAACTAAGGATTACAACTAAGGACAAGCAACAAGCAACAATCGACTATCACTATACATCCTCACTCTAAAGAGGAGAGACTGACATGTCAATGGATCCAACGATGAAATCAATTGAGTAAATTAAACCCCGACGTTGTTACTTTCATAAATTAGATTTTCGCTCAATATCGGAATTTCAATAATTTTAAAAGTAAATTTATCTTCGACCAAAAAAAAAAAAGATAGAATTATAGTCTTTGGGGGACTCAATTGCATTGTCAAGGAAAAACTATAAATACCATTCCATCAGGAGCTCCTTGAGATTTAACCATGAGCTCCAACTCCTTGTTTGATGATCTTCTCGGTTCTACTTCTACCCAATTCAAATTCTTTGGAAACGGCAACTCTCTCCATCCTGATCTTGCCGATCAGATCACACGCCCTACATTCTCCGGCACCACCACTCATCGAAGAGACGACGTCGCATGGTTCAACGACTGTACGGAGATCCTAGGCTCAGAGAGCGGCGATCATTTCACGGCGGAGGAGCCAGCGTCAGTACTAGTACCACTTCAGTCCAATGCCGCCGGAATATCAAGATCGTCGTCATACTCCGCTTCCACTACCAGCAGGGTGGCAGTCAGTGCCGACGGCCAAGATTTCCCGCCGGAGTACTTGTCCACACTGAACCGGGACGGACGGCCGAGATTCGTTCTCAAGAAAGTGAGGATTTCGAACGGCGAGAGTCTCCGGCTGTTGATTACTATGGAGAGGGACGAACGCTTTTTCCGCAGCAGTGACGTCACCATGATCAAGAAGAAGAAGAAGAAGAAGATAGACTCGCTTACTTCCACTTAATTCGGTTTTCAATCTTCAAAATTCAATCGATTAATTAGTCTCTCCGTATAATTTGCTTTCGGTTTGGTTAATTAGTTGTGTGCGAAAAGGTTTGTGATTCCAAATCCAGGTAAGATAAGGATCCCACGTACCAGTATAAATTAACCAAACGTACGATTCCAGAAATCGAGAGAGTCAATCTGCGTAGTAAATTAAATTCCATGGGTTCGAGCAGTAATTTTAATTTGACGGCGGCGATGGAGTTTCAGTGGCGGTTATCCGGGCGATCACAATCAGCTTCGACCGGGACGACGGCGTTAATGGACTCCTCCTCCGCCACTAGAGTGATGGGAGAGAGTGAGAATGCGGAGGAGAGGTTTAGAAATTTCCCGCCAATAATGTCCACGCTGGACAGGGACGAGTGGCCCAGATTTACTTTGAAGAAAGTGGGGGCATCAGATGGAGGGCTGGAAAATGTTACGGGGACTAGCCAATTGGAACCCATCACCGAGGTTGATGAAGAAGAAGAAGAAGAAGAAGATCATGCATGATCGAGTTTTGTGGTTTTAGCTTAAGTAGACCTAGTCTGTTTTATGTTTTTTTTGTATGAATGTTTGGGCTGCGTACATTGAATTTTCACCAGGCCCAATAGGACATTGTAAAATATTTTGAAATTACCTGATCAAATCTGTGTTTTCCAAACGCCTTTTGATGAGTAGAAACAGAATTTCCCTGAGCGCATTTATTATCCGATTTGATCGGATGTCCCTTTGGATGAGTAGAGAACAATTCTCAGGTTCACCCCTTGGGGTGAAGCAACATATTCACCCTCTCTTATGATTAATGCATAATAACTTTTTAATTTTCTAATGAACAATTCTTAGGTTCACCCCTAAGGTGAATGAGCATATTCACCCTCATTATCGATTAACATACTTTTATTTAATAAATTTATAATCCAACGGTCCATATCTTAAATTAGCATTTAAAGATCATCTCTGTAAAAAATCAATCGAATCAGAAATCGTTTAATTATCTAATTGAATCAAACAAATGGATGGTTCTAACAACACTTACTACTATTATGATGAACCGTCCATGTATTTCATAGAAATGAATAACTGAAAGGTCTTCAATTTGATTGATTTTTTACAAAGCTAATCTTTGTATTAAGTTATACAACATGAATGGTTGGATTATAAAATTATAAAGTTATTATGCGTTAATCCACAATGGGGTGAATATGCTCATTCACCCTAGGGGTGAACCTAAGAATTGTTCTTTTCTAATCCAACCATTCAAGTTGTATAATGTAATACAAAGATTAGTTCTATAAAAAATCAATCAAATTGAAGACCTTTTAATTATTCATTTATATGAAATACATGGACGGTTCATCTAATAGCAGTAAGTGTTGTTAGAACCGTCCATTTATTTGATTCAATTAGATAATTAAACGATTTCTGATTCGATTGATTTTTTACAGAGATGATCTTTAAATGCTAATTTAAGATATGGACGGTTGGATTATAAATTTATTAAGTAAAAGTGAGTTAATCGATAACAGGGGTGAATATGCTTGTTCACTCAGGGGTGAACCTAAGAATTGTTCGATGAGTAGACGACCGAGTATGATCCATTTGTTCGGTGAAAGAAAAGACAACTATAATGCATGTGTTTCTTACTTTGGCCTTTGGAAATCAGAAATCTTAATTACTGACTCATATTCTCCTTCAGTCTTTAGCAACTTCATGTGTGTTGCTTGCTCATTAAGTGCCTCATTGCTTTTAACCTTAGGCGTTGGTTTTCCCATCTCCTCATAATTCTGCATCAGACGAATAAAGTCACAAGGAAGGAGGTGAATCTGCCTCACCCGCTGTCTGTCTAGTCTTATCCATCAATATAAGTGACAGGAAAGCTATTGATCGAAGAACCAGGTTGGGGGCAGGGGCAGTTTCCCATACTCGCTGGCATACTGGTATTTCACTTTGCCAAAGGAGAATATTTGGTAAAATTATAAAGCAAGCCAAATATACACGGTAATGACAATTCTTCTATTCTGAAAGCTAAGTCCATGTTTATGGATTTGAAATGAAAATGTGCAGTATAGAATTATAGAAGTCCCTGGCTTATAATAAGCCAATTTAGAATAACAAAGAAATTGAACTGGTTAAGCACATGAACATAGTTTTCCAGAATAGAACAGACTCATGTGTGTTGCTTGCTCATTAAGTGCCTCATTATTTTGACAATATAAAAGAAAGCATTGGTGAAATTGTCATGAGATTTTAAATAAAAAAGTCTCATATTCAAATTTCATCATTGTAGTTTTTAATATTTTTAAAAATAAAATGAAATTTTGTGTTTGTAACGGGCCGGCCCACAATATTTCGTGCTCTGGCCGTGCCGGGCCCATTACGGGCTCGGGCCGGCCCAATGGGTCAATATTCTTAGGCCCAGCCCGACCCGTTATTCTAACGTGTTCGGGTCGTGCCGGGCCACTAACGGGCTTGGGCCGTGCTGGGCTGCTTTTAAGCGTACCGGGCCCATGCGTGTTCGTGCTTAGTGGCTCGTTTGCCACCTCTAAATCCAAGCATCCATCAACAAACAAATTCTTGAAGGAAGATGAAGTAAAGAAACTGAGGAGCATGCTTTGGGGATAGTTCTTATTGAAATTGTGGCAGCTCAATCCAGCAACTTGGTAGATAGAAAGTGCTTCGAAACCACAGGAATACTATACTGCCTTTCTTAAAAGAATAACTAATCCATTCGTGCCAGAATTAGTGTTTCGACGGTTATTAAGAAATGTTTATATTATTCTTTTCTGTTATTTACCCCAAGAGGTCTCAGGTGATACTATTCTAGATGTTAGATCAACAACACTCTTAGAAAAATGAACATAAACATAACCCAGGAAGTAGACAAGGTCACACAGTCTTGGAGTTGCAGACAATCAGATTACTCAAAAGAAAGAAGAAAAAAAATATAAGAATCAATTTTACAAGAAGGTAATGTCTAATCAAAACCAATACAAGGAGAACTACTATTATAGATGTGTTGTAATGTTGGGTTCAAGATGAGATATCATACAAGTATTATCTAGCCGAAAGCTTTCAAGATATGGTACAACAGTAAATCCTTCAAGGAAGTGAACAACTTCACGATTTCTTATGATCTTGGGTGGCTTATACTGACCAGCTGATGCTCCGTTTGCAATGGCTACTTGTGATAGTCTATCAAAGCTGCCAGGCTTTACAACAGACAATATCAAAGGACCTGCTTCACCTCTATCTCTCTGAACCTTGTAAATGCCTCCCAAACCATCCTCAAGGGAGGAATAACACCTCCTCAGAGCTACAACTGACTCTTCCCACATAAGCCTGCTTCCCTCTCTAGCTTCTACAAACACCTTCAACTGTTTAGGGCTCAACTCCATGTCCAAGAAACTTGCAAACTCTGTAATCTCTGTTGCCGTCACATTTTCAAACATAAGCTGAAAACTTTGCATTGCAGACATCAAGTCCCTCTCAGTTATAATCTCACCAGGACCTTTCGGTGCTCTCATCACAAATTCCACCAGTGGAGATAAATTATAGAAACCAACAACCCTCACTACATCACCCAAATGGTATCTGTAAAATCCTCTGTAAGTAGTGACAACCACTTCATACAACTTGCCCACTTCAACACCAGAAATATCAACTGTTTCTCTACCAGTAGCCTCAGCCTCATTCATATCAAATGGAAGAAACTCAAAATACGCTGCAGTTGGAAGCAACACGAATCGGGTTTTATCGGGAGGTTGCATGATATCCAAGTTAATCCCAACACAGCATTCTGACGCAAAGTAGTCCCCTCCAACAAAGGTATCTCTCCAGCATAATACTTAAGTTTTGGATAATACTGCTCCATACTTCCAGTGGTAACACACCTAACATACCGAACATTTGGCCATAACTTGCTCACAATCCCACCCCAATTGTTCCCCTCACATACTGCTCGAACTCTCTTTGCCAAGTCCACTTGAGGCCCACCGAGAACCTCAATAACAGAATCCCTCATTGCACTATCAGAAATCTCCAAACTCGGGAACCCATCTTCAAGATTGCGACACAGCTGCTCCCACTTTGACTCTAAAAGGCTAAACACTTTGATCAATCCCACGGCATAGGGGGCTCGAATCGCATCAAGTAAATCACAGTTCCTAATGCCACAAAGAAGATGGCAATACATTTGGTGCTCCACATTGGACCCAAGAATGACTTCCCTAGGACTAACTACAAGCTGAACTGAGACCAACTTGCATTACCACTCTGCAAAGGGTATGTAGAAGCAGCCATGACCTTAACACCGCCTCTAGTAGTTGTCACATCATCAGCATATATAAGCCACAGTATCTTATTCACCGACGGCCTTGGAGGAAACAACCTAATTTAAACTTTACCATTTTAAATTAAACCAATTACCCCAAAATTTTTACTGGATCAAGCAAATTAAGAAGAGAGAGAAGTTTACCTCCTGAGAATTGCAGAACTGCCTTGGTGAGCTATGTAGGAGGCGGCTTTTGAGAGCTTGGAATCGAAGTAAGGTATCAACTTTGGCCTCGGTGAACTCGTCCCGGAGCTTCAACAACGCCAAAATCAAAAAAGAACCGAACCTTTTTGGATTTAAAATTGGAAAATGAAGCAGAGAGTGAGATTGTTTGAGTACCTGTAGAAGAAGCAGAGCAGGGGATCGACGGAGAGGAGAGGCTGTTGATGATCGAGTGAGGTCTCGGCCATTTGAGTGATGACGTCAGCGTAGTCGTCGTAGGTTGATAGAGGTACGGCGCGGCGGAAGGTGGCGGCGTCGAGCGGGGCATTGTGGTGTGGGAGGTGAGGCTGGAGGTAGCGGACGGTGCCGTTTTGGTGGAGGATGGAACTGAGAGCTTCGTGCTGGTGACGCGTGGCGTTGAGGGTGGAGTCGTTGACGTTCTTTAGGAGTTCTTCGTCAGTCATTTTTGTCCGGGTCGCAAATGGCGGAGGAGGAGAAGGAGAAGGTTTTTGTTTGTCAATTTTTTGGCGGGACCAAATTACCCTCTAATTATATTAGAAGCCTATTAAGGAGTTTATATGAGTCTGTAATTTAGGCAAAAGTTGGGGATGAATTTCATTATAAAAGGAAAAAGAATGAGTGCCGGATTACAAATTTTGAAGTGTACACTTCACATTCTTTTTAATATATACATTTAGTTACTTATGACTTTATTAGTCTATAACTATTGTTAGAGTGAAGAATAATTAGACAACAAAATTCATTTCAGCTACTATGTTATTTATAGTTTTTTACTTCAATAATGGATTTACTTAATACTTGGCTTTGTATTGTTGATAATTTTGAGAATATTTTAATATTATGATTTTGGTTTTTTGTTTTCCTGATAAATCCTTATAATAATTATATATGATGTTTTCCTTTAAAAGAACCGTGAACAACAAAAATATGATAAGAAGTATGTATAATTTTTTTTTTTTTGAAATAAACTTCCGAAAATTTTATTGATCAATTACGATGATTACAATCGTACATAATGGCATCCAAGATTAAATCTGGAGCATGAACAAACCACTCAAAGTCACCTTCATTTTCAAAGGCATGACTAGCTAGCCTATGAGCAACACAATTTGCAGAACGAGAAGCATGAACAAAAGAGATGGTCCGAAAACCTCTTGTACCAGCCTTGATATCCTCAATAATAGCACTTATGCGCTAGAGTAGCAACAAAGTCACCGTGATCATTCCGGATAACACCACTAACTGCACATACCCTACTGATGGTAAAAACACACCATCAGTATTCAACTTGAGACCGCTTTCCCTTGGTTGTTTCCAAAACTGACAATGATTTATGATGTTCTTCTTTAAAAGAAGAGTAAATAACAAAACTATGATAAGAAGTATGGATCCAACTATGAGCTATACTAAAATGATAACAAGATATCACAAGCAAAAGCAAACTATGGGTTTCACGATCAAATATTTCTGTCAAGGCTATGACTTTCAGTTACTTGACAATAACCTAATTTATATGGTCTTCACAATCTTTAAATAGATTCTGTTTAATCTCTTCCAATATTTCATATGAGATTGAATTGATAAAATGAGTCAAGGCAACCATACAAACAAAAAAGAAAAAACTAATATGAGTGTACCACAAAATCAGAATTCCAAACATTGCAAGTTACTCAGAACTAAAAACAGTGGTATAGTCCATACATTCATTGATCCATTTTTTAAAAATAGAAATATATCATGATTGTTCGTTGCCATGTTAATTATATGTTCACATATAATCACCCAATGCACGCCTCATAGTTTTCACCAAATTTGCATGGGGACAAACTGGGACAAATTTAAAGAAGAACGGGTGTGCAACAGTGGAGGACAGTCATCGATCAAGTTTTTCAACAAAGGCGGTGTTAGGTATTCATGATCTCTAACTCTATAAGGGGGAATATAAGGGAACGTAAAAGGGCAATGGATGAATATCATTAACAAAATGAATCGATACATGCATGAAAGAGAGACATATATTGATATATACCATTGTTGTGGTACGATTGGCCGTTGTTCCTGATCACTACCACTGTAGCTAGGTCTGCATGCTTATAAAGTCTCTTTCTGATTCCAAATACAGGTAGAGAATTAAGGTCGACCTCGCTACTAGCTAGTATATAATTTTCAGAGAGAGTGTGTAGTAGCTAGAACCAATGGGTGTATGGAGACTCTAGGATCATAGAGCGGCGGTGATTGTTTAACGGTGGGCATAGAGTCGCCGCTGCCTAATTACGGCGGTCCTAAACGCGGTCGTTTATGTACGGTAATATATGGGAGATATCAGAGGGGCTGAGGGGTTTCCAGCCATTAATGTCCATGCTTAACTTAATTAGGGTTTAACCTTTTTTTGTTGTTGCTATAATTAGGGTTTAACCAAGTCGAAAAAAAAGTCTGTCTGAGTTCAGAAAACTTTGTTTGAGTGTTTGGGTCTGTGAATACAAATCACTGGTTTTTGACCCATTACATACTGGCCCAATCCTTAACTTATTTTGCATAATTGACATTTGGTCAATCACACATTCCGTAAACTAGAGCATGTCATACACAGTATCATGTCAATTTTTAACTTTTGCCTTGCTATACTATACTAACAGTTCTATCACAAATTTGCAGTTGTGTATTATTACCGATGATAACATCAAATTTGCTGTTTTAGAATTACAAAGCATTGAGAGAGTACTGCAAAGCTAGCTAATCAATGAGGAAGTTGCCAACACTAGTGGTGAAACAGTGAAAGTAAGAAATCACTCTTATATATACTTATTATATTCACTCTGCTGTACAATTTGAAGAAGAAAAAAATTGCCACCAAATTTCATCTCTTTAGTTGATCTGTTCTGCACTTCTGCTCCTAAACCCATGTAGACAGTGACTCAGTGAGTGAGTAATTTACCTAGTGTAGGAGATAACCACCTGCCCCTCCCTCCGTCAACAAACCAACACTAAAAAGCTAAACTGTAGAATAAATAAAGTCAATAGTTTCTATCCTTCTGAACTTATCTCTGTTTTCCATATGCCTTTTGATGGAGTAGTCTCCGATATCTTTATAACTTTCTGTTTCCTTTGCCCTCGACTGGAGACATTTCCTGGATCACAACCACTATCCGATTTGATCACATCAACTCTTACTATATGATGATCAGATGTCCCTTTGGATGAGAAGACAGAGTATGATCCGGGAACAAACTTGTAGGGCGAATTTGAGGACGCCAATATGTAATCTACCCGTGTTCCATACTTACATGTCCCCTGCACACCTGCATCATTAAAGAAACATAAATCAAATTCAACTTTTAGGCCTATTTACAAAAGAACTATCAACATTAGGGTAGTAATTATACTTTGGCCTTTGGCAATCATAACTACCGACTCATATTCTCCTTCAAAGTCCTTGGCATCTGTATACTGCTTGCTCTTCAAGTATCTCATTACTTCGACCTTAGGTGTTGGTTTTCCCATCTCCTCATAATACTGCATCAATCAAATAAAGTCACAAAGAAGAAGGTAAATTAATTCTTTATATAATTTTCAGTCTAAACTTAGCTAAATGAAAAAGTTTATATGTGACACCTTTACAATGTCAGTCCATCTTTCTTGAGAATAATCCGATTCCTCTAGTGAATTGAGACCTCCAGCCAAGATGTGAGGCTCATTGCTCGATTGGATTATAGCGTTAATCTGCCTCATCCGCCAGTTCTCATCAAGATGATCAAGGTGGGTGCAGTGGAAGTTGACTTCTCCGGCTTGGGGTACGTCAATGGTGGCTTTTAGAACGTTCCTGTGTCATTTTTTCAACCATAATACTATTTAATTTTCACTAAAAACTATTTAACTTATAACTAATCATGCTGGTCGTCATAGCTAACAGAAATGTCAACACCAACGGTTCAAAGAATGCTGCATTTTCAAGAAACCGTCAGATAAGTAAGTCTCGTGTAACCCAATCATGCCTATTGTTTAGTCATATATCTTTACCTATATTGCAGTCATGCAATGAACTCCGTACCTAACATTGCTGTATTATACTCTCTAACAGCGACATTTCGCTTTCATTAAAAGTGAGCTTTAGGTTAGCTAGGAGGATTTAGGCTTGTAGAGCCGTAACGATAAAGACAATCATGTTGCTAATCATCCATAACGTGATACATCGCTACATGTTGCTAATGCATTATCTTTTTCATCAAATAAACGAATTACATCCACATTACTAAAACAAATTAAAAAAAAAATGTCTTTGATCTAGAAAAGTAAATGGTCCGAAACAGATTCAGAACTCTGTCTAGGCTGAAATGAATACTCATCTAGTCCCGGAATAAACCCAGAAGATAATATAAACTAAGTAGACAACTCTGCACCAGAAATAGCTGTTGCTCTGAAGAGATTAGCATCCCAGTAACACAACAAACTTTCTACCTAATACAGACGCACCAGTACAGCCTGTAGCAAATACTCAATACAAGCCTAGCAGAAAATTCAACCTCATAAAACAGATTTTAATTTTATTTTATTTTTGGTACAGAAGAGGACCAGTATGACCCAGAACCCATATAATTAAATCTAAACACATTATGGGGTATTTCTTCTGGCTTTTGTAAAGGTACCCAAATAATTTCATATCCCATTTCCAAAAGAATAAACCTTAGAATAATTGCTGACTTTATGAAAGGCAAACTGAAAAGCTAAGATCTTTATGAGCATAAGAATCTTCCTTGAAGTAAAACCACTTAAATTTAGTGACTCATTAAAAAACAGAGATATGCAATGCCTTTAACTTGGTGAATGTGGTGTAAAGCAAAATCAGACTCACCTGAAATCAGTGTCATCAAAGATTTTCTGAACCTTAGACCGTTTTATCGGCCATTTTGACAAGATGGCGTTGCCGTACTCCGGCGCCCAACTCTCGGCGAAGACATAATTCATCCCCAAAGCGGCGGCCAAATCCGAAAGAGGCTTCATTTCCTTCTCCTCCTCTGCTTTCACATCTTGCAGAGCCAAAATGTCAGCATCCAATTCTCTCAGAACCTCAAGAACAGTTCTGTGGCTTCTACAGTAATCTCCATTATCACCACCACCACCGTTCCCGATATTATTAGGAAGCTCAAACTAGGCTTCAATGGACCTTTTCCTCTTGAAACTCTACTTGGGGAAAAAGAAGATGAAGAATCATTAACTTCTCTCCCTTCAGCAAAGCTCAACTGTCTGCTTTTCAGTAATGAGATTTCATTATCCGGCAAATTGATCGATACCCTCAACTTGGATTTCACGAATTTCTGTTGGGTTTTTTGATTCTCTGAGTTGTTCATCAAATTTGGGTGTAAAGGCGACTGCTTTAAGATACTCTTGGGTCGGTCAGTCGCCGATTTGGCTCTGGAATTTATGTTCTTTACGACCTTGACGCCATTTTCGTCTTGCTCGATTTTCTCCGGCGTCGGAATGGCCGGCGCCATTGAGAACAGGGCGGCGTTGAAAGTAGCGACCCGAATAGGCCTGGACTTCTCAGTTTCCGACCCGCCCAGCTGGCCGTTCGGGTGAACCGTCGCAGACGACGAGCCGTTGGAAGTGGGTTCGTGCTCGAATTGGGACTTGGAGTTCGTTTTCCAGAACCGTTTGATGACGACTTTGCTCCGGGACCGGCGGCGGGACGGCCACCGAGACGGGAGCAGAGGCGGCGGAGGTTTCTGAGCATTGCAGGCGAAATGGGTTGGGGTCAAAAATGGGTCTTGGGTTGTGGGTTAGTTGGGGGAGGAGAAAAGATGGTGTCTTTTGCAGAGGTGAAGAAGAAGACTCAAAAGTCTCTGGGGGTGAGGAGTTGGGTTTGGCATGAATTTGATGGAGGATTAGTTAAAGAGGGTTTAAGAGGTTGAAGGAGTCTTTGAAGAAATGGGTTGGTGACACTTGGCAGGCAAGGAGAGGCTAAATGAGACTTGAAGGCTGGTGGTGATTCATAGAGATGTGAAGCCCTCATTTCTCAACTGCTCCATGGATATGTTTATTGGAACTGGTTTGGGAATCTGATTAAGATAATGGAGAACAAAGTAGAAAGTAGAGACTTCTAATCAAAAATTAAGAGGGGAAAAAAATGGATTAAGAATTTAAGATATTGAATGAGAGAGAGCGAGAGAGGAGAAGGAAGTAGGATCCTTATTTGGGACGCCACGTCACCTGAAATCCGGCGTATCGAACTCCCATGCAGCCTTAGTGGAGCTGGACACTGGAGTCCACTCTTTTTATCAAAGGATCATAGTGACTAATGAGGTGTTTGAGGGTCCTGTGGGGAAATTGCAAGTGATTTAATAGGTGAGGAAATTCAAGAAAAATATTCTACTTGATAAAGACTTTCAATATTTTTCAAGCAAATTTTTAGAATATTAGACACTTATGATATAGCTTTCAACTTCTAGAATCTATTTCTTAGTTTAAGAAGCCTTGACCTAGTCTTTGCACTATTTGAAGGAGTCTTTATTGTTCGTGGAGGGTTTTGACAACAATTTTAAAACATGTTCTATTTTTTTTTTTTAAAGGACATTGTTTTTTATATAAACGAAAATACATATTTACACGTGAACTTCATTTTTATTTTTTTAATAAATCTTACTTTCTATTATTATTGGATATTTAAGTTCTTTATCATACCCAATGCTGATTATAAAGAAAACCAAAAATCATCAAATGCGATGATTCAATGGTCCACGTAAGAAAATAATTTTATTTCTATACTTTTATTTTAACCATTTAGCTTTGAGGTATGACCTTTTAACCGAGGAGGTTGGATGGTTTTGACCACCACTTGTCGGTGGTCTAGAAGAAGTTCTGAAATTTCGGAAATTACTCGAACCAGATGTTTACTGGGGAACCGTGGGGGTCTCACCACTCACAGTACAACTCTAAAACAAAAAAGGATGAAAGGTATGAATGATCTTTTTTCTACAATGTTGTTCAATGGGGGTTGTTGAATGTATTTCTCTCCTTCATTTCATCATTTGACTCTCAATAATACGAGGGTGAATGCTTTCAACATACTGTTAAGCAACATGGTCGAAAATAGTTTTGTTTCCAAAATGTTCCCATAGCTTGCAATGCATAACATTTTCTATTACCAGACAGTTTGACATCGAAGTTTTGCTAACAAATGTGATCCACAGTCATTGTACATACAGATATAACCTCACTTTTAAGCCACATTAGCTCTGTGTTATACGAAATCAAAGAGACCTACTTTTTGGGATTTTTGTGTGCACTCCATGGCCAGACTTAGCCTGCACTACAGATATAGAATATTTTGGAGAGAAAAGCCAACTATGCTAGACAACAAGTGTTGACAAATTTGGAATCCACATTCTCTCAAAGTTTTGTTTTAATAAATTGCTATATACAGAGCAGGTAAGATTTGAACTGTAGGTGACTTATTTTGTGGGTCTAGCTGGAGATTAATTATGTCTCAAACAAGATGCCTTTTGCCGAAATGCATACCCTTTAGAAGGAGCTATGTACGCCCTTCTAATAAATTCTCAGCAAAATGACAGCTTTTTTTTGCTTTCTGCAAGTCCCACTAAAATTCTCACACTCATATCAGATCCTTCACTACCAGAAGCTTTTGATACAAGACAGATAATATCCAAGTGCCTCTCCTAGTCTATGGCCCTAAAGGAGACACTGAGGCCCATGACCTGGATGATATGACACAGAAATCAAGAGAAAAAATTGCAGAGGTCAACTGGGTTTTTAAGTTTCTGCACCTACCATTCTGATATGATGAACTTTAGGGTTCTGCTGCGAAATCTCAATTATATGAGACGATGGAAGCTAGCTAGCTATCTCAGTAATTAAAGTAATTATGATTCAGTACCGCATTTAAAAAGTCTAGAATTGAAGAAGAAATATATGTCATCAGAATATATAACAACTTCTGTCCAACATAGACAAGTCAGATTCTTCTGAAAAAAGAGAGAATAGATATTAATATTGCAGTGACTAAGAGCACATTTTTAATTGGGTAGTTATAATTTCTATCAGCATGACCAATCATTCTTCTGTGTATTAATTCTTTAATTGTACATGGGTAGATTAATTATAGAGATATAGAAAGCCTTTAGTTGATCACATGGCCAATGGACCAATTGATCTAAATATTGATAGAGCAAAGGCTCATTAATTTAGATTAAGCAGAACATAGAAATTTCATCAATATGTGAAAGGACATTCATCATTGGACCAGAAAGTTGAGTCACCCTCAGCTTTAGACCTCACACAATAACTCCCATGAAATGGAATCTGGTTGAGTCACTTTAAGAGTTTGCTTTTAATAGGATCACAAGGGTTTTAGGGAATTTGGTATTAGCTAGGCAGACAGTATGGAGCCTACCTAGGTGGTGTTATAGCCTTTTCGGTGAAACTTCTGGGGGATTGCTTTCATATGAAACAGGTCAATGAAGAACCATTTAAGTGGTTAATTAACCTCTTACCAAGCTTTCAAAGGCATTAAAGTTTGGAATTTGTGTTCTTTCTGTCAAAAATTTAAAAATGAAAAATAAAAAATTGTACAGCTTAGAGAATAAAAAATAAACTTAGAAAAAAAACGGAATCGTCGACAGCAGGGTTCGAACCTGCGCGGGCGAAGCCCAACAGATTTCAAGTCTGTCTCCTTAACCACTCGGACATATCGACCTCATGTTACTGAGCATCAAATTTTTATATATTACCTATCAGGTTTCACATTTCCATTATTTTTGCCTTTCTGCCTACTGAGAATGATCGCCATCAAGATTTTAAATGCCCCCCAGTTATATTGTCAACTTATGGGTTACTTTTCCGGTACTAATTTCCTCTTGATTGATGGAACAATACTATAGAATCAACGTAGAATGTCATCTGCAAAATGAAGGTGTTAACTGTCTCATCTAATGATGCTGTGTGCTTATAATAGGTGGTGTTTGATCATACCCTGTCAAATGGGGCAAGCAACTCTAATCATGTTCCCTGTCATTTGGTGGTTAATCACAATCGCTTGTCATCGCTGAGAAGAAATCCAAACTTACATCAATAATCAACCTCACCAAGTCTTTCCTGATTAATGTTTTTCACTTTTTTCCGCCACAACTTCTGAAAAAAAATGATTTTCTTTCTGCTTTTTGTGCTGATTCTTATAAAACATCTTGACTTAAATAATGACAGAGGTATAATTGTTGGGGGAGGTTTCAGTACGACTATGAACCTGCACAACAACCTATGGACAAGATGACAAGTATTGTATTATCAGGAATCATTACGTAGATATGGTTTGAACGATTTTAGTTTCCATCTAGTTTTTCTTCTTTCCAACTCATGTAGTCCTCTGTTAATTTCTAGGATGTTCTTGGTCACTTGAACAATATTAATCTCCTGGTGGCAGATTAAGATTGTTCACATAAAGGAACTTGTGAATTAAATGTACTTTTAGGCCGGAACAGAATTCTTGGTCTCAGAACAGAGCTCGACTGACCCCTAAAAACTCTAGAGACATTGCATCGTGTCACGGGCCGACTTTATACGCAGCGGAATTAGCCCGTGAGGCGCCAGGGTTCCTCTGAACCCTGAACCGAGGCCAACCTATCTTTCTTACTTCCCTAATACTCCATTTTTCTTTTTCTTTCTGTGTGCTTCTTCTTGTCAACTTGACCCCCTTCAACATCATCCTCTTACTTGTGGAGGTTTACCAACGAAAGCTACTCACGCATGAGTCTCACATCTTGTGACTAACCGATCGCTTCCTTGTGTCATGGTTGTCTTCCAAGACACTCGCCCAACCGATAGGCTTTCATGTCATCCCAGCTTGAGTCAGCCCATTACTGACCCGCGTGCGTCTTGCACATCGATAGCAAGTAGCATGACTGTGTACCGAGACCAAGTTGGCATTCACATTTCTTCCATGCGTCCTTCCTTAGTAGCTTGCACACCTTCATCACTTCGTGGGCATCTCTCGCACCACCCACTCAGCTCCAAGACAACACATGTCTTGCATATTTCATCTCATAGGCATCACTTATGCGACCCACTCAGTCTTCAGCTCAAGGGCAACCCATGCCCGCGTACTTTGACCTTGTGCGCATCACTTATGCACCTTACTTGACAGCACGTGCCTGCTTACTTAGTCTTGTGGCATCACTGGCACAACCTTATGAACTCATAAGCAACACTTGTTTTCATCTTGCGCCTCATGAGCATCACTCGTGCAACTCACTCGGCTCATGGACACCACCTGCCGTTGTATTTTTTTACCTCGAGGGTATCTCTTGTGCAACCCACTTGGCTCTTGGGCAACACATGCCCTCGTACTTCGCCTCATGGACATCACCTAGATAGCCCACTCGGCTCATGGGTAACACTTGCTTGTCTACTCAAGCCTTGAGTACCCAACCTGACAAGCCATCGAGGCCTTGAGGCCTTTACCATCCAACAAGACTACCATGTTCTCTTCTTGATGACTGTCATGACTCCAAGGCATACTTAGCCCATAGGCCAATCCCCAAGAAGGCATGTTGTCCTACTTGTTGGCACGCTACTTGAGTGAACAACTCATCCTTGATGCCCCTCTTAAGCTTCCTTCAATCCAGCACAGGGTCGCTCCTCCCATACTTGCTGGCATCACTTTGCTTTGGGCAAGATCGAACCCTAACACATGCCCACGTCGCTTGCTCCGTGGCCAATGAGCACCACGAGGTCCCGACATATCTTCCGTAAGTCCACATGTTTGTCTAACACCGATGGCATAAGGATCGCCCTCACACGAACCTCATCCCCGACGTCGACCCGCAATATCGGTCTTTCGGCCAATACCGTCCACAAGACTTCCTGACTCATGGAAACATATGCCGCCCTTTTCTGACGACACATGCCTGGTCCCCTAGGCCCCCACGGGTGCCCGGGAGAAGCTCACTTAGTTCCCTATGAAGGCCAGCACCGGGGGTGGTGGAGAGCTTGACACCATGTCTCCCCCTATAGAGCATATCTTGCTTACATGAACCTGGCAGGAGGAAACATCAAAATAGCTGAGGTGACTAATTGTCCATAACTGATTCACAGAAAATCCAAATGACATGCCGTCAAGTGTGTTGAACTCGTTTCGATGTCCCGGACATTTCTCGTGTTTTGAGTTTTTCCAAATTCCAAGCCGAAGTACCTCAAACCCAAACTTTCACTTAATTACGACAATGCCACTCGTCCTCACTTTAGCTTCAAGCTTGCCCTTAGGCTTCCAAGGCTCACCCCTCTCGGCATTTCCTTCACAAAGTTTCATGATAGCACTACTCTTAAGTGTGGCTCGTGACACATCGCAAGGAAACAATTATAAATATATATATATATATATATATAATATAAAAAAATACTTGATCAATTTGAACAGACAAACTTGTATGGCACTTTACTAAGAATGGGATCTATAGTCTGAAGTCTGGATATTGGGTTGCTAGGGACTGTCTAGAAAGGTTGCGAAACAGGGTCCAGTGCTAATGGAGTAATGGTTGCAAGGAGGTCTAGGAGAAAATATGGGGCTTAAATGCACCACATAAAATCAGGGTGTTTATGTGGAGGGTCGTGCAAGGATTCTTTACCATGTGCACCAAACCTAAAACAAAGGAAGTGTCGGAGATGAAAGATCTCACATTGGAAAAATGACAAAATATAATATAATTTATAAGTAGGTGGATCACACTCAATTGTACTGAGGCCTTTTGTAATTAAAACTCAACACCTAACGGGTGGTTAAGTCAGGATAGTATGGGTCATGCTTGTTGCTGTTTAACATGGTATCAGAACGGGTTCCTCTCTAATTGTCATGGGCCCTAATTGGGACCCCAATATCTTATATTGCCATCGGAATATTCCGATTGGATTATTACCAAGTATCCAATGTGAGCCTTAGATTGTTATATTGACCAAGTATCCAACCAAGTGTCCAATGTGGGCCTTGGATTGTTATATTGACCAAGTATCAAATATGAGACTTATGTCCCAATTTCCAATGTGGGAATTAGATTGTTAATTAATAGAGCTAGGTTGCACGTGAGGGGGCGTGTTGGAGAGGAAATATCTCACATTGGAAAAGTGACAAAATATAATATAATTTATAAGTAGGTGGCTCTTATTCAATTGTACCAAGGCCTTTTGTGATTAAAACCCAACACCTAATAGGTGGTTAAGTTCGGACAGTATCGATACAATGGTGGGCCATGGGCCACGCTTGTCTCTGTTTAACAAGAACCTTGTTGTTAGCAATGTAGGTGGCCTGCTGAGTCGGTGATACAGGAACCTTGTTGTTGGCAATGTAGGTGGCCTGCTGAGTCGGTGATACATGTTATGCGATTGTCCAAAAGCTAAGAAGACGTGGAAGAAAACTTTCTTGAATGGAGTGCATAAAGTGTGGCAAAAGCCAACCTTCCTTTCATGACTTGGTGCATCATGTTTCTTGACTTTTTGCTACACAGCTTGGTGGCTCTGGAGAAACAGAAATATAGGCACGGTGAGAAAAACTATGGAGCCAGCAGAGGTGGCTCAATTAGCTACTGAATGGCAGAATGAATTTATGAGATTGGCATGTTCGAAGTACGGGTTGAATACAGCTGCTGTACATAACAGGGTCAGTTGGAAACCTCCGCAACAGGGACACCTCAAACTGAATTTTGATGGGGCTTGTGATTCAAAAAATGGAATTTGCTATCTTGGGGTAGTGTTCAAAGACAACAAGGAGTTCTGAAAGGTGGATTGGCAGTTCCACAAATTGGTAATCTGTCCCCAAGACCAGTGGAAGCATTAGCATTACTGCACGGTCTCAGATTTGCAGATCATGTTGGCTTCACCAACCTTGAAGTCGAAGGTGATGCCCTCTCAATCATCAACGCCTTGCAAGATAGTTCAGAGGATCTTAGTCCTGAAGGTCATTTAATTGACGAAGTTGAGTTTTTATTTCAATCTTTATCTATTTGTAGTAGCCATTTTGTGAAGTGAGAAGGCAACAAGGTTGCTCATCGCTTGGCAAAAGAGGCTTTAAAAGTTAGTCAACCTTTACTTTATTTGGAGTCGGGGCCTGGTTGGCTTCATCAGTGTGTCAGTATAGATTTCCAATGTAAAGCCTAGTGTGGTCAATTATGTACAGTAGCTACACATGTTGGTATTGTTGTAGATTATTGTTCCACAAGACATTGTATGCAGTGTCATGAAAAAACAAACTCATTGTTTGTAGTTCATTATTAATAAAGTTCTATTTGATAAAATAAAAAAAAAATTGAACAGACAATTTGCAGTTGTGTTTGTTGGATTCCATAGCATCGTCCCTTGAAATTATTTCGGGGAAAAAGAGGATATATCCAGGTTAAAAAGCACTACAATAAAGGGCTTATCCGAAAGGCGAGTTTCATCTATGTAAAAAGTCGCCTACACTTTACAATAAACTATGATCTCCACTAACTGTGTCTAATTCTTTCTGGGACTGATCCGCCTGTATGAACTGTAAGACCCAGAAAACAAAAGAAAAAACAAAATCCATCTAGGAAAATGAGTTTAGCTAAACTTCATTGGTTACTTCAGTAGTTGCCCAGATTAACCAGTTCCTATTCTGAGTGTGGTTTACACACTATGGACGAGCATATTGCACTTTGATCCTTCGCTGAATTAAAGCCCTACATGAAGGGCAGTCCTTCATTCCTTGTTTCAGATGCAGCTCATTGCATTTTGCACAGACAACCTGATGTGCGCACGGGAGGAAAACCACTGACATCTCCTCAGATAGGCACATCACGCACTCGCGGTCCTGTCTCAAACTTTCAGTCCCCAAATGGTCCCGGGAATTTGTTAACTTCTTGAAGCTGGTAGAACTTTGGCTTCCCTTAGTAGGCTTCACATTTTTTCTGTCTGACAGGCAAGCCCCAAAGCTTCCAGCAGCATCCCTTCTTAGCGCTGCTATTCTTGAGGAGTCAGATTTTGTTTGAAGTTCAGATAACTTGCTCTCAAGTAATTTGATCTCTTCCACATACTTCTGCATGTCATCTTCAGCCTTGTGTTTGATCTTGGCCTCCTCCACTTGTGTTAAAGCTTCACGCTGTTCTCTTTCATTTCTCATAGAGTCAGCCTGTGCGAGTATTGTTTCCTTTTCCATTATCTCCCGTTTCCATCTGGCCTGTAATGTTTAGATTTTGTAAGAAATCACAGTAGAAATTTGCGTTCCTATCATGCATGAGGAAATAATTTACACCTTTGAGCAGAAACTTCGTATAAACTAGGATTTAATAAAGCAATCATACAGAGTATTTTTGTCTTTGGGCTTCTTTTTTTTGTAATTTAACTTTTGGTTTTTCAGTGTCATACTAAACTTTTGAAAGACAAGCTTCCTTGTTATGCAAGGTGAGACAAACTGTGACACAGTAGCATCACAAAATAACATTAAAACGAAAACAAGGCACCAGGCCCCATGTTTTGTTCACCAGCCCACATTCCCACACCTCCGAGTATACTTGACATAATATTGGAATGTTAACTGTAGATCTATGTTGAAGAAGCATACCTCAATATGATGAAGAGCATTTTTTGCCTTGCCTAAATCCTGTTGAAGTGCAGCCACCTTGTTCTTTTTTGTTTCAAGCTCCTCCTGCAATGATCCCTTCTGCCCCTCCCATGCCTGGACCTTTTTCAGTGCTTTATTCTCCCTCTCTAATGCTTCCTGGAGATTAGCAGCTGATTCTATAGCCATTATTTTCGCAGAACTCAACTGCTTCTTGAGAGTGGAATTGTTCACCTGAAGCCTAGAGATAGTTGAGTTAGCACTCTCAACCTGGCTGGATGCATTATTCAATGCATGCTCCATCTCAAACAGCCTCTTCATGGTATTCTCTTCCACCACTTGTTTCTCCTTTTCAAATTTCCCGGCTTCTTCCTTCTCTTGCCTCAGTGCTTTAAGTTCAGGTCGTTCTTTACCAAGTCTACGAGAAACCTGCATAACCTTCTCATTGGCCCACTCTGTCCAACTTTGTAGCTCATCCTGCAGCTTCTGCAGCCGGGGAACTAGCTTCAAAATCAGCTCATCCTTCTTATCTTGTGGGACATACTTCCCTAGAGACTTATCATATGGGATGCCAGCACAGTAATCAATAGTCTTGGGTGGAACAGAGGTGCTGACTGGAGTCTTAGTGTCAGATTTTTCTTCTGAATCAGACTTCTGTTTCTGCTTGGTATCCACAGAAGGCAATGAAGATGTGGTACCTTTTGAAGGTACTGTTGACAAGCAACCTCTTGCAGATGAACCAGTTACCTTTGATGAGGAATCTTTTGTGTGAACTCCAGGAAGATCAGATGGAGGCTTTGGCCTCTTTTCCATAACAAAACTACCAAATGCAGCGAGCTTCCCCGATTTGAAGCCTCCTTTTGACCTATAAGCCCTGTAATTTCTCTCCATCTGGAAGGACCTCTTCCGAAGTGCTGCTAATTCTGCCTTGGTCCGCCCCTTTCGAACAGCTCCTGATTTTTCTTCAGAGGTAGATGTCTGAGATGAAGAGAGGACATAATCCTTTGTGGAGCCCAAACATTTCTCCAAACTATCTAGCATAGATGACAAACTCTCTTCCTTGCCTTCTGGCGTTTCAGGGTTAGCAGAGTTTGGGAAACTTCCAAATTTGAGTGTTTCAGAGAGAGAACGATGGTTTTGAGAGTTGGGAAGTGACGGCTTTGAGGAATTTGCATTGCTAGGATTTGGATGGTTCATTTCAGTATTTGCCTCTGATTTTAACTGGGAAGAGGAAGAATCAGAGGAGCTTTCACTTGAGGCTTCTTCAAAAGCAAGAACACTTGATAGATCTCCTTCCATTGTACAGGCTAGCAAAATGTTTAGGTCACATATCAGTAACCACCACATTGCTTCTGCAACTGATAAGGATGGCCTGACCTCCCTAAGCACACTGATCATTTCTAGCATTGTGTATTCCACCACGTGCTGCAAATTATCAAACTCATTTTCTCTTGAAGCATCAGTATCCTTCCCTCCCTTGAGAAATTCCAGAGTATCATTTACAATGTTCAATACAGAGTCTTTACCGCCTACGTAAAGGCCGCCTCTAGAAACAGCCTTCACAGCAACCTCCTCACTGTACCCACATTCAGTAATCCGCTTGATTGCACTCTGGAAAATTGCTTGCAAATAAGACAACAATAGTTCTTCAAGCTGGCATGCAATGGGATCATCCCAATCTCTACCTTCTTCAACGGCTCCCGTTTCCACTTCCTCCTTAGGCTGAACCACCGTAGCCTCTACGGGCTCAGGTTCACTCCGTTTTCTAGATATCTCCGGAGGTGCTTCACTCAAATGGTTACTTATACTCACTACAGCAGCTTCAGCTAGCTTTTTCTTTATAGAACAAACAGCTACTGGTTTAGTCTTCTCTAACGACATCGCTTGGTTGCTGCCAGTACCACCACTATTGACCATTTTCTTTATCCTATAAACAACAAGAACAAACCCCACAGTATCTTCACCACTCCAATCTATATCAATAAACACTAGAAAACCCAAAACAAAAACAAAAAATATGATGGAAATGTGAACTTTCTTAAAACAACAAAATAAAACCTTGTCAAAAGGGAAAGGTGCAATATCTCAAAAAGTTCACAATTAAACTCTATAACCCATAAACAACAAGAAACGCATTGTTCATTCTGTAAAATGAAAATCAACAAACAGGGTAGCGGCAGAAGTTTCATACCTGAACTAGTAAACTCTGAGGACAAAACACACAGTAATCACTCTCCTCCCTATCACTGAAATCGTTTCGAAACCGAAAGCCGGCCACGTAGCAATGTTGCAGTAATTATGAGTTAGCTGAAACCAGCGAAAAGCAAATAACGCATGCAGCCAATTGCTCAAACACCACCAACAACAACAACAACACATCACCGACTACAAACCATTTCTCCAAAACCATCACAGAATTAAAACCCATTTCACACAAAAAAAAAAAAACCCACCAAAACCTCGATCCTGGTGGCTACACAACGCTAAATTAGACACAGCAAAACAAAAAAAAAACAACCCAAAATGAACAACAAAAAGAAAATCATTTTTCATACCCAAAATCGAGGGTAGAAGAACCAAGCCAACCGCTGGGGTTCAGTGCTGAGCCAAAAACGAGGTGGGAAAGTGAAGGGTTTATGTGGGTAGAGCGAGAGAGAGAGAGAGCAATGTGTGAGCTCGGGTTGCCCACCACCTGCTTGTGTTTGTGTGTCACTCACTCACTGACTGTTGGGTTTGGGGAGAGGGGTTTTATATGTTTATATATGAAGAAGAGGAAAATGGTCCTGCTTTGCACTTGGCGTCTTTGGCCTATTTTTTGGCTTTATATCGATATCATAACCGCCGTGGTCACCAAGCAGCAAAACTTATCCCATTGACCTCACACACTATTCACCAATCCCACAATTTTACTTCACTCTTTTTCCATATCCCCAAAATGCCCCGCACCTACTTCCCGGGCTAAACTCGAAATCCTAATTCGGAAATATGGATGGACCAGTTTGGCAAATAATCCAGTATTTTGAGAAGGTTCAAAATACGTACCACATATAAATAAAATCTCGACGATGCATCAATAACCTTATTGAGATGGACTAATTTGGAGTATTTATTCAAAAGATGATTTGTTTGCTCGCCCATAGATACATTTAAAATGATGGCTTGGATTTAAATCCAGTGTTATGTTACGATGGTTGGTAAATGAAACCGCATTACTTTTCTACCATCTAATCTTATTATGCGGTCAAATACTATTAAATTGCGTTAATTGTACAATTCATAGAGAATCTCAATAGTTCATTTTTAGGGTAAAAGAGTAAAAATCAAGAAAGAAAAGTGTCATTTCTAATCTTCGTGGTCAAAAAGTTGTTAATAATATCTTCGGGTGAGATTCATTACTAAATTTAGTCTACCACTCCATATTCGTGATTTTCTCAAAATCTAGACTAATTTATTACTTGAATTAGTTACTTTAAATCTCATTAAATTAATTACCTAATTACTTGAAAAATTCAACCTAACATTTGTTCAACCACACGGTGTGGTACCCTAACATAAAACTCTCATGTTTAGCGTTCAAGTCCCAACTCCTACCAGTTGTGGCCAGAAGATTTGAGGGGTCTTCAGGTTCATGTGCTGCGACGAGAAATTGGTTTTTCTTTGCTTGGATACCCTCGTGGACCTCGATAAAAAACTGACTAGATTAGTGTGTTACTAACTCCCTAACATAATCAAGGTGACTTGTAATTTCACTTCCATTTAAAAAATAAAATAAAAAAAATAAAAAAACTAACATGTGTTCAACACATAATCTTGTTATTACGAAATATTAATAGAATTGTAAGTTTGGATAGTAATAGATCTCACCACATTATTTATGAACAATCTTTTGACCACTAGGGTGATCAGAATGCAAAACCCAATGTGCTTGCCAAAGTTTCTTTCCGTTGCTGACATAATCGAGCACAAGAATTTATGAATAAAATCCTTTTAATCTTCTTTAATATAACTTTCAAAATTAATTAAAAATAGTTTGGAATTGCCCAATACTATTTGGTCTAGTGGCATAAGTCTCCTCTCTTTAAAAATCAACGAAAATTGCTACAAAATTCGTGCAAATGACTACTTTAGTCTTATGTAACTGAAAATAAAATTCGACCAACTAAAAAAATTCATATTTTTAAAGAGTTTAAAAATAGTAAAATCAGAATAAAAATAGTAAATTTCGACTTTTAAAATTATAGATTTAAATTTGGGTCATCACACAAACGTAGCCAATGACGCAAATGGCCATTTTCTTTGCTGGATGCCTGGATTTGCACATCTTCTCAGTCAAGACAGTTGATTTGCTAGCAATTAGAGCTGGCATTAACTTACTCCAACACTTACGATTGATAGAGGTACTACTTAAAAGTGATTGTTTGGTAGCTGTAACAAAAATTATGGCCTTGAATTGGTACAGGATGGTTGCATTGTTGATAATATAAAAATTGGATTAGCTCAAGTTCAGGAGTTAGTAGTTATTCATACTCTTTGAACAGCTAATGAAGCAGCTCAAGACTTGTCGGGGTAATTTTTAAGTCGGATAAAAATCTAATTTGAACGAATCAAGCTCCAGATTTAGTACTGGATGTCCTACTCTAATGGTATGTCCATAATTTGAATAAAATCATTCAATCTTCTCAATAAAAAAAAGAGGCGCGTTTCATTTTTTATTTTTTACCACCAGAGCCACAATATTTAATATTAGTGATTATAGAAGAACAAAGTTTTTTGTTAAATACATGCCACGTGTCTAATGTTGATTATTAGTCTCAACTAATACTCATACACAGTTACACACCCTAAACCCTAACAAACAGTTACAGAAGTGGAGAGCATCTAGAAACCCAAATTCTCCGAAGATCTTTAGCATCACTCTCCGTTCTTTAACCTCAATCTTTATACCCAAACTCTAACCCTTTTTCCACCCCAAATTCAATGGAGCCCGAACCGCAACCCGCACCAGAGAATCTCCAACCTCAACCTGCACCAGTGAATCATGAGCTGGAAACACCATCAAAACATGTTGTTATTGCGACCTTCCATTTCCAAAGCTGCTCCAGCATCTGATCGAGCGTCATAAGTTCAAAGTATGCAATGCTTGACTGTAGAGAACGATAAGAAGAGGAAGTATGCGTGGAAGAAAGGCGGCAGAGCTCTCACGTCTCACTGGTCTTCTAATCATAGAGGAAGTTATGATTTCAGTGAAAAAAAGTAGTGCATCTACTCTCTGAAGCTAGCTGGGAAACCTCACGTCTGTGAGTTCTAGGGTGAGCGTTTGATATACTTTGTTCTACGATTCACTTGTTGTTTGTCTGGAATTTTCTTGTTCTTGATTATTAGCCACGACTAATACTCATACACAATTACACACCGCAAGGCTTAACAAACTGTTACAGAAGTAGAGAGCATCTAGAAACCCAAATTTTTCAACGATATTTAGCATCACTCTTCGTTCTTTAACCTCAGTCTTTATACCCAAACCCTAACCCTAATTCCACCCCAATTTCAATAGAGCCCAAACCGTAACCTATACTAGAGAATCCCCAGCCTCAACCCACACCAGCGAATCCTAAGTTGGCCCCGAACATTCTCCAGTATGTGCTCTCGTTCTACAACACAAGGTCGATCTCCAGCATCGATGGCCCCAGGCGTGTGCTCGACATGTTCTTCATGCTGAAACACACCTCGAACCTAGCCACGGCAGCCATTCTAGAGATATTCCTAGCCGCAGACTCAGTCATGAACGCTTTAGTTACGGCTTTGAAAATGGAAGCTTCTAAAACAGTGTAGGGGTTCACTGTACTGATCTTAGTCCCACCCATGCTGGAGGAGTTGTTGATGGAGAGCAAGATGGTGTTAATATTGACGACTTTGTCGTTGACTTTGATTGAATTCACGCTGATGAAGTATTCCGACGAGGAAGCTGAGGCGGTGCTGACCGGGTTGAGGAATAGAGAGTTGTATGTGAGGGACTGGAAACATCGATTTCGGGGAGGATAGAGTAACATGCCATATCATCCATTAATTGAAAATTTGAGAATTGTTGGAGACTGGGAAATTTATTCCAAATTTAGGTCTTGTTTGATTCGCAAGAGAAAATCAATTCCTTTGTGTTTCTCATGGGGAGAAAAATAGGAAGTTTAATTTCACTTCCAATATTTCAAACACTAGGAAAGCAACGAGAAAATCATATTAAGTTAAAGTATAGTTTATTGTGAAACAAACTCATGACCTCCAACTTACAAAGAGGATGCTATGTCACTAGACCAAATGATACTAGGCAAGCTAAATCATATTACTATTCCACTGATATCCTTATTGATTAGAATATTTAGTTATATAAATCATATTAATATAGTAAAGATATAAATATTTTTATATTATATAACTAATGCAGGAAAAATATAAGAGAAAATATTAAAGGATTGGAGGATTCACTTTCCCCCTATTTTTTCTTCTTAAAAAAAAGTTGTTTATTTCCTTGTACACACCAAACATAGGAAATGAGGGAATTAGAGGATGCACTTTCTCCCTATTTTTTCTTTTTAAAGGAAAGTTGTTTATCCTTGTGCACACCAAACATAGGAAACGATTGAATTAGTTTCTCAAGCGTATGACTAAACCTTGGTCTCCTCCTCCAGTCGGTTGGTTGAAAGCTAATATGGATGGTGCTTTTGATAAGAATTCATGTTCTGGCGGCATCGGGTGGGGGTGATAGTGAGGGACTCTGATGGGTTGATTGTGGGTGGTTGTTGCTGCAAAGTTGGTAGGGTTTGTCTCCGAAAACACAAAAATGAACGAAATTCTCTTAATTTAAACGGAAATAAACAAAGGACTAATTTCAGTTTACCTCCCTGAGGTTAGGAGTCGTCATCATGTTAGTCCCTCGAGTTTCAATTTAATCAGTAACACCCTTGTACTCTCTAAATTCATCAACCGTGTCCAATTTCTACTATTCTGTCCAATTTGGACCGTTAAGTCTGACTTTTGAAGGCTAAAATGGTCATTTATAGACAAAAAAAAAAAACAAAAACAAAAAAATAAATTTTTTTTTTCGTTTTTTATTTTTGCATTTTTTTTTCTGTTTTTTTTTTTCATTAAATTTTTTTTTTTCATTTTTTTTTCTTTTTTTTCTTTATTATTATTTTTTTTTTATTATAATTTTGTCTTCAACCTATACACCACAAGTTATAATAGGTTTATAAAAAAAAAAAAAAAAAAACTCTAGGTGGTCAAAAAGCCGCTCGTGGTCTACGATATTTGTGATATATCTCCGATAAAGCAAAGAATTTTAGGATATATCTGTAAAATATAATAGGTTTATAAAAGTGAAGAATTTTAGGATATATCCCAATAAAGTGAAAAAATATCTATAAAATATGATTAAAAAAATAAATACATATATTTTCACTTATTGGGGATATATCCTAAAATTCTTCGCTTTATCGGAGATGTTCCACAAATATCGTAGACCAGTGAGCGAAGAATTTTAGGATATATCCCCAATAAAGTGAAGAAATATCTGTATTTATTTTTTTAATCATATTTTACAAATATTTCTTCACTTTATTGGGGATATATCCTATTATTCTTCACTTTATAAACCTATTATATTTTATAGATATATTTTACAAATATATCCTAAATTTTTTTGCTTTATCGGAGATATATCACAAATATCGTAGACTAGCGAGCGACTTTTTAACCACCTAGAGTTTTTTTTTTGTTTTTATAAACCTATTATAGGGTTTATTTGTAACCAGCCAGCGAAAAATTTTAGGATATATTTGTAAATTATATCTATAAAATATAATAGGTTTATAAAGTGAAGAATAATAGCATATATCCCCAATAAAGTGAAGAAATATTTGTAAAATATGATTAAAAAAATAAATACAGATATTTCTTTACTTTATTGGGGATATATCCTAAAATTCTTCGCTCGCTGGTCTACGATATTTGTGGAACATCTCCGATAAAGCGAAGAATTTTATGATATATCCCCAATAAAGTGAAGAAATATATGTATTTATTTTTTTAATCATATTTTATAGATATTTCTTCACTTTATTGGGGATATATCCTAAAATTCTTCACTTTATAAACCTATTATATTTTACAGATATATACTAAAATTCTTTGCTTTATCGGAGATATATCACAAATATCGTAGACCAGCGAGCGGCTTTTTGACCACCTAGAGTTTTTTTTTTGTTTTTATAAACCTATTATAACTTGTGGTGTATAGGTTGAAGACAAAATTATAAAAATAATAATAATAAGCGAAGAAAAAGGAAAAAAAAACAAGAAAAAAAAAAAATGGAAAAAAAAATTTAATGAAAAAAAAAAAAAAATCTTTTTTTTTGTCTTGAAATGACCATTTTAGCCCTCAAAAGTCAGACTTAACGGTCCAAATTGGACGGAATAGTAGAAATTGGACACGGCTGATGAATTTGGAGAGTACAAGGGTGTTACTGATTAAATTGAAACTCGAGGGACTAACATGATGACGACCCCTAACCTCAGGGGGGTAAACTGAAATTAGTCCATAAACAAACATGGGTGTATTTATAAAAGGGCAAAAAAGGACAAAATCCTTGGGTGAAGGAAAAGCTGACCATAAATGGAGTGGCCACCTGACTATAAATACCTATGAAAAAACGAAGAAAAAGCAAAAGCTTCATAAGAAATCTGGGAGTGGGAGCACCCGTCTTCTTCTTCTCTGCCTGTTTTGAAGGAAACAAAGAGATTCAATCAGCGACGAAATGAAGGATACTCACGGAACCCCAAAATCCTCGTCCAAGGTACAATCTTTTCGATTCAATTTTTTCCCCAATATCGTTTCTTTTTCTGATTTTGGTTCTCTTTAGATCTTCAATTCATGATGATTGAAATGTTTGGTTGTCAAGAAAACGCAGCAAAAAGGAAAGTTAATGGAAAATACACTGAAAGTTAGTGTCTTTATGTTTTGGGAGCCCAGAAAAGCATAGAAGTTCACTAAATCTAGCTCAATATGATAGCGTAGTTTTCTGCTTAGCTGCATGTCAATGGGGTTTTTGGTTCGTGGAGGATAGGTTTTCGAGAAGTTGATTGTTTTTCTTTCACAAGTGGGTTGATATTGGAATTTAGCCTACATAGAATGTTGACCTAGGTTCAGTTCAAATTGAATTTTGATATTTGTAAAGTGATTTTTGAAGGTTGAATGCTCATACTATTGCCTATTGGCATGGTGTTGAACTGTTGATATAGTTGATGGTTGGATGATGTCGCCTTCACTACATCTCTGTTGTTGGAAATTAAAGATGCTTAAGGAGTTGAGTTTAGAGTAATCACGAGTGTCCTACAAAGATATACCAGAGAGCCAATATTACTGTGGAGCTGGGAGTATATTGATCGAACATATGTGTGTTTCGTATGTCCTTCTTCTTCCTTTTATAATTTGTATTCTGGCACGTGTTCTTCTTTTGGGGTTTAGAAGGTTGATTTGCATGAGTTTAGCTGAGAGCCTTGGTATAAAGTTAAGGTGGAGTTGGGGTATATTGAATGAACATATGTGTGCATACTATATTTTTCTTCTTGCTTTAATTATGTGCAGTCTGGCATGTGTGCTTCATTTAGGATTTGGACTTTATTTTGCATGTGCTTGTTGGGTTTGTTTTTGCTTGCGATATTGATGACTACAACACTCTACACTTAATGTGATTGTCTTGACAGAAACCGTATTCAGGGCAAAGTTCAATTGATGTACTTGCTGCACAATGTGAGAAATGCAAGAAATGGAGGGTGATTCAATCTGAAGAAGAGTTCGAAGAAATCAGAAGCAAGCTCAGTGAGGAACCATTCTATTGCAACAGAAGATCTGCTGTGTCTTGTGAAGATCCTGCTGATATTGAGTACGATTCTACTAGGACATGGGCTGTTGACAAGCCTGACATTCAGAAGACACCGCAAGGGTTTAAGAGGCATTTGGTGCTTAGAAAAGACTATTCCAAACTGGATACCTATTATATTACACCTGAGGGCAAAAAAGTGAGATCCCAAAATGAGGTAGCTGCAATCTTGAAAAACAATCCCAAGTACAAAGGCATATCCCCTTCAGATTTTGACTTTGGAAGCCCAAAAGTCATGGAAGACACTGTTCCTGTGGATGTTCCTAAGAAGGTTCCTGGTAGCAGCAACAAAAAACTTAAAACAACAATGGACTGAGGCCAAGTAGTGTACCTTAGAAGATCGGGGCAAATTTTTGGTGGGAGACTCTTGATTTGTGTAGAAAGTATGTCTGTTTATCATTGTGATGGAATTGGGATATCCAGCTGCTGTTATGTGGGTTTTATCTGTTTGCTCAGTTTACTAACGAAGATGACGGGGGATAGACCCCAGATGATAATTGTAGTGCAAATATATAATTGGTGATCTACTAAAAACGGTTTAATATTTTTCTTCAGTGCAGAATTACCTACCGGAAAAAAGAAAAGAAAAACTTTTTTTTTTTTTTTGTTTAAGAAAAACTGAATTGGGAGAGAATTGAATCGTGTTTTCATTAATAATATGGGCTTCTTTATATAGAGAATTACAAGCATAGAGATAGAGTTGTACATGGAAACATAATCGTACATTGATTGGATATCTCCTAAGATTCTCCGAGAATATCTCTAATATAAACCTTATTTCAACTAGAGCAAGTAACCTTGAGTAATTGAGTTTGAGTCAGACACATTCTGGATTTACTTGAACACTCTCCCTTGTGTCACCCAAACGTGGTGCTTCTCTCTTTGCCTAATTAAAAACCTTGTCGAGTAACAAAAACCCTCTGGGACAAACATAACCTCGGTTGAAGGGGAAAAAGAGCACAACACACCCTTCATGTTTCGAGACCATATATGTAGACATCTCCCCTTGATATCTACATCTCCCCCTGATGACAACGGTCATGGGAGTTCGGATAACTTTCGCAAACGATGCTACCAACATGTTTCTCGAAAGTGGAATTTAGGCAATGACTTAGAGAGCAAGTGTGCCACACTGTCCTCAGATTGAACCTAGTTCACTTCGATCTTGAGGAGAGTCTGTTGTTGCTGATTATGTTTGGCGTTGTTGCTTTTGATGTAGTTTTGCTTCATTTGTTCAAAACAAGCAGCATTATCCTAAATGCTCGTAGGCTTATCTGTGGTAGACTTCAAACCACAATTGTTCGAACATGCGTAATTATGGATCCAATCCATATACATTCACGACCATTTCGTGAAAAGCAATGATCTCTGCATTGTTTGAAGATATAACGACTAGGGTCTGTTCTATAGACCTCCAAGATATCACAATCTTTTACTCATGGTGAACACTTAATCAGTTTGGGAATGACCTTTGTGTGGGTCAGAGAGATACCCAATATCAGCAAAATCTTCCAAAACACATGTCATTTTGGGATGGGGATAGTGGACGCAGGCCAGTGTTGGCGGCGTTCCTGGTGTGTGATGGGTCCGAATCCATCATCTCTCTGTAGGGATAGAACAAGCCCATATCAATCGTACATCTCAAGTACCGAAAAATATCTTTTACACTAATCCAATGGCGTTGCGTTGGCGCAGAACTATATCTAGCTAGCAAGTTCATGGCAAATGAGATGTCCGGTCTTGTGCATTGAGCTAAGTACAATAATGTGCCTATTATACTCAAGTAAGGCACTTCTGCCTCTAGCACATCTTCGTCATCATCTTTTAGACGAAAAAGATCTTTTTCAGGATCAAGACTACGGACGACCATGGGGGTGCTTAAAGGCTTGACCTTGTCAAAATGCCTAAACATTTGTCAACACGATGCTCAAGTTTCAAACTGAGACATAATCGTGTTCTCCCAAAATCCTTCATCTCAAATTCGGATTTCAAGTGTTCAGCGGTTTCCCTTAACTCTTTAAGGGCTTCTAATGAAGATCATGTCCAACATGAACCGCGATAGAATCTGAAACTTGTTATGGAAACGCGCGGGCATATCCCTTCCCAATTAAGTAATCACTTTAGTGAGCGTTTTAACCATATTGCAAATGCACTCTGTGGTCTAGAGCCACTTGACTTGGGTAAATAAAGTCCACCATGAACCTTCATGTATATTCCGTATCTAGATCCCCATAGAGATACGTGTTGACCACATTTGTAAGCTGCATATTTAGTTATTTGGAAACTACCAAACTGATAGGGTAGTGGAGTGCAATGACTTCCATTATGAGAGAATATGTCTCATCGTAGTCTATTCCAGGGTGTTTTGTGAGAAGCCTTGCGCCATAAGGCGAGATTACCATCTCTTTTTCTCATCATGCTTTCTAACGAAGACCCATTAGTCAACAGATTTTATGTCAGGAGGTGTTGGCATTACTGGCTCAAAACCTTCCTCTTCATTAGAGAATCTAACTTAACCTGGACCGCATCTTTCTATTTAGGCCAAATTTCTCTACGTTGGCATTCATTCATCAACGGAGCGTGGTTCGATATCATCAGACTCAACAAACTCATGCGCAACTACATCATCAATTATGATGGAGTTTCTATCCCACGTCTCATGTACACTAGTGTAATTTTCATAGAGCTCTATATTCTCATGAATGGGTTCTGACGTTGAGGCATCCCCCAACGATAACCATAATCCGGAAGATTCTCATGAGACTGATTTTGAGTGTCAATGATCAAAGGATTGGGTTGTGCCAAAGCATCCTTCAAACCCACAGGCCTCCCACGCATCCTAGCTGGGGCCTTGGGCTGTAACGCCAGAGTGCCTCTCTTTGGCATTGGCGTCATGCCTACCTCCGTGTAGGGTGGCGCTACGTCTTCTCGTAGGGACGTTCATCATTGTAGGCATGTTTGCAGCATATTTGTGTGATCTCGTCACTTTAATGGGAATCAAGATGAGACATAGTAGGGATAGACCATGACAATTCCTGTCTTTCCTGCTGAACATCTGTGTTCTTATCTCCCCCTAACGACTGGAAGACTGTCTCATCAAAGTGACATCCGCAAATCTAGAGGTAAAGAGATCGCCTTGCAAGGGCATTAAGTGGCGGACGATTGTTGGAGTCTCAAATCCAACTGAGTTACCTATTCGTCTGTAACGACCCATCATAGAGCGCTGTGGCGGTGCAATTGGTACATAAATGGCTCACTCAAATGTGCGTAAGTACGATACTTGTACCCAGTCACTAGCCGTAACGCAGAGGTAGATTGAGTGGCGGTAGGTCGTAGACGGATTAGCATAGCTGCATGCGATATTTCATCACCCCAAGCGGATATAAGGAGAATGGTGCGTATTACCAATATCCGAACTACCATCGTAGTCATTTCCGCGAGACCATTTGGGTGTGTTCATGAGAATATGATGTCCAACATCAGTCCCAATGCAATAACCATCGAAAGTTTTCGATGTAAACTCTCCAGCATTATCAAATTCAATTGACTGAATATGATGATTCGGGGAGTGAGCCCGTTGTCATATGATATGTGCTAGGAGTGTAGCATAAACAGCATTATAAGTGGACAATGACACAACACGTGACCAGCGTGTTTGCGTGTCAACGAACATCATGAGATATTTAAACGTTCGCAAGTTGGTTGAATCAGTCCATATAATCCCCATGGATTTTATGTAAGAACAGAATGAGTATTTTCATATCCTTTGCATAGGACGGTCTCAGTCCTAATTTCCCTAAGGAAAGGGCTTTGTAAAACGAGTGAAAGGCCCTAGAATAAACTAATGAGGATTTTGATTAGGGCTAAGCGTCTGAAACGCTATTTGAGGCAAAGTTGGTGATTACAACATCACCTGGGGCGTTATCGCCATGATGGATGCCATCCATGGTGTCATGGATAGGGACTGTGCCAGCCCTAGGCTGGTGGTGGATGATGGAGGTGCTAGAGGTAGCAGCGGCGGTCACACTTAGTCCAGAAATCAACTTTTGATTCATGCTTCATTTCGCTCGAGAGATTGGATGTCCATGTGAAGTCTTTAGTAGACGGATCATCATATCATGACCAGGATGACTTATCATGTCGTGACAAAGCCAATATGTGTCTAAATCCAAGAGATCTTCTCTCATAACTTCATTAGATTTAATAGCTCGAATAGTGACATAGAGTCCGCTAGAGAGACACATAAACTTCTCCAAGATGCGCTTTGTTCGCAATCATTAGAGGTATTGCAAAGGAACTCATTTCCGTTCTCTACATGCGTTTTCGTATGGAATTCCTTGGCTATTCATAGGTGCAATTTTCCCTAGGAGCGTAGAGAGTTTTGCGACAATAATCAAGGTACCTTTTGGCAAGGGGAACTTGGGATATTCCATGTCCTTGAATCAACACTGATGGCCCAGCCATCGTAGTCACAAAGTCATATGCTCAGAATCAAAATGGAGTCATAATGAAAAGAACTCGAAATTTTATTCATAAGCCAACATAATACATCATTGTCTCTTAACCATTAGGAGAATCTAATCCAAATGCTAGCTAATGCAAAACAATGGTAGTCGTCTAACTTCTTTCTGTAATTCCAAAATAAATGTGACCAAGTGAGTAGGGAGATGTCGGTGGAGCAAGGCTCGCTTAAGTACCACTAATCTCAGAACCTTCCTAACATCACACTTACTTTGGGTGAGCCTACTTTGAAGAAAGACTAAACCATTGGCATTTACTACTACGTATATGGCAATTGCCTATTACATCTCTTGAAAAAATAAAGACTTAAACAAAATTGAAAATTTATTGATCCTAGCCAGATTTGTAGTATTCAACCCTTCACTCTAGATCATCTTCTTGATCTTCTTGTTCCACATAGTGAGATTCTCTTGCTTCACAATATGATTTTTAGGCGGTGACAATTTCTTCACGAGCTCTACAAATGTGTGCCCAATGATTGGATACTCCACATTGAGAACATACATCTCTTTGCTCAAACTCCATTGATTGAGGCGCTTTGAAAGCGTCATTTAGATGGCTCTTAGTGTTGGTGGCGCCACCATCATGGCCAGAGTCATTGCCTCCCTCCCTCCTCTTTCCACGTTGACCTTTTCGGTTCCGTGTTCTCCTATTTTGGTTGTTACCTTCCCAAGTAGAGAGATTATATGGACCAAAATGTCCAGAAGTATCCCTAAGATTAGGGTTTCGCTCTTGGCACCCTCTCTTAGGGGCGCAGCTATAATTGAATTCCGGAATATACTCTGTTTCCACGGATCTCGAATTATAGTTCTTCACAAGGATGTTGTCTTGCTTTTCAGCGACATTCATAGCTCCAATGAGCTCATGAAACCTTGTGATTCGTTCTGTAGTAACATCGATTCGATAGTTCATAGCAACCATCAATGCAGAGACGGGAAAGGTAGAGAGAGTTTTCTCAATCAACATCGCATCTGTGATCTCTTTACCACAGAATTCCATTAAGGATTTAATGCGAAGTGCTTCCGAGTTGTAGTCAAGAACTGCCTATAAATCACAGAAGTGGAGGCTATGCCATCTCACTTCTAGGTGGGGAAGCAAGGAGTCACGGACGTTGCTGAATCTTTCTTCAAGTGAGACCCACAGCTTTCTGGTGTCTTCTTCAATCATACACTCGTGGTGGAGCGAATCATCCATATGACGAGTCATTAGGATGATGGCTATCACCTTATTTTCCTCTAAGGCTGCTCTATTTGCTTCTAAAGCTTGAGATTGCTCAACAGTTAGCACGTCTTGGCTAGGCTCCAGAATCGTATCCAGGATTTCATCGACCTTGAGATGCTGGCGGACATCACGAACCCACCTGCGATATCCAGAGCCAGTTGTTCCCAATGGTGCAAAGTCCAATTTGTTAAGGTTACTCATCCTGAAAGAGAACAAGAAAAAGGGTTACACGAAAACATATAAAATTTCTGAGCATAATCGCTTCCAAGATTTAGGAATTTCTGAGCGTAATCACTTCCAAGAAATTCAATTCCAAGAGGTGTTGGATTAGATCGAAACAATGACGTAAGTGATCGATCGTAAATTCTCCACAAACTCTAAGTTTGGAGATCTCAACAAGCTCCAAGCTTGGAGTGAGCACGAACCCCCACAGTTCGGCTTAATTAGGTCTCCCCTATAATTAAGAAAGGGGGGTAGAAGAAGGGAGTTTGCAAGTCCCCGAAAAAGAAGAGAAATTGAATTAAAAAAAAACTCTAAAAAAACTGGAACTTTAAACAAAAAATACCTTGAAATAGCCGGAAAATTTGGCCTGCAAAAGTTGCCAGAAAAGCTACTAGAAAGTCGCCTGAATAGTGGCCGGAAAATCGTTGACCGGAGTTGACTGTTGCTGATGTGTCGCGATGACGTGGCAGGCTGAAGTGTTACACTGACGTGGTTGAAGATGTGGCATTGATGTCAGTGGGCCTCTGCCAGTAGGTTGGGCTTTGACTTCTTCCTTCTGGGCTGGGCTGCTTCTTTCTTCTTCTTTTCTTTTTCTTTTGTTTTCTGCTTTTGTCGATTCAAGAGTGCTGACGCTCAAGTGGCTGGTTCACATTTTTTAAGCCGTTTCTTGTGATATTTTTTCCAGTTCCTGAATCTATAGATCTAGGGGCTTCTGCGGACAAAATTTGGTGGAAATTGGAGGTCCATAAGATGGTGAACCGGTGGAATATTTGCTACGGGTTGTATCCGATGGCCGGTTCGGTAGGTTTCCGGCCTGTTCTTGGAGTGGCGTCTCCGGTTCTAGACTCCTGGGGTCGAGGGCTTCAAGGTTTGAGGTGAAGGCAGAAAAGGATTCAAGGTTTTGTATTCGAATTTGAGGTTTTAGTTTCTTGAATCAGGGTTTGGCTATTTGTTTTAGGGTTAGGGTTTCGTGCTGATAACGTGTTTAAGAAAAACTGAATTGGGAGAGAATTGAATCGTGCTTTCATTGATAATAGGGGTCTCTTTATATAGACGATTACAAGCATAGAGATAGAGTTGTACATGGTGTTTGAACCGAAAATGAGCATTTTGGCCTGACAATGCGTGTCTTGGAGAAATTAAGTCAATGTCAGTGGCTCAAGCTATATATTGTCAACAAGTTCGAAATATATTATTTAGAGACTAAATAAAGCCTACCCGCAGAATTATGGAAGATTATGCAAGCTGCAAGAAAAAGGCACTCCCATACGAATATTCATACTCCATTCAATTAAGGAATATGACATGCACGTGGGGAAACATTCAACTACATTTCATGGTGGCCAACTAGGAATATGCCATCATGATTCCATTAATGCTTAATTGTTAAACCCACCTCCATTAGTGCTTAAGTGTTTAACCCACCATGATTCCATTAGTGCTTAACCCACCATGATTCCATTAGTGCTTAAGTGCTTAACCTATCATGATTTATTTAAAGCCAACCACTATGGCCTGGTAGCCTATATATGGAGGTTACGACGAAGTAACAAACACAATTCATCAATTAATCTCTATGATCATCCAAGCCTTTCTGGAGCAACTCATATCCTTCTCTTACCAGTGACCACACTCCAATCCCAGAATCCTCAGGAGCCGACTGTCAGTGCCACCAAACACTCTGTCAACGTGCTTCGGTTCTAGTCTCTTCGGGAGCCGACTGTAGTACCGTGACCACAATAGTCGGAACCAGCCAAGTAAGGGTAACGCCCTCGCAAACCAGCCAAGTTAAAGTCACGCTTTAGCAAGTTCTCCCCACTTCCCAGTGATTTTCGCTCTGCTTGATCTACGACGTCGAGTATCAATTGTGTGATTTTGAAGAATCTTAGCAAAAGTCCTCATCACGAGGCACAAAGAATCCCGCGACGAGGTTGGTGCTCTCCTAGTCCACAATCGCTCGAAAGAAGTCAGGTCAAGGGACACCCCCGACGACTGCACCTGAATGGTGCTGGAACACCCGCACAGAAAAGAGACTTTTGACCAGCTGCAACAAAACTAGAGCCAAACACATGGAAACATAATCGTACATTGATTGGATATCTCCTAAAATTCTCCGAGAATATCTCTAATATAAATCCTATTTCAACTAGGGCAAGTAACCTCGAGTTTGGGCCAGACACATATTCTAGATTTACTTGAATATTTTTATAGTTTATCTCTTATAAATCATCAGGAACACAAAAGGAGTTAAGTGACGAACATTTAAAAAAATAAAAAAAAATTATGGAAGGCTTTTGGTGACCCATGGGGAAGGCTTTGCCGAAGAAAATTCGTCTACCTAAGGTGTGATCCTTTTTATGGAAATTGTTTGCCGACAAAAATTTCGTCGCTCCAAGTTGTTCCCCTTTTTTACGAAAATCTGTTGCCGATGAGTTTTGTTTCTTCTTACACTTTTGCCGATGGAAATCCAACACTCTCGAACTGTGCCCCCCCTTTTTTTTTTTTTTTGGAATTCTTGTGGCGACAATCATTTTGACTTTTTTCCCCCCTTTTTTACGAAAATCTGTTGCCGATGAGTTTTTGTTACTTCTTACACTTTTGCCGATGGAAATCCGACACTCTCGAACTGCGCCCCCCCCCCCTTTTTTTTTTTTTTTTAATGGATCACTTATTTTATTATTAGCAACAAATTATCTGTCGACAAAAATACGTCACTTTTATTTAATTTTGTTATGATAAGTTAACTAAGCTCACCATGCAAAAGTTCCCTTGCTCATAAAGTTTCCTAACTGATATAATACACTTTTTTCTTCTGAGAATAACTGACGTACACACTTCATATCACCAGACATTTTCCTTGATAACTGTATGATGGCTTTGACTGAACTTGTATTGAACTACTTTTTTCTTTTTCTTTTTTTTGATGTATTGAACTATTTACATAACCAGAGTCATTTGGGAATACATGTGTACATGTAACCACTATTTTCCCCTTTGATTAGGCAAAAGGTATGCTAAACTGTGAGATGTTCTCTGGAGGAATACAAGAAACATCACTGCCAGAGTTTTCCAGGGCAACAAAAGAATTGTGTTTTGTATTACATTGACCGGGTTTCAGTTTTTCTGAGGTCTATAAATGGGTGTTAGTCAAACCTAATGCCAGCATTAAACCCAGTACTGGAGTCATCGACAACAGAAGGTAGCATTTGATGTTTGGTCTAGTCAGGTTTTGTGTACTCTAGCAGCATGTGTGGTGATCTGTAAATCTTCACTAGTGTCCAGTAAAGGATTTCTTCAATACCAAGCTCACCCTCTGCTCTTGCAGCATATATATCCTCACAAATGGCCAACAACCTGCAACAAAACCAAGAAAATTTAAGATTAAGTTGTATTTGGAACTCAAGTGGTTGTAAATGAAACATAAGAATGAAGGTTCAGATCAAGGTTGCTTACCTATCACAGGAGGGAAGATTTTCATAGGGGATTCTCATTCTTAGGTCAGAGCACTGAAGTCTGATAAAGCGGCCAACAGCAAGAACAAATGTTATGTAGAGACCCCAGATGCTGAACTTGCTTAGTGTGTCACCAAGAATACCCTCTGAAATAATGACAGTACCATGCAGGTCAGCAACACCATAAAAATGTTGAACAGAAATCATCTTAACAAAAAATATGGGTCACTAAACCACAAAATCAAGATATGCATCTGAAACAGAATGTGTTTGGTAAACTTACGTGGCGGCGTTTCTTCAGACATAATAATGGCCATGGGTCCTCTCAAACCGCCACATCCATTGACATCTGATGAATTGATGTCACTGAAGGACCACCACCACTGGTAACTAGCGCGATTTATAACGAGGTCCGCAGTGACAAAAGTTTCCTGTAAATTACCAGTGATTCAGTAATCTTAATAAAATTACTGCTGTGAAAAAGAGAGTGAGAGTGAGAGTCCGTACCCCTGCTTCCAGTGGCCTGACATCACCAGAACCTGTGACACGCAAGTATCTTGGATAGACATTGTGTATCCTAAAGCTGTTGATAGAGCCATTAAGGACTTTTTGTACATCTGATTGTTTTGGAAGATCCTCAACACCAAGATTATTTTCATATTTCACAACTTCCTTGTCTTTGGGTCTCTCCCTGGAAAGTACCCAAGTAAAAGTTATAGCCATGTTGCTCTCCCAATTGAGGGACCGTATGAATCTGGTCTGAACGACATCAGGAACAAGCCACAGAACACTTGCATCAGCTTCACAGCATATCAACTGGACATCTTTCTTGTTATATGTCTCCAAATAACCTTGAGGGTCAAGATTAACATCAGTGTTGACATTATCCCAATCAATCTTTTCACAGAGGGTGCTCTGATACAGGGTCAACCTTCCACTCATTGTCTTGATATCAACTTGAACACTGGCATCTTTAATGGGATTTGCAATGTTTGTTGGGTTACCACTGCTATACATCTGTGAGTAGGGAAAAAAGATTTCTATGCATTACTCCAAAAAGCTACTATGACACATGAGCATGCCTGGGTGTGTGTACCAGTTCAACATTAAGTAGGAGCAACTGGGGGCTAACAATTATGTTGTGGATTTCAGTAGCAGTGACAGACACCAACTTCATGCTTGGTCAAACTTTTATATATGGTTTCTCCAGATACTACTTTAAAGATTAATTTCTCATTGCACATAGTTGATTTCTTAGGGGAAGAATGCACATCAATCTGAACGCTTTATGTCTTTTCTCTTAGCATTTGCCACTTGATAAATCTAATTAAGCACAGTACTTCATGCTTAGTCAAGCTTTTATATATCGTTTCTCCAGATATTACCACTTTAAAGATAAATCTCTCACTGCATATCACTGAATATAGTTAGTTTCTTACGGGAAGAATCCACTATCAATCTGGAGGCTTTATGTCTTTTCTCTTAGTATTTGCCACTTGATAAATCTAATTAAGCACAGTACAACTAGGCTCTAGGAAGTAGTTTAAGATGCTTTTAATCATATATATATATATATATATATATATATTTTATAATATGCACCTATTCTTTAATACTATCGAGTCAGGTAACCATTAATTACCCCGTTAACATTTGCTAGACAATGACTCTTTCCCAACCACTGTAGTATAAGAATTTGGTAATTGGTATATTTTCAATCTTACTTACCAGCATTGGAGCCCAAATAACACAAATCAATATGAAAAAAAGACAAATCCCATTGCAACATTTGGTCATTTGTGTTTGCTTTTCTCCTTGTTTGTGCGTTGCTCTATTCAGGACTGCATCACATTTGACGAGGTACAAGCTTGCATGTATGTCCTCCAGCTGAATGAAAGCCATAATTAGTTTCAGATATAAGCATGCAAATATTCCAGTCAAATTATCTACATATAGATTTGAAAACTTACTTTCAGCCAATCATACATGGTCAAAGATGTGGTTGTACATGACCAGTCAAGTACACATCTCAATTCATAAAGGAACGGCAGAGCACGATATAGTCGATATCCTAAGTAATTAATTCGTGATATTTCACTGGTCAAAAATTGACGGTACAAAGTGCTTTTATGAGGAATTCCATGTCTAAGTTGTATAGCTTGCAGTGCCAGAGATATTGATTTTGCAAGAAATATAGCACGGAGTGCTAATCCTCCAGCATGTTGGCGGGAAGATTCCATATGCCAAGCATACTTAGTAACTGAATACGTGAATAGGATGAGGTTAAAAAGGTAGTAAATCACTTTTCCAGTGGCAAATGAACAGAGGTAGATTATTCGATCAAGGACAATCAAGAAAAAAATAATCTGCAATGACAACCACTTATTCATTAGCAATTAGATAAAATCATATATGGCTTATTAACACATAAGAAATGCAATATATTCATATAACGTGTTCCATAGAGTAAACCACGAACACAACATGATTATTGAACTTCAGTTTAGTATTAAAAAATGTGTTGTGTAATGGGTTTTAACTTTTAAGTGAATAATTTTTCACTAGTTAGAGCAAGAAAGAAAGGATAGAAGAACAACTAACCATTAAGATGAAGACGAACTCTTTAGGAAATTGATCTTCAAGCTGATACACGTCAAGAAAGTCACTTTTATTTTTTATAATGGACTGGTAGAATATGGCCACTAAAAAGAAAACACTTAGATCAGCACCAAATACATAGGCAAACAGATCAATGTCCCTTTTGCCTCCCCCGATAACAGAGAGTATAGGATATGGGAATCCTATTTCTTCAACAAAGCCAGCATGCAGTGCTTTAAGAATCTCCTTTGCCACATCAGCTGCTGGAGTTAGTGACTTGTACCATTCTACCGAACCACAGTCTGTTATGGGGGAGGCATATACTACCTCAAAAACGACCAAGGCCACATTTGCATTTTCTCGACTCCTTTCAATGCTTTGTACATGCACCCTGCTAGCAAAAGGGCATCGCTTAGGATCCTTTGCCTTGCATCTTTCATCATGGATGATTCTAAGCAATTGATTTACTCCAGACTCAATCCTTTCTGGCTGTATCCCATCCTCTGGCCAGGAGCACACATCCATAGAAACCTGAACAAAGTAAGGAGGGGACTCTGCTCCCTGTGTCAGTGATACCCAGTACCTAAAGAAGCTTCTACATATCAACTGTATGACATTTACAATTATGTGCAGCGGGTCCTTTGCCCTCTCACTCCAGCTATAACTGACAGGAACCTCTTTTCCCTGCACAGCGTTCCTCGTATAGAAGTTGAAGTCTGTTGAAGACATCCACTCGCCATCCTTTGCGGTTATAGAGCTCTGGACAAGGGTGAATAAGTACACGAGAAATAGGGGCAACGAACTGATAACAAATGAAGACATTTTACGTGCAGGAAATCCCAACTCACGAAGTAGGTCTGAAGCAATACGCGAACCATAGTGCTGGATGATAATCTGGTATAGATACAGAAGCAAAATATAAACTTCTGTGTATATGAGCATGATAACCCAGAATATGTAACTTGGACCAGAATTAACACACAGTGCATACAAGAATAAAGCTGCCAGATACACCATGGAAAGCAAACTGAAGTTCCACAAAAAGACGATGACAAAGCAACAATAACAGACAACATCATTATTGGACCGCATTCGGGACCATATGTGACGGAAGATCCTTCCTAACTGCAGACTTGTGGCATCAGAACTCATATCAGACTGCAGGGAAGATGAACGATGAAAACTGGCGTGCTTTATTTTCTGGCTCTCCATCTCATCATATACCCCATCCTCAGCAGAGTGCTCATGGATATCGGATTCTTGGTCAATATTCAAGAAGCTGACAAGGTTGTTAACTGCTTGATTTCCAATAGACTGTACCTGGGAAACACCATCACCTATCAGATGAACTGCTGATATTAGAGGGTTATCCGTTGATTTCCCTTTACACTTCTCTTTCTTCTCTGAATCAGTAAATGTACCATCAGCAACGTCCTCTTCAATTTCGGTGATCTCACAATGAATAGATTGCATTGAATTTTTCATAGAATCCACAACTGTGAGGTTTTCCAGATTCCCTGTTGCAGGAGATTCATGCAATTCATTGCTAGAAGTCTCTCTAATTATCTGCTCCTTTTTCATGGGAAAACCTTCTTTATCAGGGGTCCAAGCATCATTGTTCAAGTTAAGAGAAGTACTTCTCCTCCTTCTTAGGCCTTCACTGACAGGAGAAGAGTCACCGCAGTCAGTAACTGAGTTCGTACTGTGAAGCTGGATTTGTAGGTTGAGCATCTCTGACTTCATCTTCTCCACTTGCAGGTTACGCTGGCGTTTCTTCTCCTCAGATTCACGAATATGTCGTAATTGTGCAGTTTTCCATGCAGCTTTTTTTTCTTGTTCGTGCACAATCATACCAATTTGTTCAGCTTCAAGGTATCGAGACACATAATCAAACTCTTTAGAGGAAAACATATATGACTGAAGTGATACCAGCATAAATATGATAATTTCAACGAGAGCTGATCTTGCAGTCATCTGAAACCCATAGTCATATTTATAAAAGCCAATCATCTCGTATATGGTCTCACACTTCCCAGAACAACCCACAAAAGGAGATTGATATGCAAGAGATAGAACAATGAGAGCAAAATTGTATATGCGCAAGAACTTGAACATCTTGTTCCTTTTCTTTAGTATTTGAAGTCTAACCCGAAAGAAAACCAGTGCAAAAGCGAGATAACCAAGGTGCAGGATGTCATACTCAATGGTTCCAGTAATCAAAACCAAGGCAAGCACAAGATCCAGTAGATGGCAATAGCAGTAGAGCCTCACATAATCAAGGAAAGTCCACATGCTTTTAGTTTCAAAAGAGAGGTCTCTCCATACAAATGTATTTTCACGTTGAGATATCATCTCACGGTACGTTGATAAGCCCGAGAAGCTGGACAAATGATCAGCACGAAGTTTGAAACAAGCAAGCATGAAGACAATAAAATAGCTGATAAGCATTCGAGGATCATCAACATTAAGTCCTATAACAGAAGCAGAACACCCATTAGTAACATAAGGTAAAGCGCATTGGCTCCACAACAACTAAAACTAAGCAAACAAGATATAAGGTCAGGGAAAAACATAAACAGCATTTTCAATTTGAAATAAATCGAAGCAATGGGGCAGTAGACATATTAAAATATAAACTATTAGCAATAACTGTTTCCAATTTATCAAAGAAAATGAATAACTGAGTATATCAGATGACATTGCATTTTCAAAGGTTAATGTTTAAAAACTCAACCGAAGTATTGTGTCTGTGGGCACATTCACATGTATATATTTCAGTTTAAGTATAACATGGCTAAGAGAGTAATACCTAACCAGCAGTACTTGCAGTAACTGAAATACATGGTTGACTTTTGCCAGCAATCATGGCAATGTGGATTAGTTGCATCAGGATGATTTGGAGGCCAAGCACTCTTCCAGATGGCAAAATACTCAAGAACGAGAATGGAAGCAAACAGGAAGACGAATATTGGCCATAACTTGCGTATAATCTGCCTATTCAAAATAATACAAGCAGCAAGCAATGCAATGTATAGCATAGATATGGCATTCAACAAAGCAAAGCTTGCAAGAAGCAGAGCAATCATGTTTATCTCAAGACCAAAGAGATTGAACAAATTCTCCATCCAGAATTTCATATAGATTTTTGAGATGAGCTTTTGTGTTTCAAATCTCTCCTTTCGCAAGGCAAGGATTTTTTTCGTATTCCACTTATGGCTCTCCTTGGTGCTTCCCCAAATATACCCAAATGAATATTTGCTACCGCTACTACCCTCAGAACTTCCTGCTTTTGGGGTTGAGGGATTGAGTGATTGCAACAGACCAGGGGAGAAAAATGGCCATGAATGGCTTCTCGCCGCTTCTCGCTTCACAGAAAGTGGAGTTGATGGCCTGTTATCCTCACTAGGGATAGGAGCACTAATATTTGTATCTTCTGCTGACACAAACAATGGACAAGGCTCTCCCATTCCATTGCTTAGAATAGTACTTGGCATCTTCTCCAACCAGTGGAAAACATTATACTGAAGAGTGCATGCAGCAATCACCAGCACTTTTCCTCTCAATCCAGATTCTAGACCCCAGAAGCCAGCTTTAAATTCACGGAAACCCAAAAGAAGAGCAATATTAGAGTGCTTTTGTCCAGGAAACATTGCAGCCTGGCTACCCAACATCTGAAAAAGATACTCTGCTGTTACTAGAAATCCTGTGTAAGCCAAGAATGATTTAGATGGGATTCGTGAAGCTTTAGGTAAAGTTGAACAGATGACAAGGCCAAGGAGATACAAAAAGCTAAACGCACAAATTGGAGACAAAGATGCATAGAATAATGCAATAAACAAGATCTTGTTGCTGTGCCAAATGAGAAACCGCTTTACAAACCCAAGCACTCCAAATTCTGTCAAATCAGGATCATCTGACCTGTTGTACCTGCTCTGCCTCCTCTCATAGCTGTAAAGTTGCATCACAATCAAGACTGCTAAGGATTCCCAAACATTTTCCAAAGACGAAGCTTTTGAGTCATACCCCAGATAGAAATCAAGGTCTATCAACCTGGACAACCAAACCTCAATGCTGGGGAAGCTGCTCAAGCTATAGATAAATATGAATACTGTAATTGAATATGCTTTTAATGGGAACCACAAGCGCTTTTTCGTTCTCTCAACAAGTTGTCTTCCAATTATCCAAACGAGGAGAAGAGATATGTACCCAAATGAGATATAATTTGGTCTCATCAGGTAAACACTAACAAGAATAGTCAGAAAGGCAATGTAGGTTCCACATGATCGGTACATAGATAGGAACTTCTGCCCGATTGCACTGAGGAATAATGCTATTCTTCTCTCTGAAAAGAGAAAACAAAACAGCAATATCATTGATACAAGTAAATTTGAAAGACAACGCAAGCAGCTGCAGTAGAAGTAGAACAAAAGACACTAGTACTGGTGGTAGTTTTCCTAGGTGCAGTACCATGTACGATGGGTTTAGACACTGCTGCTTTTGTCTTTAATCGTTATTATAAACTGGATGAGTACAGTTCTCCGCTAGCATAAGCCACGATGGTTGGTTCTTAACATCACAAAACTAACAACATATATTTTGCAGGTTCATCAGATCTATTTTTATTTCATCCAGAGTTAATTTCACAACTGGCAATTCACCACTCTTTTGATGCATCCCAATGGATGCTATCAAATAATCATAATCATATAAGCAGTGGATAACTACCAATACCTACAAGAAATTGTCTGCCAGAACTCTAGTTCTTGTCCATTCCATATTCTAATTAGTTTTTCTCTCATACTCATAGGTTAGGTACACAAACTTTAGACCCAGCTTCCCCGTCAACTGCACTCTCATTGAAAGCCCAATTTCAGCAGCTGATTTTTCTCATGTGAGTTATGCAAATAACTCATGCACAGGAGAGAATAACTCTTATCATTAAATTCCCCTGACTTGTTTGACAGGAACAAAATGACTCCCAACTATATAGTCAATTATCATTTGAAACTAATTGATCAGACCGACCAGTCAATCAAGAGCATATGAATACATATAGAATGGACAAAAAAAATACCATAAGAAGGATTGTCATGGCTGTAATTAGTGGACGAGGAGGCATACACTGACAATAATACTGATTTGTTCAGACCAGCTTTCAAAATGCCAAATCCAAATGGAAGGCTAGGTGTATGTTGCACGATTGCTGAGAACGAAAAAAGCATTTCAAAACCATGGTTATGAATTGCACAGGAACAAGCAAGCAAAGCTATTTCCAAGAAATCCCACGAGCTTTCCTTTTCAAGGAGACCTGCAATAATTCCAGTAAAATAATATCACTAGGCATACCTTTTTCCTTTTAGTAGCTAGCTCTTGCATTAAATAAGACAAAATAATCCATAACTGTGTTCACCAATTCACAAATGACCAGAGAAAAAAAAAATGTGAATACCTAACTGTAATAAGACTTCTGCACTCAAAGAGCCTTCTTGCTCCAAACTACTGGAGATCGGATTGATCCGAATGATATACAATAGTGCAAAGTGAACCTCGCATAGGAGAATCAAAGACTGGCGTAATTTTCTGTTAACGTTGTGGCTCAAAAGATATATCAAAAAGAATATCACTGAAACACAGATCAGAACATAACGACCAATTAGAAAAATGTCCCAGATGGTGCCACATTGTATTCTAATCATCATCAACTGTCATGCCAGTTAACATATAAATATAAGATTGAACAGCATCACTGCAGCATTCAATTTTGTAATTTAAAATCAAGTACAATAAAATTTATTTGACACATACCATACACAGCATGGATGAAACCAGGTTTCATGGCAATGAGAAATATTAGCGCCAGCATGATAGCCCGAGAGCTTTTGCGCAGTCCCCAAGCTATTGTGGCAACAATCAATACTTTGGTCTCTCCCTCACCTGTGATTATAGATTAAACAGAGTTACATATATGGAAAGTAGACTCAACAAGGAATGAGAAAAGTCTATGCGGATCACTTAAAATAAAATAAGAAACTCTGTCACTGGAAAAGGAATAGGAAGAGAGAGTAGGTTAGCTATAGGGAGCAGCATATTGTCATAATAGAAAATCCAATTTCTGATATGATATCAGGTAAACATAAGGATGAGTATTACGTATAGCGCTCTCTAATGTCTCCTATAAGATCAGAAATGTTACATAGAAGTGTCCCCCACCCCCAAGAAATTAAAAAATTAGAACGTGTAGAGCTACCAATTATTCTATTATTTGTATTTCAATACCTTCAATAGTACTATTGTCAGTTGATGATCGTCCATCCTCATCAGACAAGCAAAGGAAAACTGAGTTATTCACAAGATTACCCAAAGCAACCAACATTCCAAGACAAAATTGAGCAAGCAAAAAGAACCCAGGTATGGGATAATGCCACAAGCCAACCATCTCCCATATGTCCATGTTCTGAACATGTAATGGAAATAGTTAGTTCCAATCATTTTCTGTAAAATTCAGACATAAAAGAGTTTAATCAGAAAAGAGTACTACCTTCCCAATTTTCCAATTCAAGAATGTGAAAGCTACATTGAAGATATATGTGCTAACAGCCCACAAGAGAATGAAGACAAGAAGCAGCCCATTCAGTCGATGCAAACGGAATAAGGAAGGGAATGCATATATGATGTAGCCAACATATGCAAGTAGCCCAAAAGCACAAACACTTGCAAAATGAAAACTCCAGAAGGAAAGAGCAACCAAGGATACCTGTTGAAATCATCAGCTAAAACTTTTCATATGAACTGATTAACTAGAGTCAAAAGACAATATATTGTGATACCATCAAGTTTTCTAGATACAGCAAGTGAAACTGTGGAAGTGACAAGTTGAAAATGTCTAAAATGGGCTCCTCCTTAGAACCCAAATAACACCAACCCGTAGGAAGTCCCTAATGAATTCAAATAAACTCGGCAGATGATATTGCTGACAAAATGTTTATGAAATAAATTGGTTAAAGACGGGCACCTCTCACGAGCCTTCAGCCAAAAGAAATCTCAGCTTGCGTGACAATCAAATTCTCCATTCCATTTGAATTGGTTGAAATACCTATATTCTTACTATCATCATCCTTACCTTTGTCCTAGTTGTATAAAGTCGATCATATAGATTCTATGTTTTTTTTCTTTTTCCCAATTATATGTATCTCCTGTTAAACCCTATCTCTTTAGCTTCGTCTTCTTCTTCTTTTTCCCACTTCTTTCTCTGCCTTCTGTGGGTTTGGCTAACTCATATGATCATCCTAGCCCCATTGGAGGAGAAAAAATCATCCTAGGCTTCTGTGTTAAGTGAGCGCAAAGCATGTTTTAGTTGCTTACTTGCAGAAGTTATGTGGTTACAATAAAAAAATTTCCCATTCTCATAATCTCATACAATAAATTTTCATTATAAAATTGGACAAGGAGCATGAATTTGTCTACAAGTATCTTATGAGACCAACAAAATTTGCAACTGAGAAGCAAGTGCTCAACTACCAATTCAGGCTCACTGGATTGGCAAAGGCATTAAAAATATGTCACTCTCGGAAATAGGATCCCTACATGATGCTTCAAACTAAATATATACCTAATGCACCATGCATTAAACTCAAGAAATGAAATCCAACTACCTCATCTTCTCGTTCAAAAAGTGGCATTGTATGTGTCAAGTCAACCTTAATAAACATCACAATTTTGTTCAGTCAAGAGGGAAAGAGAGTATTGGAGTATATACCGGAAAACCATATGTGAAAAAGTTGATACTGAAGGTCCGGAAAACTGCCCCTGTCAACATGACATTGGTATGCCTTACGCCAGATCTGCAAGCAACAAAAACAATTCACTAAGCTGCAATGCACATACTAACGTTAGAATGAAGTTGATATGTTGAACCAACTATGATTCGGCACGATCAAAGATACCAACTTAGGGTCTTCCTCTCATTTGTGTTTAAAGAACAAAGTCACATGGTTGGTTAACTCCTAAGAAATGAAGGAAATGATCATAGAAGATGGCATAATGTGAACCGGATGAACAGATGTTTTAACCTCAAAGAATATTACCTAGATTGACGAATAAAAAATGAATGCTTTGAGGGAAGAAGATGCTCCGTCAAGTTATTTTCCTTCATAGACAAAATAAAATCCATCTCCTCTAGATCACATTTAACACAGGATAACTGCATTAGAAGGGAAAATCGGTCAAAAGAAAACCACAACCAGCTGAAACGAATGAATAAAGAATTTAAGAACTGAAACAAATTGTAGCAAAGTAGAAGGCACAACACAACTGGTAGGTTAAGTAATATTCTCTGGTGCACATAATCGAGAGTTCCATGATTACTAATTAAATTTAGAGCTATAGTTTTAGTACTTTGAATTCATTTCAAACAGCCAGATCAACTGAAAGAATATAATAACATCATCAAGGAGCGAGTTATAATGATCAACTTTCAGAGCATCTGAGGAGGAGCTGTTTACAAGTGTCCTGCAAATATTAACAGGGCTGGTTTTATAAAATTCATAAATCATAGGCATACCATTATGTAAAAAAGTACAAGAGAGAAGCTTGAACAAACTTCGGTCCATTGGGAACCTGAAGTTATTTTGAAGAGACCAATGAAATCAGCTACCCATTGTAACATATCTGGAAACTCCACAGGGAGCTGATACAGATAAAGCAAGACAATGTTGAAGCCTGCATACAATTGAAAAGGCCTCCACCACCTTCAAACCCATGAGAGAGACAAACAAATTAAATCACAGAGAGAGAGAGAGAGAGGGGCAACAATATTGGATAAAAAGAGTGAAGATTTATGAGGAAATCACCTGAAAAGTCCTAGAAAATTGCTCGTCAAGGACCAATCCACAAGACCAACACAGCTCCCAATAAAAAATGGTAGAGAAACCCATGAGGGATGGCTGATTCCAACAACCAGTTGAATAGCAGGCAACAGCAAGCAAGAAGCAACCCTTATATGAGAACCTTCCTTGTGGAACAGAGAAATAATCCCAATCAGTTTGAACGTTTATGCTATGAACTATGGTGTCCTTAAATGAACTAAAAAGTGACGACCACAGATGGGCATGCATGCATCTTTCATTAATACATACGGCTACTAATCAATTACTCTGCAAGAATTTTGAAACAGTTCACAGTGATATCAAATGCATCACGAGAACTTTATACATTGAATGGCAGTATATACATCATGCTATAAAGTCTCCATGATATGAAGAAAAAGCATAGACAAAACCAAGCAGGAATAAATAATAGAATCTGAGCGATAAATTACTTACAGACTAAACGATCAACAGTTGATAAGAATTGCCCCCAACACGAATCAAATGATGAAAAAGGACCAAATCTGTTCCCATACAAATCAACTAATGAAACAGCAACTATGGAGAGTTGAAGGACCACAAAGTATACCACAGATGGTGATTTCCATGACTCAGCTCTGCAAAAAGCAATGACAAGAAGTAAAAGTATAAATGAATGTATACATACAGAAAACAAGTGCATATGTGATCTAAACAGAAAAGAAAGACAAGTCATACATCAAGAGTCCAATGAGCTTTCCCCACCACTCTTCTGCTGTACTCCACTCGATAGCCCATAGAACCAGATATAGAACTTGAGAAAAAATAGCACATAAAGAAAATATGATGACGAACCACAACAATAAAAGCTTCCTTCCAAAATGAAACCCTACAACAAAGAAAAGCAGTGTTAGAAGCACTAAAATTGATACTGATTATATCTAAAAATTGTAGGTGCAGTGAGATATTAAGAATGCTTCTACTTGTGTAAACCATGGACAATATGGTCCCCGTAGGAGAAAGCATAGAACAAGTTACCTATTTTGGGTGCATGAAATAGAATAAGAAGAAAAGATATGAGATCACCAAGAGAGATCAAGCTCCAGTGCATGAAAGCAGCTGCAAGAACAAGATGATAGCATCAATCAAATTTACTTGCGATAATTCTCACATTACTACTATCAGGTATAGTAATGAGACTATAAATCATATAAACTAGTAATATATATACATACCTGCAAGCAGCAGCAGAGGCAACAAAAACCCACCGAGAAATCTCCCCATTGGAGAAACCAACCAATATGATCAGTTCAGTTCAATTCGTCTATCAACAAATTCAATTCGCGAAAACCCATGCGTCCCAATCACTGCAGAAACTCCCGCAATTCCGAATCCAAACCCCGAGAGAGAGAGAGAGAGAGAGAGAGAGAGGCGGCAAATGAAAAACGACGGTCGGAGAAAGTAATGATTAAATCCCCCTAGCCTAGCCTAGCTACCAGTCAGAACTGAAAGTCGTTTTCCCTTTTGCAGTATTGCAGCGGAAATGTCGGTATCACGCTGCTGTTGCCATTGTAATTTTGAGACGGATTGGGCAAAGTAGCAAGCAATTTCAAAAAAATAAATTTCTGTTGTAAAAAAAGCTAATGTTTTGACCAATAGATAGAGGAGGGAGGAATCTACTCCAAATCTTTCTGTGTTTCCTGGAGCCGGAATCTTACGCCACCTCTACTCTGCGATTCGTTTTCGCGGGGAAACAACTTGCTTCATCCAACTGAAACAAGTCACCTGTGTGTTTGGACCAAATTCTGGGCCCATTAGTCACGGTCCATATTAATTTTCTCTGTTAATATCTATGGATTTTTTTTGGTTGGGATAGAAGGAGCAATGTCACGCGATCATTATCAAACTGACTGCAATATTTTTTAATTTTTTTTTGTCAGTGAGGATCTCATCGGAGCAATTTCTACTTCTAATAATGGGTCATGAACTAGATCTGAATCATTGTCAACGAGTCTATAAGAAGCACCGTTTCATACTAAACCACTGTTTAAAGTTATCCGTATTTCAGATTGAAGATTGTTTAGTCATTTGATTATGTCAAATACAATCACGATCTTGGTGAAAGTTAATATTTTTATGACAACTGTTTATTTGTTTGATATAATTTGATGAATAAATTATCTCCAGTTTCATTGAAATGATTCTTAAAATGTGATTTAAAAGATTAAATGTTAAGTTATGATTATTAAACTACAACGCAAAATGTATGCGAATAATAGAGGTTCTATAAGAGTTGTTTTTGGGAAGTAAAATTTACACTCTCTATTTTATAATTTACGCTCCCTCTTTCTATTTTAAGTAGCTTAAAGATGGAAATGATCATTTACCCAATTCCAACAACAAAATTGCCCACTTGCTCCACTAACAGTTTTTTAACCCCATTTACCCAAAACACTCTAAATGATTATTTCTCTACTACCCAATTAATTCTTTTTGTATTCTTTTTTATTTATTTTTGGGACTTTTTTGCCCTCTCCTTCTTTCCCACTTAGAGAGAAAATGCATCCTCCACCTTGCTGTGCTCTGGTGACTAGTGGTCGGCAACCGACTCCGGCGACCGGTGACCGGAATCGGACGACCGATGATCGAAATCAGGCGATCGATTACCAGAATCCGGCGACCGGTTACCGGAATCCCTAATCCGGCTACCGGATTCCGGCGTCTGATTTTATTAACCCCCAATAATACCTAGTAATCATATTATTGCTCCCCAATAATCTTATTATTGCCCCCCAATACTCATATTATTTCCTCCCAAAAATCATATTATTGCCTCCAATAATCATTGGACGACACAAAATGAATACAGGCACAATTGTATAAACTCCCAAAACCAAAATGAATACAGGCACAATTGATCAATTTATAATCATATTATTGCCTCTTAATAATCATATTATTGCCCCCAGTAATCATATCATTGCACCCTAATAATCGTATTATTGCCCTCAGTCCCCCACTAATCATATTATTACCAAAAAAATAAAAAAATTGCTCTCGGCACCCATAAATTGCTCTGGCACCCACCGAAGTTAATTAACCCCAGAAGCATCGACCCTCGCTTCACGATCTGCAGAAGCTAGGTTCTCAAATCTACCATGATTTTTTCGACAAAGCTCAGATCTACCATGGTTGTGAACGAGGCTACCAAGAGAGCCAGGATGAAGGTCGCCACTGATCTGCCCGACCTGTTCACCTTCCCTCCTCCTCCGGAGTCGCCGGAAGCCTTCCTCGGCTTCCTCACTCTTCCCCTCCCTGCTGACCTGGAAGATCGCCCTCCGGGTTGACCCCACTGTCGTCCTTCCCTTGGATATTGTCGAGGAGGACGTCATGCACTCCAGGCGATCCATCTACTGTGACCAGTGCCGAGTCGTGGGAGAGAGAGAGAGAGAGAGAATCAGTTTCAATTTAATAATAGGGGCAAAATTGTCAAAAGATGTTAGATTGGGTAAGTGGGGTTAAAAAACTCTTAATGGAGCAAGTAGACAATTGTTAGACTAAAATTGACTAAGTGGTCACGGCCCTTATTTTTATTTTAATAACTTAAATTTTGTATCCTCATAAGAACTACAAGTACAAATAAAAAAAATAGAGCGTGGATTTCACTTTCTTTGTTTTTCCACGGGAAAGAATTGGGGTCGTCGAACCATACAAGTGAGAGTATATGATTGGGCCACATAAACGTCTGGCTCCCCAAATTTGGTTTGAGCCTTTAGTATCTTATCTCCCTCTGTTTCTCTGTGGCTCCTCCTTGTTGAATTCTCAGGGGTCCTCTGCTCCTCTCTCTTGCAGCGGAGTCCTTTAAACATGAACACCTTAACTTCAACATCCCTCCGCAATTATCAAGTTTCAAGATTTCCTTCTAACATTTCAAACCAGAGAAACATATCACCCTTTAATACTTCATTTCCTACCAAAATCTGCTTCAAAGTTCATGCCAATGCCAATGCCAATGAGTTAGAAGCTGAACCGAAACAAGAGCTAGAAGCTCAACCAAAGGAAGCAACCAAGCCTTCCACTATATCAGCTACTGCACCACTTGATAAGGACCTCAAAAAGGTTGGTTTTCTTTTCAACTTTGCTGCGTATACCCTTTAAGACTTGGGTGTGTATTGTAAATGGTTTGAAGGTTTTGAAATTGGGTTGTAGAAACAGGCTTGTTATGTTAACTGGGTTTTGTTGGATAAAAGAAATTGTATTATTGTACCATTGAGATGAATGTAATTTAATCAAGCATTGTAATCCTGGAAAAAGGCATACATTTTCAGCTCTAGTTTTATAAATAGGCCTCTGCTATTTTTAGATTCAGTTTTTACATATCTTCATATATGTAGCAGTATTACAATAGACCGTTATCGGAGAGAAAGTTATGAATTTATGGTGTCCTCAATTCCTCTCAAGATCAATGCTTTCATTTGCACACAGGTTGTTCAGAAGACTGCTGCAACATTTGCACCAAGGGCTTCAACAGCAAGCAAAAACCCGGCAGTGCCTGGTTCCGTCTTGTACACCGTTTTCGAGGTTCAAGCTTATGCCTGCATGCTCTTAGGTGGAGTTCTGTCTTACAATCTCATATTCCCATCAAATGAACCAGACCTTTGGAGATTAATGGGAATGTGGTCCATTTGGATGTTTAGTAAGTAATCCCCTACTAGGTTTTATTTGCACACTTTGTATACTAAATCATATTACTTTAGCTAGAGTGCAAATGATCAAACATTTTAACAAAGAAGGTAACTATCGTTTGCAGCAATTCCTTCACTGCGTGCCCGAGACTGCTCGAAAAATGAGAAGGAAGCTCTGAACTATCTCTTTCTCCTTGTTCCATTACTCAACGTGACAATCCCATTTTTCGTCAAGTCGTTTGCGGTTGTTTGGTCTGCTGATACCGTAGCCTTCTTTGCCATGTATGCGTGGAAGGTATGCAATCAGATCTATAAATTAAGCCATTTCCTTCAATAACGTGTTACTCTCGTTTCTGCTAACATCAGGTCTATTTTCTACAGTTGGGGTGGCTACAAAGAGAAGACTAGGAATCCAAATTACTTGCTTTCTTCAGAGAACATAGGCATATAGCCTTGTATAAATTTTCTGAATGATGATGACCCCTATACAAGGAAGATTGTACATTTTGAGGACATACTGGCGCTTTCCTCAGTTGCAGGGCAAGATAGCAGAATTTTTTGGGATATTAACAAATGAAGATATAGTGAACAAAGCAGTCCAATGATCTGTTTGTATATACAATGTCATGAATACTATTTTCCATACATGTTCTTTGCTCTTGTTCTGGATTCTAGAAAACAATCAGAAATAGGAAAGTTCAAAGCAAACAAGCTTGTCACTTTGCAGATATACTAGTACAGAACATAACTATTACTTATATCTACACTACAGCTGTTGAGAAATGGATAAATATCAGAGCCGGTAATAGGGGTTAGATGGGTAAGAAAACTTGCCCTTCAATTCCTCATGAGGAAGTAGTTTTGTTTGAGTTTGTGTATAGGTAGAATGCTAAGACGCTAAAAGCAAATAAACTAGCTTTTATAATATAACATTCAAAAACTCTACAAGAAAACCCCTGGGATTGACTCATGATTCTATGCATACTCATCATCACTATCATAGTCTGAACCTGACTCATCACTCCTTGGTTCTGTGAGAGTATTCATGTCGAATGATGGCGATGATTCCATCTCGTCCATTTCAATAGTGTCGTAGTCCATCCGTTGCTCAAACTTCTCATCAAAGCAATTGAGAAGCCATCCAAGAGAGCATTTCAACCCTCTCTTTGTTACCATCTTATGCCTTGGTTTTATGGTGGATTCCAGACCATAAGTGAAGAATGCTGGGAAAGCAACCAAGTCATCCAAAGGCCTTTGCATCACTTTCTGAAAGAAATCAAAGCTAAGTTTCATGATGTCAAGATTCAAAGCAAGCAACTGGGGGCACCCAGTGACCATCTTCCTCATTTGTTCCAAAGAGAACCCACAATTCTTAAGGAAATCGATATGCTTCATCATGGGTTTATCACTCAGGCTAACAACCTGTGGCATCTTCTCAACAACTCTACCGAAGTCCTCCGGACCCAAATCAATTACTGACTTGAGTGAACTCTGTTGACTCAAAAGCTTAGGCTTTAGGTCAATTCCTATTATCTCAGGATATTGTGCAACAACAGAAGCAAGTGATTCTTTTCGAACATGAAACTCCAAAAGGGATTCAATATTTGGTTTCACACTCTCCTCCAATCCAAAACCGAGAATGTGCGGCCGCTTCTCTATCAATCTAGCCACCCCTAATCTTGGAATACCCAAGTTTTCAAGATACTCAACAAAAGGCTTGATCACCCTACCTACACGCATTCCCAAAATCTCAGGATATCTAGTTAAAACACCTCCAATCTCTCTTCTTGCAACCCCAATGCCAACTAAATAAGCCACCGACGTGCTCATGGTTCCCTCAAGCTTGAATCCCATCAATTCTGGATATCTTTCAAGTACACGAGGAATATCATCAGGCTTGATATCCATTCCTTGAAGATACTGGACCACTGGTGCAAGGTCAACAACCACGCTAGCATGTAAGACTTGCGGATATCTTCTCAAGAACTCGGTGAAAGTGGATTTCCTAACACCCAATTTGCCAAGATAATCAAGCACAGGAATCATGTTCTTCTTCACACTGCAGCCTAGAACAAGTGGATAGTTGTTGATGTCTTCAACTGTAAGCCCCAGGTTGTGAAGAAAATCCACACGCTCCCTCATAACTTCAACTGTAACAGGAAGCTCCAAACCATCAAGCTCATCAGGAATAATACCAATTCCTCGTAAGAAATCATAAACCCGGGCACGATTTGCCACCTTGTCATTCTTCATATCTAAAAGACTAGGACGACTATACAATGATGAAGGGCCTCGTTGTCTCTGACCCAAACGACTGGACTTTGTCTTTGACACAGATGAATCCGCATATCTGGTTGCTTGTGTTCTACCAGTATCTGAATGCTGAGACCTTGTAGTCAACCCAACCAACTTCTCACGAGTACGAGGGATTCGAGGCGATATAGAAGTTAATTGCAGCTTCCATGCAAGTGCTGGTAACTCCGGATGCACAAGCAAAAAGCTGGGTTTTGTAACACCAGCATAGCTTATGATCCTCATATTCCCAGTGTCTAGATTTATCAATGAATCTGTCAAAAAGAAAAAGAAGACATATAAAACGAAGCTGACAACACAACACAAATATCTACTTCATTCAAAACAAATCACACTGATAGGCAAGAAAATGACTCAAATTTCATCTCTAAAGATCGAATAATGAATCTAGGAATATAAATTATGAAACCACATTCTGACACCAACTCTAAAGATCATTTCCAACTTCTCTTTATACTTTCACAACAACCAGATGAGGCCCAAATTACATAGTGCTTGTTCCATCTCTATTATCTTGGATAACATTGAAAAACTGGGTTTTTTATTCCGTTCATCCTTGAATAACAGAGACAACCCAGAAGAGGGAAAATCATAGGGATTTGGTTAACTATGAAAAAGAATGAATCACTCCTTCATCTCCTGTCCAATAAATCAAAATACCAACTTTGAAAAAAGAAAAAAAAATGCCTCCTTTTGTTTTCTGCTACCAAATAAACATAAAAGCCTCACAACCCACAAGATTTCACCAACTCTTATGCTTCAAAAGCCATAACCTTATCATTTTCCAGTTTCCTTTATCTACATTTTTGGTCACTGTACTGTTCTGAACTTGTAGAAACTTTACACACCATGAAGGAGAAGAAGAAGAAGAAGCAGCAGCTTACCTAATCCGGCGAGTTGACTCAGACCCAAGTTTTGGGGTTAACGGCTCATCTTACATGAACTGGGCAGCTCACTAATGGAGGAAACTGGCACGGTTGTTGTGCCTCTTATCCCACATCCCACAGGCTAAACGGGCACGAGTTCGGGTCACGGGTCAAAACAGATAGTTATAATGTGGCCCGTTGCTTTGATCCAACGGTTCATATTCCTTCACGTCTGTGTATTAATACCCGGAATATGGAAGGTGCTAGGATCAGTGAGAAACAATGGCCGGGAGTATCTTCCTCTTCTTCTTCTTGAGCTTGCTGTCCTTCTCTGCAATATCTGAAGCTTCCAAATGCTCGGTTCGAGGTGAGTTTAGGAGTTGTGGGTAATACCCAGAATCAAGTAACATGGATTGTATAATTTGTGCTTCAAAAATTTGCAGGCTTGGATTAGTGACTAGTATTACTGGAACCCTAATGGTTTTTCTACTTTCTGTTCATGGATATATGGTTTTAATGCGCATTTGGTACATGATTGATGAAATTTCCGGTGGTGTTTGGTTCTGCTTCATTTCTGTATTGAAAATTTTAGTTTGGTTATCTGCTGGGATTCTGAAACTAAGTTTAGTGTTGTTGTCAATTTTGATGCAGAGTTTCCTGTGGTAAGGAATATCAGTGAGCTTCCGCAGAATAACTATGGAAGGGGAGGTTTGGCACACACTACTGTTGCAGGCTCACTCTTGCTTGGCTTGAAAGAGGTACACAGTTGATGTGAAAGTTTTTAGTATTCTTGTGCTTTTGGGAATTGGAAGGCCACGTCATGTAGATAATAGACCGATGATCTTTGAAGAATTATATTGAAGTTTATCGGAAGGAAATGCTCATGTTGGTGATGTTTTAATGTGACTGTCTGTAGACGTTATACATTTTCTTTGTGATGAACAAGTTTAACTTCGAGATAGCTTTTTTGGGGGTAATATGTAATGAAATTACTGGCTTTACAGGTTGAGGTTTGGCTACAAACATTTTCTCCAGGGTCAGGCACACCGATACACAGGCATTCTTGTGAAGAAGTGTTTGTTGTCCTAAGGGGTAGTGGAACTATGTACCTAGCACCAAGCTCACACGAGAAGTACCCTGGAAAGCCAGAAGAGTTCTTCATCTTTGCAAATAGCACATTTCACATCCCTGTTAACGATGTTCACCAGGTAATCTGTGTGTTCATGCCATTGAAATCCATGACGTTGATTCAGTTTGATATACCTTTTTTCTCATTTATAAACTATTACGGGGTTGGCAGTTAACCAGGCAAGTGTGTCCATAGTTGAGTTTTGAATTTAGGTTGTGGATTTTGAATTGGATCAAGGAGTTGCTAATTGTATTATTAGCAGATATATTATTCTCTAATGGATTTTTGAAAATACTTTTATGTCGTTTTGCGTATTTATCCTTCCTATCGCTTTCCAGGTGCGAAATACAAATGAGCATGAGGATTTGCAGGTGCTTGTTGTCATATCTCGTCCGCCCGTTAAAGTGTATGATCTGTCTCCCTCCGTGTTTAATATTGATCTGTTAGATTGCTTCATGTTCCTTGAATAACCATGAGTTATATGATACTTCTTTGCTCTCCTTTGTTCTATTTTAATCTTTTTCTACTTGAATCCTTGATTTCAGGTTCATATATGAAAACTGGTCAATGCCTCACACTGCAGCGAAACTGAAGTTTCCCTACGATTGGGACAAAGAATGCCTTGAACTGGAACCACCTCCAAAGGATGAGCTGTGAATCTGAGACCCTGTATACAACTGGTGTAAAGCAACTGGTATCAAAAATCTTTGAGAGGAATGACCGAATGAGTACAAACGACTTTCAAGCTTTGGTAGATTGTTATTGTGACAAATGCAACTAGTTTCTGAATGATCTGATGATCTCAACTGTTAACAATTCATAACATCATGTTACTGCATTTAAAATTGAATTAGATGCAACGATCAAAACTCATAAGTATCTCGTGGTTCCAATTGTAGCAAATTATTCGGACAGGGTTGTTCAATGTACATCTTCAAGTAGACTATAGGTCAATTCTACAACCTATACATTTTCAGGTAGGCTCTAGGCTTGAGACATGTTTTGTATTCAAAAACACAGATTAAACAATTGGAAACTTTCTATTGATAAAGACTTAAGACTGATGTTAGTAGTGATCGGCAGCTGTATGCTCCCAATATCCATCCACACGCCTGGGGATACCTTACAAAAATTTATCCGTTCGCTGATTTTCTTCTGATAACGCAACGCACAACAGAAAGAAAAAGATGATACAAGAAAATTCTTTCAAATAAAAGTCAAATCATCATTTCTTTTTAGTCAAACTTCTCCTTGCGGCCTCCTTTTCTGCAACAAGAACATAAAACTCTGCACCAAGCATTTCATGTATGGGAACCTGTTGTTTAAGAGAAATGCTCAACTCCACTGTATCCATGATCACTTCAACCGTAATATTGAAGCCTAAAGTAGACAATACGCGAATAGCATTTGCAGTCCTGCAGATGTTCTCTCTCGTCTCCTGGGGAGTGTAGCTTCTTTCTTGCTCTTCAGGGCTTAGAATTTTTTTATCAGCTTTGGCACTCTGTTGTTCAGAATTGCTCACTTGATCCACTACCATATCGTCTGTAACTTCAACATGCTCACCAACCCAAATGAATCCATTGCAGCCAAGAATAAGGTCAATTCCGTACTTTTCCAAATTATGGAAGTGTTGTTTGCGTCTTTTCACTAGATAAGGAGGGACTGTGAGCATTTGGCCCCTTCCAAGCTGCATTGAGGTTTATAATATTTGATTATAATCACTATTGAAAGGTTATTCAGAGAAATATTAATAGGAGTCCAAAAATTACTAGAAAGACATACCTTCCCATACTTCTGACTTCTTGCTTGGAGATGTAAACCATCATGTTGAAAACCACGAACTTCAGCCTGGAAAAGACAAATTATTAGAGAGATGGAACAGATTATCAGTTCATCATTTTCTTAACTGACCTATGTTACAGGACTTACACAAATGACATCGTTCTCTTCAAAAATAGTGCGCATGTTCAGCTCATCCAGAGCAGTTCGACGCCTCTAGCAAACGAAGGAATGAAACTTAAATGAGGTCATTGCATGATAAAAGAGGAGCTCACAATATGTTGAACATTCACAGATGAGCAAAAAATGAAGTCTTGTAGCTATCCTTTTGTATTACTACTATAAATACATCTTTTGACAGTTAGCAGCTTTCTCATTAACAAATAAAACAATACTACGTCCAATAAATAAAAATTACAGTTATAATCTTATAACTATCGAGCAAAAGGCAGTAACTAGAGGAACCTACCTTCAAGTATAGTCCATCAATTTAGAGTAATGAATGAACCAAACAGAACTCAATGTATTTCCATTTTAGAGGGGTGATGATAGGCATTACGCCAGTTTTAATGGATTAAATAAATTCCAATTAAGTTCCTCAAATGAAGTCACATTTGTGTTAGGAAACACACTGGTACACAAAAGTTAAGATTTAGAACAGCTGGGGCATCTTACAGATTTACAAACACACTAATGCACAGACAGTTAATTACAAAAGAATTCCATGGTTCGCAACAAATGTTGAATGCTGGCAATCTTGGCTTCAATAATCATTATGTGGGTGACCAATCAATAATAGTTGATTGGGCCACTTGAACTAAACAACAAACTAATTAGCTTGTCCAAGCCTTTTGCACACTAGTCAACTATTTAGCAACATTGAGACTTGAATCTTTGATAAAAGTTGTTCACAGCTACTGATGAACATTACAGATATGACATCTCCCAGATTTAAACACAGACGGAGTCACAGATGAGTGTATGAAACAGACTTGCATGCCTTAGTTAACATTGCCATCGGTAACAGTTGGTTGGAATCAATATATTAAAAAAAACAAACATCTAGCATTCTATTGCAACTTTGTGCACCATTCTGAGTCCACTACATAGCAACACTAAGAATCATATTCGGTAAAAGAACTTCATCGCTACTGAAACATGATACAATTCAGTTAACAGTTTTACCTGGATGCCATCGGGTAAGTTCATTGAAGAAAGCATCAACACTGCATCATGGCTATAGTTTATCTCCACTCTCCAACGTTTCGGAGCAACCTGAACAAAAGAATTCATGATCAATAAACAAACACAAGCATCAAAATGTCAGCTAACTAACTCAAAGAAATTGAACATTCTTATGCTTTTACCTCGATAACACGCCCTACTATGATATCTCCAACCTCTGGTTTGTACCTACCATCATTTTTTCCACAATTCAATTATCACAAGACCAAAACACAATGAACTAAATCAAAACAAAAACTTATGCACATTGAATCAGTAACTACCTAGCTCTTAACGAACGCACATAGACCAGCTTATTAACCCTCTCGACGACGCCGCAAACCGTCGCAACAACTTCACCGTTAACTTCAGAGGTCCCATGTCCCCTGAATTCACAAAAAAAAAAAATTACCCAGAAGCATTCTTGAACAAAGATGACAACTTTATGAAAACCCAAAGCCGAATTTCACGAATTTAAACATTTCAGAGGGAGATTCGAGATGGGTACTTGAGAAGTCCGTCTTCGTGGTTAACGGGGATGGAATCGGCGACGATAACAGAAGCATTGGAATTGGGTTTTGAGGACAGAGACTCGAGCTTTTCCAGAGCTCTCTGAAGGCGAACCTTCTGGGTTTGGTTCAAGGAGAGCTGCAACCCTCTCATTTTTCACTCACTGTTACAAAAACCCTAACTAAACCTTCGCCTGAGATTTTAGACTCTCTTAGGACCAAAAGAGATTTTAGACTCTCTACATGAATTGGAATTTGGGAGGCACCGATCGGGTCCGATTAGAAACACGAGCCCACGTTAAAACGGACACAGTAGTAACTGGGCCTTGTAGAGTTAAAAACACTACAATATTGCTCACCACTTGGAGTGAAATCTACGATTTGCATTTTCTATATTACAATCTACGCATCTATTTCTTTTTTAAATAAATAAATTTTTGTCTTTCATACGTTGAATTTTGTCTTTTTATACAAATTTCAACCAAAAAATAAAGAAATAGTGTAGATCGTAAATTAGAGAGTGTGAATTTTGTTTATTTATTTAGTATTATTATTATTATCTATAGTATTATTAAGACAGAGATTTTGTTAGCCAAAACTCAAAATTTTAATAGATTTAACTTTGAAATATTAAAAAACTTTAAGAATAAATTGAATCACAAGAATAAATATGACAATTATAAAATAAATTTCTATTATGAAAATTTAAACAAAAAAATGATCTCACAACCTTCTTTTTTTTTTTCTCACTATTTTCTCTCCACAATAACTGTTTGGGTGCGGCTATTGCCACCCTACCATTTTCTTTGTTCACCCTACTTGCTCATTACACACTACATTTTAATTTTAATTATTAAATTTACTTATGTAACCCATTTCTATTTCCAAGAATATCCTTATATGACATATCCAATTAAAACATATTTTTTCTTAATGAAATCTGGCATTTAATTTATACCAATAAAAAAATTATAATATATTAAAGTTTCCTAACAAAATCATAATCTAATTTACTTTTTCTTTTTTTCTTTCTGCTTCAATGTTTCATCTATTTCAATCTATGTCAAAAGATTAGTTAGTTAACAACTACGAGCAATGAAGAAGATATTGGACTTTGTGAAGGTAAGCGCCGCTATGGATGCCAGAAACCCTAAAACCTGTACCAAAACTGCCGCTAGTCAAGCTCGCGCTTCTGCTACCCCAACCATGGAGGATGTGACGGCCTCCTTCGCGGCTTCCCTTGCCCTGGCTACGAATGAAGTTGTTGATCTTTCCCGATCTGCAAACTCTGCTGCACGAAGAGGATTGCAAGCATATATGTTGGCTCGGCCGCTTGCAGCCAAGCTTGCTCCACTGCAGGACCTTCGACTGTTCTTTCGTCGAGTGTGGGTTCTTGAAAAGGATTTTAAGATCCAAGAGAGGCCGGAGAACAGGTTCGTCATTGCTTTTGATCTCACATGAGATCGTAACAAAGTGTTACGTGGAGGGCCTTGGCGCTTCAATCAAGCCCCAGTTGTCATGCAGGAATATGATGGGATAGCGCCACCGCTATCTGTGCCCTTAAATGCTCTGTTTTTCTGGGTGCGGATCGATAATATACCACCTCTCTTTGAAGACAAGGACACCATACGAGACATTGCTGCTATCGCCGGTAGGGTTATCGAATTGGATCACAAACTTTCCGACAGTACGGGCAAAATTAGGGTTAGGGTTTCACATGCCCTCTCCAAACCTTTCTTCCTAAAGAAGCGAGTGCAGCTGGCCCCGGAGGTTGAAGAAGGGATTGGTTTCTTCTTTGAGAACCTTGTCGGTAAGTGCCACTATTGTGATTTGATTTTCCATGAGAATGGTATTTGTCCTGCAACAGATGCACTGGCTATTCCAAGGATGGATGTGAATCTGACGCAGAGAAGACTGGAGCTCATGGGTCCATCTCGGTGCTTTAAACAAAGTCAGTTTGCCAATGGTGTATTCCAATTCCAGGGAATCCATACTCCGGTATTACCCTACATTACACGGTCTCTCTTTCACGCGAAGGAGCAGAGTGGACGTAGGCCTGTAATTCTGAGGGGTTCGGACAGCAAATCATCTTCCAGTGTAGATGTGGAGGATGCCACACTGGCTTTAGTCCCCATTAAGGCAGCGGCTCCTTCCAAGCGTGATCGACAGCCTAATTATCAGTCCCCCAAGAAGCTCATGGTGCTCCTGCCTGAGTTGTTCACTCAAGTGGGCAGTGCTGAGGCTCCAACCAAAAAGTTAAAGATGCCAGAGTTTAGCTCCAAATTAAATGCTCGTTCACTGGGTTTGATAGAGGCTCCGGGAAGCATTTTGATACCTAAGTCTGAGGGGACTAGTACTGCTGAAACAAAGAAGAAGCGTGGAAGGCCTCTTGGAGTAAAGAACAAGAATCCCCCAAAACAGAAGAAGGTTGCTAATGCACAGGAAGCTTGTTTTGCTTTCCTCACTAAACCTCCTAGCCCTAGTGTCAAGGGCAAGGAGAAAATTTAGAGTTACTTTTGTTTTTGAAACTCGGCCTATTTCCTATGTTTTACTTTCATAGTTTATAGGCTTGCTTTTAATAAGTGAGCATGGATGTTCGTTAATGAGTGGCACTAGTTCTATTTACCACGTTTTCCTATTTGCCCTATGTTTTTCAAGGTAGTGGAAAGGTATGTAATGTACTGTTCTAGCTTGAGACTATTAATGAGAAATGTTGATTTTCATTCAAAAAAAATAAAATGAAGAAGATATTGAGATTTTTCTTTCGTGTTTTTAATCTCAGTATTCACAAAAGAGTATTGCAAAGATTTTGATGTAGTTAACACTAATGATTTTGTGAATTAAATAACGAATTCATGATGAAGAGGTAAAAAAAGACAAAAAAATAGTAATAAATGCAAATTTGAGTGGAGAAGATGAAGATTAATGTTATCCAATGAGAAATCAAGTAATCTTTCTATTTAATTCATTGGTTATGTATTTATTTTTCCGTACAAATTTGGATTTTAGAAAATTAATGTACTTAGTAGTCATTTTACACTTAGGTAATATAGTCTTTTAATAATTCAAATATTTGTAGGGTGAACTAAGAAAATGGTAGGGTGGCAATAGACGCACCCTAACTGTTTTATTTTATTTATTTTTTTATTAAAAAAATTATTACACATGCATGTATGAAGAAGACTAGTTACTATTATACCAACTATCGGTAGACAACAACAAGAGTGCAACTTAGAAAATGCTTCACTATAAACATGAGATTTTTGCAAGTACAAACCTGTATGGAGTTGTTGAAAAAACAAGTATATATCTTCAAAAACAAAAATAAGTCATTTTAGTCCGGCCTCTCGGACATATATACCTCAAGAAAAAGGGTACATTCAGGTCATTTTTTTGCTTCGGTTTCAATTTTCAACTGTTAGATTATCAAAATTAAAACCAACCAATTTAGTTTGTTTTAGTTATGTAGGTTTGATCAGTTTTTCCTTGATATGTATCTATGAGCTTTGATTTGGCACAATCCTTTATCCTAACACACAAGCAGAACTCACAAGCAGAAAAAAGATGGGGTGGTTCTAATTGGACCTCCAAATTTGATATTTGGACCTCTAACTTTTTTCAATTATTAACAGACTTTGTCAAGTCATATGAAAAGACAAATAAGGACAAAGTAAAAAAAATGAAAAAAAAATTACTCTTATTACCTCCCCAAATATAACATTCAATTAAATTTTTTTAAACAAAACTCTCTCTTAGAAACCCTAGAAAGGCGGCAGCGGCTTCAACCAAGAAAAGTGCTCTTGTCCGGCAGCAGCTATGGCATTAGGGCGAGCACTTTAGCCTTACCAATGACACGTGATCTGCTGCCCGACGGGACTCGATGCTAGTGTTCTGGAGGCTCTAGTATGGGTGTTTGCTCGAAAGTTTTGCAGGTGGTTTTTAGGCTCCGGATCAATGGAAATCTCTGGGGTGCATGTGGTGCAGTCTAGTGGGTCTCATGTGCAGATTGACGGCGTTGCAGATTGAGGGCGCTGGGTTAGGGCAGTTTTGACTTCGGGGCGGCGTTGGATAGTGGAGCATTGGGTCGTGGAGTCGTGGCGGTTTCGACTTTGGTGGCTGAATTGTGGAGCGCTAGGTCGTGGCAGGGTCTGTGGCAGTGTTCGCGTCGTGCCGATGGGTATCTTGCCGGAGTGAGCGTGGGTATGGTGGCGGCTGAGGGCTGCTCGGCTTGTTGCAAGGGTTTAGAGATGGAAGTTGGTCTGGACCAATCTCGGCCTGTTGGGCTTGGGGTAGGCCTGTCTTTGGAGCCTCTTGGGACAGAAATTTGATGGACTAGGGTTTTGCTCTAAGCCCATCCCTATGTTTTTAGTTCGTCTAATTACAGCAAATTCTTTGTATTTTATGAGACCTATGCACTTTTGTTTTTTATGTGCCTATTTACTATGACTGTTCATAGTTCATAGGCTCGCTGAATAAGTGAGCACTGGTTGCCTAATGGGCGGTGCTTGTATACCACGTTCTAAACTTGACTTTGGTATGGCAAGGGAAGGTATGTATCCGTGTCATTCTGGCTTGAGTGTGAATGAAATTGATGTTTGGTTCCAAAAAAAAAAAAAAATTAATTGTTTTTTCTTTTTCCGGAATTTCCTTGTATTGCCATATAGTTTTATAATTTACCTAAAATAATTAAGTAAAAATAATAATTTATATACATGACCCATCATTTAATACAAAAGTAAATTTAAAACAATCTGATTTGAAATTTTCTTAAACTAAATTAATTGAATATTATGATATAGTTATTACTCAATCTTCCAACCCAAAACCCTTGAAATCCTTCTTTTAGCAAATTCAAAGAGATTCTAGCAATATATCAAGATCAAGAACCAACCTACTGATTAATTTTGGTGGAGGAGAGACATAATCATAAGAGAGAAATATCATGTGATTTTGATTCATTTTTCTTCTCGTGGTTGAAGATAGAGATAAAGAAAAATAGAGTAACAGATTATTGTATCTCATGTTCAAGGGTATTTTGATAAAAATAAAATTTTTCAAGTATTCTGAAAAGTAAATTTGAGCTATACTTATACGAGGTCCAAATAGCAAATTTGAAGGTCTAACTAGAACCACCCATTCTGGTTTGTGATTAATATATTATTTTGCCCCGTAGCATTACAACTATAAAATATATATATATATATATATATATATATATAACACTAATTCTCAACTGGACGAAGAAAATTTGACTCTTTTCACTTCGATTAGGAAAAAATCGTTTTTATGAAACTGATTTGATTATGTGCAAGATATTGTGACTACTAAAAATCCGCATTGCGCACCTATCAAGAAGGCAACACAATACGGAAGGTAGGTAATTAACAAAGTGGCTAAAATTGATACACAAACAATTAAACAATCACTATTTTCTTTTCTTTTTTTTGAAAAACAATTACTATACGAATCAACAGTTTTGGATGATTTTCAGTGCATGATTCTGCAACATAGGTTTTACCTTATTACAAAAGCCTCCGAAGAATCTTCTCTTCCTCACAATGTCACCAACTTTGTTTCCCTTCTCGATCGTTTCGTATAAAGTCATTAATCTCTAACCTCTCCCCCCTAAATCTTCTCACAATGGCTACCACTCTCCCTCCTCCTCTTCAACCTTGACTGGCTCCACCGTTTTGTCAATAACAACTAAAAGGACAGGATGGCCTCCTCCCCGACAACCCGCCACCGTCTGGGCCTCCTGTCTTCCCCCTTCCTCGTCTTCTTCGTCCTCTTCCACTACCACGTCCCAGCCGCAAAAGGTATACGCCTGGCCGGCATCATCCGGAAGCCCTCTCCGGATGTTGCCAACATATTCCGAGAGGCCCCGGCCTTTCGGAATGGCGACTCCTGCAGCGGCGAGGAGAGGATCCACATTGCCATGACGTTGGACTCTAACTACTTGCGGGGCACGATGGCCGCCGTGCTTTCCATCCTCCAGCACTCCACATGCCCGGAGATGGTCGAGTTCCACTTCCTGTGGGCCCGGTTCGAGCCCGACGTACTCTCCAACATCAATGCCACCTTCCCCTATCTCAAATTCAACGTTTACCGATTCGATTCCAGCAAGGTACGTGGCAAGATATCGAAGTCCGTACGCCAAGCCCTAGACCAGCCCTTGAACTACGCGAGAATATACCTTGCTGACATCATCCCATCGGACGTGAAGAGGGTTTTGTACCTGGACTCGGACCTCGTGGTGGTCGATGACGTGGCAAAGCTATGGAAGGTTGACTTGCAAGGCAAGGTATTGGCTGCACCGGAGTACTGTCACGCGAATTTCACACAATACTTTACCGACGTGTTTTGGTCCGACCGGGAACTTCCGAAAACTTTTGGGGGCCGAAATCCTTGCTATTTCAATACAGGGGTGATGGTGGTGGATGTGGACAGGTGGAGACAAGGTGGCTACACTAAGAAAATGGAGGAGTGGATGACGGTGCAGAAGCAGAAGAGGATTTACCACTTGGGGTCTCTGCCACCGTTTTTGTTGGTTTTGGCGGGAGATATTAGGGCTGTGGATCACAGGTGGAACCAACACGGGCTTGGCGGCGACAATCTTGAAGGAAAATGTAGGAGTTTGCATCCTGGTCCTATTAGCTTGCTTCATTGGAGTGGGAAGGGAAAACCCTGGTTGAGGTTAGATTCGAGAAAGCCTTGTACCGTGGATCATCTCTGGGCTCCGTACGATCTCTACCGTTCGTCTGCGCATTATTTCGAAGAATGATGAGACCAAGAAAGAGCCAAACAAAAAGGATACTGACGAGTGGAGCTAATTTGATCAGTTGGATCAAAATGAGGCAATGGGGATAAGGGAGTTTGAAATAGTTTAATTGAAAAGAGGAAGAAGGTGAAAATGGTTAATGGGTATGTGCCTCTACCTTTTTATTCATTTCTTTAGTTTTTCTTCTTTAATTGGACCGATTAAATTGTAGAGGGGAGAAAACAAAAAAATGGGTGGGAAATAATATTTTGGTTTGGCTTGAAGATGGTTAACTAGATGCAGGGTTTAATTCTTTGTTCCACAAGCTAGGGTGCTAATTAAGAAGAAAGGACTAATTTGTACTGTTGTTAATGGTTATGGGCATATATACTTTAGAGGAGTCTTTTAGTGGCATAGTTTACACAAGGAGGAAGAGACTAATATTATTTGAGTGTTCTTTTTCTTTCTTCTCTTTTTGATATATATATTATGTACTCCTTAATATGTATATAGAATAGATTTGATTGCCAGAAGTAATCCTCTCAATTACCTCAGTTTGTCTGTACGTTTTTATTAGTTCCACCATATAGCGGAACTACAGAAGATCTAGAAGAGAGGTCAGGTTGAGATTACTGGAATAGACTTATATGATAATTTTGACTTGGGTACAAGTTAGGGTTTATCTGTTAAAACTGAGGAAAAAAAATCACGAAAGTAATTCATGCTGCTTCAGGGGCTAAACAATTACCAATATCGAACACACCGCGTATGTACACGAAATTAACATCTTCACTAAGAAGAAATATCCCATACAACCTGCATGTTAGCTTCCACACCTACGTTTGATTCGATCAAGACTCCTTGATCAAGTTTTGAGGGGAAAATAGAAGAATAAAATGTCATACTGTAGACAAAGGCCCCATTTGGTTGTCTAGAATGATAGAACGGATCTTTATCCTTACTTGCTTCGGAATGGAAAGAGCATTTACATTCCCATTTAACAATTTTAGTGTTTGGATGAAACTGGAATTGATTTCATGAAGGAAAAATTGGGACAGTCTTCCAATTATGCTATTTTGTATTGCTCAACTCTTTTATGAATGACTGAAGCTTTTGCAGTATCATTTTCTTTGATCTATGTAGCCATCAGTTATGTTTTTTGTGATTTTTATTGATCTTAACAACGAAAAAAGAAGATTCTTAACAACGAAAAAATATGACAAAATTTAAGAAAGACATGGTCAATTTGAACAATTCGATGATTTAAACCCAAGTGTTGGAGATAGATAAATGGGAACAAATTAAGTGAATGAAACGCAGGGTGACAAATCGGTGATTTAAAGTTTAAACCAACTTTCTACACTTTTCAATTGCACTCTTAACCCTTAAACAAAGGCAGTACGTGTTCTACTAAAGCAATTCAGCAGAAAACGCCAATCCCTTCCACTTACTACGTACCAAGGCAACCAGGAATTTTATGATCTATATATTGCAGCTAGGGTTTTATGTTCTATCATCAAAAGCATCAGAATTTCTAATTTCAGCCAGTTCATTAATATTCCTAAGCTGCAATACCTTGCTCTATGCATATATTGCTCAGAAACAATGTAAAAAGTACGAGCAAATTACAAATGCCGCTAAACGTACATCACCAAATTGCTTCATGCATAATCCAAATTAATGACCCAAAAATTAAAGGAGAAAGCAAATATATGTTTACTTGGCACAAAGTACAACTGATGATTTGCTCCCAATATAAGTATAAGTTGTGCAAATAGAAGTTCAGGTTTTATGTCAATTGGAAATAATAGAATCAAAGGCATATTAAATTATTAATTGGTGTGGCAGTCTAGTCTAGGAACTGGGGTTGGCCACTGCCACCATGGGAGCACAAATGGAAAGGCATCAATGTGAAAATCAGAACATGGAAACTTTCGAGAGATGTCAATCACCTTCATTGTACGAATATCGTACGTTACAATCTTTGCCTCACGGTAGTTAGAACATCGTAGGTACAATATATCTTCATCATTTGGGTCCAAAGCCAGAAGCTCGGGACTCCGCAAAAAAGTTTGGTCCACGATGACCCTCTCTTTCAAACACCATTTCATCATTTTGCCTCCAACTTCATCCACCTCACGATCATCATCTTCTTTCAGCTCCCAGACATCAAGAGTCGAACGATTTACATACAACCGGCACAACCTCACACAACCCCGGCACACACCCAGGCACTCGGTGGGAAGTTCACGAAAGTATACTGGAAACCTGGAAATAAAACGACAATGATGGTTATGGTTGAGCTTGAAAGGCTCCAACCCAATAAGAAAGCCACCATGACCTAACCAGTACAGGGTTCCATCGTAAGCAAGGGCTGGTGTAATGGGCTTGAGATCAGCAGGTCTAGACCTTTGCGGGCATAGGACAACTGATTCTATCCATTTACCAGTCTCGGAAGAGAACATCTCCACCTTTAATCGGAAGCCATCAGGTACTGCTTCAAACTGAATGAGTCGTACAATCACGCACCTATAGTCGGAATCACATATAAATCCCACACCTACACGGACTACATCTGGCCGGGGGAATTGAATGGTAGGAGGAATAGCAACCCATTGCTTGGTGTATATATTGCAGATGTAGTACTTGTACTTCCTTTGAAAACCCCATGTTTCACACAACAAAATCAAGTCATTGTACGTGGCTACAACAACCAGCTCTATGTCCAAAGAATGGATGAGGCTCCTGGGAAGAAAATTGAGTGTTGTTAACACCGGAGGAGTCTGCTTTGAAATTGTAAAGAGTTCTCTTGCGCGATGTTCAGGCCTTGAAATTTTGACGAACATCAGAGTTTTCTCGTCGTCATCACAATGGTTTCGGAGATATAGAGCACGATGGCTATTGAAATGAGGATGCGAGATGAGAGCCAACCAAGATCTGCAGACACACTTGCATTGAAGAACAAACTTCCATGGAAGTCGACAAAGGATGTCAACCAAAACAATGTCGGGGAGATCATCTATCGGGAATATATTTAAGAGACGCTGAGAATCGAATGTAACAGTAGCGATTCCCCTGCTGTAAGTGATTCTCATGGCGGCTGGAAAAAACTTGGGTGTTTATAGAAATTTATCCGAACAAGAGAGAGGCTAGATGGAGTCAGAATGAAATACTAGTTGTATAAGAAAAGAAAAACTTGATGACCGATAGGAAACGTCTTCACGACTAAAAGATAAGCCCATATTGGGTAAAATTCTAGATAAATTTCATTATCACAACTTATGTTCTAGATATATATTAAGATTAATAACATTTCACCCCCCAAATTATAGGGGCATTTTTAATTTCATATTCAAGTATGAAATTTTGTCATTTGAGTACCTGAACTAGGTTCAGTTATACATTTTCATACATGGGGTTAAATACTCTGTTACAATAATCTGTAGTTGGTGACGTGGCAGTTAAATGCTGAGTTGGTCGTTATATGATGATGCGTCACTGCCACTAAATTGAACAGATTAAAGAAAAAAAATTTCCAAAACCTTAAAGAATCACTACTACAAAAATTGAATCAAATGACACATTTCAGACGACAGTATGCAATTGTCCGTCGTGTGATTGAAATTTTTTTTTTTTTCAGACGTCGTTTTTGTAAGAGCTGTTATGTGATAGGGACTTGAAATTAGTTCAGAAGACGTTTAAGATAAAAACTGTTGTCTGACGCTCAAAAAAATTGAGCGACAAGTTTCCCACCGTGTTAGTGGTGCCAAACCCTATATGAAACCCAAATTTTTTTCCAACATGTATTGATCAGACGATGAGAAATAATATACTGTGGTCTGATCAAATAGTTTGACAAAAAGGAGGGAGATTTCCCACCACTATTCGACAGGATATGTCCAAATGGGCTCAAAACCATAACACTTAAACGAAAAAAAATAACAAAACAAAACCAAAACCAAATCCTCTGTATTCAAACCCGACCTAATCACTCCTCTTCACTCGCGTCTCACAAAACCAGAACCTAGCTCCTCTTGCGTCTCACAAAACCAAAACCAAATCCAATTGAAGGCTTAATGGCAGATTTCCCAAGACCCGAAATCTCATCTTTCATTCCCACAAACAATACCCAATACCCAAAATCTCATCTTATTGTTGCTGATTATGTTCTTTTGCTAGTTTCACTTAGATCTGAAATTTTTTAGAAAGCTAAAGGAAGTCTCAAGAAGAATAAGGTGTCAGAGAAGAATTCTTATCAAATCAATATGAGACTCGAGTGCAAGAGCCAAAGCTAAAAGTAAATGTATGATACATCTTGCAGATTAGATCGACTATTTTGCTTATTGAATTGAATCCCTATCTCTAATCCCTCTTTGTTGTTAGGGTTCCATGTTTGAAAAAGCTGAGCTACAGCGGAGAAAGCATCTTGATTGAAGAAGCCTTGAATGACTCGATTAGTCAATCTTTACGATTGGGGGAAGTGAATTGGTGAACTCAAAATTGAAAACAAACCCTTTCAAGTCACTATTTCAATCTTTCTGGTTTCATTTTCATGTTTAAATATGGTTTTGCCGTGTCACCACCCAAATTCCCCTTCCCGATGGCTTCAATTTTTTATCTTTTTGATGGCTTCATTCACCCCTCTGCAATAGTTCATCCCAATACCCACAGAAGCCTGTAGGTTACCTCACTAGGCTCATGGGCGCCTACTAGGTTCAAAAGCTCCTCTGTAATAGATCGATCTTTATATACGTTCATGGACTCTCTCTCTCTCTCTCTCTCTCTCTTATTTTTCTTTCTTTGGTGAGAAGATCATGGATGAGTATGAAATACCCTGAATATATTACCAGTTATGGTGTTATTTTCTTTCTTTGAACTATAAGTTTGGACAATGAAGTAAATTCATGGACAAAATTGAAGAGGGACTGCTGATCAAATTTGGTTCAAAGTTTCTATAGTTGTGTTGTTTAGGTAATCTGTTCATGATTATTCTCAATGCTCACTGGTCATTACTCTTTTGAATAGACCCTGCCCTTGTTGTTGATGTTCTCAGGGATAGCAACATAACTGGTGTGCATTTCTTACTTTGACTTATCTATATATATTTCAAATTCATGCAGTCTTTTTAGAGTCCCATTTACAGTTGATCAATTTAATGTCAATATTTTATATCCCATGTTTCCAATGACGAGTTTCAATTTTGTTCAATTTCTTACTATCAAAATGTTAAGTTTGTTCTAGCACTTTTGTATCTCACTTTTCAAGAAACTAATTTCAATTTTTCTACATTTGAAATACTTGCTTTTGTTATACTTTCACAGCTGAAGTGATGAAGTCCTTAAATATTCTCAAGGGTACTCACCGAGTACTTTTCAGGACATTAAATACTGATAGGTAAACCATGAGAAATTGGTCCCCTGCTTATGTTCTTATATGTTGAATTGTTGATAATGTACTTTTGAAACACACGTAGGGGAAAAGGAAAATGGAGTCTTATAACTTGTTCTTATGCATTCTGAAACTTAATCAATTGCAATTTTTAGGGGTCTTATGCATAAAAAGGAATTTGACTCAAGCTGGATTCATGGAGGATGGAGCGAAATGGGTAGTAAAGAACATAGACATCAAACTTGTTTGTACAACAGTACTTCATTTTCTAGCTAATCTTAAAGATTGAACCTCTCATTGATCACCTATGCTACCCCAAGCATATGATTGCATTTATAAATTCATCCCACACTTTCCAATAATTAATTACATGTAATCCATTTATGTGCTTGCTCTGATGCACTCTTGTTTATGTGTTATGAATGTAGGAACTGATTACTTTTCCATTGCTACCTATGATGAAGCTATTCCGGCTCATATTGCTATTCTAAAGGGAAGGGTAAGAATTCTTATTCAATAGAAAAGAGAGCTTCAAGTTTATACCCCTATATTAGCATAGCTGCTTGCTTACTTCTTATTTAAACCAAATTTTTGGTCAATTACCAATTCCTAGTTATTACTTATTAGTTTCTATCTTTTAGCAAGGAACCTTGTGAAAGTACTAGTATCTTGCTTAGAAACTAGGCATTTGCAAAATCTTCAACTAGCTATTATCACTGCGGTTCTCCCTTGCTCATTTCAGAGAAAAGGTACGTGCTAGCAGTTAGCAGAATGTTTTTAATGGCTACACGAATGCAGAAGGATATCTATGTTTGTAACATGCTCAATATACAAATCCATACTCATTTGTATTTGTAGGCAATGCAATTTCCAGTTGCATTGCTGGCACAACATCAGATTTCTTAATCAAGGCTGGCTACTCTTTGACGATAGTCCGAAAGATCATGCAGGTATCTCTTTTGGGTGTCACTATAATTATAGAGCCAAATAGTTCCTCTTTGATCTAATAAAAGAATTGTCTTGAAAAGGGAAACAAGAGTTCTTGAATAAATCTTAATTTGAAACAAAAATCATGCACCATGTGACAGGGAAATTTCTTACTTGTTTAAATTATCTGTATGATGGAATCTGCTTCTATAAGGAAAGTCTAAATTGAATTTAATTGAATCCAATTAGGAAAGCAAAGTCTAAGTTGAATTTAATTGAATCCAATTAGGAAAGCAAAGTCTTTTGTATCAAATGCTGATTTCACTACTACAATTCTCCCCAAAGCACACTGATTTCAATTAGTCCCTATTGGGACAAAGCACACTGATAATAGTGGCTAATGCCATTAGCCACTATGCAGCCACTAATGAGATATCAGTCCCCTCTATTGCAGGTGCTATTGGGACAATCCATACTGTTAAAACAACAGTGGCATACCAATGATTCTCTCCCACTGTTATTGTATCAGTGTGTTTTCTCAATGCCACCAACATCAGTGGCAAAATTTGGTGAATATATAAAAAAAAATTAACAATTTGGCCCACCAAAATGTACTGTATAATTCTAAAATATACTGTACAATTCATATACAACTTCAAATAAAATACAACATAAAAAAACATAAATCTCTTCATGTTCCTCCCCATAGCTGCATCTGCTACCTCTCCTCCAGCAACTTTTATATAATTTCTGTCAAACAAATGAAAAGCTCAATAAATGTAGAAGTTAGTACCTTAAAGAAAAAAAGGTAGATGTATTCTTTTCTGCAATCATACCATATCTGCCAATGAATCTGCCAGTGATGTTCTGCATGCATAAAAACACAACAAGCATTACTTTAAGTGGTGGTGTTCAATTACTTGCCTAGAAATAAGCTTCATATTAACCATGTCAGACACATTTTAAGCACAAATGCAACAGCAAATGCACTGCGCATGTTTACAAGTATTAACAACAGTCATGTTTACAAATATCCTCAATGACTTGGTATTTTTGCACAAAAGAAAGGTTGCTCAAAACAATTGTTTGTGTCATGAGTAAAAGTAAGTTCACTAACCATTTGAACAATCTTGGAAATCATTGAACTGGAGCCAGTTGAGGTTGCTTCAATTATCTCTTCACATTTAACATCAACCCCTGCAAACTATAATTAATTAATTTAACTAGATCAACAAGGTCCTCACAACTCTGATGAAGAAGACTCAGATATGTTAAGCAAGGAGTACGCATGAAAGTAATTACCAATAGAGGCTGAGAGCTACTGTATTAGAAATACCAAATATTACCAACTATCGTTGATACAAGAACACATCAATAAAGATCACAAGTATAGTAGAATAACAATGAAACTTTGAATTTTGATACTACTGAACTGAAATAAACCAAATCAAGACAAGTCAATCAGTAACCTAATATTTCAATCATGAATTTGGGAAAATCAAACAACTCAAACAATGTTGATCCTACAGAAGCATTCAAAAAACTATAGCAAACTGACGAAGTAACAAACTTAATAAGAGTTCAGACATTAATACAATTGTAAAACCGGGAATTTGAGTTAATAGGTCTTTTTCATTTTCCTTTCCCCTTTGATACAGATTTTTATCTGCATGCCTTAGCTAACTACTGCATAGATGATCAATGGTATGGAACCAATTTGATCATCTATCGACACCAGTTTCAAGTTACAACCATGACAATGCCTCCAAATAGCAACATAATGTGGTATTTTATGACACTAAACCATTTCCCCCCCTAAAATTACCTTCTTACAAAGGTGCTATGTCCTGGCAGGCATGGCAGTCATCTGTGCATGAATCAGTCCAGATGTATAGATCATGTCAATAGGTATGTTGCTGATTTTCTTGCCAGCTTCGATTCTTCTTCTATACCCTTCCTGCACAGATGCACATCAACACAGTCAGTGAACAAGTTCTTTTCGTTCCACAATGATTCACCATGCCAGAGTTCTAGAGATGTCCATGGGACTGATGAGTTCCAATGGATTGGTGAAACACAGCAGTAGCTGTTCTGAATAATCATAAATATCCCGAGTAAATAACAAAAGTACAACGATTACACAAATGGGAACAAAGAAACTTGTAATATACAAATGATCAAAGCTTTGGGGAATAATAACATTTCTCTCTCAATGACTTTTAGCCCTTCAAATGTGCAAGTCAAATCCCACATTAGATGAATGTTAATCATACAATTTTCCCAACAACCCACAAACTTATACATTGCTAGGGGAAACAACAAGCTAATACATCTCAGATAAACATGTTCATCAACCTCATGCATCACAATCATAAATCACCAAAAAAATTAGTAATAACAGGACTATGTTTAAGGAACCCAATATTTGCTTTAAAGCAAAAAGGAACATTGAAAGTTCTCTCCTTTATTCCATTTTCAATGTTCAATCACATTCTAATCAAAGTCAAAAATGAAAAAGAACAAACCTCCTTAGCAAAATCAGAGAAAAACCTAGTTATCAAAAGGCCCAGAATCCAAAGCAAAATGAATCAAGAATCTGTTTTGATGATATTAGAGATGGTACTTGGTACGAGTGAATTATCTTGATGTTTATATATATATATATAGAAAAAAAACGACGAAACCGAGGCAGAGGAAAATGGAAATGACCAAATGGGACCAGAGTTTATTACTAGAAAAGTTAACGGAGAAGAAGGTGATTGACATTTGTAGGATACAGGTTGATAGCTGCATTTACATGTCGATTTCTTAGAGAACAAAACCCAAACCAAATAGAAAATGGAAAGAGAAAAATGAGAGGTGCTTCGAATGAACTATACCACTTAAGAGGGAAACTTAGCAACCTAACTTATAGTTCATTCAAAACCTGACTATGAAAGATCTAATCGATTTAGAGCAAAAACTTTCTCATTTCTCCAAGTGGATTGCGAATTCCAATAGCTATGAATTACAAGAGTCTATATAACCAATTAAGCAAATAAACACAACCATTTCTAGAGGTCCCAATGATCATCAACAGTCCAGAATCAGCTTAAAAATCCCCAAATCAAAAAACCATGTTTGATGACACACAATTGAGAATTCAAGAGGAACCCAGAAAGGGGAGGTAGGTGGTTACTTACAGAGACGTAAGAACAGGTGGGGATGACGGACATGGAGTTGGCTTTGGCGTGGTTGAAGGCGGCAACGCAGAGATGGGAGGCCAAGCCCAAGCCTCTCTTGGAAGATGGGACATAGGTGTGAACCAAGTCCATCACTTTCCCCTTTTCTCTGAGAACGTAGTCTATGTAGGCTTTCTGGTCCTCTGACTCGAACCTCTGCTTCGCTTCGTTCCACACTATCTTTGGAGCCGATCCTGCGACCTCGTCTGTTGTAGCCATCTTCCACTCTTTCTCCTCCTCTCCCCGAGGCGATCCTGCAATCTCAATGAGGGTCTCTCCGGTCAATTTTGAATTCCAGATCTGACATGCAGATCCTATCATATAACAAAACCAAATTTCAATCAAACTAACTAGGATATAAATACAGACCAAAGCATCAGAAAGCCAGAATTGGAAATAAGAAAACCTTGGCTGAGTGGGTTCAGTACATGAATCTTACCATCGGACCGGATCTATGTATTCAGATCGCCGATGAACAGTGGTATCGGTCTAACCGCCAATACATGGCTTCGGCGATTAGTCAAAGATTGGATCGATTCTCATATCTCTTTCGTCGGTTCCAAATTGGAAAAGAGATAGCGGTGGAAGATGGAAGAGATCTTGTGAGTGAACTGAGTTTTTTTTTTGGTCAAGAGTGACCTTTAACTCAGTTATGAGAGAGAGAGGAGAGAGACTGAGAGAGCATAGTACGCATTATAGGGAAAAAATCCGATAAATAATAAGATCGAATTAATAAATAATGAATATTAAATTATATTTGATGGGTTGGGCCACTGATGTTGGAGGCAATTTGTCAAAACCCACTGATGATCAGTGTGATGCCCAAATGAGTCACTGATCCGAAAAAACGGTGGAAGACTATTCTTCATTCCCACTTATGATTTTGTGGTGGCCAAAAGAAAGGTGCTATTGGGGAGAATTGTAGTAGTGTTTACAGTAAACTCACTTGAACATATACATGTTTTAATGCACCATTTTGACATGTATGTATACCAAACTGTCCATTCGTTTCATTGGGCCTGGAGTGTCATTACTGTGCTTGAACTATGCCAACACACCCACGGCTGCAGCAGTACTCCTTACAGCAGCCTTATGTTTGAGCTCTTTCAGTCAAGCTGGCTTTCTCCTCAATATACAAGTAAGTTCCACCCATCCAATGATCATATTGAAAAACACACAAAGATGTTACATTCATAATTAATTAATCTAATTGCAAGTTTCTGTAGATGTGATTGATCATTCACTTTATTTCATGGTTAGTGCTGGAATAGAACCAAATGTTCACACATATGGGGCACTGATTGATGGTTGTGGCAGAGCTGGGGAAGTGGCAAAGGCATTTGGTGCTTATGGGACAATGAGGTCTAAGGTACTATTACACTGACAAACTTTACAATCGCTTTTAGTAGTTATTGATACCACATAATCATATTTTTGGTTTTCTGAGCAAGTGGTTTCTTGTATCTTCCTGCATTGCAAGTTCATGCTGATGAAATGTTACATGCAGTAGAAAGTGATCAGTATTGTGAACTTAAAAAATTTAAGTTCAGGGGCCCTTACATAATTCAATGCTAAAAGATGGTACTTTCAGTGTATAATTGTGTTCCTTTCATTATGTAGGGGAGAGCTGGTTTACCTTGTTGTTGACATGCCCCCTGGAGCTGGTAATATTCAGCTTACTTTGTGCCAAGTCCTGCTATATTTTCATATGCACTTAATTCGTTTATTTTCATTTCATTTTAGGGGTCCACATTAAGAGAATTCCATTAATCAAATTATGCATTCTCCTTTTATATTTGTGTGATTAACCATTATTTTATATCTAGTATGTTATTTGTAGGTATTTTACCCAAATCCTTTTCTATTCAATATTTCTACGTTTTGATTTGGACAAAGTATTGGATTTTCAGGTAGTTCCATTGACTGCTATTGTTATTGTTACTACACCTCAAAAGCTACCATTTATTGATGTCGCAAAAGGAGTTCGCATGTTTTCAAAGTTGAAGGTGAGTGTATTTTCACCACACAAGCATCCATTCCATTATAAATTAACCTGTCAATGGCATATAATAGATTATTAACATTGTTCAAAACTGACAAACTTGTAATTGTATCTCAACCAGTAATGGAAAGGTTACTCAATCTTGTTTATGTTGAGTTCATTTAAGGTTTCTCATCTAACAATTCCTATTGTCATTTTCATCTATCTAGGTGCCATGTGTTGCTGTACTTTAAAGGTCAAGCAGTCCAACATTGACTTTGAAGCAGCAATTGGAGAACTTGAAGATGAAGATAATGCTGGGAAGAATCAGCTTGCATGTTGATGCACTGAAGAATGTTACAGAGGAAATAGAATCAGTCGATTTGACCCTCCTAGATGTGCTTCATATTTTTTGTGTTGGACTAGTATAGTGCTCCGTTTTGGCAATAGTTTCTAATACATTTCAGTACAATTATGTGGATTATAACAATATTAGATATATATTGGTAATTATTGTTCATTTGGTGATTTTTGATTTCATTTTCTATTGTACGTACACAATGTTCACAACAGCCATACAATAAAAACTGTTGTGTGAGAGTAATACAAATCACGGATGCTATCAATGTTTTAGTTGTGTGAATAACAGTCACACAACAGTTATAAAAAAAATGACTTCTGAGAATCACAATCACACAACGTGTTCTTAAGTTGCTCGTTGTCTGAGTGACGTTCACACGACAGTTAATGATGTCGACAAGCTATCGACAGCCTGTCGACATGGATGTCGAGTTCTTCAGACAACAGTTCTCTAAATCATATTTCATCAAACGGCAACGAGATATATGAAAGTCAGCTCTGCATCAGACGACAGTTTTTAACCGTCGTCTGATTCAATGTTTGTACTAGTGAATAAAATTCATTTTCTGAGTTAGCCTTGCTTTCTCGAGGCCTTGAGCTGTTCTCAACCTCTCTCTTAATGAAAATATGATGATCCAACCCTAGTTCCTCTTCTCTTCCAGTCCTCCTTCACTTAAACATTCTTTACTTTACAATTCAAATGACTGTCTACTTCAAGTGCGGTGGCAAGGGACAACGCCAAGCCCATATGCGAGTTTTATATTTCATGTTGGGCTATGAACTAGGGTTTTAAATTTCAAATTGGAAGATGAATTTTGGTATAGAGACATGCCTATAGAGTAAAGGTTGCAGCGGTGGTGAGGTTGTTGATTGTCGAATTGGTTTCTTGGTCTAATCAAAACCATGTTGAAGCGCAGAGCCGTTCCTTGACCAAGGCAACCAAGGCAGTGGGCTTGGGCCTCAGTTTAGGGAAGGCCACCATCTCAAAAAAAAAAATTATATATATATGTTAAAAAAAAAAAAGATAGTAAAAGAAAAAGGACGCAGAACTGCAGTTTGTAGAAGACGACGTTGAGGCCAATGAAATCAAACCCGTGACTCCATGAGGCCAATGAAATCAAACCCGTGACTCCATGAGGCCTCAAAATTTCTTCTTTTTCTTTTGTATTTGTAAGTTAAACACCCTAATCTTTCCTCTTTCTCCATCACTTTGGGATTAGAAAAGAAGATAACCAAAAGTTTTGCTCTCACTTTCACTAATTTGGGCAAAACTGAAACATTGGCTACTGAAACATGAATTTTTGATTTCCCTCTGATTCTTTCAAACACAAACAGTAACATTTCTTCCTTTTATGCCTATTCAAGCCATTGACAGACTCTCATAGATGCATAGAAGCAATCTTTCTCTTTCTCTTACTCAATTCTGAATTTCACCCTCTGTTCTAATTTCGTAATCATAATTCAGATAGTTGATCCAATTTTAACAAACTGTCAAGGCATGAAGTCCAAAATTTTGTGGTTAGAAAATCAAGTTCTAATGTTCTTTATCGGCATTGTTACTTTTTATTTTGTTTATATAATCTACTATGTTTTAGTTTGAACTTTGCTTTGCTGACATTTTTTTTTTCAATGGACAAAATTATTAGGAATGTCTCTCTAAATTTTGCCTTAGGCCTCACTTTGTCACGGGACAGCCCTGTTGAAGTGCCTCTCCAGCTATTCATCCAAGTTCTTGAGATCCATCTGATATGCATGCCCTTACAAGCCCATCACTGCTCTCCTTTGTTTCTGAACTCAATTTGGTTGAAACAGATTAGAGACTCCGAAGCAGAGAGCCTAGCTGGTGGTTATTATTGGGTATATTTAGGAGAAGGAGGAGAAGAGGAAATGGATTAAGTGAGGAGTAGGACGAGGGTGCGTACGTGCTACAACTTTGCAAGTTTTGAAATCTAAGTCTTCATTCATAGGGATTCAAATTTGCTCACCACTTTTATTTTGTGGTGATATCACCACCCAATTAAAATTTGCCACGTCATGTAAAATTAATTTAATACTTAAAATTTATTTTTTTAATAAAACATTATGATTAACTATAGGATTAATTTCAGTTTACCCCCCTGAGGTTTGGGGGTGTCATCATTTCACCCCCTCTACTTTTAATTTTGAATTTTTACCCCCTAAACTTTCCAATTTCAATCAACCGTGTCCAATTTCTCCTATTCCGTCCAAAGTCAACGTTAACTTTGACTTTTGAGGGTAAACTGGTCTTTTCAAGATAAAAAATATATAAAAAAATAAAAAATAATTTTTTTTCTGTTTTTTTTTTTCTTCTGTTTCTTTGTTTTTTTTTTTTTTTCTTTCTATTTCTTCATTTTTTTTTTTGTCTTCAACCTATACACCAAAAATTAATTTATAAAAACAAAAAAAATACTCTAGGTGGTTGAAAGCCGCTTGCTGGTCTACGATATTTGTGATATATCTCCGATAAAGTGAAGAATTTTAGGATATATCCCCAATAAAGTGAAGAAATATCTGTAAAAAATAATTTTACACTTTATCTAGAAATAAATATCTGTAAAAAATGATTTTACACACTCGCTGGTCTACGATATTTGTGATATCTCTGATAAAGTGAAGAAATATCTGTAAAAAATAATTTTACACTATCTGTAAATAAATATCTGTAAAAAATGATTTTACACAGATATTTCTTCACTTTATTGGGGATATACAGTATTTACAGATAAATTGTAAAATCATTTTTACAGATATTGGTTCACTTTATTGGGGATATATCCTAAATTTTTTCACTTTATTGGAGATATATCACAAATATCGTAGACCAAAAATGATTTTACACAGATATTTCTTCACTTTATTGGGAATATACTGATATTTATTTACAGATAAAGTGTAAAATAATTTTACAGATATTTCTTCACTTTATTAGGGAATCCTAAAATTCTTCACTTTATCAGAGATATATCACAAATATCGTAGACCAGCGAGTGTGTAAAATTATTTTTTTACAGATATTTATTTCTAGATAGAAGTGTAAAATTATTTTTTACAGATATTTCTTCACTTTATTGGGGATATATCCTAAAATTCTTCACTTTATCGGAGATATATCACAAATATCGTAGACCAGCAAGCGGCTTTCAACCACCTAGAATATTTTTTTGTTTTTATAAACCTATTATAACTTTTGGTGTATAGGTTGAAGACAAAAAAAAATGAAGAAATAGAAAAAAAAAAAAAAAAAAAAAAAACAGAAAAAAAAAAGGAAAAAAAAAATATTTTTTATTTTTTTATATATTTTTTATCTTGAAAAGACCATTTTACCCCTCAAAAGTCAAAGTTAACGTTGACTTTGGACGGAATAAGAGAAATTGGACACGGTTGATTGAAATTGGAAAGTTTAGGGGGTAAAAATTCAAAATTGAAAGTAGAGGGGGTGAAATGATGACACCCCCAAACCTCAAGGGGGTAAACTGAAATTAATCCTTAACTATAATTATGTTTTATAACACATGACAGTTTTATATTGAGTGGTTGTATCTAGGGCTGTCAATGGGTCGTGTTGGATTGGGTTTGTGTCGGGTCAAGGTATTTGTCGTGTCACAAAAGATAAACCCAAACCCAACCCATTTAATAATCGTGTCAAAAGTTTAAACCCAAACCCAACCTATTTATTAAACGGGTTACCCGTTTCCAACCCGCTTAACCCATTTAATAAATAGGACATGTAGTGTTAGACAAAATGACTCATTTAAATGTTAACTATGCGACCCATTTAACTAAAAAAATGTATAAATTGATTAAATTTGTTTAAAACTCCACAAGACAAATAATATAAATAATTATATATAATTCATAAATAATTAAATCCAATAATTATAAAGCAAAATATTTCAATTGTTTTAAATATAAGATTAATACTTCCAACGTTCAAAATTTTAAGAAGAAGTACAACATAATTGGGTTATACGGGTTCACTTCGTTATTAAATGGGTCATGGCGGATTGACCCACGGCTGACCCGCTTTTTAATCGTGCGGGTTCAACCTGCTTTATTTCGTGCGGGTTTCGAGTCGTGTTATCGGGTCGTGTCGGAATTGACAGCCCTAGTTGTATCACCACCAAAATATTGGTGGTGAGCAAATTTGAATCCCATTCGTAGAATTTTTTTTTCTTTAATCTGTTTAATCTAGGTGGCAGTGCCACATCATTAGATAATAGCCAAATTAGCAATTACTTGCCACATCATCGACTAACAATTTTTTTTAACCAAGTATTGCACCCTAAATATGAAAATGTCCAACGGAGCTTAATTCAGGTATTCGAATGACAAAATTTTATATTTGGGTATGGAATTGTAAATGACCCCATAATTCGGCGGGTAAAATGTAATTAATCTTATATATTATTTTTAATCTTGGAAATAAATATTTTGATGAGGGTGAACAACATAATGAAAAACAAATGAATCCTACCATGCAGTTCACATGACGGAGAATGCATCCCACATTAATTGGTGCCTTGGTGGAATATGGACAGCCTTTCCTGAGAGTTTGTGAGGGTTTAACCCTCTTCATCCACTGTCAAATAGGGTCGGGTGTAATGCTTAGAGTACTATATCATAACTTGAATCTCTAAATCCGCATCGTCATTTGGTAACAGTACGTGTATGGCAAGCCTGTTGAAGCCTTGAAGGTAGACGACACTTTCAACTCGATTAGGCTTGTTTGGGACAATGGGTTGTTGGCCGTCCATAGAAACCACTCGGCATTAGATGATGGCTATTTAGCGTTAGCCTTAGGCACCGCACATTGAATTATGTTAACATATTATAGAATTATGTAACTTTGAAATATTTAGATTATTTAATGAATAAGAAACCTCTAGGAGAGTAGGCAGGGTATCATTTTAAACAGTTAAGCTCATCAATCCACAAGGACCTCATATCAAGTTTATTAGTTTAAGTTATGATACGGAGTGGTGTCCTTTTAAATATTAAACTTCCTCACTCATCAAGAAAAATCAAATAAAAAATTGAGTGTATCTCCAACATAAATTTAAGCATGTTACTTCTAAATTTCAAATACATCAATTTATTCTATGCATAACATACATTTAAGCATATATAACCATTTGACCTTTGTTATGAAGAACATGTAGGCTAATATGTTTTGGGCAGTTCGAGGCTTTGGCTCCTTCTCATAGCTTCCTTTCTACTCCGAATGAATTCGTCTGATTTTTCATTTATATTTGGTGCAACATAAAAAAGTGGCCTTGCACGCATCAAAGGAAGCTTTGATCTCTCATCTTCTTCACCCACCATTGCTAGTGTAAATTTTTCATTACTCATTAGCATTATACCTTGCTTCTGATTGTCCTTCTCTTTCTCCAACCCCAATGCATCGGCAATGCTTAAACTCTTTTCCGGGTCCTTAGCTTGCGATACACCTGTGACAATAGGCTTCAACTCTTGTAAACTCTTACTCGAAAACAATTTGTGGCTATCCGAAGAATTCCTCATCTTTGAATCATCATCATCTGTCTGCTTGTAGTGAACTTGGATCTCAAAACCCGAATTGTCTTCTGGTGTATGCTGAGCCTGTTGAATGTATATGCTCTCCACTCCATTAGGCCTGTTTGGCACAAGGGGTTGTTGGTCTTCCACAAAAACCACTTCATTGCTTGAACCTTGAGGGGTTGGATGATGGCTGGTTATCGTTACGTGCTTGATAAGCCTTCTAGCATTGAGGCTGTTCATGATGAAGGTGAAGAGCCTATGGCAAATGCCAAGAGGCTGCCAGTGTTTTCTCTTCTCCTGCATAATCGCTTATGGTTTCACAAGCAATGCTAGTAAGAACAATGTGTTTGATGATTTAAACAAAGTGCTGGAGTGTTAGGATGGAGAAATGGCAACATGATTAATTGGATATCTGATTCCATGCTTCGAAATGTGGTAACAAAAAGTAAGAATGTGACTTTAACGGGGAAGAGATAAGAGAAAGTAGTGATCGATGAAGTTCTTTCTCATCAATCACCGGCTTTGGTGGGAAGCAAAACCAACTTGCAAGGATATCAAAAGGAAAGTTATGATTTGATACCAAGCATTGGAGAGAGAGCTCGAATTTTACTTTGCTTCAAGTGATTTTTATTCTGAAACAACAACTAGCATAATTGCCAACATCAAGTAATTGACCCTGGAGGCTGACCAATTTATATAGTAAAATTATCAACCTCTAAACAACTAAAGTAGAGTAATATTAGGGTGACATTTTTTGCTGCTGAAACCGAGACACACCCCTAGTTGCCCCACCGATTTTCATTTTTCTGTTTGGTTGTCTGGATGGTCTACTTTTCTTTACTTCTTCTCTTCTAGATATATTTGAGCGAGATCGAATCGCCAAATATTAGTCGTTTGGATGAAAAATTGATCATGGATAGGAGAATTGTAGTCATTCACTGTTGATTAGTTGATCACATCGGTGGCAATGGTGGTGCAGCCTTGTAGGAAGTGGTCGGTTTCACCAAAAACACAAAGTTGCCTCCACTAAGACCAACCGTATGATGAATGTAAAGATGTCACATGTATATTCAATTCATTTAAAAAAAAAATCAACATAAATTTTTTTCAATTACTCATATTTGAGAGTAATCTTATCTTCTCATTGAAAATAAATAAAGAAAAAAACGCACATCTTACAAGAAAATGAAAAATTATGAAAATAATATTTCAAAAAACTCATTCATCATGATCACCCTACTGGACTCACATTTTCAATCATAATTGTACTGGAAGTCTGGAACGAAACTTAATCTCAAATAGCAAATGTGTAGATAGTGAAACAATAGTTAATGGACTTGTGGGTGGCTTGGGCCAACAATCCAAAGAGGCAAAGAGTGTAAATGAGCCCAATTCCCGACCCGACATTGACCCTCCACCAACCGCGCGCACCAAAGCGTCTGTTATTTTCTGCTCCTAAACTTCCATATTTTTCTCTCCGTTCACATTTTTTCAGGTAATTCTAACGTTCTCTCTGCTTCCCCAATAATCAATCCTCCATGAATTTCTTCAAGTCCGTATTCGCAGACGAGCCCGATCCGTCAAACCCCGAATCCGACTCCGAATCCGAATCGGGGCCCCCCAGTAACCAAGATCCAGATCCGAAGCCCCAGCCCACCCAACCCGACCCCAACCCGGCCGGCATTGGCGGGTGGAACTTCGGCGATCTGATCAAAACCATCGCCACCAAGTCCGAGACCGTCATCGAGACCTACCGCCGCGACTTGCAGGAATTCGGGTCGGGTCTGAAGAAAGAGATCGAGGTCGCCCAGGGGTCGCTGGAGACAGTCGGCACCAGAATCGATGAGTTGGGCAACACAGTCCTCGCAGGAACGGCCCAGATCATCTCCCAGGGCATCCTCGCCCCCGATCACGAATCCGATTCGTCCGATTCCAACAACACCTCGACCCCCCAGCGGAGCTTGAATTCCAACAAGTACAGTAGGTTCGAGTCTCAGGTGCGCGCGATTCAGGGTGACGTCAGCACCTACTGTGAGGAGCCTGAGGATTTGGAGGAGTATGGGCAGTGGAGATCGGGGTTTGTGTTGGAGGAGAAGAGGGAGGAGATTGAGGGTTTGCTTGAGGGGAACGGAGCAATGGAGAGTATTTACAGCAAGGTTACGCCGAATGTGGTTGATGATGAGACGTTTTGGAGCAGGTATTATTATAGGGTGTATAAGCTCAAGCAAGCTGAGGATGTTAGGGCGAACCTAGTGAAGAGGGCGATTTCGGTTGAATTGGAGGAGGAGTTGAGTTGGGATGTTGATGATGATGAGTATGATGAAAGTGAGGGCAATGTGGTTGCGAAATCGAGTGTAGGGAAGAGTAGTGAAGGTGGTGGTGGAGTTGTGAAGGAGAAGGAGTTGAAGAGTGATGATCGGGTTGAAGATAAGGGTTCCTCAAAGCTGGGAGAGGTGAGCAGTGTTGCTGAAGAGGCTAGCGTGGCAGCGAAAACAGAGTCGGTTAGCAAAGATTTGGAGCAAAAGGTTGTCGGGGAAGAGAGTTCTGGTGAGAAATTGCAAAGTGGGACTTCGGAGGTTGTTGAAGAGAAGGAAGGGAAGAGCCTGAAAGTTGATAATGAGAAGAAAGAAAGTGCTGTGGAGTCTGGTGGTGATAAGGAGTCGGAGAAGAAAGTGAATCAAGTAGGGGATTCTGGGATGCCATCAAAATCTGATGAGGAGAAGAAAGTGAATGTAGAAGGGGATTCTGGGAAGAAAGACTTGCCGCCATCAAAATCGGATGATAAAGCGGCTTTAGAGGTGAAGAATGAGGCTCCTGCATCTAGCAAAGAGAGTGGTGTATCGGCTCCTGCTTCAGTCCGGCCCTCAGTAGAACCTGAGGAAGAAGACCTTGGCTGGGATGAGATTGAGGATCTTAGCAGCATTGATGAAAAGAAAGCGAACCCTGGTGCAAGTGGTGGAACTGCTAATAGAGCTGAGCTGCAGAAGCGGCTCAGCACTGCGGAAGAAGAAGAAGACTTGAGCTGGGATATAGAAGATGATGATGATGAACCCGCCAAAGCTTGACAGCAATTAATTTTAAGTTCTTTATTCTCGTATTTAGTCACCAAATTCTGTATTACCCCCCATATCTGTTTCTGCAACAAGTGTGTCATATGTAATGGGGGACTTTTTCTTTTCATTTTCTCTAAGGTGGTTTGAAATGCAAAGATGTTAAAGTTGAACCAGCTTTGTGTACAAAATTGTTACCTTTAATTAGTTTGTGACCATTACTAGGTAAAATTCTAAAAATATTCGATGCTTTTGCGTATTGATATAGCTAGTGAGTATATTCTCTCCGCAACTTGCTGTTGATATAGCTACCAACTGTGCCAGCCTCCTTCTGGATCGTAGTTTGATTAACCAGAGCTTCAGCCTGCATTGGATATTGATGATGCCCTGGTAATTTTCTTCTCTTGTTACATAAGACAATCTCTAGTGCTGCCCGTCCTATTCATTCCCAGTACCAAAATTTGAAGTTTCAGCAGTTCAATGTTGACCACGTTTTGTATGTGTTATGGATAATTGAATTTCCATTTGAGGGACCAGTGCCAGAATGCAAATGCAGCAAGCTATAGCATATACACAGAACAACAGATGTCTGCGGCACCAAACTACTCAACCATGAGTTCTCAGTGCCATTTCCACAAGTATGAGGAAGTTCTGGTGCAACAGCATGCCTTCTTATAGTTATACCTAACCCCTAACCTTCGCTGCTATCATTGTACGCTGCAAATTGTATGCACATTGCCCCACTTGAAAGGATGCAGATTGCCTCTCGAGTCATTTACCTTCTCAACCCGGTGGATTTTTTTTTTTGGGGGGGTTACAGGTGATATTCTTTTTTTTTGTTCCTCACATATATGTCTCAACTCTGCAGAACTAAAACACATGATACAGTACAGCTTTCAAAATGAGACTCACAGAATCAACAATAAAAAAGGCACAACACGAGGAATTCCCGATAGGTCATTTGAAGAAAATTAATCTGAAATGTGTCGGTTGACATTAAGAATTAGAAGTTAACGCTTCTCTAAAAGAAACTAATTCACATAACCTGGATTAATTGAAAAAAAGAAGGATATACTTTGTTAAGAAAATGATATAACCTGTCTATAAAAACTGACATAACCCCAATACAAAATTCAGCACTTAAACTAACTCACACTCCACAACTTGATAAGCTCAACTACCTCTGAAGCACTACCATGACTGGCATCCAATTTAAAAGTACTGTGACCCCCTTTAAACCTATTCTTACTCAGCAAAAGAAAAGGGAAAAATTTTGAAAATTGAGACAGACTTTTCTAACAGCACCTAGGCCTGTTTGTACAACAAGAAAAACTCCTGCACAACTTGGAAGTAAATATGAATACCATCTTTGCTGATTCATATCATTTTCAACCCAGGGCTGCCTGTGACTAATTTGATCCCAATGATTTTCCTTAAACAGCGATGCCTGGCTCAGAAGTGGACTCCACTACATGTGTCTCGGCCGGGGAAGGGAGTGCTATGAGCCGTCCTTTTTGGGCGCGAGGTGGAAGATGTTTTGCTGGTTTTCTTGATCCCACAGTCCATGGCAAGAAAACTCCAGTACCACTTTGAGGAACTTTTCGAGGGCTCACTACCATAGGACGAACTGGGGCTAACATGACCACCGGAGCACGGAGGACACCCCATTTTGGCATTACATCCATTGCCTCATAGCCATTGGGTGCTCCATCTGGAGCTGCATATGCGCTCATAACGCCATGTTGCCATACAGTCATGGCACCATTCGGTGTTGGACTTGGTGGTGATGACTGAAATTGGTTGGAGTCTACTCGGACTCTAAAGAATGTGATGCTGATCCTCTTGTTCGGAGATGGACACATGACGTGCCTTGCCATGTCAGCACTGTTTCCCCTCATAACTAGGAGAGACCTGCAGAGTGTAGAATCAATGTTAATGAGTTGATTATTCTCAATAGAAATCACAATTAATAGATATGGGGATAAAATTACAAGAACTAGGAGTGCATACCCTTCCTTCAAGGAGAGGGTCAGCGGCCCCTTGTAGTTCCCTTCAGTATCAGTCACAAGGGTGCGCCCGAAAGCCATTGTGGATTCAGAGAGGAGAAGAGTGGAGATGGGCTGATCCAAATGTGGTGGTTTCAGGAATGGCTGCGAATATTCTCCCTGCACAAGAAATATCATGATTTCCCGGTTTCTCTCTTACACTCAAATTTAAAGTAAATAACAAGACATATAACACAAACCCATGGTGTGAAGCGCCCTCTTTGCAGCTATGTGCTAGACTGCTAGTAAACAATAACAGAGGAGGTAACATGATAATGCAGCGAAACAGTGAATACCTCCTCAAAGAAGTTGATAATGCAACCATTAGGTCTTTTATACTCTGGAATTAGTTGCCACAGTACAAGGTGATCAATCACATCATGGAGAAGAGCTGGAATTGGCCCTATGTTGCCTGGAGATAACAGGTCAAGTTAAAATAAAGTCGGTATGTAGTCACAACTGCATAAAATGCAAGATTGATAGTAACGAGGTCCCAAACTAAAGAAATTGAAATATGTTGCCTGAAGATAACAGGTCAAGTTAAAAATAAAGTCGGTATGTAGTCACAACTGCATAAAATGCAAGATTGATAGTAACGAGGTCCCAAACTAAAGAAATTGAAATATGTTGCCTGAAGATAACAGGTCAAGTTAAAAATAAAGTCGGTATGAGGTCAGAACTGCATAAAATGCAAGATTGATAGTAACGAGGTCCCAAACTGAATAAATTGATAGTTTGAGTCTTACTTGCAGCTTCATCTTTGACATGTCCAAATATTGGAATTCCAAACTGAATCAGCTCTCTCCTGTTTCCCTTAATCTGCTTGTTGAACAAAATAAAGGTCTCACCTGTATTCAACACCACAACATAGAATCACAATTTATGCATAAAAGTAAATAATTGACATTTGCAGCACTGGCCTTTCAGGTATTATGTCGAGAAGGCTAGTTGCGCCTGTTTTCATACCAAGTACATGGCAAAGTGCTTGGTACTGAAGGCTTAGATGGCCTTGTCTAGAATAGCATTACTTACACAGTAACATAAACTCAGTTGAATTATCACAAGGATGGGGTTAAAGGGTAAGGGCATGGGCTTACCTGAGAGCTCTCCATTCAGACCAGCCGTGCGGAGTTCGTTTGCAAAGTCAGACAATTTAGAGAGCTCAGAGTCGGTAAATATTTCCTCATATAGCTTTAAGCCTTTCACAACATTAACCTGCCATGTAACATCTACCAATCAGTCATAGCTACTTGTATTTCTTTCACAGAATAAATCAAAGAATCAAGTTTGCTTCGACCTTCTGTATAGAAATTAGATAGTGGAAGAAAGAACTTACCATATGCCCTTTGACTGATTCCTTTGCTGAGAAACCTTTTGTCAACTTGATCTGGGCACGACGTGCCTCACAGTCATCATGGTTAGAACATATCTCAGTGTTCACTGAATTGAGAACTTCTTGAGATCCTGCACTCACATCAAACAGATGAACAAAAAGCTTATCAGATAAGTATAAATGATCATTGCGACAGTTGAGACAGAGAAAAGATTAGAATACTGATTGGCTTATGTACTTCTCGAGTCAATTAGACTCTCAAAAAGCCAGCATTTGTCTAAACCTGTCGACTATATCACAGAAACTGAATCAAGTTTCTATCATATCGTTGAACATCACAATATTTGAAGTCATTAAACAAGCTGCAACTAGGAAAAAGTTAAGAAGGCAAAGCAAAAGTAGGAGTAGTAGGATCCCCACTTAACACTAGGGAAGCAACTATGAAAACGAGTTTCTAAAGTAGATGCTCAAAACTGTTAAAAGATATCCGATCTAATGGGGAAACCACCTCCATTATACCACAGATCATTTCATCATCTTTTATCCTTCATTAGTCTTTTCTATTATCATTCAAACCAATCAGAGACTCCTTCCTTCAACCATTTTATATATCCCGGGTTTTCATCCCTACCACCGTCGTACGTAACTATGAGTCTAATTCTCTGACTACATGATCCGGGAGAATTCAATGTTCATCTCAGAGATCATAGATTGGCAGCATATCTGAATAAATTTGATTACGTCACTTTCCGGTCACTATACAACCAACCGTACCTTACGACCTTTATTCCAAAATAGAACAATGGACTTTTGCTTTGTTTTTGCAAAAGCTGTCACTACTCACCATGCACCCAAAGAGACAGGACACAATAACAAACAAAAACACACAGTAAAGCAACGAGACATTGACACTACATATCCGAATCTCCCCAGCAGCACCATATTCGGCCCCGAGTTCCAACTCGGTAATATAAACCGAGTCAAACCAACACCGAGTCCACCAACTTAAATGTTGGAATGAACACCCTAAGGCCTACGCTTTTGTCAAAACTCACGCCACAAAACCAAACGTACCCCGTGACGTCAACCATAAAAGGGACGGCTCAGATGGACCGCCGCCTACAATTAAATCAACGGCACGCCTCTCGAGCCATTATTGCATCAAACTGATGATGCTTCAACAGTTCAGCCCCATTTGCTAACCCCCAAAACTAACTGTGACACCCAGTACATCCAAACTTTCCTCCCCCCACCTCGAAATTTCCAAACCCCCTTAAACCTCGGGACGATACCAACCGCAATTATAAAAATATACTTGTTCTCTCATGCGAAAACAACAGTAATTTTATTTTACTGAGGTAAAACTTGAAAAAGGTCCATCTTTCACTATCTAACAACAGAACGTTGAATTCAAAGGTAGAGAACGGCGTATTGAATCTAGGATCTGGGGGAGAAAAACATGTTATCATTTCGTTCTTTTAAAAATTGGAAAAATATGACGGAAAAGGTAGTCTAGCTGTGTTACTTAAAAATAAAATCTTTTCGTAGTCAGGGAAATTAATCAAAAAAAATTATTTTCATTTTTTCTCGGGCACCCAACAGAGGAAAAGTTCTCTCCAGATTCCAGACCACTTTCTCTTCCAGTTTTTCTCACCAACCAAAATGGACCTAAACTTCATAATACCATAATCATAACAACTTCCTTCGCCTTTTTTTTGGGAGAATCGGAAATTCAAACACTGGGGATCAAACAACTGAAATCGGAAACAGAAAAGTTCAAAACTTAGTGCAGTGCTACGAAATCTGCTCACTCAGTTATGGTAAATTCACCGTAAAACTAGCAAATATAGATCGAAAAAAAATATTAAAAATCAGAAATGATTCATAAAAACCACAACTTGGAATGAAAGGAACCAGATCACTTACCTGAGTCGGTAATATCACTCTCCGGCGAACCGTCTTCTTCAGTGACCTCATCGGCGGCTGGCTCATTTCCATTAGCATCTTCCACCTTCTCGTCCTCCACACACGACTTAGCCCCCTCGCTGCTCTTGCAATTGTCCTCGGCCTCAAAAACGTCCCCGTTTTGGTGGTGGCTCTCCCGCTCCGCCATCTTCGCCCCGAGGTTTCGGAGCTCCACCATCACGTCAGCGATGGAGTGGTACTTCTGCATCTGGAGCACCGGGATCCAATTCATCCGCCTCCGGTGTATCGCGGCGAACACTGCGCCGTAGTCGGCCCCTCCGCCGCTGAGCTGTGTGAGGTGCGCGCAGAGTGCGTCGATCATAGCGTTGGCAGCAGCAAACTCGCCGCGGTACCACCCAATTATTGCATCCTTAGCTACCGCGTCCGGCACCACCGTCATCATTGTGGGTCCCATCGCTGGAGTACTGCCTCCATCGGCCGGCGGCAACGCAGCTGGCCCAACAGCCATCGCCATGTACAGTCAGCTCAAAAACTCTTTCGTTTTTCCCAAACCACTCACGCTCCAGAGTCCGAAATATCGGGTCTCTTAAAGCTCCGGCGCGGTGGTTGATCGGTGGAGATTACGGTCACGCAGAGAAAGTTAATAGAGAAATTATAGAGAGAGAAAGAGGAGAGAGATTTTCACATGGAAGGGTTTTGTGGTGTTGGGATTTATATATATACTAGGAGGAGGGTGCTGCTGGGCCGTGGCATTTCCGTGCATGTGGGGACCACGAGTCGAGGTGGCAATTTCGAGGTTTCAGTGACGTGGCACAACAGAAGCGAAGGTTGGGTGGTTTGGTACTACCTTGGTGAATGGGCCTTGTGAAAGATGGTTAGAGAACTTCTTTTTTTGGTTAGGGTACTTAGGGCACAGAGTAAGGTAAGTAGGGTTACATAACTAGCCTTACTCTTTCTCCAACAAAGAGGTAGTTGGCTGTGGGTAGGTCTACTGAAATATTTGCACGTGCAGAAATTACTTGCCGATTTCGATTTTGGACCGTCTGATCTAGGGTAAATGTATTATGTCTTTAGCGTTATCCATAAAATTTGATGACGTTTAAATTTTGGGGGTAAAAATTAACGTGCGGTACAAGTCCTAATTTGGTATTTGGATTTGGTATAGAACTCTGCCACATTTTCTATGCATGTTAATCGTCTTATATACCAAGATTTAAGGTGGATTTTTCAATAACTTGCTCAACATGTACTGCTCCAGTCTTGCTAGTTTATCATATCCCTTGAGGTTTTTTAGAGTATGATAGGATTGATGACTAATTGCCCCTCTCTTGCGGAATGTACGTTGAGGAATTTGAGGAACTTGAACATTACTCCCTTTTTTAACTTTATAAATCTCGAACATAATATCACAAAGCCGTTATGTCTTGCACAACTCATAATTAACTAATCGATCCAATATCCCAATGATCGATATGTAAATAATTGTTAGTAATATCTTTTAATCTTTAACTTTAGTTTCGATTATGTAATTAGTACATTAATTAAATATATGCTCATTCGTAATGATAATAAATAATATAACTACTTAACCAGTTAGGTAGTGTACTTTAAACTTAGCTATACTATGTATGCAAGTATACATAAATAGTGAAACGAAGAAATTACTTCATAACTAAAGTATTAAATTTTAAGATTATCGAACACGATTTTGTAGTAATAATCATTGAAAATGATAACCAACTGTAAATATTAATTAATGACTAATTGATTCATAATGTAGGACTAAAATAATTTTCAGAGTTAGATCGCATAAGCAAACACGCATGCAATCTCTCAATTTAAATAGGGAAAAATGCACGAACAGTGTCTGGAGACTCTGAGGACTGTCAAAATGATACCTTAACTTTCAAATGTATCAATGTGATACCTGGACTTATATTTTCTTGTCAACGTAGTACCTACATCAACTTTCCATCACGGCACTGTTAAATTTACCACGTGTGAGGCACGTGAGGTACAAAATGAAGGTAAAAAGACTGATTTGCCCCTATAACTGACATTTTAAATATTGTTTTTTGGTAAAAATATTTTAAATATATATATATATTTTTGGTAAAAGGACTTATTTACCTTTAATTTTTTTTCACCCATCCACCTCTCGTCTTCTTCCTCTCCCCTCGATCAACCACTCTCTAAAAAGATTGTTTGGCCTCACCAATTCCTCCCGCAACAACACCTCAGTACTCCTCGATTTCAGGCACACGGCGCTGACGCTGTTGACCTAGACAAAAGGATCGGCGCAGCACTTCATCACCGATTTCAAATCTTCAACAAGCGAGGCTTCGAGAAGACTCTGTCCAACATTTTGGAGGACGAAATTGAAATTGAAATTGGGATTGGGATTGGGATTGGGATTTGGATTTGGATTGGGTTCTCTGGAAACTTCGACGGTACTCAAAGCAGGACTTGAGATCGAGGAAGGAGGAGGATGGAGAGATCGTCTATATCATTATTTGCTGGCGTTTTTGTTGTAGTTAATAACTTGATATTAATGGATTTTGAGTTTGAGTTCGAGTATTGGTGGAGGTGTGGGTGTGGGTGGTGACAGAAAATGAAATTCAGGGTTTCTGCAAGGTCTTCTTGGTTCTTCTTCTTCATTGCCCATTTCACAACAGGTCTGCATTGATGTTGTTAAGGCGATTTCAAATGAGGAATAAAATTTTGTGTTAATTTGATCTGATACATCTGTGATTGTTTTGGTTGTTTTGCAATCTAAGTCTTCATGCTTTCTCTGTTGGACTTGGAGGTGTTGAAGAGGCCATCGACCTCGCGGCATAAGCTGATAAGGCAGCGAGTCTCCTCCTAGATCCAATGCACGGCCCGCTCTTCAGGTGCAGGCCTCGTGGTCCTCACCGCAGCTGCTAGCATGGTGTTGCCTCTAATTAAGGCAGACTTGGGAGTTGAATAGGGTTTAATGATTTTGTAGAAACAAGTTGGACTTGGTTTTGTGTTTTAGAAGTGAATCGAACAAGGGAGAAGCTTTGCTAAAAAAATTTATTTCTCATTCTTTTTTGTTCTTGGAGTTCCCAGATCTTTCATTTCTCTTTCAAAATGAGTTTGTCGAGTTTAAGAAGATGAACAAGAATGAGTTCAAGAACATGAACAATTGAGATTTCTTTTTTTTTTCTTTTTTTTTTTGCCTTTTTGCTGGGTTTCAGAAGATGAACAAGAAGAAATGTTAGGTTCATACTTATTGGATTGGAATTTTTTTTTTTTTAAAGAATATATTGGATTGATCTTGGTTAATAGAAAAAGCAAAAGAATTTAATCATCTTTTATTTTCAATATAATAAATAATTCTGTTTTTATTTTAAATTTTAAATTTATTTATTTAGGATTTGATGGAGCGGAAAAATCTTTTTTGCCCTCATTTTCGGCCTCACATGCGTCACACGTGACTTGAACTGACGGAGCCGTGACGAAAAGTTGATGTAGGTACTATGTTGACAAGAAAATATAAGTCCAGGTATCACATTGATACGTTTGAAAGTTTATGTATCATTTTGACAGTTTTCAGAGTTTACAGACACTGACTGTGCATTTTTCCCATTTAAATAACTAGATATGTCTATTAGAAAAATTCTCGCGTATGTTTATTCTAAATGTTCAATATCATATATGTATTAGAAGAATAAAATGAGAAACAAATTTCAAACTAATTACATTTATGTTGTTCTATTACCAGTTAGGTGGTATGAGATTAGAGGGCTTATGTATCAATTATAAAATCTTTGAGATTAACATGTGAATAGGTGATCATGTGGCTAGTAATATTGCACCTCCATGTGACATGTGAGTACTCTTTAAGTTCACATAACTCAACTAAGCTCGATTTCCGCCCTCAGCCTGAAAAGAAAAGAAAAAAACTCTAAATATATTTCCATAAGCTGAGCTTAAATTATACAACTTTCACAAGTAGTTGAACTAATAGTATCTTCAGCAAAATGATCATGAACTTAATTAATCAACAACTCACTTGCTACATTTCTCCCAACTCTAAACATTTGTTTTGGGTTACACAATTTTCATTACCACGTAATTTCAAAAACTGGTCGCGATAATAACCAAAAATTTAATCATTTTTAAGGTACTGAGGCCGTTAATTTATTCCTTTGACATGACCAAGTAAAGCAGGACAAAACCAAACGACGAGACGCCCCAGAAAATGCCATGTACGGTGGCGTAGGGTATCCCCCCTCTAACCAGTAAGGTTCGTTTGGGTGGTGGGCCCCGCACCCGCCGCTATTGTTGGCTTATAGACGAGGAAGGAAAGTTGCGTGGGTCCCTCCTTAGGATAGAGGGGGGAGGAGCCTAAAAGGCTGAAGGGCACTAGCGCAATTCAACTTCTTCTTGTTGTGTCCACCGATGCGCATTGCGCACTAACTTGCATAAAGTGTCGTATATATAACATGGATCATGGAACGGAAAGCCACCACAACAAACGACACGCCGTCCAAGACGATCCCGACCCGGCTGGCGATGGACTCGGCTCGGCTGCCAACTTGCCCTTTTGGGCGTTTCTTTTAACAGAAGCTGTTTTATAAAACTTTCCTTTTCCGTTTTTTATTGAGGGAAAGGGCTTCGCTGTCTAATTCGATTTCATCGCCAAGAATTTGCATGATAACAGAGGGAAGCTTCTTTCAGAAGGTTGACGTATACCTGTCATTCATGTGAGTTAGCTTCCATCTTCCATTATTCTTAGAGGTACCAAATTCGATCTATAAATATGTTTAGTTCTAAATTCGAATGCATATAAGATAAGATAATATTAAGTGATTGACATGCACTATGCTGATCGTGTCAAAGTTGGCCCTAAAAATTTTGGCCTCTTGGGGTGCCCTAATGGCTGGGGTAGACTCGTTCAATGAGGTAGTTCTTCGTGCAGAGGAGGATTTTAGTTAATGACCCTAAAACATTTGTGCAAGCATTGAATTTATAGGTTATACAAGTCTAATGGATCGAGTCTACGTGTTCGACCTAGCATTCGTAGGTGCCCGACTTGAGAGTTTGAGACGGGTTCATCTAATGAGGTTTTGAATTCTCTACGGCTTCTTCACCTTCTTGCATTATAGGATGTTGGTAAAAAATATGAACATACATTTTAGTTATACAAGTTTTTGATGATAAAAAATTAGGCGGCTCATAAAAATTGGATGTACATATATATATATATATATATATATATGTTATGATGACTTACTTTTCTCTCATAGAAACAAATTTAATTTTTCATCAACTTTGACTTTCTTCACATACCGTACTGAATTAAGTCTATTATTAGTTAGGGTTAAATAATATCCAATATCTCTAATGTAATAATTGATAATATGATTATGCTAACATGAGATCAATCAACATGTTTCAAGATTCGATCTCCAGTACCTGAAGCAATTAAATATAGATGGACTAATTGTTATTAACATGCATTTCGATCAGTGAGTGTCCATATTATATGCCAAGTATATAGTTTAGCTTTGGCATACATAATCAGTGTTATATATATGTTGATCAGTTACATGACATTAACCATGATAGGATACGTTAACAGAACCTCCACATCCATATTATTTCTAACTTTTTAACAAGAACATTAGTAGTTGTGCCTCCTACGCACCTTTAACATATTCTAATGAATTTCCTTTTGTTTAATCCATTAAGGCATAAATCTTTACCTGTCACTTCCCATAATACTGCAAATGAATAATTTTATCCTTTTAATAACCCTTTCCATTAGGGCATAAAGCCAATGTTGCTAAAAGGATGACAAAGCCATCCTCTTTAAGTGAACTACCCGTTAAACAATTTTAACTTTCAGTCTTTTTAACCTTTATTTGATTCTACCCGTCAAAAATAATCTTTATTCCCTACGTGACCAAGTTTGCAAGCCAAGCCAAAGCTTAAGTGGGATAGAATGCCCTGGATTCCATTGTTACCTTTTCTAGCTAGGTCAAAATCGAGGGTTGCACATGAGGTATGAGAGGTCCGAGTGAAAAGTAGGGTGCCCATTTGAATGGAGACCATCCCATGACTCAGACCCACAAAACTACAAAAGCACTTTCTAGAGAAAAAGTCAATTTGCATTTCAACTCAAATTTGTATTTATGAAATTAGACTTGGTTGACCAATAGACACCCTACATGTAATTATATTATGCACGAACATCAATCTATGTCGTATATTTATTTTGGGAAACCAAATCGTGATGCCCTTGAACACATTGATAGTGACAAAGACTAATGCTTTGTGATATTTGGACTTAGATTTTCACCGTCATGATTATGGCCGACTTGAAGGTGTGACCATTCAGGTATAAGAATTTTAGTTAGTGTTGTATTGCTAATTACATTACACTATTTCAATGAAAATGCTAAACGATAAATAATGTTCTTTTTCAAGATGTGATGGGTGCCTCACAGCCTCGTTGAATCTACGCTACAATTAGATTGTTTCCTTGTAAATTGGATGGAGGAGAAAAATTGCTTGGTTCTTCTTTAATAGGTCACTAATCAAGAAAATTTACGAATCATAGATTTTACAAATTATTATCGCGATTGAGAATATATATAAATATGCTAGCTTGAACTTAACACAAACTTTGAGATATCCAACTCGATCTACACCCTAATTGAAATACATAAAATTATGTATACGAATGTACAATGCTACCTTTTATGTCATGAAATTTGAAGTAATCATTGTAAACTAATAAGAATAATGCTAGGCTGTGTTTGATCATTATTCTAAGTTCAACAAATATCTTGAACTTAAAATAACCACATATATTCAGTTTTTTCATGCATGGTAGATCGAATAAGATCTTACACACCCACAATATATTACACTTGGACCTAACGACTATGGATTTACTATATATTCCGAAGCCAAAACCATTTAAACACGAAGAAGATAAGGAACCCTTCTACATTCACACAAAACATGAGACCACCCCATTTCCTTGAACGTGCTTGTGCCCAAAAGCACTTTAATTTTGTTAAAATTTGGATGGTGGAGAACAAAACCCACACACCAAACCTAGACCATCCAAACTAAATCAAGCAGAAAGTGATCGTATTTTTTTTCATATTTATCGTGATAAAGCGTCAAAAATGTCCCAACATGCAATGTGGCATGTGATCTTCACGGCCGTTAAGCTATGAAAAAGATATATATACATGAACACAAAGCAAAGCTAGCAGAAATGGCCGGATTCCCGTTCCTAATTTCATAGTTTTTATGATCTGTTAAATCTAGGTGATGGACAAAGAAACCAATTAAGAAGGTGATCCAAGAAAAAGAAGAGCTTGATTCTTGATCAGGCCACTCTATTTTTACCATAAACTAAGTAAAGATGTCCTCCTTTTTTCTTTATTTGGTTTAAAGCCATTGCAGCATGTTAAAGTTTGTTTTTGTATTAATAGCTTAGAGCTGTAGTACTGTTACACCCAACTTCTTAGCCAGAACTCGATTAGTTAATTAATTAAGTAGAAAATAATAAATCTACTTGGATTACAGGAGATTTTGGAGATCGATCTCTAGATGCATAAAACAAGTGCAGGTGCTTCAGCTCCCTTAAATCGATGTTATAATTAAATTTATAATATATGTCCGTTAAAGTTGGTTGATATCGTGTACGTGTTTATGGCTCCTCCCGACCATATTGATGTGTCAAGACTTGGATACAACATCATCTCCAAATACTGGATTAATTTTCTACATCAACTTCGTACAATACTATGGCCTACCACGTATTCCACCCAGGCACGGAACTAGGAATTAAATTTGAGGTGAACTAAATTTTTAGAGATCAATAGATTTAATTATTTACATCAAGAAATCGATAAATTACTCAAATTCTAACATGGATTACTCAAATTCTAACATAAATTACATTCTAATTTCGTAAAAATTTCATTATAGAAGAGAAGTTAAAGTGTAATACATTCGCAAGATTAAGAGAAAGAGAATGAGTGCAGGAAAGAAGAGAGACCGACCCTATAATAATGATGTGCAAATAGAATTAGAGAAGTGAGAGTTGAGTATGAGAAATGCAAAACCGGGTAGAGAGAGGAGGAGACAAAAAACTGAAAAAAATGAGAGAAAGAGAAGAAAAGTCTTCTTTGTCTAGTTGTCTACTTGTTATTTGCAAACTATAACATATCTTAATCATACATATATATAATAATTTTTTTTCCCCTCAAAATATTGGGGTGTGCTGCAGCTAGCCCACCCCTACATCCGTGCCTTCCTGATTCCACCACATGAAGCTAATTTACTTATACTTTATTGACGTATAATCAAAATGTACTCCTCGATTATGTAATATGATGGTTCATTGCATTCTATATATGACTTGTATTGATCGATGATTTCGTAAGCAATGGTTAGCTAGGGTTCCTTGTGATTCCCAAATTCATAACTAATAATTTAAGATTGAGGTGTTATTGAAAATCTTATTCACAATTTATCTTAGCAACAATTGACATTAAAGTTTTATTTAATACTCTCATATCACCTATTGTATTCATAATATATTTCAAAAGCAAAATTTACCAAATACTCGACTGTGACAGTTTTTTATTTTGTTTTAACCGGGTAAATTCACTCGAGTCCCGATGTTCCACTTTAGCCCCAAAAAGTATTAATTTGTAGTATATTATATACTTTCGAATCCCTCCTCTCTTTCAGTAATTTTTGTTTCTTGTCCGAGTCGGATTTTGTGGACTGGAAGGCAAAGCCACAGACAGGGCCGGCCCTGAGGGCTGCCACCTGAGGCAGCCGCCTCAGGCCACCGGCTCCCGGGGGCCTCTAGAGTTTCTGTATATAAGTTATAGATAATATATATATTATTGTTTGCTCTAATAAACCAAGAAACGTGCGTTGCTCCAGCGGAAGGGGAGACAAGCTGTATCCACCTTCACCAAGGTTAGAATCATGCCTGAATTTTTTCAATCAATTAATGGATTAAGTGGGGCCCAATACCTTTCAGTTTTTTAACCTTTTTTCTTTTTTAAATCACTTAAGCAAAATTTTTGTTGTACCCGTGCCCCCCCCCCCCTTTTTTTTTTTTTCCTTTTCCTTTTCCATATAAACCTTTTCCTTCCTTTTTCCATATGAATAAATGATAACTATTCATTTTCCTTCTCCATATGGAAAACTAACCCAATTAAACCCTATATATTGATTGTGTATGCATAGAAAATTTCTCACATCAAACAAGATTGATTCTTTTGTATTGTTATTAATTTCATATTTACTTTTATTTAAAATACATGATTTTATACTGTTATTTGACAAAAAAAAAAATATAGACATATATATAGGAGGCCACATTTTAATTCTTTGCCTCAGGCCGTTAGAATCTCAGGACCGACCCTGGCCACAGAGCCTCATAAGTCATTTGGCTGCATGCAGCACATGAAAATATATAAAGAATAAAGTACATCCTTATTTTCTTGCAAGGGCTAGTTAATTAAGATTTATTATTATTATTAATTTTTTTTTTTTGAAGAATGTAGCTAATTAAGCTTTCTACTCTGCACATTCTAGCATAAACAAGTGACAAATAATTAACAGTGTTCGCACTAAACTAATTAATTGGCCTCAACGGACAGATACTTTTTGATCACGCGTGGGAGGAAAAAAGAAAAAAAGGAGTGTTTTCTCTCCCGGTCAAACGCTGCCGGCAATCTCGCCGCCGCGTTTCTGGCCCGGGAGAGGATGTTGTTTCTGAATAAGGGCAGGCTTTCCGAGCAAAGGTGTGATCCAGGGATGGAGGATGGGGTGGTGTTTCAAGGTTGGGCAGATCGTTCTGTCCCTCTCGAATCAGGGGCGATGGAGGTAGTGGTGCCACGACATGCTGGTTCTTTTCGGCGGTGGGATCTAGCGTTTCTGACTCGACGATCTGAGCTGTGGCGGTGGAGATCGGAACTCGGTGGGGGCGATTCCTTTTGGGATCTGTTTCGTTCTTGAGTTTGGATCTGGTTGAGGCTTTTAACTGGGTGCCGGGTCTGTCTACAATTTGGCGAGGCAGATAGGCGACGTAGGGATGCAGTGAGGGTGCGAGGTGAGGCGAGGTTAAGGAGTTGGGACGATGGAGTTCGCCAGTGGCAGGAATGGTTGTCGACTGCACACTTTCTCTTTTGGGGGAAAAGATGGTTGGGCTGGGCCTTTGCTTTTGGGCGTTGCTGGTGTTGTTTTGTCTCTAATTTTTCAGGCTTTAGTTGTTTAATTTCAGTTGTATTGTTGGTTGGTTCTATGTTAATAAGTCCCTACTTCTCGAAGCTAGGGTTAGGTTTCTACTCCTTTGAGCTAGGATTCGGTCTAGGTGGTATGCCATGTATATGGTGTCATTCCCGTGGACGATTTGGTTCTATTCTGGTTTACCTTTGTTGTCGAGTCGCTGACATGCGATCCTTTACACGTGGTCTGGTACTTTTGGACACGGTGTTGAAGAGGACGTTGTCGTTTTTGCAGTTGATTATGAGGTTTTACTGGAACTTTAGGGTAATATGTCTCAAGGTAGCCCTGGGCATGGGCGTTTGGCGGTTAGAGTTTGGGCCCTTTGGCCTGATGGTTTCTGTAACTGCGGGTTGGGGGGTTGTGGTCATGTCCTCCCCAATGTATTGCTTTCTGGTTGAATGAATGAATGATTTTCGGTTTGTCTCAAAAAAAAAAAAAAAAAGACTTTTTGATCAGCACCTATGCATGACAAAAAATCTATCGAAGCATATCAACATCATTTATACTACAAAAGCCACCAGACAAACAAAAGAAGAAATAAAATATAGTTACCAACCATCTTATACCTAGGTTAAAATTTAATCATTAAATAAAACGGCACCCCATAAACACTATCTCTGACTGTTAACTGTCATCATCTTCCTAATTAAGTTAATGAACAAGTTTCCTCTCAAGATTAGGGTATCTCAAAGTCAAAAACCTTTACTTAGATAACTAATAGTTAAATTCATATATAAAACCCTTTGTTCATACTAGTTTACTTTCGGTAGTCGATTTAAGAGTTTTGTCACGCTTAAACCTAAAAAATTACTATCAATAGTCTCTACAAGCCAATTAATCCCCTACTCGAACAACACAAATAGATCATGTAGCAAATTATAAATCGAACAATTCTATGCGCAACCATAAGAAATTGAGTTTTTGTCGGAATCTATAAGTAATACAAAAAATGTAGTCAATGATCCATAAAAACTTTAAATGTCTTCTGCAATAACTCCCTCCTAGCTACGCATGGTCGGCATGGATCCTTGTTGTATACTTCATCGACCTTAAGACCTTGACGATCATGCTTTAAATTCAATATGATGGTTTAATAATCAGTTTGACTTTCGCCAAATCTCACAGTACTATAATTATATGTGTATATGTGGGGACTTGTTAAGCATGTATAATATAGGGTGTGGCATCATACGTACATCCCACATCACATGCATATATGTGTCTCAAAGATCATTCGTCCCCTCCATAATACTTTGTGTCAAAGTTGAATTGTGAAAGGCGTTTCTGTCATACTAATTAATTGCTAGAAAACTCAGCACGCGTGAGCTAGCATGCTGTATATTTGTTATTCATTTTCAGACTTGACCTAATGCTTAATGAAAAGAATAGAACTGTGTTTAATTTCCCTCTAATCACAAGCCACTAATAATTTTTTTTTTTCAAAAAAGAAGAACGATAATAAAAAAATAAAAGACCAAGAAATAATACTTTCTTAGTTTGGTAACCTTGATTAATTTACTTGATGACTTTGATGTATATGCATGTTTGAGGAATTATTTATATATGTATATGTGTAATAGATATGTCATTAACACAATATATATATAATTTTTTTTTTCCTGAAAATGACATGATAATTCTCAGTCTAGCTAATGTTGCTAACAACATGTTGACATATTGCTGCTGCCCTCATAGGCACGTATGCAGCATGCTTTGCTTAGCCTCTTGATATTATATAATCAGGTGTACCAAATTATTATACTAATTAGTTTACTAGAAAATTAATCAAAATGGTAAGTTGGTCGTTTGATAAATAATAGTTTAACTATAGCATTTAACGATCACTTAATCTAGTAACATAAGTATCTTTTTTAAATTAGAGGTTTCGAGTTGGATTGAAATACACTTGAAATCCCGATAGTTTTCTCATCTGCTTAGCATGCATGCATCAATGCATCAAGTCCTTTTAAAATTTAAAAAAAAAAAAAAAACTTTTGGGAAAGTCCCTGCTCTATTTTGAATATGATTAAATGTGGGTCTGGATTAATGTAATAATCCTTTCACGAGCCAACCTATTTACATGAATCTGTCACTTGAAGCAATATCGATCTTCTGCCCCTTTTCAACCGGGCAATACTTTTTCACTTTTGGATTCAATGGTGGCTATGGAAATGGTCCATCATTAGATTAGCATTATAAGCTTAAGAATACCACGATGTTTAGCCTTACTTTAACAAATATGTTACCAAATGGTCCTACCTTTAATAAGAGTTTCAGGCTTTCAACATTGAACTTATTTTAGGGTTGTGACGCTTACACAAACCCAAATAATATTTTTAAATTAACTTTTTTTCTCGTACACTTTAAATTTATAATATATATAATATATATAATATAAAATGACAAATCAATCATCACAAAATACAAATAAAATAAATATCGTTATTTATGGAAAATTGACACTACACTAATGAATCAATACACTAGCTCGCTAGTGGTAATTAAATCGATCTACTACTGAATTGCACTATGCATATATCACTATTGAAATTGAGGTATTGATCACTAATGTAGCTAAGTGCATGAAATCTCCATGCATACTAGGGTTTCCATGTCCTTAGTAAGTTAGTATGCTTTCATGAGAATCGTCAATATTATAAAATATTGAAACGATATATAGCATGCATACAGACTCACCGGAAGTCACAACACCATTCCAAAATCCCCGAAAGGCCGAAATCAACTCTCCGACGATCATTCAAGCCTTCCGGCTCGCCAACGAAAGTTCCAAAAGCTGCAGATCAATCGCATCCAACCCACAAAATGGAGATCGTTAGCCGAATTTAGGGTATGGAGTACATATTATTCATAACTGTCTTTGACGTCAAACCTGAATCACAATGTGAAACAAATAAACAGAGGATTAAATAAGTCTATATAGTCTTAGCTCACATATAGGTGGAACTAGCAATTATTTGGTATATAGTGAATGGGTTGTACGTGCAGTATATGCCGTCATATATCCGCATGCTGCTGAGGGCCTGAAACAAATAGAACTTTGAAACCTTCTACAAGGGGCAGCTAAATAATACAAAACAGTCAACGAAATATTTCAAAACTGGACCCATAATTTATAGTTATATATGTAAACTGAAGGAAAAAAAATCGGTGAATTATTAGTTTAGAGGATTATTCGAAGTTTGTAGTCGTATAAGAATTAAATAATGGGAAGAACAAAACATGGTCATGGACTCATATGGTGTTTAATGCCGCCAGGCACGAATTCAATTCAAGAAAGGTCGCCCACTGTCCCACTGGCCCAACTCTAACATGTAGCATATATTGGAGAAAAATTATTTAGGCGATCGTTCTATATAAATTTCGTCTATACCATCACTCTCGATGTTAATAAATTTATGTTAAATCTGAGAGGAAAAAAATGTCTTCACACCATTTATGTTTGTACGTTTTTTCAATCCTATACACGTGAAGAACATAAATTGAGTGAAATCACACATAAATATATATATATATTTTTCATCAAGGATAAATTCCTTTTTTGTTTTGGAACTTAATTAGATACTCTTGAGATACTTAATGCAAAGAAACAATTTTCGTACATTGTTTGATCTAATACATGACACCATGAGACTTTATAGGATTCTTCTATCAAGGTGCATGTAGGTTATATTTTCATATACATATCTATTTTATTGAACTTTTTAAGTAACTCAGTTCGCTACACTTTTGTACGAGCTGAAACTTAGAAAACAAAAAGTTTCACTACATTAAAACCTGTAACAGTTCATTGAGGCTTAGGTTGCCCACTTTCTTGTCATCAGGTCCACCAACTTCCTTGATCTTCCGACAGTGGCAGGGGTCACCCCCATTGTGATTAAGCAACATTCAACATTTGAAGGAGGGACTCACCTTCAGCTGAAGGACAAAGAGTTGTTATAGGGTCCAGTATATATTATGAAGCAACAAAACAGACTTCGCCAAGTGGGAAAAAAATTTGATCATAAGTATCACAAGTCATGAATCATGATATTTTGTGAAGCACATGAAGAGAGCCCTAGCCTTGGTGGCTTGGTGTTTGAACGAGCAGTTGGGTGGTTAGGTGGGTTATATGACCATATTGTTCAGCTTCATGTATACTAATGGAGAATGAGAAATGAGTTGGCTGTGAGATCAGTCACGTTGTTCTACTTGCATATCACAACCAAAACTTCCAAAGACTCTTCTGATCTAACAACAAGGGAAATAGGTAATGAGGTTTATTTGGCATTTATGGTCTGCCCAAAGATCTACGTAACTGAGCAAAATAATCAAATAAGTAAATTGGGATGTTAGTTCAATATTAACCACCAACTGAAAGCACGAGATTTATAACCGGGTTTAGCCCACATAAGTAATCTTATGCTAATTAATCAAGCGCCAAAAAAAAAAAAAATGTTACCATTAAACTATTATCAAAATGGCTACCAATCATGATAATGCAAAACATTAATTTTATATTGACATATATCTAGCCATACGAATCACTCAACCTCACATGTGATTTTGACATTTTGTACAAGAAATGGTATATGTACTGAGCTCGAGATATTCTGTACCAGCCCTAACCCTTAAGCCTAACCTTGAGTCTTAGTAATTTGGATTTATTGATTTATAAATTTATTCACCGAAGAGACAAAAAAAAAATATCAGAAATGGTCCAAATAGAGGTTTGATTATTGAGCCGACCATTTGTGGGCTAACGTCCTATATTAATATGTTGGGCTTCTTGGATCCTGCAGGATCAACCCCTAAAAGAAGGAATCGAAAAAAAAAACCCCTAAAGCAGTGACAAGCAAGATGTTCATAGACGAAGGACGATCCTGCTTACAATCTCTTCTCCAGGATAAGCACAGTACACTAGAACAGGGGAAAGACCTCAGAGAGTTGGGTCACAACCCTCCAAGAACCATGGTATTGACATGTTATTTACACGATGAACATTATCAGAACATTCAACATTCTTGGTTATCAGAAGCATCTTCTACTCAAGTGCCTTTACATCTCATCAACAAGGCAATAGAGAGGCATAAAGAGGCACAAGCAACATAAGTTGACTCTCAATAAGAAACCATCTAAACCTTAAGCCTACACCACGTTGTGAACCTGAATAGTAAGAACTGGTCAAATTGACTAATAACAACCACATTGTGACAGTTCAATATCCACAGCTTAGACCTTATCAACCACATCTCCCAAGTTTGTGCTGAAAAAGGTAGCTCATGGGGCCAAACACCTGCTCCATTGAAACTACAGCAACTAGAATGGCATGTATCAGGAAAATTCAAGAAGAAAATGAAAGGGATGGCATGTTATGATGAACTCATGAACAGAACTTATTACTGACCATTTGATGTAGCAGTAGCAAAAGTATGCGCGCGAGTGTCAAAGTCTGGAAAGCCTGTGATGTAAACATCATAGTGGGCCACAAATCGTTCCCCAAGTCACCTCTAGGCATCAAAACCTGTGCCAAAGAAGAAATGCAGACATAAACTTTTAGACCAGAGTATATGAGTCAGTCATTTCTACGTATGAATTACCATCAGCATAAGATCAGAGTCGAAAAGAGCTATCTGTGAAAAAATTATATCAATTTGTGGGTCAGATAGGAGAGGAACACTTCCAACCAAGCTAAATTAATACAAAGAAGATTGAAAAGAGAGTTAACCTGGTCAATTACAATAGTCCTTAACACCTAGAAATAAAATTCTATTGATAGTAATGAGATAAGTAGGTTGAGCAATTCTTAACAGATAGGATTGTTCACCCCCTCTAGCTTAATTTCTGTTGAAACTCAGGACAACCAAACAAAAGAAAGACAAAACACTGTCCGACAGTGCATGTTTGAGTGTGAATACATGTGAAACGGTGAGCGTTGTAGTACCACTGAGAGTCAATGCAAGTTCCAGAATTTACTTGAGATAAGCATACTGAAAAGGGTGCTCATACTGCTTATACTGGCAAACATAGTATCAAACATCAATTTTAAGTAGCGGTAAGCTGGCATGTCAAACCTGGTTGACACAATTTGCAATAATGATGAAAGGTGCAATTCCAAGTGAAACAACATTATACGCCTTCTATGGTTCCACAATCTGAAAAAAGTTGGATTAGATAAAGGAATAAAGGTGGGAAGAAAAATTAATAAAGACTACTTATTAACAGATAATTGCCAAACATTTTCTTGCTGAACAAAATTTTCTTCAGATGAGAACCAAGAATGAGATAAGCATTCAATTACCAAATAATAAAGATCATTCGGGTCTTTGAGCCGTACCTTTGTATTATGTATAATCCATAGCTGAGGTAATTCTGACACAGCTTTAAGATAAACTTTTCGTAGAAAGCCCACAAAATTCTGTTCAAAATGAAGTGCTGTGTGGAGAGGGGAATGGCTACAGAGAGCAGAAGACATGGCACCACCTAGATTAAGTTAAGAAATCGACAGAACAATCAATAAGGGAACCAAAAAAGGAAAATTCATCTCCACAATTATAAAACTATACTGTGGACTATCATATATTACTTAATGTAATGCGTGATCTTTACAAAATTTTACGAGAGTTCAGAAACTTGCAATATGTGGAGCAGCGACAGTGCTGACATAGATTGGTCACTTTATATCCATCAAACTCGGGAAACAATGCGTTTTGAAAATGTCTTTCAACTCTTTTTCGCACCACATATATGGAAGCTAGGAACAAATCTACCAAACATTATGAAGCCAGAACAGTTAAAATTCATTTCAAGGACTCATAAAACAAAACTAAGAAACAATAACTTTTCCAAGAAACAACTAGATAATCAAAACTTCCAACATTAAAGGGTAACATCCTACTGACTTAACATATTCTCAATGCCCCCGGGACGGGAAGATCATACACCAATTTTCGCCGACTCAAACAAAAAATCAGCTTAGTACGTAAACCATTGGATTGTGAAAAAAGGACTAACCTAGTGCAGATTGGGAAGTTGTCTTTGCCCTCCATATAGCTGGACCTGACTTCGAACCGAATCATATAGATAATCCACAGCGTTGCCATCAGAATAGGCACCTCATGTAAGAACAGGACCCACCACTCATCTGTCATGAGCACACTGCAATACACCTTAATTCCCAGATACAGAGCCGTTAGTTCCAGTGACTTGAGGGAGAGTCCTGCAAATAGTGAAAATTTCAGAGAGAAAAAAAACCTAAATTAAAGGTAAGGATTAATTGCATATTTCTCGTTCAAATAATGCCACGGTTAAAAAGAAGAAGAAAAATTCGACAACTTATTTCGATCTATGAAAAGATTGTCCATAAGTCCATTTTTAAAACTTCGCCAATTTATTTTAGCTGGCGCCCCTGTGACTCACTACTAGTCAAAACCCTAATTGTGAGAGACAGGTTTTTCAATCTGAATGAGACTGAAGACAAAGTGATGGAGGCCATACTGAATGAGACTGAAGACGAAGATGAGGAGAAGTTACTAGAGCGATTCTTATCAAAGGAGGAGGGTGATGATGGTCCACAGCGTAATCTCGCAGACCTCATACTTGCAACCATTAAGAACAAACAGTATGATGTCACCTCAGGTATAATATATGGTTCTTGTGTAAGAATTTTTCATCTCAAAGTCTGCTCAAGGTTTACAACTAGTGATGTTAATGAATCCCAACTACTATAGTTCAGAGTTCAGACAACTCTTGGAGATACTGTTCATATATTAAGTTGCACCATTTAGAAAATATTGGTATCTCTTCATTGACATATTGTAATGATTTCTTTGGTCTCAGATGCTAGGTCTTTGGTTAAAATGGATACAGATTGCATAGAAGTCTACAAGGGGTAAGCAATCCCTCCATTATTCCATTAATGGATTTGACATGTTAGGTCAAGGAGAGTTATCTTTTAATTATTGCCTCTCTTGTTCTAGATGGTGTGAGATCCAAATTGATTTGTACAGTTATATAAATGTCATATATATATTATGTATGCATGTATATGTATTACCGAAGTTGTTGATGGTGGGTTTAAACAGGGTTGCAAAGTTTATGAAAAGCTACAGTGCCGGCAAGATTGCCAAACCATTCAAATTTATCCCTGCAATGCAACAATGGGAGGATGCCCTCTTTTCACTGAGCCTGATAATTGGTCAGTGGTCACCAACAGCTATGTATGAAGCTACAAGAATTCTTGCTTCAAATTTGACTCCGCAAAAAGCAGAACGTTTCTACAAGCATGTCTTGCTCCCACGGGTGAGACAAGACATTCGGAATAAGAAGAAGAAGAAGCCCTTGCATTTTTCCCTGTATCAATCTCTAAGGAAGTCCGTCCACAAGCGTGCTGCCTTTTTTAAAGGAATACTGTTGCCTTTGTGTGAGGTATTCCATTCTTGAAACACGTGATGGTTGTCTGCCTAAATTCAATTCTCTTAAGGTTGAGTGTGATGCTTGTTTGCTTGACTCTCACTCATAAATTTCCTTTTCTTCATGATATGTTTAGTTTGTCTTCTATTTCTTATAAACGCAATCCACACAGTGAATGGATGGTGGATTGATGCAGAACTTTTCTTTGGCTGATCCATTGGTATTATTACAACCCAAGTTTGTAAAATGTGATATATATTCTTCAAAATTCCATAATACTTCAAACGGGATGTAGGGAACTGATAATATTATTCTGTTTTTCACTTTTTGCATGCTTTTGGCAACTCTAATCCACTGCGTCCCCCCTGCTCTTTTATTAACAGTCAAGGACATGCACTCTAAAAGAAGCCTCCGTTGTTGGGAGCATCATACAAAAGTTCGAATTTCTGCAAGTCATGCAGGGTATGTTGGCTTCCCCTCTAAGATTGTTTTTGATTACTAGATAGAGCTTTTGAGATTACGAGTTTGTTTTGGAATTTGAATAGTAGGTAGCAAAAAAACTTGCTAGTCAAAGTGTTTTATTTTCCAAATGTGTTTGATATAAGTGTAAGGATACTAAAGTAGTAAATTCTCAACCTTGCATACTTTTAGGAGCAGGCCCAGAGTTCTATGAACATAATTAGTTTAATTTAGGAGATGTTCTTAGAAGTGGATATCTTCTCCACTGTCATGTACCATTTGAGCTTTGTTGCTAATAAAAGTTTCTTTGTTCTTCTATAAAGAAGAAAGTTAACGGTGGTCCGTTGAATTTCTGTTCTGTACCAAAATCAAATAAACATTACTGTATGTAAGGAGTCCACCAATTACATCACCAAATCCGAATCAACCAAATGATCCTTTTCCCCCTCCATTCATTCTGAGAAGAGAGAGAGAAAAAAATAAAAATCTCATTCAGCTTTCAATTTCTTTTGCCACACGTATAGGAATCCAAAGGTGGAATATAGTAAACTTTATGTGCTAACCTCCCCTCTGTGGTTCCCAAAAACTAATTGCCTTATTCTCTTTGAATTGGGTTTGTATGTATTACACTTCTCTTTGTTTGGTATTCAAAAAGTTTTCTTCTTTGGCGTATGCTTATGGAAGTTACCATATTTTATGTAATTTCTTGTGAGCATCTAGGAGGTCTCTGATAAATTCTTCTAATGTATTTGCAGTGCTGCGATAATGATGCAATATAGCAGCGCAAGAAGGTATCAACTCTATGAGACTATGACATTTAGCATTGTCAACATATTAGTTTGAAAGACTTGAGTAGATTTAGTATTGTCAATATGTGTACTTGAGCATATAGGATTTTGATTTGGGATATTTATTGATTTGTTAGAGACATAAGAACCACAAAATTTATGCTTTTTCATATGGAGGAGAGCTGAGGTTTCCTGATGCTAAAGAAAGTATTGACGATCTCATTCTCTAAACTTCCTCAGTTTCTTTATATACAATAATATTGTAAATGTTGATTTGTATCCTTCTGTGACATCTGTCCAGTATATGAATTTTATTAAGACTTTAAGAGTTATGTTATCATGAAAGGAAGAAGATCCACCGCTTATAATGTTACTTGACACTGTAATTGTTGCAGTTATTTTATAAAGCTTCTTTTGGAGAAACAGTATGCTTTGCCAAATCCTGTAATCGAGGCTCTTGTTGCACATTTTATGAGATCTGTGGAGGAACCAAGAGTAATGCCTGTGATATGGCACCAGTCTCTTCTTGCATTTGTGCAAAGGTAGGTTATAACCGTTATAACTTTGTAAGAGGTTTTTGCTTGCCTAAATGATTAATGAGCAGCAATTTTCTTCCAATTTTGAGTCATATTTAAGAGTTCATGATTTGTGGTTATTTTTTTTTCTTTCCAAATTACAGTTGGTGTGCATAATCCCTTGCAGGTACAAAAATGATATAACAAAGGACAACAAAGATAAGCTTAGGAATCTTCTTGAAGCACAAAACCACCATGAGGTAAGAGTAAATTTTCTCTAGAAGAACTTCAATTCCATAATCTGTGGCATAATGTAATGTCGGTGATTGAATCTTAGATTACTCCTGAAATAAGAAGGGAGCTATTTCATAGCTGCAATGATGGTGAGAAGGAGCATGATCGTGCGTCAAGTGATATCCTTCTTTTATTCTTGTTTTCTGTTATAATTAAATATTTTTAGCGATTTGAATTATAGAATATATATTATCACTGAATTCAAGAAGAAAATTGAATTGGTTTAACCTTTAAGTCCAAGATTCATATCTACAGAAACAATGCCAGAGTTGATAGCGCACATGTGCATATTGGTTCAACCTTTAAGTCCAAGATTCATATCTACAGAATAATTTGGAAAAAAAAATTGGTACAAGTTGTGTTCCTCTTGACTTTACATACATTCTCTGATGTCTGTGTTCAATAAACCAATCGATGAAGACATGTTTGATATTCCAGAGGTGCCTCTGGAGGATGACTAATTCAATACTAGGTATGCCTTTTGTTTTTGTGGCAATGTTGTTCTTTTCCTCTTAATTTGATCTCTTCTGTTTTACTAACATGGGATTACTTTGCCAATCCATGGTTGTATTGCAGGTGGGTCTGGCTAAAGAAATAATGCACAAGTACATGCTTGGGAGGAAATGCAATACTGTTCTTGCATTGGAATGGCATTAATGTAGCCACCTGGTATCAGGCAGTCAATGTGGTTACTTTTGTACCAGTATTTTAGTTTATGTTTTGGGTTGGGGTATGACACAATGAATCCTCAAACCCAGAAATGATTTTTCCTTAGCCCTCTTGTAGAGTTAAGGCTTCTACCTTTTGGGTTGGGGTATGAATATGACACAATGAACCCTCAAATCCAAAATGAGTTTTCCTTAGTCCCCTAGTGTAGAGTTAAGGCTTCTACTCTTTTGGCGGGAAGAGATGATTGGACTAGTCTTTTGTACCCAACTTGTTAATTTATTTTCTGGAGTGAAATTTATCAAACTATTGTTGTCTTCTTAGAAAATTTTCCTTTACGGTCGACCTGCTTTAAGGATGCTTTCTCAAAGACTTGACTTTAATTGTTCATGATGTTTTTCTTTGGTCAAATGTTTTGCCATGGAGGTTTCTATTGGTAATTGTTGCTAACTATATATATCTCGCAGATCCGGCTATGGGAAGTTGCTTAGTACTCCTATTTTTGTACTTACAAATTTTTTAATCCTTTAGTTAGTTTGGAGTTCTAGCTAGAAATTTCCCTTGAGCATTATGGATGAGGCCAACTATAGTGTGAAAATTGATTATTTGATTTACTGTGATTCCTGCTGTTTTGAAGCTTATGAAGAATTATACTCCCAGCTGATCAGGTTTCAAGATTTTCAATATTTGTATATATTCCCTATATTCCTGGGGTTTCTTGGACTGCAAGTTCCTCCTCTAGGACTCTTTAGAGTACTGTGCGTTTGATAATTCATATATATTGTCTATAGCAAGAAGTAGGTGGCTTCAATAGTGGAGTTACGTACTGAGCGACCTCATATTTTCTTCTATTGGTACAGGATCGACAATTTTTTTTTTTTTTTTTTTTGAGAATACAGGATCGACATTTAAAATTTTAAATGCAAATTCAATCTAAATGAGCAAAAATGATCAAATGTAAATAGTTAATGTTATTTTAATATCACCTGCACAAACCAGATACATTAGTGATAATGCTCATCTTATCCTTAGCCACCAGGGAAACTGATGCCACAATATTACATTATACGTTTAGCTTATGAATGCACACAGAATTACTTGATCACCAACAACAACACCACTGTTATTTATGAAAACCCATCAACCAAAAAGTTGAACCTTCAATCTTCATTACCTCCTACTGATCTCTCTTAAATGAGGTACCACCAACATTCGATTTGCTAGATTTGAACTTGTTCTTTGCACGATCAATAAAAGCAGAAAAATGGACGTCCTTACCACCATCAATACCCTCCTGATCAGATTCTTGTATCTTCTTTGATGACATGGTTCTGATCTTGATCTTAGCACGAGTGATATATTCAGAAAACTTATCATTAATATCCACTCCTCCTGGTTTCTTACCATCATTCTTAACTTGTACTTCTTGTGCTTTCACAACTTTCATAGTAGCATTGATATGTTGCCCCTCCCCAACTGCTCCTCCTTTTGCCTGCAATGACTCGGACTTGGTCTTGTGCTTCTCCTTCTTGCCTTCCTGGCCATGAGCAATGTGTTCAATAGCAATTACCTTCTTTTGGGCCACCTGTGCTGGTCCAGGTTCAATCTTAGCAGCAGCCTTGTGTGAGGTTGACAACTTTCCTCTATTCTCATTTGGAGTACTAGCAGGCTGCAGAACCTCCTTCTTTTCAAACTTGATGGGAACCTGAATCACTGCCGACTTGTTGGACTGTTGAGGTTTGCTTTGGATATCAATTATTTTCTTTCCGGCAGCATGATTGAGGTTTGCCAGTGGGGAACGATCTCTAGCAGGAGAGGAGATTCGGAGGATTGTTTGAAAAGCAGAATTGGCTGTAATGGCACTGAAGAGTTTCTCACACACTCCTGATGAATCTGTAGTAGTACTAGTACCATTCCCATTCTTTTCCATTGAAGTATTCAAGTATATATGATAAAGTTTGAAACTTAATGATAGCTGAGAGCTTGAGGCTAGGTGATGCATGAAATAAGGACCAGAGAAGGTATTTATATGCATTGTAAGTTGTAATACCTCATGTGACTAAACTTGGGGTCTATGCAAGTAAAGAGAAAAGTATTTTGTCCATTACTGACACATATTTGGGTTGGAATCATATTCTTCATCACTTTATGTGACCAATTTTTCTACGGATATTAGAATCTAAGAAAGAAAGCTTGCACAAAGAGATTATTAAAGAAACTACACAACTACTTTGATTGTAACAGATTGGTTTCAGAAGCAAATGAGTTTTAAGACCGAGTACTTCTAGAAATGAGCATGTACATTATGTGTGGATTGGATTCGATTGGCCAATTAACGAACCAATTAACCCTTGCAATTAGAGGAATCTTTCTCTTATGGCTTGTGAAATTGTGATGCTTTCGCAACTAAAAAGCTTGGAAGAATCATACTTTTGCAGCCTGGTGAGTGATGGAAAACCAAATCAGGGTAGAAACATACACCAGCTTTTGAGTGATTGAATGTGTTTCGTTCCCTTTTCCCTTGTCTTCGGTCTCCAAGTAAAATTCTAGGAAAGGGATCGAATACTTTTGAACTGGAATATAAATTTACTCATAAAGCAGCATATAAACCACCAATTCATATAGCTGTAATGTGAAACCTTGAAGTTGATATAAACAAGGCTAGATTCTTCTAGTCGTGAGACATGTTCAAAATCTTATCTATCTATTTCCTAATTATATATGTAGGTAAACTACCGACACTCTTTTAGACTGTGGCATCACTTTTATTAACTAATCATCCAGGACTTATGCTATAGTTTTACAATACTTCACTATTTGCCAACCTATTCAAAAGCCACACCTTTTCACATCATCTTGCAACGTGCCTTGCAATCCCATCTCTGTTAGAACTACACTAGTCTAATGCTGTAAATCTATCTCAGTAAGAGCACATGTAAACAATGTTATATACGTGAACTTTATTTAGGATTGCAATAGTAAACGCATAGTATATTAGGATTGCAGAAACATATCTATCCTAATATATAGATGAACTATTTAGGAGTGGTATACTAGTCGCATCCTAATATAGGACTGAAACTTCATATCTCTCCTGATATCTGCAATGTATATAAACTGTACAGTATGTAAAGGAGTCTTACACGATACACTTGAACCATTCATCTTAGTCTTCTCCTGATTCCACCTCCAGTATTCTCTTAGTATGATGGGACTAATTTATGAGAACAGATTGTGTATCAGAAGGGACCAAAACGTTATATATAGCAATGTAATAACAGTTTCTTCCATCAAGAAACTGCCATCACCCTTTAACTGCTATTTCAAATATATAACTCCTTGCAACTGTCCTAATTTGATTTCAAATCAATCCAAACAGATTAGGATAAGTACTTAAACTTATTTTAAATACAAACTCTAACAAATACGTTTACTTAAGTGTATATGCTGTACATACAAGGTTTCTATGTAATGTCTTGTTCATCAGGTTTTCTAACAATCTCTTCATCCAGCATGAAGTTGGCTTGCGAAAACATGAATACTGGTAAAAAAGAATTGCAGATCATAGATCTCATGTTCCCATGTATGCCTGCACAAAATGAAATTAAATGTAAAAATTCAACAGTCAAGTGCCAATTTTGTTCGCAAGTACTGAAAAAGGTTCCAATACCTATTATGCATGTTTCCATTACCTTGCGCTGCAAGTTTTCATCAAAATGGTAAGTCGAGAGGATACAGAAGCAGTACATCATTATCTTTATTTTCAGTCGTACGCTAGTGACTAGTCATATACAAAGCAAATCCTCAACATAAGGTTTAAAACCTTCTAAGAGTTCAAAAATCATTAAATTTAGCTCCTTCCTCGTTTTGTCTCTGTTGTTGACTTTTTTTCACTATCTCCCTCAACTCCCTCTTCAACTAGATTCGATCACTTTACTATCTTAAACTTTTGACCCAAAATCACGTATTATGTTACATTGGCCTTTATACTCTATCTTTTTTGATTAATTTTATGTAAAATTATATAATTTTTTTTTTTAATGAACTAGGAAAAACAATAGGGTGTTTCTATTCATACCTCCACATTTGATATGTGGACCTCTCCAAATTTTTGTAAAAATTCATTTCCTATTATGCCCCTTTAGAAAACTGTAAAACTACCTATTTAGTTTAGTTCATCAAAACACAAAATGAAAAGCTATTTAGACCTCCAATTCCTTGAGACAAAAAAAGACCTCCATATTCCAATAGTCTTCTTTCTTTCTCCTCTATTTCTCTGCTCTCTCCCCAGCGCACTCTTTCTCTTTCTTTGTGTGTGTGTGTGTGTGTGTATATATATCTTTTTTCTCACACGCAATGTCTTCGATTGATGATTCATATATATGTTTGAGTTCATATGATCTGGAATTGGGTTAATCTTGAACCACATCAATTAATATAGATGATTCATGTATGTTCTTCATTCCACAACAAGATGTTACAATTTTACACATAACTAGAACTCCAACTCGTGAAAGCCAGCATCAATTGTTGATAAATAATTCACTCTAGCACAGTTTGAAGCTTCCCAATTCCTAAATTAAAATGCTCCCATGCCTTTATGAAAACCTAAAATCAAAGAAGATGATATCGATGAAGATAGTGAGTGAGAAGTTTTTGTTTTGAAAAGACTATTGGATTCAAAAGTGTTTTGGATATATACCAAGACTTTTGCAAAATTCAGTCACCCAATTCTATAGCAATTAGTAATCACCAAGACACCACCAAGTTCTTACTGAGAATTTTGAGGCAAACTAGAGAAACAACAGAGAGAAAGAGGTCTCGGAGAAAGAAAAAGAATATGAGAGAAAACCAACAGAGAAAGATGATGAATCATGGACATGAAGATGGTATACATGATTGGGTTTTTTTCATGTTAATTTTTTTTTAATTTTTTATTTTTATTTATAGATTTTTAGAGGGTAAAATAGGAAACAAATGTTTACAAAAATTTAGGGAGGTCTATATATCAAATGTAGAGGTATGAATAGAAGCACTCAAAACAATAACACTTTCCTTCCTATAATTGTTGGCCCCCTTTTTTTTAATAGTTTGTGTGATACTTTAAATTTTTTCTTAAAATTATTTTCTTAAAAAAATTTAGGAAAAAGATGCTCGAAGAAACCAAAAGCAGCATACAAAAAAACATTAATTTGGCTGGCAATTTTCAGAGCTTCTTCTGCCCACCCAGGTGGGCACTCACCTTAGTCTTTTAACAGCACGTGAATACACGCACTGTTAGTCTTTGAACGAAGACCAAAAACTGTGCCAGCGAGCACGATGGAGCACGATGCAGTAATCAAGATCGGCAAGTAATTCGAGCCCACATCGGATATGGAGAATCCTCCAAATCTGTTCACGAGTCCTAAGATCGTCGCCCTTCTACCTCCGTCGATCGTTCTCCCAGATTAATTTGGGTTTCTGATTCTCTTCAATACAAGAATTTCACACTGCAAATTTGATTTGATACCTACTGCTAACTTTTGAGAAGTAAGAATCCTCAAGTCACATCGAAAAGCCTTTCCCGTAAAAACAACTCCATAATCTGGTATTGGTACCAAGTAACCAACATGGATCTGGGTTTTCAATGGTGTTTAATTCATCTCCGTTACATGACTGAACCTCTACCATCCCAACTGTGGCTTTGATTTCTAACGGTGACGGCCATATTAGACTAATGACATGATCGACGGCTCACATGAGTTAGTAGCGTGAGAGTGGCTGGATGTCTGACACGTCAATCAGGTGACCCCCCACTTGGGTGGTAATGTTGACGAAAAGCCTTTCCCGTAAAAAACATTGGTAAGAAACCCAACAGCTAACTTTAGGGAATCAGAACACAGATTATGGCTGAGAAATTGAGTCACCTTTAGGGAATCAGAAGCCTTCTTGAGCTCAATTTCGAGCTCCGTCAGGGCCTCGCTGGACCTTATAACCCAATCCCTTTGGAAGCATATAAAAACCATAACCAAAAGGTTGTAAACTAAATGAACCAAGTCCTTATACTAGAAGTTTTTCCTCCTAGCTCATAAAGATGACTCTATCCAAATTCTTTTTGAATACCAAGAGGAACAATCCTATCCACCCATTCCAACGACTACTCTACTACTTCATCTAGGCCTCATCAAAAAGCCCGCGGATCAAGTGGGCCGATGGAGGCCCGTCGGCCCGGAGGGCTTTTAGCCCGGCCCGGCCCGTCAAAAAACCCGCAAAAGCCCGCCTTGGTGGGCCGAGGGCCGGCCCGCCTAAAGCCCGCAAAAACCCGGCCCGGCCCGTAGGCCCGGCCCGCCAAAGGCCCGCTAGGCCCGGCCCGTAAAAGCCCGCTAGGCCCGGCCCGTAAAAGCCCGCAAAATATTATATATATATATATATATATTTGTAGTTATGTGTGTGTGTTTATAAATATATATACACACACACACACACATAGATGTATATATTTGTGTGTGTTTATATATATATATATGTGTGTGTGTGTTTATATATATGTATATATATTTATATATGTGTGTGTGTTTATATATATGTATATATATATTTATATATGTGTGTGTGTGTTTATATATATGTATATATATTTATATATGTGTGTGTGTTTATATATATGTATATATATTTATATATGTGTGTGTGTGTTTATATATATATATATATATAGAGATATATATATATGTGTGTGTGTGTTTATATATATGTATATATTTATATATGTGTGTGTTTATATATATATATAATAATATATATAGAGATATATATGTGTGTGTGTGTGTGTTTATATATATGTATATATATTTATATATGTGTGTGTGTTTATATATATAATATATATAGAGATATATATGTGTGTGTGTGTGTGTTTATATATATGTATATATATATTATATATGTGTGTGTGTGTTTATATATAATATATATATAGAGATATATATATATATGTGTGTGTGTTTATATATGTATATATATTTATATATGTGTGTGTTTATATATATAATATAATAATATATATAGAGATATATATATGTATATGTGTGTGTGTGTGGAAGTTCTTATACTTCTATTATTCTATATAGAATATGTGCATATATATATATTATACATATCGGTAATCAGTTGACCAATTAGATCGGGTTCAAAACTATGGTGAAATTGACTAAATTTTTAACCACACGCATAATTTATTGTAATAAACTCATCCAACGGTCGGTTTTTCCATTTTATTTGAATTGATATGGGTTGCTCTTTGGAGTTTATGATATATAAATATAGGTTTATAAGAGTAACTAAGTTTGACCTAGTTGATCGAATTCTAAACGATAACCAAATTAGCTGAATTTTCTACAACCACCATAAAACATTACAATCTCTCAATCGAGCGGTTGGTTTTTCTGAATTCATTTTCCACTTCATGGTTGCTTTAGAATGAACCTAAACAATTTAAATGCAATGTATATGTCATACAACTTTAGGAGTAAAATTGGTATATGTCAATGTGTTTGTAATTAAAATTATTTTTTTGTATCTTATGTCCAAGTACATCCATAGATGGGATATATACAAACGTGATGTGAAAAAATAAGCACGTTTCGAGGTTGTCACGCCATTGGTCAACCAAGAAAACATATAAGTGACTACGGTTGACCAATTAGATCGGGTTCAAAACTATGGTGAAATTGACTAAATTTTTAACCACACGCATAATTTATTGTAATAAACTCATCCAACGGTCGGTTTTTCCATTTTATTTGAATTGATATGGGTTGCTCTTTGGAGTTTATGATATATAAATATAGGTTTATAAGAGTAACTAAGTTTGACCTAGTTGATCGAATTCTAAACGATAACCAAATTAGCTGAATTTTCTACAACCACCATAAAACATTACAATCTCTCAATCGAGCGGTTGGTTTTTCTGAATTCATTTTCCACTTCATGGTTGCTTTAGAATGAACCTAAACAATTTAAATGCAATGTATATGTCATACAACTTTAGGAGTAAAATTGGTATATGTCAATGTGTTTGTAATTAAAATTATTTTTTTGTATCTTATGTCCAAGTACATCCATAGATGGGATATATACAAACGTGATGTGAAAAAATAAGTACGTTTCGAGGTTGTCACGCCATTGGTCAACCAAGAAAACATATAAGTGACTACGGTTGACCAATTAGATCGGGTTCAAAACTATGGTGAAATTGACTAAATTTTTAACCACACGCACAATTTATTGTAATAAACTCATCCAACGGTCGGTTTTTCCATTTTATTTGAATTGATATGGGTTGCTCTTTGGAGTGTGTGTGATATTATGTAAAATACAAAAATGATATATATGTTTTTAGAAATTAGAATGATATAAAAATAACCGTTGGATTTGGAAAGGGAATCCAATGATTCCAATCCTAATTTTCTACCGTTGGATTTGGAAAATGGAGACCACCTGTCTCACTCTCACAGTCTCACAATTGCCGTATTTGACCTAAAATCAAAACCCTATCTCCCTATCGCTATTTCACGACTTTTCTCTCTCGACTCAGGTCACTCAGACACTCAGCCGCTGTCTCCAACCCTCCATCCATTACCTCCAGGCCTCCGTCTCAGTCTCGACCACGGCCTCAGTCTCCGATCGACCACGGCCTCAGTCCATTCTCTCAGATCGACCACGGGCTCTGTCTCATTCTCTCAGATCGACTCACTCTCACACGGCCTCCGTCTCAGTCTCTACCACGGCCTCAGTCTCCGATCGACCACGGCCTCAGTCCATTCTCTCAGATCGACCACGGGCTCTGTCTCATTCTCTCAGATCGACTCACTTTCACACGGCCTCCGTCTCAGTCTCGACCACGGCCTCCGTCTCAGTCTCGACCACGGCCTCAGTCTCCGATCGACCACGGCCTCCGTCTCAGTCTCGACCACGGCCTCCGTCTCAGTCTCGACCACGGCCTCCGTCTCAGTCTCGACCACGGCCTCCGTCTCCGATCGACCACGACCTCAGTCTCCGATCGACCACGGCCTCCGTCTCAGTCTCGACCACGGCCTCCGTCTCAGTCTCGACCACGGCCTCAGTCTCCGATCGACCACGGCCTCCGTCTCAGTCTCGACCACGGCCTCCGTCTCAGTCTCGACCACGGCCTCAGTCTCCGATCGACCACGGCCTCAGTCCATTCTCTCAGTCTCGACTCACTCTCACACAGCCTTGGTTTGAGAAAAATCAAAACTTTGTTTTCTGAGGTGTTAATCGAGCAGGTACTGGTTTTGTTGATGTTTTTGGTCAGAGGTTTTGTTGATGTTTTTGGTCAGTGGTTTTGTTTCACATGTGTTGTTAAGATTATAAGGAGTTATATGTGTGAAGATGATAACGGGTACCTTTGGTCGTTGTTGATTTGGTTTCAGAAAAATCAAAACTTTGTTTTCTGAGGTGTTAATCGAGCATCTACTGGTTTTGTTGATGTTTTTGGTCAGTGGTTTTGTTGATGTTTTTGGTCAGTGGTTTTGTTTCACATGTGTTGTTAAGATTATAAGGAGTTATATGTGTGAAGATGATAACGGGTACCAGTGGTCTTTGGTCTTTGGTCTGAGAGTACTGGACCTTTGTTTTCTGAGGTGATAAGATGATAAAGTTCAATAAAGTTGTTGATTGTGCAATTTGTTTTTACTCTGTGCCTGATAATAACAAAGAATTACAGTCAATTACTCTGTGCCTGATAATAATAATGAATTAGATTCTTGTTTTGATTGTGATCTCTTACATTGCAGGATGAGTAAGAGCAAACAAAGGAATGGACAGTAGCATCTCTGCGAATAAGTTTTAGCTTGCTCATTCAAACTCTCAAGTAATATCTTAACTTTGTTTATTTCCTGCTAGAAATGGATGATATTAATCCTGATAACTTGACAGAAGCTGGAGCTTCATCTATTTCTGCATCTTCTAAGAAAACTAGATTCACTAGTAATGTTTGGGAGTTTTTTGAAAGGGTTCAAGTTAATGACCATGGAAGTATGGTACCAAAAAATAAATGTGGGGTTTGTAAGGCATTGCTTAGAGGTGGTGCGAGTGCTGGTACTAGTCATTTAAGAAGGCATTTACAAATTCATGAAAAAGGGCAGAAAAGATTAGGTCCTGATAGTTCTGGAAATATCACTAGTTTTGCTTACGATAAGAATGCTGCACGTAGAGAACTTGTTGATTATGTTATTAGAGCTGAACTGCCTTTTACTTTTGTTGAAAAACATGATTTTAAAGGAATGATTCGTCGAGGATTTTGTCCTCAATATGTAGGAATTTCAGCCTCAACATGTAAAAGAGATGTGATGAAGAAATTTACTAAGGGCAAAAATGATCTGTTGAGTGTTTTTGAAAAGTTTAAGGGAAAAATTTGTTTGACCTCCGATGTTTGGTCATCGCGTCAAAAAATGGGTTACATGTCACTTACTGCACATTTTATTGATAACACTTGGTCTTTAAATAAAAGAATAATATGCTTTAAGATGATTGAGTACCCTCACACGGGAGAGTCACTTGCAAATCATATATTTGAAGAATTGTTGTCTTGGCGCATTCATGATAAAATATTTTCCATCTCTTTAGACAATGCTTCAAATAATGATGTGGCTGCATTTGTTCTTCCCTCTTATCTTATGCTTGATGAAGTGCCTAAAAAACTGTTTCATGTACGTTGTTGTGCTCATATTTTGAATTTGATTGTGCAAGATGGTTTACATATTTTAGGTCCATCTATTGATAAAATAATCAATGTTGTTCGAAGCATGAATTCTTCTAATAAGAGACATGAACTGTGGGTGCATTGTTGTAAGGATTTTGATTTGCCAAAAAAAAATATTGACAATGATGTGCCTCATAGATGGAATTCTACTTATGAACTTTTAGAACTAGCAATAAAGTATAAGGGGCCGTTGAATAGGTATGCTCAAAAGGTGAATGAAAATAGGTCTTGCAATTTAGATGTTCCATCGGAACAAGATTGGTCAATTGCAATTCTAGTTAATGGCTTTTTGGGGATTTTTGCATCCTCAACTAAGATATTTTCTGGTGTCTATTATCCTACATCATGTCGTGTTATTAATTGCTTGATAGATATCCATGCAGCATTTGTGGCATATTCTGATTTTTTTGTCTTTAAAGATGCATTGGCTGCAATGAAGGACAAATTTGATAAGTATTGGGGTACATTTCCCAAAGCTTTCTGTTTTGCTACAATTTTCGATCCTAGATTTAAGTTATTTGCTCTAGGAGAATGGCTAAAATGCATGGGTATTGATCAGCTTGATGTTGATACAAAACTGTTAGAGTTAAGAACTGAATTGCAAGCTCTTTATGAAACATATAAGAAGAATATTGTGTCTAATGTAGCACCTAGGCAATCTGAAAGTTTAGCTTCTTCGACCTCGAGTTTATCTCCGGGTTCTATAGCATTGCCTATTGTTGGTAATTTCTCAATGCAAAGTTTGAAAAGGGCAAAGGTATCATCTTCTCATACTTCAACTACGAGTTCTAATGATTTACAAATGTATTATGATTTACCAACTATTGAAGTTGATGATGATAATCAATTTAGTGTCTTGTCTTGGTGGAAATCAAATGAATCATTATACCCTGTGGTTTCTCTCATGGCTAGAGATTTGCTAACAATTCCAGCTTCTACTGTAGCTTCGGAGTCATGTTTTAGTGCAGGAGGTAGGATTGTATCCGAGAGAAGGGCTAGCTTGAGTCCAAATACAATAGAGGCATTGATTTGCTTGAAGGATTGGAGTTTAGCAAAATCAAGGATGCAAGAGGCTCAGCGTGAAATGCAGCTAGCTGAAGAAAGGAGGCTCATTAGGGAAGGACGACCAGATTGGATGGAAAATAGTGAAGATGAAGCTGGAAATGAAGCTGAAAATGAATCTGATAATGATTCTGAAAATGAGTCCCATGAACAGGTATATTGTTTTGGCTACTTCATTGCTTCTATTTTTTATTTTCAGTTTAGCAAAACATGTTTTCTGGTTTTTTAATTCTTTATTTAAATGGGTAGGTACCAAGATCAGTTGAATCCCATGATTTATCAACCAATCTGCAGCCTTAAAGTTTCAAGGTCAGTAAGTTGCAGTTTATGTGGAAAATTGTAATTGGACCCTTAACAATTCTTAGGATGCTTTTACATACAAACTTTATTTGAAGTTAGACTATAGTGGGTAGTTTTAAAGCTTGAATTGGTTCATTTGAAACTGTGAGTTGCTTGCTATTACTAAAATTTGCAGATTAGATATAGGTAACAGTAATAAGCATGTTCAATTTTATGCCCAAGTAGAAATAAAGCTGGAGTTTTAGGTATTCTGTGTAGTCCGTGCATTACAAATAAGTGGCTCATTTCAAGAATTTTTTGCAGGGATGTACCAATTATGCAGGGCTGCAGGCAGATTCTAAGTGTGAACCTCAATGATACCAAGTCTGAATGGAAGACAATATGCTTAATTAGATAAATTCATAGAAATTGTATTAATAATTTACTTTCGTTCTAAGTTGTAATTTGTAAATTGGGACACTTTGTATTCTGTCTTTTTATTTTAGTACATTAAAACGGGCGTGGGGATGAGCCTCCTAGTTCGGCTAGGTTCCAAACCCCTTAAAATTTTAAAAGGAAAAAAATAGCATCCTTAATATGACCTGAGATGATCTAGAAGCAAGATTAGTTGAATGAGGTTGAGTAAAAATGTAAAATTAGTTGATGTGGATGAGGCTAAATATTGCACAATAAAATGCATTATAGAAAAGCCCGGCCCGGCCCGAAAAAAGGTGGGCTACCCGGCCCGGCCCGAAAAAGCCCGCAAGGCCCGCCTTATATGGACGGGCTTGGATCCGTTGATTTACAATGAAGCCCGGCCCGGCCCGGCCCGTGACTATTTAAAAATGTAATTAGGCCCGGCCCGGCCCGGCCCGGGCCCGCTATGAATGGGCCGGGCCGGGCCCGGCCCGGCCCGTTGATGAGGCCTAACTTCATCACTTTTCTTTTCTACCACGTCATCACTTTTCTTTTTGAGATCTTTGACAACGAGGCCGCTGTCAAAGACAGATGCCCAACTCCCACAACTAAGTTTAATAGCTCATTAATCTACCTTTACTCAAACAGAAGTTTAATGCATTGCCCACAGGGCACGTCCCTGAATACAAAACATTCTCTACCACACAGTTTCTATTTATAAATTCTAATGACAAAGAATCACTTGAAACTAACAAGCCAGACCTAACTCATCACTCTTAACTCTAAACAAAAACAAAGAAAAACCATCATACTTGAATAACGTCACCTAAAAACGATCCATCTACGCATGTAGGCATCCAATTTTTCAGACTAAACTAGGACCAAAGCTATGAAACAACATCCCATAATAAATTCGCAACCATCCCTGCAAGAGCATAATCACACAAGTGCATACCAAAGGCAGTAGGAATCTGGACATCGAGCTCAGACATTAAAATTGGTTGATTCGGGCTTGCTAACCAGAATGCTCAGACCTAGAACAAATTAGAAAACTGAGAAGCAAATCGAATCCACAACTGACAATCAAGAAACGCTAAAACTGAAATCGAATCCATATGAACATATAATCCAAAACGAAAAACGAATTGCTGAGATTGAAATCGAAACCTTTAATAAAGGAGGTCGAGCTATATATGCACGAATCGCTGCGAGTGAGATACAAGATCCAACGATACTCATTTGAGGAAGGAAATGCTTGAATCGGAAGCCGATCTTTCGGGGACGGAGAGAGGTCGCCGGAAAAACAGAGAGGCAGTGAGGGAGATAATCCATGGACTCTGAAATGAAATCAATTTGATCTCGGAAGAAGGAAGATCGAATGCGAAGGCATGTCCTGAGCTCAAGAACTTAATCGAGAGAGAGAGGGGGCTTTGCTTCGATATTCATCAGGAAAATACTAGAGAGGAGAACATAAATGAGGAAAAGTAATATTTTCATTAAAAGAAAAAAGTAATTTACGGCATGTTAAAAAAGTAAGTCGTAGAAAATTAGTAAAATAATTCATTTACGGCACACATATTGTACACGCCGTTAATAGATAACTAAATTTACGGCACACATAAGATGCACGTCGTGAATGACCCAAATAAAGACATTCCGATAACACACATGAAATGTGCGTCGTAAATGACAGTCACGTAAAATGTGCGCCGTAAAAGACTAATTTTACTGTAGTGAATGTAGATTCTTTTAAGAAGTATAAGTACTTTGACTAATCCCTGATACTACCTTTGTACAAGGTATAAATACTTTTCTAGATCTGGTATCTCTTAAGGGCTGTGCATCTTAGTCAGTGGTGTTTACAGTAAGATGACAATTTGCATGACTGGATCCATTTATAGGAGGAGTAAGATGACAATTTACACGACAGTCTTGGTCTATTTCCCTTTGTTTTTCTGTCCTGTTTCTTAGGTTAATCTTGCAAAAGATGTGGAGATAAATCCTATTGATTCAGTCGGTATTACAGTGATTCTCTCTTGATATTTGTTGACCAAAAAAAAAATCCTATTGTTCGACCATGTCCATCATAGAGTATTCTGATTTTCTTTGTGGAATTGTTTTGGTAATATGTGCGAATGAGGTTACAAATAATGTGGAGTTTAGAGTTGTCAATAGTGAAGACTGAGGAGTGGAAGCCATCAAAGGATGCTGAGGTGAAACCAGCAAAGCATGTGGAATTGAAACTAAGAAAAAGAATAGGAGTTGAAACCAGCAAAGCTTGTTGAATTGAAACTACAAAATGAGTTGAAAGTAGTAATTAAAGGACGTGGAGTTACACCAACAAATGCCGCGGACATGGAACCAGACAAAGATGTGGAGTTAAAACCATCAGAGAGAATAGTTTACGACTTTTTTTTTTTTTTGAGAAACTGTCAACTTAATTTTATTAATAATAAACATAATAAAAATTACAACTGATAGATATAGAAACTACCTCAAAATATAAACTAGCAAGAAAAATACTAGATGCAATAAAGCATTGGAAATAAAACCTAGCAAGGGTACGAAGGGATGCAATTAAGCATTTGATGAGGCACCAGACAGAGTCCGGGCTATGTAAAACTGTACCAATAGTATGGTCGACCGTACTTCCACGCAAAGATAGACGTCGAATAGAGGGTAACCTTCTATCAAGGTAACCGTCGGTACTGTGACCGACCTTGCCTACTCCACGCAAAAAAATGCGCTGAATAGTGAGCAATTTTCTATCTAAGTAACTAAAAAAGCAGTTCCAACATGCAGATAAATTTAGGGCTCAAAAACAATCTCCTGGATCCCAAATGTGAACCCTAACAACTTCGGGCTCATTCACCAGCTGCCATCTCTCTCTTTCTTTACTAGCTAGGAAAATATAGGAAAAACTACTTTGCCTATTATCCTCTTTTTTTATATATTAAAATCCAAGATATTATTTTTTTTTGCTAGATTTTGTGATAATCGGTTTAATTTGTTCTTGGTCGCAACCCTCCAATCATCATTAAGAAGCCATAAACTTTACAAACAGTGCCGAAACAAAAGTGAAACTCAGCTAAGTGTAACGTTAATATTTTGACTGAACCTTGACGGCATACACTTTTAGAATGAACCTCGATAATACGTACAATATTTTTAAGCGAACACAAAATTATCTCCTGCTTATCTTGTATCACATAATCTTCAAATTAAACACAACAGTTGTCCTAAAATTAAGTAAATTAAACTCCATTTTTTCTATTAAGCCCAAAAATAATAAAAGAACTTAATTAAAATTAAGGGTCCTTGACCAAAAGCACCAAAATTGATCAAAATTAACCCACTTACCCCACCAACAGATTTTTATTCCCATTAACACAATTTAAATTAAATTGACATTTTTGCCCTCAGTCTAATTAAAAATCTACAGCCATGCCATTTAATTCCTCTCTACCACTAGTCACGACTGACTGTCTCTCTCACCCCGCTCCTCCCTCACGCTCAAGGCCCAGATCGACCTCCTCCTCCTCGTCGCCATCTTAACGTCGTTGCCGCCATTGCCGGTCACCAAAACCAACCCTCCTTCACTTCTCTCTCTCTCTCTCTCTCTCTCTCTCTCTCTCTCTCTCTCTCTCTCTCTCTCTCTCTCTCTCTCTCTCTCTCTCTCTCTCTCTCTCTCTCTCTCTCTCTCTCTCTCTTTCTCTCTCTCTCTCTCTCAGATCCGATTGGGGAACAGTACAGCCGTCACCATCTTCGTCCTCGGCAGCGGAGCCACTGTCCACGGGTTGGTGACCTCCGCCGACACAGCCACCACTACAACGACGTTGACAATCTCTGATCCGATTGGGGATAGAGCGCAGGTCAGAAGGTTATCTCCGGCGAAAGAGTTTGCCTCGATTCTACTGCAGCCCGCCGCAAATCAGTCATCTCCGGTGAGATTCAGGGCTCGACCCAGGCTCTCCAGTGCTCGACACAGGCCGATGGCAGAGGACAACCTTGATCTAGTGCGCCGGTTGTGGAGAACAACGATGATTTGGTGCCCAGAGCTTTTCTCTGGGTGTCGAAATCAATTTTTTTTTTTTTTTTTTTTTTTTTTTGGTGGTAAAATTGGGCAGAAGGCCAAAGGGAAGAAAATGGAAAAATAAAAAGTTTCTTGGGGCAATAGTCGTCTATTGCCCTCCAATAGATGTCTATTGAAATGATGTAATCTTTTTTTTTTTTATTAAAGTTTTATTTGTCTAAATTTTTAGAGATTAATTATATTGTGACAACCGAAAGTTCTATTGGGGGACAATAGGCGTCTATTGAGGGGCAATGCATGGCTGATAGTCTTCTATTGGGGGGCAATACATGGCTGATAAAACGTCTATTGGAGGGCAATACATGGTTAATAGACATCTATTGGGGGGCAATACATGGTTGATAGACGTCTATTACCCCTTTATTGGGGGGCAATAGACGTCTATTGGGGGGCAATACATGGCTGATAGTCGTCTATTGGGGGGCAATACATGGCTGATAGTCGTCTATTGGGGGGCAATAGATGTCTATTAGGAGGCAATAGACGTCTATTGGGGGCAAAAAAATTTTCCGGTGGGTGGTAGCCGGTGATCGGAATCCGGCGGCCGGTGATCGGACTCCGGCGAAGTCCCCTATGGTTTCTCTCTCTATCTCTCTCTCTAAGTAACAAAGGTGAGGGTAAAATGGTATTAAAAAAATAATAAAAACAAAAAAAAAATCTTAATGGGGTATTAGGGAATACCTCCTTAGAGTGTTTTGGGTAAGAGGGAATTAAAAAAACTTAGTGGGGTAAGTGGGAAAAAAATCTCTAAAAATGGTGTAAATGGACAAAAACCCTAAAATTAAATGTTGATTGTATACTACTACCATCACCCAATAAAATATCAAATTATCAAGCGAGAAACCCTAAATCCTAAATAGACCACATTCAAACACACACCCAATTGATCCGGCCCTAATGTAATCCCCAGATATAATCAATTGAACCCTAATATATGATATGATATGATATGATAAGATATGTTATGTGAGTGTGAGAGAGAGAGAGAGAGAGAGAGAGAGAGAGTGTGGTGTGTGTGTGTGACTGTGTGCTCATCCTTGTTGGGCACTCGGTGTGAAAAGTGAGAAACTGATAGTTGCGTCTTCTGATGGAGCTCGAGCTCGGAGTTAAGATAACTTAAGATGCTAAAGTACTTAAAATTACCAATTTACCCTTCTTATATCTTCTATCAGAATACCTACTCTTCTAAATCCTCCTCTTGGTGACCATGGTCGAGTAGTCTTTATATCTCTCTCTTCAATCTCCTAACTTGTGTGGTTATGATATTGTTTAGTGATTCTCACTAATCTTCTATCCTTTGACCAAAAAAAAAACTAATCTTTCTATCTTCATAGTTCGTACCACTAATTTTTTCTGATTCTCCGCTAGTTTCAAATTTTCCAATCTACCTTTTGGCAAAGGTGAATACAGATGATCGATCTTTTTTTTTTTTTTTCCGTTTTTTGGTAGTCTTTGAAATTAAGAGCATAGTATATCCTAAAAATACGAACTCCCTAATCAACGAGGATAATTAAACTCTGCTCAAAGTGTTAACGACATAAATGGCTATTTCTCATATCTTCAGCTTGATTTCTACTTCTACGGCCAGGTTAAAATCAATGCACGTTAACTTGCAGTTTTCAACTGTTCAAAGTTCAAATTACATTTTTTTTTTTGGAATTTTCATGATTACTATTACCATGCCTAACCTTTACATATTAAATTGATATCTTTAAAGTTTTAATTAAGTACTTGTAAATTTGGGATATTGAAAGATTAACCTTAACTATTATTTGCTTAAAAATACAGATGAGAGAACACCATCCTAAAACCTAAAAAATAAGGTTTAAAACCTTCTAAGAGTTCAAAAATCACGATATTGCAAATGCAATCATAATACATGCTTTCAAAAGTCAAAAACTCTTCACGTTAAATTTAGCTCCTTCCTCGTTTGTCTCTTTTGTTGACTCTTTTTCTCTATCTCCCTCAACTCCCTCTTCAACTAGATTCGATCACTTTACTATCTTAAACTTTGGACCCAAAATCATTTATTATGTTACATTGGCCTTTATACTCTCTCTTTTTTGATTAATTTTATGTAAAACTATATCAAAATTTTTTTTTTAATGAACTAGGAAAAACAATAACACTTTCCTTCCTATAATTGATGGCCCCCTTTTTTTTAATAATTTGTGTGATACTTTTAATTTTTTCTTAAAATTATTTTCTTAAAAAAATTTAAGAAAAAGATGCTCAAAGAAACCAAAAGCAGCATACAAAAAACATTTGGCTGGCAATTTTACGGGAAAGGCTTTTCGTGGAATCCGAGATCAATTTAAGTTGGTAAGAAACTCTAAGATCGATTTAAGTGGTTAGAAACTCTAACCTACAAACTACGTAATATAAACTGATATAAACTGAGTCATGCCCAGCAAAAGAAAGAACAAAAGAAAACGCCAAAAGGTCTCCCAACTAATTAATTAAAACAGGGTTCACACGTCCAGACCATAATGGCTAGCTAATCATGTCATGGAAAAGATACTAATCTTGATGTTCACGAGACAAACCAAGCACTTGGATTGCATCTTCAGCTTCTTCAACAGCCTTGTTACGGATGGGACGTCTGCACAGAGGGGGGTCTTCACCAAAAACAGTGCCTAAACAGTCAATGAGGGGAACAAAATGGTGTGAAGTGTAGTGCCAGCACTGCAAGAAAGGAATGGAGACTTTGCCTGAGGGGTCAACACAGGAATGAGGTTGCTTGATGATCATATCCTGGGTTGGTTTAACGTACACCAACGGATCGAGGAGAGTAGAGCGGGAAGATCTCAGGGAGCCAGATGACGATGGGGCAGTTGTCATTCCTGCTCCGTATCGGGATTGTGCCCTCTAGCTTAATGAGGTTGACGGTACGGCCGTCACTGCGGGTGTACAGAACCTCTTTTAGCTCCAAAGAGTGGCCAGGGACGGATGAGAGGAATAAGAGGTCGTTCCGGATGATCCCTTGAAATCTCTTACCGTAGGAAGAGAGTTAGAGAGGGCTGTTGGACAGACGAGGTATGGGTCGAAAGTCATAGTTGATGAAGCACAACCCATTATTATTTTGACGATCCTTGCTTTGAAGAAAAGTGAAGAGGGTTGGTGTCGATGGGGTGTACACAGCATGCATATATATACAGTAATATACTATACATCTTTCCTATTAACTTTCGGAGTATAGCCTTTTCTTGACTACCTAGGAAAGTATTGATCTTTCCTAACTTCATTCATCTCTCTCTTTCTTTACTGGCTAGGAAAATATAGGAAAAACTACTTTGCCTATTATCCTCTTTTTTTATATTAAAATCCAAGATATTATTTTTTTTTGCTATATTTTGCGACAATCGGTTTAATCTGTTCTTGGTCGCAACCCTCCGATCATCATTAAGAAGCCATAAACTTTACAAAGAGTGCCGAAACAAAAGTGAAACTCAGCTAAGTGTAACGTTAATATTTTGACTGAACCTTGACATGAATATGTTAAGCAACACATCTTTTCGAAAAGCATTTCCGATAACATGAATATGTTAAGCAATGGATATCTGGGTTGGAGTAATTTCCCGGGAGACCTCATATACGTTTTCGGCATTATAAACTCGTACATATAGAGGGTACATCACTCATCCTCTTTTTAGTCTCCATCAATACTAATTTACAACGATATAATACATCAATTAATCATTTACAAGTTTCATTAACTCAGACATATTTCAGATCTGAGTCCAGAAAGAACTGTGTTTCAGTAACTTTTCTGAAACAAAACAAGAGAACATATTGAAATCTACTCATAAGAACATGTCGAGGGTTCTTTGGGAGCTTTGCACCACATTTCAAAGCCGAAATGCCAGTGCAAAGATTAATTAGGTAGACCTTCAGATCAACAAAACTATGACCCATTTAATCTGCTACGGCAGCTGAAAACATTTGAAGCTGAATCTTAATGGCGGAAAGTCTTAACCACCTGTTCAATTCGTCGCCGGCAGAGAGGACAATTGGTCAGGTGCAAGGAGCAGGTTGTACAACAGCACATATGACCACACCTAACAAAAAAAAAAAAAAGAGTCGGCTACTGCTAATTTATGAAGAAATGAACTATTAAGCAGATAATTTATTGTATCAAAAGCCAAAATGTCAGTTCTTACGGGACAAAAACCGCATTATACTCCTGCTCAAGGCATATCACACATAAATCGGGCATCAGACGGTCTTTCTTGGGAGCATCTGATGCATTATCATCTCTTTCAAGTGAACCTGGGAGAAACAGATTTAAAGCATTTTAGTAAATTTCTGAGCAAATAATCATGTAATGGGGACAGTCAACAATAAACAACTTACCTTCATCATCTTCCCCGGATCTTTTAGCAGCTGCAGCAAGAACCCTGCAGCGAGAGGAATTTCATATAATTGTATAGAATTTCTTGAAAGACAGAAGAAACAATTTCAAATACACAGGAGTTGAACAAACTTGATTTTCTGCCCAAAAGATGTACACCTCTTTGAAGCAAGAAGCCCACCTTTTTGAGTGATAACCACTATATATGTTGTCTTTCCTTTACATAAAAATATGAGCAGGGACCTACCTTTTCTGTAATTCCCAACGCCGCTTTCTTTCCATGATGTAGTGAACGGAATGCTTAGCAATCAAATAAACACCAAACACACTCAAACCCAAAGATGCATATTTGTACAACCTGGTGAATACATCTATACCATTAGACCTCAGAGGAAGCACACACGAAAATACACGCACACACACCCACATGTACAGACCATTTTGTATCTATTCAAGAATTAATAACCAACCTTGCCCATTTCCCCAGGTTTGCAATAAGCTGATCAATGGTTTTGGGGGAGATATAAAATGGTCCTTTATGGGGTCGTTGAATTCGAATGGTACCAATGTCATCTTTAACAGCCTGAACATAAATTGAAACAACCAGAGATACATAACTTTTTGTGATGACAAACAAAATTAAGGGATGGGATATATTACAAGTTTACAACATGACAGGCTTCAATGAATAAAATCTCAATCAAAGGATTTCCTATAAACAAACTGAGGTTATGAAAGTACACCCAAATCCGTTTATAGGAGTGTATACCATACCAAAATCTTCACAGGAAAAATGGCCATTAAAGGAAAGTGGAAAACCTTAATGTGGTTGGATTGTACATGCACATCATCCAATTGGTAGCATATTAAACTAAAAACGTTGGTCTACGTTGTAATTCTATAATATAATCCGGTATATATATGCCATCTGAACAGTAATAGTCATTCATTAGCTTTTAGTCTATTTGCATGTATATTAAGTATTTGCAGCATAATATTGAGCAACAACATACCTCACCAACAACACTCAAAGAAGTACCAGTTGGTAATACCCTCTCAATTCGTTTCACTCCAAGCATCTAACAAAAGTAGTCACCATATTAGTCGACTAATTACGTTCTGCATGAGACAAAGAACATTAACTAACCCAGACAGACCTTGAGGCCTTGAAGATAATCTAATGTCCCTCGTACAAGGGATCGCCCTGACTCTTCAAATACCTCACTTGCAACCGGCAATGAAAAGCCTGTGGCACCTCGAGCTCCCACCACATGCACGCGACCAGTCCCATCATCCTGATATAAAGAATTAATGCACCGTCATCATATTCTGTTAGTCAGCTTTCAACTCCAAGGAAACCAAAAATTACTATTCACTCAATCATGAACAGCTGAAGTATCGCAAAACCACAAATAGGCAATGTTTGCAGATATTCACGCAAGAGCAAGAGAGAGGGCGCAATGCAGTTATCTCACCAGATACCAGGGGACTTCTTTACTCATCGACAGCATCAAAGCAGAATCCTGTATCCATGATCCAGCATCATTGTGTTTCAGAAAATGCTGTTCTGCCTAAAAATATATATATAAACAAGATCATCCATTACCAATTACCCAAACAACTAACCACCAAAACAAAAAAAAGCATAAAAACAATGCTCTAGAGTTTAATTTCCGTACCGTTTCTTCCACAACTACACCTCTCAAACCACTGAACTCACAGGTGATGGGAGTGTCAGAGCTAACTCTCCCCGAAATCGCAACCACCAATGGTAATATAGACTCAGAATCCAACAATTTAGCTGAAAATTCAAAAGAAGACGATAAAAATTCCAACCAATTGGGGTATGCCCTCACTAGCAGTCTTTCTGTTTCGAAAATAAAAAGGGTACATACCCAATTCCTTCAACTGGCTGACCCGAGTGGCTGTCCTAAGAATATCAGCATCCCTGTAAAATCACAAAAAAAAAAAAAAAAAAAAAACACCCAGTAAGCAAATTTGACTCTACAGGTAGCTTAAAATTCAAAGTGGGCAATTAGAAGCTAATATGATTGTTAAGAATCGGAGGAAAAGAGACCTGCCACTGCTTCTGCCGAGAAGATAGAGAGCAGCAGCACTCAAACAACAGCTTAATCCACCCCAAGGTAGCATCTTTATTGAATAAGAAGCCTAAAATCCAGAGGCTTTTGCTATCTAGGCATATGTTCAGAGAGATCAAAGATGGGTATGTGTTTGGAATGGAATTTGAGGAAGGAATAAATTGGGGGAATTAGGGATTGAAAAGGAGTAGAGTGAAATTTGTGGGGAAATTGGAAAGCGTTAGGAAAAGGGTTGCCGGGAAATTTAAAAAAGACGGGAAAGGGGAATCAGATACGAGGAGTGTGGAAAAGGGAGAATCAAGTTTGAAGTGTGAGAGACTCTGGAGAGAGAGAGACAGACAGAGGTGGTGCTACAGCTTTCTTTTGGGAATTAACGTTGATTGGGGATAGGAATGCAAATACATATAATATGGGTGTTTAGCTATTTATTATAGTTTTGTTTTTCTTTGACAGAAAATCTGCAATATGGGTTTTAATTGGTTTTTATATATTTATTTACTTGGTTAAAAAATAATAATCTTGTATAAAGTTTATAGGGTTACTATACTTGAGTACAAAAGTCATATTTTGAAGTACAAAGAAGATCTCGTACTTATTTTTTTGACAATAAATATTAAGATAAAACAAATTATTAAAACCAAAACATAAAAATGATAAAATCACATATGAATATCAACAATATCCCCAATCAATCATCAATAAAACAACTTCAGAATTCTGTAGAATTTTGTTGGAATTCGGAGCATGACAAGCTCGCACCCAAATCATCACTGAAAAATACACTTTTACTTTATAGCATCATTCACATTATGATGTCCAAAAAGTTTTCTAACATCTATAATAATAATTTGAGGCTCTCAGTTTTTTGGCTAATTTCCCACGAATAGATCCTACAATAACAATTGATAGAGGCTTAACTGCACCACTTTAATTGCCGGTGCGTGATTCTTATTTATTTTCATAAGCAACTGTTTTTGTAACAACCTTCAATGATTTTAGGTACAAAGTGGAAACAATATTGACACCGGCAGAAATTAGAAACTAACAAAGAACGATCAGACTTCCTTCAATGACAGTAAAACAAATTTGCGAGGAAGTCACATTGTACATGACAAACTATATAAAATACTTACCAAAACGACCCTGATTACATTATTATTGTCAGCTCTGAAAAGAAACTAATGTGCAAAAAAAACTATCGCAGAGCTGCGTAGTTTCCTTTTCAATTTACGCTGTTTTCTCTAACAAATGATCTCATCGAGAATACCTAAAACAAACGCATAAAACTCAAAATATGCAACGAATAACCACGTCATGTTTGTCTAAGTGCCCCTTTTCACTTTATGAGCATAGAAAGGGAAATCAAGGCTCCAGCGTTAGAAAATCTCTGCTCAAAGTAGTTTTGAAACTACTCCTGCACCTACTGTTCTACCTCCCTCCCTTAAGGCAAATCTTTGACCTGTAAATCAATATCGGGAATACTTAGCATGAACAAAACAGCTACACTTGGTTTACAAAGAATATTGAAAGAATAAAACAAGCCAAACTAATGAATAAAGCAAATAACTGGGGATATCACGAGGAATAAACCATGACATTAAAGTACCTGCTTCAAGAGGAACAGGTAGAATGAGCTCAAAAACTGCAGTCACGTTGTCACCAGGCATAACCATTTTAACATCAGCTGGCAATTCTACTTTTCCAGTGATATCTGCAGTCCTCAAATAAAACTGAGGCATGTAGTTTGAGAAAAAAGCAGTATGACGTCCACCTTCATCCTTTGTGAGGACATATATCTCTGCTTCAAACCTCTTGTGTGTTTTCACTGTTCCTGGCTTAGCAATTACCTATACACGAGTATAAAAAAGTAAGTACCTTCCAAAATTTAAAAGGTCAATGCCAATTCATAGTTCAGTTGCCAACACAATAGAAAAATCATTGCTGACCGTAAGGAGTACAAATACAATAATAACCCACTAAAATGTAACACATCTAAAGTAAAAAATCGAGAATAGCTAAATTTCCTGGTGCAAATAAAACCACGCACCTGTCCTCGTTGTATATCTTCTCGTTTTAGACCTCTCAGAAGAAGACCCACATTGTCACCAGCCTAATCAAGTTCACAAACCCATCATGAGAAATATTTCCTATTGTAAAAAAAAACCTTAGCATCTTGAAGAGGTGTTAGAATCAGTCACTTACTTGCCCTTGATCCAAGATTTTCTTGAACATCTCAACACCTGTCACCACAGTTTTCTGAGGAGCGCCCTGAAAAAGAAAAAGTTCAATCTCAGGAGTCAGGACCAACAATTCTTAGAATGGTATTCTATCCTCAAAATTGCTATTTCAAGGATCAATGCCACCAAAGTTCAAAGTGCTTTATAGCCTTCTAACTGAAGCTCCACTAATTGCATAGTAAATCTTCCACTAAAGAAATGTACAAGGAACAACACGCGGCATCGCATAATTTAAAGAGCGGGTATACACACACCTGATGTAACCCAGAATCTCGACTTCCTCACCAACTTTAATGCACCCTTGTTCAATGCGTCCAGTAGCAACAGTTCCACGCCCCTTTAACACACATGAAATTGATGAATTCAGCACCAAAAAAACAATATATGAGAAGCAGAACAGTGCAAACCACCATTTCAAGTCTATGACATGAGAACATAAGTAATCCGGGATGAAAAAGGACTGAATTTTCTAGAAAGGCTTATAATAACTGAGTTAAAGGAACAGTGCTATTATCATGAATGCAGCAGATGTTACTAAGAAAAAAAAATTGCACCGCAAATATGTGTTACAGCTAAAAGTATGTCCAGCTTACCTGAATTGAGAACACATCTTCAATTGGCATAAGGAAAGGCTTGTCAAGCTGGCGTACAGGGTCTGGAATGTATTCATCTACAGATTCCATTAATTTCAAAATTGCCTTTTTGCCTATCTCTTCATTTGTGCCTTGCAAAGCAGACAAAGCCGAACCACGGATGATAGGGATTTCATCCCCAGGGAACTTGTAGAAACTAAGAAGTTCTGCCAGAAATCGTAGAGCAAACATGAGAAATTTAAGTAAAATATAAAGCTGTCAAATTGTCAAAGTGTAAATCTACTGACCACGGAGTTCCATTTCGACAAGCTCCAACAACTCTGGATCATCAACAGCATCAACTTTATTGAGGAAACACACAAGTGATGGCACACCAACCTAAGATTACACCCAACAAAAACAATATATGCATTACTATACACCGCAAATGCATGAGATAAACACACAGGTTGGAGTTGATTTCTAAATTTGGCATCAGTAATACCCACCTGGCGTGCAAGCAGAATGTGTTCCTTAGTTTGTGGCATAGGCCCATCAGGCGCAGATACAACAAGGATACCCCCATCCATTTGAGCAGCTCCAGTAATCATGTTCTGCACATCACGAATAAAATTAATTTATGGAGGCACAAGGCTATAAAATATTTTCCATTAAAATATTTTCTTTAATAAGAAATAATATTCAGTGAATTCAAAGCTTACTTTGACATATGTAACCAAAAAAAAAAAAAAAACTTACTTTGACATAATCAGCATGTCCTGGGCAGTCCACATGTGCATAATGGCGTTTAGTGGTCTCATACTCCACATGAGCCTACAAAATCAAGGCAAACAAAGTTACGTTTGAAAAGATGATTAAGATAATGGATATGGAAGCTACATTATTCCAATCAAAAGGGCAGGCCTCAAGTCAAAAAACACATACTAACCGTAGCAATCGTAATCCCTCTCTTCTTCTCTTCAGGGGCCTTGTCAATTTCATCAAAGGCTATTGCCTTAGCTTTCCCTTCTTCCGCAAGTACCTGAGAAAAACCCAAACCATTATTACCATCGAAAATGCTAAAGTTGGGACCTTTTAAACGAAGCATTTTCCTTTTAAAGTATGTATTGAGAAGAAAATGAAAACAAGCCAATAAGAATCAGTGACCAGACCCTTGTGATTGCAGCAGTCAGAGTCGTCTTTCCGTGATCGACATGACCAATAGTTCCCACATTCACATGAGGTTTCCTATTAGGCAAACAACACCATATACATAAAGCCTCATCCTTTAACATTCAAGTTCATCACAGTAAACAAGAAAAGTAAAACTACGCCAAACCCAATTCAGAAAAACAAAAAATATCAACAGGGCTAAGTAACCCAATACAAAATTTAACTCGGGTTCTCTAAGAAAGTCATTTTCCTAATGAAACAAGTACATAAACCACTTCAAGATACAAGCTTTGATCAACTAAAGATGAAACCCCATATTACTAATCCGTTCAAAACCCTAAACCCTAATAGTAACAAACGGAGAGCGAATCGAAATACTAACGTGCGTGTAAAGGTGGCCATGGATCTCAGCCAAGGAATGGGGGTGTAAGAGCGGTCATTTTCGGAGGAGATCGGAGAAGCGGCGGCGGCGGATCCACGGCAGCAGGAGTAGATTTGAGAGGAGAGGGGGAGGATGCGCCGGGAATTAGGGTTCCGGAGAACGACCGAAGCCATTGGAAATCGGAATGAAGAAGAAGAGAGGGATAGAGAGAGCCTCTACTACTCACTATAGCAGTGTTGTGGCGGAGACTTGAGGGTTTAGCTTTTGGAGGTTTTCTAATTTCTCAAGGGTTTTACTCGCGGGCCTTTGGATCATAACCCGAATCTACCAAACCCGGCCCGTCTTATTAGCTAATGTGTCGTACAATGAGAGACTCGTGTGTACTAACTATATCTTTTGCACATATGTCAATACAAAGGCTTGCTCGCTTAGAGGAATTCTAACAGTTTTCTTATATTTTAATCTTTCTCCATTTTAAGGAAAAATAAGCAGATTTTGTTCTAACAGATTTCCTATAATAGTTTTTAGGGATAGTGAAGGACAAGGAAACATGATGATTGAAAATAAATGATCATTTTTAAGTTATTAATATTCTAGCTGTATTAGATTTAATACATACTGTTAAAATGTACTTATCCCTCATAGTTTCTTAAAATTATACGTTAAGTGAATAAGATTAGTAATTATCCGTTAAGTGAATAAGTTAACAACATTAGTAAAATTAGCCACAATTGCCATCGACGACGGGACATCATAACTATTGGCAGGAGTTAAAATTTATAAACTATGATGAACGTGAAAATCTAAGTCGGAATAAGCAAAAATGTGTACTATACGAATCAATCTTGTAATAATATATAAGAGGATTGAAGCTCATTTCTCGACTCTCATGAATGAGCAATTGAGTGTAAATGTAGTAACACATATATACTGTAAATATAGTAATATATAAAAACTTTCATCTTTTTCGCTCGAAGCTCTAACAATAAACACTAGATTATCTATGACATATTACATTGTGCTGATCTTTGTATGACATGAAACCCTAAATTTAAAGATACGAAATCTAAACAATGATCTAGATCAGATTTCAAAATCAGCGGTTGATTTGTATCACTCCAAATCTGTGATCACTAATACAGAAGGAAAAAGGAGTTTAAAAGGCAGGCTTTTGGTTAAACTCGTCTTAGATTGCTTTGGATCATCTCCCAAGTGTCTCGAAGACGAGGCTTGTAGTTTAAGGGTTTGGTTTGACGAAGCACCACAATTAGAAGTTGGCATCAATTTGACTTGGATTTTTTAAACATTCCCATGTGGAATTAAGGTACTTCAAGTTCATGGCATTTACATCCAATCCATATTTAGCACATTTCTTTCAGCTTACAAGGCACCCATATACCACCTAACTCTTTCTTCTGTTGAACGAGAAAAAGACATCACCAAACTTTAAGCACGTATATTACTTGACCATTGTTTCACTTATTCTATGATCTAATCAACCCATACATCTTCAGTTGCCATGGCTCTGAAAGTAGTCTCCATCCTTCGTTTCCTACCCTTTGTGTCTGCACTGTTACCTATAACTAGTATCCCCATCAATCTCACTTATCCGGCAGTTTTTAACTTCGGTGATTCGAATTCAGACACCGGAGGCCTTCAAGCAGGAGTCGGTTTTCCCATTAAACGCTTTTGCAATGGCTATTTGATTATAGACTATTTTGGTAAGGCCTATTAATTGGTGTTGTGTTTATGTCACACACAACTTTAGTGTAAAGCATTTTGATGAGCTTTGAGGTCTAGTATTTAAGGAGTTTACATGTTGAAACTTTGCATGTTTTATGTTGCAGTGACTACAATGGACCTACCCTATCTGAATCCTTACTTGGATTCAGTTGGTGCACCAAGCTTCCAAACAGGATGTAATTTTGCAACGGGGGGAGCTACCATTCTTCCAGCCAAAGCATCTTCGACAAATCCATTTTCCTTCGGAGTTCAGGTTGCTCAATTTGTCCGATTCAAGGCTCGAGTTCTTGAGTTACTGGCTGAGAAAGGTATTAATGTTGTGCATGGATGCATGATGTGTTTGGTTTGTCATGTGGAACTTAATGATCATGATAAATTTTGATGTGTGATAATTTAGACAAGAAGCTTCAACCGGTCCTCCCATATGAAGATTATTTCAAGCAAGGCCTTTACACTTTTGATGTGGGACAGAATGATCTTGATGGTGCATTTTCTTCCAAATCAGAAGACCAAGTTGTTGCTTCAATTCCAGCTATTCTAACAGAACTCGAGACTGGATTTGAGGTAATTGGCCAGCTCTTTTCCCTCTTAGGAATTGAAAGTCTTTCGTGACAACCAAGAATCGCTTTCTTTTGCAGAAACTATACAATCAGGGGGCTAGGAATTTTTGGATCCATAACACAGGTCCACTAGGGTGTCTACCAAGAATTATAGCAACATTTGGGAAAGATCCATCAAATTTGAACCAGGTTGGATGTGTTGCTTCACATAACCGTGCTGCTACTGCTTTCAATGAACAACTACATGATCTTTGCTTGAAGTTTAAGAAAAACTTCCCTGAAGCTAATGTTACTTATGTTGACATCTTCACCATAAAGTTGGACCTCATCACAAACTATGCTCAATATGGTAACATGCCTTTTTCATAGAACTATGATATCTTTCACAATGTTTTACCTTTTTTATTGATGGCAAATTCTGGGTTAATGTTGCTTTTTTCCAGGTTTCAAACAAGGCATAGCAGCTTGCTGTGGGTATGGTGGTCCGCCATTAAATTTTGATAACCGGATAGCTTGTGGCCAAACCAAGAATCTAAATGGGACTGTGGTCACTGCAACACCATGCAGTAATCCAGCTGAGTATGTGAATTGGGATGGTAATCATTATACAGAAGCTGCAAATCAATACGTGTCATCGCAGATATTAACAGGAAACTACTCAGACTACTTGAACTATTCAATTGGAAGCAAAATTTCTTATGGGAATCCAAACCTTGAGTAGCATATATGTAACACTCAAAAACAATGTAATAAGTAATCAATTCAAATGATCAAATTATCAATAGACTATATTTATGTTTAGGACACAGCTACACTGACTAGTGAAGTAATACACAATAAGCATACTATTTTGAAACGGTTGATTTCTCCTACATTGAACAAAAGAGTTTAGACAGTAACAATGTAGAGGAAGAAGAGCACAAACTTTTATCATGTAACAGACTAGCATGTTACCTTCCAATCAATTCACAATTTCTCATCCTACATGATATACTACTACTACCGGCTGACTGATTACTAGCCAGAGCGCGTTCAAGATCACCGGAACTTAGGTTCACATCAATTGTCATACTGTTGTTAAATCAGATTACAATTTCTTTTGAAAGATGGGTTCTTCAATGTATCTAATTGAAGTACACCACTCCAAGCCTATCTGGTCAGCATATCTTTAACAACTGACAACTTTATCTCTCAAAACTTGTGTTCATTTCATGTTCAAACAAACCTCAACACCACCAATGCCATCAATATTGCAGCCCTGAAGTAAATCTCGTTCATGCTTCTCTCAACTCCGGTCAATATTTCCTCTTCTTTTATATCCAACTTGCTTGAATTCTTGCTGATAGCGGTACGATAGTGTCCCTCAGCTCATGCACCGCCCTAGATAGCCAAACTAGCCCAAACCCAACCCCGGTGTTCAAAAGTGTAGATGCATAGAACGTTACCCTCCCACAAGCTACTTTAAAGACAACAGATAAAAGGACAGCCAAGCCTAGTCCAGGGATACTGGCAGAAAACTGTGTCAGGAGCTGAGGAAGCTTAGTACCAGATTTTTGAAGTGAATGAATCGCCGATTCCCCATGATTCTTTCTGTCCATTATTAAAGATAGAAGGCTCTCACAGGTGTGAAAATAGTTCCTAGTGTATAGATCTCCCCCTCTGCCTACCTTTTCACCTTTCTTCTGCTATGGCATTACGTTGTCTTGATTCTTTCAGGACTGTCAAGGAAAAGGATGGCAGAAAGTTCATAAGCAGCTAGCGTGTATGTAAATGATCCAAGCTTTTGGTGAAAGAAGTGATGTATAAGCATACAAAAACCGACACCAATGATTGCTTAAACAGGTACCAAGGAGTTGAACACAGAAATAAGGAACTTACACTATGTCAAGCAAAGTAACAAGTAAAATGCTTCATTAGATGAAAAAATGTCCTCATGTAGAAAGTATCAGAAAATATGAATCCTAAACAGGAGTATTAGAGATATGTGTAACAAACAATTCCAGATCTAGGTCAAACAGGTATAAGAATTCAAGCATACCTATCAAAGTACGGAACCAAGACAAAAACACTAGGCTGCTGTAGCAAAACCCTGTACCAGCAGCTTTGATACAGAAGGACAACGTATCAAATCGTCCCTCAATTTCATTAAGCAATTTTGCGTGCTAAACATACGATATAGACTCAAGGAACTGAAATTGTTTTATATGTCAACAGTCCACATTACGAATACAAACATCAACAATTTCAAGGTATCCCTAGATCTTATCTGCAAGAGCAAATATCAAACCAGTAAATTTCATAAGCTAAGCTACAAAAGCTATACTTTACCTTGATGATGCCCATTCTGTGCTTTTGTTGTAAAACATGTCTATGAGGGCAGCCATGAGAAGCCATCAAGCATAGATTATCCACCAGGAAGCTAAGAGTAGAGAGAAACCCAGTTCAGAACACCTAATTTCTCTCTTATTAAACCACCTCTTAATAAGAGCTAGACAGCCTTCTCTTTGTTGATAGAGGAATCGATGAGTATCTTAAGTACTGATACCGTGATCCATCATTATACTACTAGAGTAAGACAAGAAGAACATGAACTACCGCTTCACTTTGGCATCCAAAGCGGCGTGCTTCTGATCAGATTAACTTTCTTCAAGCTATTCGGAAGCTAGCTGCCAGTCATGAAGAACACATTATAGCGGACTAACATATTACAGTCTCTCACTCTAATTTCCTGCTCCATCTAAAAGGGATATGTATACAAACAAGGTGGCCGAATTTCTTTCCAGCCGCATGCATGTCCTGGAAGATGAGCAGCCACCTATTATTCATCAGATATTTCTGGCAGTTGAACAGCCCAAATGGGGATTTGGAGAAAGTGAAAGTTGCTAGTTTGGAGGCGACTGTTAAGCAGACACCTTGCGTTATTTGTAAGGAGGGCCTTGATCACTTTGAGGGGGTAGAAGAACAAGGGAGTGATCATCAGCCAGTAGTTGCTTGCTTGCCCTGCGCAAATCTTTATCATGGAAATTGCATTGTCCCGTGGCTGGAGATGCGCGTCCCTTGTGCCAATACCCAATGCCAATCAAGGTAGAGAAAGCAAGCCATCAGAACCCTCGGGGCAGCAGCCGCGACTGCAGTAGACTACGCTGCACACATTGTCTGCGGGTGGTATAATTGCTACCGTTCTGCTTTTGCAGATTATTGAAGTGAAACTAACAATGAAATACATGCTGACATTATGTTGGTGTTGTTCATTCATCTTGTAGCATTTTCATTTCATCTTAAAACCAAGAAAAATAAATAACAAGAAACTCTTCATTCTAAAGTCGTAATTCAAATGATTAAATTTGAACCTGTCCACTATGCTTACGGCGCTGCTATCACTCATTTAGTGAAGTAAAACACAATTCCCAACTATTTCTAGTCATGCAAAACATGTCTTATACAACAAACATAGAAGAGTTTATTTACGGATGGTAACACTGTAGAGAGGAAGAAGACAAGAGAGTTCCATGCACAAAATTGTACTATGTTACAGACTACATGCAACCTTCCTATCAATTCACATTCTACATGAACTACTACTATTACTACCAGCTGACTGGTCATCAGCCAGAGCTCTGGATCACCAGAGTTCTGGTTCACGTCAACTGTAGAGTTTTTTGAACATATTCATTCTTTGAAAGATGGGTTCTTCAATTGTATCTAATTGAAGAACACTTTTGATCAAAGTGCTTCACCTGTCTGGTCATTAGCCAACTTAGCTACCGTCATATGCAATTATACTTAAATACTGACCATCTAGCCAAATGTTCTTCACACCATCTGTATCTCCCAAAACTTTGTCTTCGCTTCATGTTCAAGCAAACCTCAACACCGCCACCGCCATCAATGCTGCAGCTCTGAAGTAAATCTCATTCACGCTCGTCTCCACCCTCCTCAATATTTCCTCTTCTTTTAAATCCGACTTCCTTGGATTCTTGCTGATAGGAACAATTGTGTCCCTCAGCTTATTCACTGACCAAGACAGCCAAACTAACCCAAATCCAACTCCAGTGTTCAAGAGTTTATACGAGCAGAAGGGTACCCTTGCACAAGCTACTTTACAGACAACAGAGAAAAGGACAGCCAATCCTGTTCCAGCAATACTGGCAGAAAACTGGGTCAGTAGCTGAGGAAGCTCAGTGCCAGATTTTTGAAGTGAATGAATTGCTGATTTCCCATTCTTCTTTCTGTCGATCATTAACGATAGAAGGCTCTCACAGGCGTGGAAATAGTTCCTCGTGTATAGATCTCTGTCTCTGCCCAACTTTTTTCCATTCTTCTGCTTAGGCATCCCCCTTGTCTTGAATTTTTCAGGACTGTAAGTAAAGGATGACATAAAGTTAAAAAGCAGCATGTACATCTCGATCCAAGGTTTGACAGAAGAACAAGCATACAAAAGCTGACACCAATCAACGACAATAGGAATTTCAATTTAATGTTGAAACTGATACCACTTAAACAGCTAGAACTACCAAGAAGCTGAAAAAAGAGAGGAAGTCACAGGTATGAAGCTAGAAGGAAAAAGTACTAAAAACACTCTCATTATATACCTCTTTAAAGGAGCAACTGTAGTCCCATGCATCTTCAAAGGAGAACCATCAATATTGACTTTTTCCCTGAACTGGAACCTGTTACATGAAATAAGTTGACTGTCAGGTCATGTCTATGGAACGAAACAAAATCACAGAAAATTGAGAACATTTGAATTTTGAAATATATGTCAAATTTGAAAGTTATAAAAAAAAAAAACTATTTAAAAGTAAGTCATCCACTTTCATAGCTGACACTCCGGACACAAATACGTCAAAAATAGTTTACACTCCATCCAAACTGCCAACTAGTAACAAGGTAACAAGTAAATGTTATATATATATAAGAACACATTGAACCAGGAGAAGCATAAAATGGTTTTATGCAGAAAGACATAAAAAGAGAATTTAACATAGTACGCTTTTTTAATGAGAAACTCACCAGCAGAAACAAGTAAAATGTTCAAATGTAGAAAACTGGCATTATAAAATATTTACAGAAAATCCATTTGTGTTCAGTGGGCATAACATGTATGATTAATGGGTTAGAAAATCTAGATTAAACTAGCACAAAATTTTGATCATATCATTTATCTTTTCTTTCGCAAATAGAAAGAGAGAATTCACACTGAGGTAAATAAGGAACAAGATTGCCTTCAACAACTATAATGGTGCCATACTTCTACAAGAAATATATACATAATTTTATTAGAAAATATTCATCCAAAGGAGAAGCATCAGAAAATATTTGATCCTGTAAAACAAATGATCCCAGATTTGAGTCAAACAGGTATAAGATCAACACATACCGATCAAAGTACGGAACCAGAACAGAATGCTTTCCCAAATTAGCTGAGGTTTTCAATGAGTAAAACTCCGCAACAACTGAAAGGAGATGCTTCATCTCAGTCCCTGTACCAGTGAAGAAGACTCGACCATCTGGCTGAAATGTAATTTTAGAACTAGATGCCAAACCACCAACAAAGTCCAAGAGAGGCTTTGTATTCGACTCACTACTTGGGTAGATGAGAGAAGGTATTAAGGGCTTTTGGTGCATTTCATTTAACCCCATCAAGTCATATAGTGAAGTTATATCTAGTCCACCTCTCTCTACTTCACTTTCTCCGGACATGAGAAACTTCGCCATTTTTTCATGTCGTAAGAAATGCTCAGCAATCCCAGAGCTGAAAAGCACTGAATCTCGATGAACATCTGTAATCAGCAGCAAAAGGAGATCATTCAACACATTGCTCAAGAAGTACATTACATTACAATATATGCAACAATTTAGCAGCATCAATCATCACATAGCACTCTGTTGAAAACCACCTTTGGTTCCTGAAAACACCATATATAGCGGGTGATGCTCATGTTTCACATATATTTGAGACCATGCACACATACACACACAAACACATATTAACTTTGCACCTTTTCAGTGAAACAAATATGTCCACACACCATCTGTAGCCAATAAGATTTGTCATTAATGCCATCTTAAATTCTCAACTTTCTTTCACAATGGTTAGGATGCATGAGTCCATCTTTACAGTAAGTTACACGGCACGTGAATCAAAATATGGTAAGAAAGCCCCAGCCAATCTAGAACATTTAAATATAATAGTGCACGCTAAAGTCGTGCAATTTTTGTCTATCACAAAGGATCCTCCATCATGATTTCGGCATATCATTTTACAGTCAGCCTATCCATATATACGACTACTCTTTTTTTCATGTCTACGGATGAATTCTGCATATTTTGACATTTAAGATTTACATATTGGAACAAAATAAACAAAATTTCTCATTGAAACCAACAAATACCAGGTAGGTGCATACCTTGCACATCAGTGAATGCAGGCCTTTCAATATCTGAGGCAGTCTTGGCAAACCAGTTAGACTCTGACAATCCACTTATTGCTCTCCATGGCTCCTCACATTGCTGAGGCATCATTTTTAAAGATCCCAACTTTGTAATTTCCTGTTTTGCTCCATAATTCGGCAGGAAGGGTTGGAAATCCTGCATTAGTAAAAGAACTATTCTTTTTCAAATACTGATTAAGGTCAATAACCAAAATATAAACAGTAGGCTGCTAAAGCATATTTGTCAACTAGATAAAACCCTATAACAGCAGCTTTGATAGAAAAAAGGACGACATCTCAACTTGACCTTGAGATTCATTTAACAAAATAATACAAAACAAGAATCATTGGAAGCTAAGCATGCACCATGGACTCAAAAGAACGAAAATTTGATTGATATGTAAACAGCCCAAATTACAAATCAACCATGCGTCCCAGAAGAACTCAACAATCGTAAGGTATCTCATAAAAACTTATCCGCAAAGCGCAAATATCAAAGATCGATTCTTTCTCAAACACTGATTGACCACAGGAACGAAGAAATATACACTAGGGGCTAAAACAAATTCGTCATTGTAGGCAACAGCTTTAATAGCAAAAGAAAAATATCTCAATTTACCCTTCAAATTCATTCAGCAAAGTACAACAAATCAAGGATAATTGAGATCCCAAATACAGCTAAACATACACCATAGACTGAAAGAAATGAATTTGATTAGCACAGACAGCCTGAATTAACAAACCAAACATGAATCCCAGAAGAACTCAAACAAATAGGATATCTCATAAATCTTATAAGCAAAGCCCAATTGGAGCTAATTACAGCTAAACACACACCATAGACTCAAAGAACTGAACTGCATCACCACATAGACAGTCCACAATTACAAATCAAACATAAATCCCAGAAGAACTCAAAACTTTTTCAGGGCATCTCAAAAATCTTATCTTTAACCCCAAATATCAACCCAACAAATCCCATAAGCTAAGCCACAAAGACCTTCACTTTACCTTAATGATGCCCATGTTCTGTTCTTGTTGCAAAACAAGCCCATGAGGGTAGCCATGAGAGGCCATCAGGCAAACGTTATCCACCATGAAGCTAAAAAGAAAAGAGAAACCAAATACAGAAAACTAAATTCCTCTCCCTTTTTGTGCTTGGTGCCTCTTCAGGCCACCATAAACTGATACATCCCAGGACTCAAAATCCGATATTTTATCAGAATTTGGTGTTATTCGATTTGAGTGGCACCCAAATTAGGAGGATTGAAAATCACAATGTGGGATTTATGTCGTCCAGTTGTTTTAATAAGAGGAGAAGGGTTGTTCTGATCTGAGATTCCAGGTTGGATTTCTCATACCAGACAAGGAGTGTGTTTGTTTTCTTCTAACTTGGAGTCTCTGCAATGTAAGTGGTTATCCAATGTAATTCTGTGCACGTTCTTATTATGTTTCTCATATTCTATGGTGGGATCATGGCCGCTTTTTGCAAACCGTAGAGTTTGTGGACCTTTTGTTCGTCAATTTTGTTGGTTTAGGGAAAGCTAGATTGTGCAACAAGTACATACACGAGTGAAGTTTTAAATTTTTAATAGAAGACGATCTTTGCTTGACATGATGGTCGACCTACTTGCGAGGCAAAGCAACTTAATTAATTAGATAATCAAAACTGCCAAATGATTCAAAGTGATTATGAGATTAGAAACGAGTGTTTCTATTGAGACCTCTAAATCTGCTCACTTGATCTCATTTATAATCGAATTATTAAATTACATATATAACCTACTATAAAATGACTATTAAGGACAATAATTATATAAAAAAAATATTATTTTTATTTCTCTAGACTTTCTAATTCAATAATAATCAGATTGCATACTTTATTATTTTCCTTATCTATTTTCATTTTCCAATTTCACTACATACTCATTAAATCATTAAAGTATTATATATATTTAATGAAAACTAAAACTATGATTAAGATCATGTGACATAAAAATATATGATATACATTTTGAACACATATTGTGAGGGAGAGCAAAATAAATCATATTATAACCTAAATCTAAGTCTATCTATTATATTTGTAAAAAAAAAAAGTTAGCATTTATAGAAAACTAAAAAATAAATAATTAATAATTAATCATGAGGTGCAGAAAATAGAGAAAAAAAAACATTAAGAAAAAAATTATTACTCTTTTTTTTTTTGCACAACTAAAAGAAAAAAAAGTTTTTAAAAAAAATCACACAATAGTTCATGTTATTTTCTTGTTGATTAGAAATTATTTTTGATTTTTTTTATTGGATAAGAGATTTATATTGTCTGATTAAGGAATATACATGTAATTAAGATTATGGAGTAATTAATCATTGAAATGACTAAGTTTTTATTATTATTTTAAAGATAATAGTTTGTTTGCAAATTATATGAGTGAGGTTATTTAATGAACTTTAGTGAGGTGTAATGAGTAAATTTAGTATTTGAAAATTTGATAGGAGGTGCAAAAAGCATAGAGGTCAAGTGAGCAAATTTGGAGGTTCCAATAGAAATTTAATTAGAAGCGGGTTTTATCAAAGGGACAAAATCACATGTCTCCAAACTCCCTATCCCAACCCTATCCCACGAATAAAAATTTGACACATCACCACTAATCTAACACCTCACTAACTTTGTTAACTCAAACTAAAAAATAAATAATAAAATTTGAGAAACATAATAAGAACGTGCACAGAATTCGAAGAAGCTCGTACACGTGCCGCCGCCTCCACCCAAATGACGGACCAATGACTGAAATATCGATAATTTGGGAAAAATCTGATATATCCAAGTTCTTGAGAATATTTCAGGAATATTCTTGATGAATTCCACTCAAAGTTATCCTTACAAACCAACCAACAAAGTGGGTGACAAGGTTCGAAACAAACCAACAAAGTGGGTGACAAGGTTCGAACCTTGATCGATCGTGAAAACACATAAGCAACTCAACCAACTCCGCTACCCCTCCATTTGATTAATACATTCAACTTATATGTTTATATAAACCTTTTTTTTTTCTTTGGACGAATCTGAAACTTTGCTAAATCAATAGCCAACTTGCAATTTTCAAAATTCACCAATATTTCTACAATTTTCAAAATTTTACACCTACATATAATTATAGTTATGGCCAAAATTAAGCAATGTTTGTAATAACTATTAGCACAAAAACCCACCGCTAATTTCCTCTAAACCATATTATTCACACACACACACACATATTTATATATGTAAAACTATAAGGGTGAGGTATCATTTAATGACTATTTTAAAAATACACTCAGACTCTATAGTGAGAGATGATGAAGAGAGAGAAAATTTTAAACCTCATATGTCCTCTATGTAATAATATTTATTCAAGGTTTTCTTTTGAAATATAGTAGATAATTGATCAATAAACATCTCCAAATGTTTCATTTAAAATTTCTACGTTTTTCTTCAAATTTTCATCATTTTTCTTAATTTTTTACTGATATCGATACATCCTCGATATTTATGTCGAAATTTCCACTTTTCAAACCATCCTCTATACTCAAAATTTTGGTCATTGCCTCCATCACAACCACAGCCGCCAGAGCTCTACTCAACCGCCTCTAAAGATCCTTCCTCCAAAACGCACCACATTGGCTTTCCTTCTAATTGAAATTAATCACCACCAATTCCATGGCGAACGGCGGCAGCGTTCATAAGCAAGCTCTTACTAGTGTCACCGACCACGATGGAATCTTTGATGAGATTCTGGCAAGGCTACCGACCAAATCTTTGATGCGATTTTGTTGCATCCAGACTCAAATTGATCGAAAAGAAGAAAGAAAAAGAGACCAAGGGCGGTGGAGAACGGTGGATCCACATTGGTACTGGATCTCTGCAATTCTTGTGTCATTAGATGAGGCCATACTAGTGGGAAGAATGGTGAGAAGAGGGCAAGGTGGACATCTGGACGATAGTGGCAGGAACCTAAAACTAGTCCTCTTTTTTCTTTTTTGTTTGTTATTATTTTAGATAAAATTTGATAAATATAAAAGCATTTAACAGAAATGTTTAAGCCCTTAACTCCGTTAAGTGAGAGGACATATGGCAAATTATAAGGCTATGTGACAGAATTGACACAAGGTTAATGGGACAAGTAATTTCAACCCTCTATCAAACACCATGGGATATATTTTGTTGTATTTGAGACTTATGACGCAAAGCATCAAAATAGGCTAAAATTAACTAACTTACTCTAACAATAGATTTTTATTCACACTAGCCTAATTTAAAAGCTAAATAACAATTTTACCCTCAGCTTAATTAAACAACTACTATCATGTCACTCTCTCTATCTCATCCCTTCAGCCGGGGCCGGTTTCTCTCTCTCTCTCTCTCTCTCTCTCTCTAAATTGTTCACCACGACTGACAACTTCTGACACTGACTGACCGAGACGATCTCGCCGACCATCCCTCCTCTTACTCTCACCTCGATCTGTATTTCTCTCTCTCCCCCCAAATTGCCCTCATATAGTGAGCTCATTCAGATCGACGACGAAGATGGAATCCGGCCTGAACTAGTTACGCTGCCATTTGCGAGCAATGTTGTCATTGTTGGTGGAGGCGGTGACTAATTTCAAAATTAAGGCTAATAAAAGAAGAATGTAAACTAATCTTAGAGGGATCCTCATGGGCAAACCTCTGGGCGATGACCATACTCGGAATAAAGTAGGCATATGATGAAGATGCCAACATCGAAGAAAGCAAAGTGCCCAACAAGCACTGTATCAACGTGGTCCACCCGAATATGAACAAGCCAACAAGGAGATCGATATGATCTTAACTTTCTCCTCCTATCAAGTAGATATAAGAGAAATAACAGAACCCGAACCAGATTTCACCCTAAAACCAAATACAAGCCTACGGGGCCCATCTTAGGTAAAGTTTTACAAAAAATTTGGCAGAACTTCCTCTAAAAGTGGACTACTCATTTAACAAACTTGGACATAAAACTTAAACCAACTTCACAACAACAACTTATACATTCCAAATATATACATTCCAGGTATACTACATTCCAGATAGTAATTCATCTTAGCACAACCATAACATCCATATTTTCAAGTACTTAACATTCTCCCAGCTTAAGTTTGGTTATCAGAGTAATTCTATAAAATTAAGCCGATATAATACATGAGTAGGTTAAGTAATAACCTACAATCAAGATGGAAGTAGTGGATCCTATGCCTCAACACTCTTACGCTCAACCTCGGAGAATTTGAAATCTAAGCAGCTGAAAAACTGAAAAATCAAGGGAAAAGCATTTGAAAACTGTAGTGAGTGGATGAAAATAAAGAAATTAAAGTAGGTTGAATGCTTTCCCATTTTTCATCTTTAAAAGCTGACACGCAGCACAATCAAATAATCATTTAAATTTGTCAATTTTTTTTTGAATAATAGCATTTGGAATCCAGTCAAGCTGGGAGGCTCAGCCCTATGCTCGTATTATTATTACTATTTTGACACACTTCCCGGGGGGGGGGGGGGGGAGGACATAATACTTGTACCCCGAGCATGCCTAGTTGCGTTATTTCAAAAATCAACAGCTCAAATATAAAAACATTCGATGACTAGAGGGTATTGCCGACTAGTCATCTCATGTTATCTAGAGGGTACTGCTGACCAGATAAAGCATCGGAGGATATTGCCGACTATAATTTAAGAGGCGGTGGTTAGAGAGTACTGCCGACTAGAAGACATATCGGAGGATAATACTAACCAAAATTATATTCTAGAGGGTACTGCCAACCAGAATATTGTCTAGAGGGTATTGTCGACAAGACTATTACCTGGAAGGTACTTCCGACTAGGTAATGCATGCATGCAACAACACAACATATACAAATGCCTCCATTTCATGTCATGCTCAAAAAGACAAAAACTCAATTTTTTTATAAACGATAAAATCATAATGATTTAAATATTTTAAATCTCGAAATAAATCCATATTCGAAAATTAGTACTGCATGCATAATTTAATTAAAGTCAGATGTCCACTCACTAGTAAGCCTCACAGCTATGCCCACTGCCTACTGAGATCCTCCTCAATCGAGCGCTCACTAGCTACATCCAGTACAAATTGGCAGCATATAAATAATAATAAAGGGGAAATTTTTAAAATCGATAAATAATTTCAAAATTAATAAACCCAAATACTTATAATTTTTCCTAAACCCGGCTTTTCCAATTTAGGATCCTTAATACCCGTAATCCAAGATTCTCGTCTATTTAACATTCTCCATTCCTCCTTTAACATTTATCAATCCTCTAAGGATAACAACCAAACTCAAATTCACAACACGAAAATAAATAGTCAATAAATCTCCATATTAACATTCTCCAAATCAATAAGATAACCAAAATCGAATTTTCATACAATAAAGTGTGGCAAAAGGCCCCAAATTACTAACTAGGATTTTTAAACCAAAAATAGAGGTTTTAAAAATGGTTGCACGTGCCACCAGCAGTGGAGGCCCGTGGGCTTCACGTGTGACCACCCAAAGCTCAAAACCAACCACACCACTTACACCAAATCAATCCTCACAACAAGTGCAACAACATTTATACCTGCAACAACAACCAATTCAAATAGATTGGCCGGACTATAACCCGAAAGAAATCTGATGAAATCCCAACTACCAGAGTTCGATTCTCCCTCATTCGGCCAAATTGAGCTGCAAGATGGGTATATAATTTCTCAAGGAAGTGCAGGCATCAAAGCCCAGATGATCTCTTGGCCAGAAAATGTCGGAAATCAGAAATCCATTCGAAAATCCGGTGAAGCACCGAACTGAACAATCTCACTTCGATTATCTCGATTCAAAGCTTTTCAACTGAGGATACTTACATGGGTTAAAGGAGGAGGAAAAGAGAATCAATTTGTTGTTGGTGACGGCTCAACAACAGTCTGATGGAGGAGAAACCGTTAGATCTAGTTTCCATGTCTAAAAATAGGTCGGTTCACTAGTTTAGGTCTCGATTAGAGGCTGAAATGAATTCTCATATCCTTTCCAAAAATAAAAACCTCCAAATATATACACAAAGACCCGAAATAGTAACTTAGGTTTTCGATTATAACTTTTTCGTACAAACTCCGATTTGGGCAAACTACATGTCTACGAACTCGGTTTAACGTATTTTACAACTTCCACAAGAAATTTTACTAAATTTTCAGGTCAAAGAAAAAGTCAACTATATGTTCCCTAAACGGTAAAACATAAACCCACGAAGTAAAATCATCTTTTACTAACTATAAACTAGTAACAAGTAAAATTGGTACTGGATAGAAGTCCTCTTTAGCGAGAAAATCGTTCGTTGCTAAAAGGCGAGGAAAACATTCATTGCTAAAGGTTATCTTTTAGCGAGAATATCATTCATCAATAAAAGTCCTTTTTTAACGAGGAAATCATTCATCGTTAAAAGTTCTCTATTGGTGAGGAAAATATATTTTCGTCGCCATATAATTTGGCGAGTTTGAGAAAACTTCCCATCAAAACTATATATGTGATGACTTAATTATTTCCTCGCAAATTGCATCTTTTGGCGAACACATATTTCTTCGTTGAACATTGACAATTAGCGAGGAACCTATAGTTTCATCGCTACTAGATTTGGCTGGTCTCACAAAATTTTCCGCCAAACCTATAATGAGGAAATCTGTATTTCCTTGCTAAATGTAGCTTTGGCGTTGAAAAGTTTCCTCGCTAAAGTCTCATATTTCCTCACTCATAATAGAACAATTGATGTTACTGAATTATGGTTTCCTTCAACAAGAAACTTAAAAATTCCTTGTAGAAAGTGACACCTAGTGAGGAAATTATTTTCCACGCAAAAAATGCAACGCATTTAGCGAGAAATTGAAATATTTCTCGTAGAACGTGACATTTGCGACGAAAATAAATTTCTCGCTGAAAAAACTTTTTATTATAGTGTTCTCCCACTCTCAAATCATGTCAAAGCTCTCATCTTTCTTCCTCTCACTCTCAAAACTCTTCACATTTCTTCCTCCTCCCACCCTTCTTTTAAGATCCCAATTTTATACATTGCAAGGCCCTTTTTTATACACTATTCAGTTCGTACCAACATCATCCAAGCAATTATGGAAAACGGGAATTTTTTTTTTTTGAGAAAAAAAATATTGCAATTCACGCCACATATATATTACCACATTGACGAATTAAAACCGTCCCAACAAAAAAATAGACTCAAGACTATACTCTCTAAGGTCCTCGTGACAAGTGAAATGGATATGGGAAGACCAAGACCAAAAGAAAACAACCAGTACTATTATTTAGAACATGCCTATATATACTTCTTCTATGTAGAAATTAATTCTCCAACACTCAGAACCCGCAGACACTAAGCAGCGGATGGGGGCAATAAAATCACTACTACAAATGTAATCTTTAATGACATAAATTTTATGACTTTTTAATAAAAATGTCATTGAAAGAACCATAGATGACGTTTTTTTAAGTGAAAAGTCATCAAATGTTTTGCATAATGTAAACTAATAATTGATACCGCAAGTTGAAACTAACAATCGATACCTCCAATCGAGCTCTCATCTTTCTTCCTCCAATCCCACTCTCAAATCATGTAATGCCCACTCTCAAATCAAGCTCTCATCTTTCTTCCTCCCACTCTCAAATCGAGCTCTCATATTTCTTCCTCCTACTCTCAAAACTCTTCACCTTTCTTCCTCCTCCCACCTCACTCTCAATACCTCCAGCTATAGTAAAAAGAAAAAGGCAGAAACAAAACAAACAAAGCATGTTCTAGATGTTCATAACGTACTCGGAGGGAAGGAACTCTCGAGTGGGGGCTAGATGGTCTGCCGAAGTGATTCCCTTACCGGAAGCGGCTGGGGATAATCACACTCCTGCCTCGAGGTCCACACGTGAGAAATCCGGTTGGCTCATCGTTGAAAAGTGAGTTTTATGTCTATTAATGGAGCTCGAACAAGAGCTGGGATAAATTGTCCACTGTTGGCGGAAGCCAATGTCCAATGGTAAAATAATTATATTATATTATATATATACTAAAGTAAGGATTTTCCGTATGAATTGTGACCGGACATTTTTGCCCTTCTGTATTTAACTGAATTGCATAGTACACAACAACACATGTTGATATAAAGGAGAAGATATTAGGGTTTGGCTGGTAATCAACGTCACATGGTGACGGGATGGCTGGTAATTGTTAACATTGAAGCCACCCTCAAGTGCAAGAGGTACAAGTGACCTACACAAAGTTAGTGCTCAATTTAAAACCCTATCAATATAGTAAGAATAAGTAGAGATCGTTCTCAACCGAGAATTAGGGTCCTTTAATTCCTGAAAAATATAACATTAGCAAAAAAATTTAAAGAATATTTATACATTATTTATGAAAAATATAAGTAAATGGGATTTAAGATTTATTTTCTAATTTAACAACTAAGTAATTATATACATGTGTGACACATCAAAACACATAATCAAGTAGAAATTAAATAAATGGAACGAAATAAGATGGAATTAACTGCTACTAACACGTTGGCAAGGTTTCAAATATCAAATCACGAATCAAAATATGTCAAAGCACATAATCGATCAAAAACAAAGATGAACGCATACAAAGTTTTTTTTACTTCTCTTAATTAAATTAACTAGATGAACGCATCATAGTTAACCCTATTAATCATGCAATCACTAGTGGTAGCTAATCACTAACAAAAACACTTTCAACGCATTAAGAATTATGGAAGTTTGATCAATTCAAGTCAAGAACATAAGTTAGAACGCTAATCAAGCATGCAAAACTCATTGTTAATTTACCTAAGTAATTTTAGGTTTTCCACCGAAATTATTAAAGCCTAGAACGCTAGCATCTTAATATGGATTCAATTACATGTTCATCAACCTAAGTATGCATCCAAAGATCAATTAACACATAAAAGATGCGATTGAAGCTCAAAATTAACAATTATGCAAGAACATATAGAAATCACAATTTTTCAATTTAAAAACCTAAAACCTAAAACATGCTTCATAGTATTCGAAAATCACATATCTAAAATCAACACTTCATCAACCATAGAAATCACAAATCATAAATCCAAAATTGAAAACAAAATCGCAATTCATAGAAAAATTGAAATTGTTTACAATCCAAAAACCGAAAATAAAAATAGAGTTTCATAGTTACACTTTTTGATCTTCAAGGACACAAGAGCTTCAAAAGGTGGTGGAATGGATGAGGATCACGGCAAGGATGCTTGAATGGAGAGGAGGATGCTTCGTGGCCTAGAACTTGGAATTTCTTGAAGTTGCCGAAACTTGGAAGAGAAGGGGAAGTGTTTGTGGGTTTTGATTCTGAACGGCAAGGGCTAGGGTTCCCTTAAATTTCTCTTTAATTGCATCACTTCGGCCAATTAGAAAATTTCTTGAAATTTGGAGAGCAACTAACATTCTTTTGCCGAACTCTTCCATGTACTTAGACTTTATTTCGGCCTCCTTGTATGTAGAGTCATAATTCAATACTTATTCCTCTATTTTGTTCTAAAAAATTCCATAGAAATCTGAAATAATCCCAAAATATATTTTGCCGAAATTCTTTGATATTCCTTGTAATTTTCACGGCAAAAAGCAATTAGAATGGGCCATGGAATCCTCTAAGTCGTCAAGAAAGATCTAGAGACTCATGTGCAAGTCACATGCTTCAAATTTCAGGCCAGACTCTCCTAAAATGGGCCAATTCGAAATCCATCTACATTGCATAAGTAATTGGTGACCCAACAAATATTCCCAAACTTGAATATTGCTTGTCCTCAAGCAAAAGCATTGACCCAAATCCGAAACATAACAAAACTAACAGAACCTAATCCTTCCAACATAATCCTCAAAGAACACAATTTGCTCAAAGCAAGAAAATCAAGTCATGTCTCAAAAGTTTATGAAGCTATGGGACAAATGCTAGAGTAAAATGTATGTCATGCCATGATTGTCACTTTGATGCACCAAAACCAAGCTTGCACAACAAAACCGTGCTAACCATAAACTCACTAGATTCTTACTCTAATTTTCACACAAGTGTTTAAAGGTTAGCTACACTATCACTCAAACAATCTCATGCAAATGCCGCCATATGATTGTTTTTCAATTTCATCTCCACGGGTTATGCACAAACCATCTTGGATCAAAAATGACTTTTATTAGGTTGTAATGAGGCTTAGGGCGAGGGTTCGAGAAATGAAGTGGATAGGAAATCAAAAATTCCAAGCAACTCCCTTATTGAGATTTTATGAACTTAAGACCTTAAGATGCTTCATATGATTCACTCTCTTAACCATTCCCCCAAATTTTAACTAAAAACTATTTATTGAACTAGAGAAACTTTCATTTTGGATTTTTTTTTTACTTTCTTTCTTGACTTTCTTGAAATGTAAAGACAAATTACAACTGTACAACAAACATAATACTCCCCCACACTTATTTCTTTTCAAGTACCCCCAAATTTTGTTTCTTGAAGCATCTTGACATATACAATCTCACATTGCTCACTAAGAAAACTTGAAAAGGGCAAGGCTAGTGTTTAAACTAGAAGGTAAGACATTTGTGGTGCAAAGAAATGAAAGGCTAACATCAGACACAAATTGGCAATCTAAGGATAATCATCTTTTTAGAACAAGAGCTTGTTTGGCCATGGTGGAACTCCTATTGCCTTAATCATTTCCGCAATATATTCATGCTTGACAAAAGTTTTGAGATATATAAAGCAAGTTCTAGAGATACAATTCACAAAAAATTGATCACACATGAAGAATAAAGTGCTAAGAGCTATTGGATGCACTTTCATTAGGCTCAAAACTCACATTTGTGGTGCAAATAGTTCTCACAAATCTTATCATGCCAACCATATCTCAATGCATCAACTTGACAATCAAAGGTAACAATGAAGTTAAACATAAGTCATATAACCTTTATTTGAAAAATTGAGTTCTCAAGACATAGACATGCTTTCTAGCCCTTTACAAATCAAGTTCAAGTTTCATCATACGAGTTGGAAGGAACTAAACACAAACAAAACGCACAAAAACTAGAAACAATTAAAAGCTAAAAATAATAATAATATTTTTTTTTAACAATTTGAATTTATTGAATTTAAACTAGACCTTCCCCCCACACTTGAACTTAACATTGTCCTCAATGTTAAAAAGTGTTGTCTTGAGCTTTGCAATGAAAGAGTCAAGCATGGTAAGAAGGAGCATGCAAACTATCACAAAAACAAAGAAGTGACAGGAATTTAAACACAATGAAGTACATAAAGCAAGAGAAATGTGAGAAATTGCTCCCCCTTGAAGACCATGAATTCCAAGCAAGGTCCTATTGTCTTCCCAACTAGGAGTCTTCATGCCTCATCATCATCAACACACTCATCTTCCACTCCATTATCACCATCATCATCATCATGAACATCCAATGCATTGCTGGGTCTGTCAAATAACTTTTTTCTTCCACTCATCTTCCAAGTTTTTTTTTTCCATGCAAAATAGAAATGTGAAGAACATGTATGATGCAAACTAGAAAAGAAAAGAAAGAGAGAGAAAAAAAAATATTTTTAATTTTTAATTTGGACGACCAGTCGGCTAACCGACCGAATGGTCAGTGACCTTCTGGGCAGATTTCACTCCCTTCTCCATTGGTAGAACAATGTGGACGACCGTTCGGCCAAACAAGTGGGAAGATGTCAAAACAGACAAATATGGAATTGGATTTATTCTCCAAATTAAACTAAACAATCATAATTCAAAGTGATTAAAGAAAAAATGAAACACAAAGTACTCACAAGAACAAGAACTAAGGTATAATTTGATAAAATTGATGGTGATAATGAAATGAATTCAAACTAAGAAAGCAATCTGATTACCCATAGCTCCACAACCTCAAAACTCAACTTAGATAGCAAAAACAACTGAAATATGAATTCAAAAAGCTGAAAATTTTCAGGTTTGAATGCTTGTCATGATGCCCAACACAAAATCCATCAAATTTCTTCAAATAACAACCAAAATCAAACAACCCATGACTCTTACAACCTAGAATAGAAGGAAAATGAAACAAAAATCCTAGAATCAACGCCAAAATCACAAAAATTGAAGAAGAAATGATGAAATCCATACCACTTGAAGAGAGCCAAAAACGTCAAAATGCAATTCAAATTGACCAAGAAGCAAGAGAAGCACGAAAAATTACTCACAAACCCAGAAAATTGAAAGATTTTGGATAGGAATTGAAGGCTTAAGGTGTTGGGTGTTCAAGAGTAGAAGAGGAAGAGAAAAACGCAAAAGAGAGGAAAAGAGGGCCGAGTACATGGGGGAAGAGAGAGAAGAGGTAAAGTGATTTTTTTTTTTTGCTAGTCAGCTGCTTCACTTAAAAAAAAAACGCTCAATATATATATATATATATATATATATATTTTAAGTGTTGAAAGTTGAAATTTCTGAAAAACAACACACAATGCAAACACACCAACACATATTTTTACACAAACAATTTGAAATGCAAGATTGAGGTTCAGGAATGCTCCCCCTTGTAGACCATGAAGTTCATTCAATTCACCAACATGCACGCCTTAAAGCCCTTGCCTTCCAAGCTAAACTTTAATGGTGTCATTTCTTCAAGAATGGTTCCAAGGATTTTCCTCCTCTTTTACTTGCATTATGAGCTTGGCTACCTCCAAGTAGGGCTTTTCTTTAAGGACATCTTGCCGGTTCGTTGATCATCTAGGCTCAAGAGGATGGAGCAAGTGGAGCATCCTCAAGGTAAATGTTCTCCTTTAGACCATCCATGCCCCTTTGTAGATATGATTTCAACCGGTGATCATTGACTTTGAATGTGCTCACATTACTTAGATTCTTGATTTCAAAGATTCTTGATTTCAATAGCTCCATAGGGGAAAACTTGCACCACTTCAAATGGATCACTCCACCTTGATCTAAGTTTTCGGGGAAAGAGCTTGAGTCTTGAATTGTATAGAAGAACAAGTTGTCATTCCTTCTTCACCAACTTCTTATCATGATAGAGCTTGCTTCTTTCCTTATACAACTTTGCATTCTCATAAGCCTCCATCCGAATTTCATCAAGCTCACATAAATTAAGCTTCCTCTTCTCTCCCACTTTGTCAAGATCAAAATTGAGCGTTTTAATTGCCAAACTTGGTTTGTGCTCTAATTCAACCGGCAAGTGACATGCTTTACCGTGAATTAACCTGTAAGGTGGCATACCAATAGGGGTCTTGTATGCGTTCTAGTAAGCTCATAGTGCATCTCCAAGTTTGGTGCTTCAATCCTTCCTTGTAACCCCTACAACTTTCTCTAGAATGCTCTTGATCTCCCGGTTTGAGATTTCAACTTTACCACTTGTTTGTGGGTGGTAGGGATGCTAACCTTGTGCTTGATGTCATCCTTCTTGCATAAAGCCTCAAAATGCTTGTTGATGAAGTGGGATCCTCCATTATGATTGCCCTTGGAGTGTCGTACCTTTGACAGATGTTCTTCTTGAGGAACTTGAGCACCACATTATGATCATTTTTTGCACTTGCAATTGCTTCTACCCACTTAGACACATAGTCAACTCTAACAAGGATGTATTCATTGCCATAAGAGCTTAGGAATGGTCCCATGAAGTCAATGTCCTAACAATCAAAAATTTATACTTCCATGTAGTTGGTGAGAGGCATTTGGTTCCTTGAGGAGATGTTGCCACTCCTTTGACATTTATCACAAGTACTAGCATAAGCATATGCATATTTGAAAAGAGTAGGCCAATATAAACCACTACTTAGTACCTTGAATGTCATCTTTCTTCCTCTAAAATGACCTTCACAAGCAAGTGTATGACAATGAGAAAGGATACTTGAAACCTTCTCTTGGGCTATACATCTTCTCAACACTTGGTCCTTGCCGAACTTAAACAAATATGGGTCATCCCACACATAATGGCATGCCTCCTTGAGAAACCACTTTCTTCCTTGATAATCAAGCTCATTTGGGATGTACTTCCCTTCACTTGCATGGCAATTCACCAAGTTAACAAACTATGGGAGCTCTTGGTATTGACATTGAATAGTTGCTCATCCGGAAATATGTCATTCAAAGGAATAGAAGCATCATCACCTCCCTCTTGCAACCTTGACAAATGATCCGCCACTTGATTCTCTTTACCCGGCTTGTCCTTGATTTCTATGTCAAATTCTTGTAACAAAAGGAGCCACCGTATCAATCTTGGCTTTGCTTCCTTCTTAGACAATAGATATTTCAATGCACCATGATCCGTGTGCACAATAACCTTGGCTCCAAGCAAGTAACTTCTAAACTTCTCTAGAGCAAAGATTATTGCTAGAAGTTCATTCTCCGTTGTGGTGTAATTTACTTGTGCATCATTCAAGGTACAGCTAGAGTAGTAAATGACATGGAATACCTTCTCTATCTTTTGTGCCAAAACAGCCCTCATTGCATAATCCGAAGCATCACACATCAACTCGAATGGTAGAGATCAATCCGGTGCAACCATGATGGGGGCTTAAGTGAGCATCACCTTGATTGTCTCAAATGCCTTCAAACAATATTCATCAAAAGTAAAAGGAGCATCCTTTGCAAGAAAATCACAAAGAGGCTTGGAGATCAAGGAGAAATCTTTAATGAATCTTCTATAAAACCTGACATGACCAAGAAAACTTCTCACGACCTTTATATTATGTGGTGGTGGCAACTTGGAAATGAGCTCCACCTTGGCTTTATCAACTTTAATACCTCTTGAGCTAACAACATGTCCAAGGAAAATTCATTCTTGCACCATAAAATGACACTTCTCCTAATTCAAGACTAGGTTGCTCTCTTCACATCTTTGGAGTACAAGGGTCAAGTGTTCTAGGCATTGATCAAATAAATCTCTGAAGACAGTAAAATCATCCATGAAAACTTTAATGAACCTCTTTACCATATCACTAAAAATGGAAATCATGCACTTATGGAAAGTGGCCGGTGTATTGCACAATCCGAATGACATTCTTCTATAGGCAAAGGTGTCATATGGACAACTGAAGGTGGTCTTGTCTTGGTCTTCTAGAGCAATTGGAATTTGGTTATAGCCGCTATATCCATCAAGAAAACAATAGTATTCATAGCCAGCAAACTCTCTAGCATTTGGTCAATGAAAGGAATGGGAAAGTGATCCTTCCTAGTTGCATTGTTGAGCTTTCGGTAGTCGATGCATACTCTCCATCCATTAGCAACCCTTTGAGGAATAAGCTCTCCCTTGTCATTAGTTACCACGGTCATGTCACTCTTCTTAGGAACCACTTGGACCGGTGACACCCACTTTGAATCGGAGATAGGGTAGATGACACCAACATCAAGCAACTTCATGACTTCCCTCCTCACCACTTCTTGCATGGGAGGATTAAGTCTCCTTTGCAGATCCTTCCTAGGCCTCATGTCTTATTCAATAAGAATCTTGTGCATGCACATACTTGGACTTATGCCTTTGATGTCGGTAATAGTCCACCCAATGGCATCCTTGTGATCATCGAACGCCTTAAGTGACTTAATTTGTTCTTGCAAATCACTCAAACATGAAGAGATAATTATGGGCAACTTGTGGTTTATTTCAAAGAGTATGGGAAGGAAGTGGCTTTATTTCAAGAGTATGGGGATATTTAATTGAGGGAAGTAAGAGGGGGGGGGGGGGGGGAGTTAGAAGGGGTACCTTAACCTTTGGTTGCAAGTGTGGAGTGCGTGGCCTCATGGCCTTAAGTGTAAGATCGGCTTCCTTGGTTACCTCTTCAACAAACTCCATACCATTATGATGTAAGCATATCTCTAAAGGATCTTTGGATGCAGTTTCAATAAAAGTGTTCTTCACCATTTTGTGAATAGCATCAAGAACCTCAATCCGGTGGCATGTGTAAGCTTGTGAAGATCTATTGAATCCCTAAAAGATTCTAAAGCTAATAGTGGTTTCATGGACGGTCATGATCATCAACCCTTCCTTCACATCTATCCTTATCCTACGGGTAGCCATGAAAGCTCTTCCAAGAATGATAGGCAAGTCTTTCTCCATTAGAGCCTCTTCCATGTCAAGAATGACAAAGTCCGCCGATGTTAATAGCTCATCAACCTTCACAAGTACATCTTCAACAATTCATCTTGGGTACGTAATGCTCCTATCCGCCATTTGCAATGAAATAGCAATTAGGGGGTGGGGGCGGGGGGGATTTCTCCAATGCCAAGAGATTCATAGACACTATAGGGCATCAAGTTAATACTAGCCCCTAAATCCATCAAGGCTTGATCAAAGAAATTATCGCCCACTTTGCATGGAATAGTGAAGGAACCCGGATCTTTCAACTTGGGTGGTAGCTTCCTTTGCAAAACCGCACTCACACTCTCACTAAGGCACACTTTCTTATCCTTCTCAAATGTGGTCTTGTTGTTGTTGCAAAGCTTCTTAAGAAACTTGGCATATGTAGGAATGGTTTTGATTGTATCCAAAAGAGGGATGTTAATCTCCACCTTCCTAAACACATCTAGGAACTTGCTTTTTAACTTCTCATTCTTTTGCTTTAATGCCACTTTTCTTTGAGCTTGAGGGTAAGGAAGGGTCACTTCTTTTTCTTGAACAATCTTCAAAGGAGGGTTGAAGGTGATACCTCTTTTGAATGGCCTTTCATTTAGAGTAGAATGAGAGGCTTCATTATCATGAGTTCCGACCTTGGCATTGAAATTATCCTTCAAGGCTTCTTCTTGCTTCTCATCGGCATAAGCATTCATCTTATCATTCAAAGCTTCTTCTTCACCATCATTGAAGCCTAAGATGACTTCTCTATGTGACAACTCTCTTGCTTTCCCTTTTGATCTTCTTTCAAAACCAGGTGGCTCCCTTAAAGTTACATCTTCCTCATTGGTAGGCATGTACACATTGTTCTCCACTTGCCTTCCACTTCTTAAAGTGGTAATAACTTTGGCTTCATGCCTTGGGTTATTCTCCACTTGGCTTGAAAACACACCTTGCTTCCTTTGACTCAATTCACTAGCTAGTTGCCCCATTTGTACCTCAAGCTTGCTCACACTTTGTTGAATGACATTGATATTCTCATCTTGATTTGCTTGATTATTCACAAAGGCCGCCATCATTTCTTCAAGGGTAGGTGTCTTTCTTACTTCTTGAATTGGCACTTGGGGTTGTTGTAGAGGTAGAGGTTGTTGAGGTGGTGCTTGATAAGGTGGTCTAGGAGCATGATAAGCATTGTTTGCTCCTTGATTGTTGAAGTGTGAGCTACTTGCACCTTGATATCCACCTCCTTGCCTTTGGTAACCTTGACCTTGTTCAAGGTTTTGATTCCCACCCCAACCAAAATTAGGGTGGTTCCTCAATCCGGGATTATAAGTGTTGCTATAAGGGTCATTCTTTGGCTTTGTTTGGTAGCCGAGAATAGTGCATTGCTCTATCAATTCCAGATACATGTCGCTTTGTGAACACTCTGTTGTGCTATGATACACACTTTTGCAAATCAAGCAAGCTTGCTCCATGGCTTTGACTCCCAAATTAGGCTCCTAAATTTGGCTTGGTGGTGCCATTTGATTGAGGGATCTTCCTTGTGCTTATAGAATCATGTCAAGCTTCTTTTGCATATCTCATTCTATCCGCTTCAACTCTTGTTGCATTTGAACACTTGGAATGTCAACATTATACATGCCTCTCCTTTGCTCTTGCTTCCTCATAGGTAGTTGTGCACTCTTCATCATCATTGACTTTCTATCCGAGGCACTATTGTAGAGTTGAGAAGATTCACTCATTTCATCTAGGATCTTCATCGCTTCATTTTTGGTCTTGTTCATGAAACATCCCCCACAAGCATTGTCAACTCTCCTCCTTGTGTCTTGTGAAAGCCCAGTGTAGAAGGCACTTAAAACCGCTTCCTTAGAGAGGCCATGATTGGGAACACCACATTCTATATCCTTGAATCTCTCCCATGTCTTATAGAATGACTCATTGGGTAGCTCTCAGAAGTTCATCAACTCATGCCTTAATGAATTGGACTTGTGATTAGGGAAATAGAATTTGAGGAATACCCTTTGCATATCTTTCCAAGTGTGGATACTACTTGGGGGTAGCTTATACAACCATTTCTTGGCTTTGTTCTTCAATGAAAAGGGAAAGAGCCGAAGACGCAAGTTGCCTTCATCAATACCCAAAAGTTGAACGGTTGAGCATGCTTCATTGAACTCTTAGAGGTGCAAGTATGGCTCATTACTTGGCAAGCCAAACAAAAGGGGTAAGTTTGCAATAGTCTCTGGCTTTATGTCAAAAGCAACGGCACATGGTGGAAGCACGATGCAACTTAGATGATTGGAGATTGTTGGAAAAGTGTACTCCTTCATGGGGCATGGTTCAACCATTGTGGGTATCCGGGCTATTTTAGCTTGCAACTCTTCCGCTAATTTCTTTATGATCGAGATCAAGAGTTTCTTGCGGTATTTGAGTTTCTTCACCACTATCTTCAAGAATTTGATCAATAGATATGTTGTCTCCACTTGGTGTGCTTGGAGATGATGGAGTAGAATATCTTGAATTGATCCTTGGGCTACTTGTAGATGATTCGTGAGACATAAACACCTATAATATTTCAAAACAAAGGTAAGGACATAAGTTAAGATACAAAAAGAAACCGAAAACACGAAATTCAAAAAATTGCTGAAAACAGGGGAAACGACCGGTTGGCGACACTTGCCGACAGGTAGGTGAGCTTCTGACCCTAAGACGACTGATCGGAAATTTTCAACGACTAGTCGGCGAAACAAAAATCACCAGAAATGAACACAAACAACTGGTCGGCGGAGACCAACGACTGGTAGGTAAACAGAGATCAAATAAAAACAAGGGAAATTTCTAGCTAATCCCTAAGGCTACTCGAGCTAGGGATTGACTTTCAAACCAATCCCCGGCAACGGCTCCAAAAACTTGTTAGCATTGAAGCCACCTTTAAGTGCAAAAGGTACAAGTTATAGAATAGGAGATTAAATAAGGATGTCAAACCCACGAGGATTGGTAAATCCTTTCCTAGCTAGGGAAAACCTAAGGTAAAACTAGAAGAATATGCTTGCAAATGTACAATCACAAACAAAGGCTCACAAGTGAACTAAAGTTCATGGTGAGTATGTGCAAGATGGTGTGTAGAGATTTGATTTTGATTTTGAGATTAGTTTCTATTCAAATTGAAACAATGAAAGCAAGTAATATAAACTAAGCTAAACTAAACAAGTTGTTATCAAATGGATGAGAGTTAGGGCATCAGGTTTCACCTTTTGCCTAGCCTCACTTGCAAGCATTAAAGCTATTGAATATGAATGATGCAAAGCTAATTGTCCAACTGCCCTCTTAGCATCTGAATAGGACTACTAAGGCTTAAACCCCTTTCATTTTATTAACTCTAACCGGATAAGTTTAGAACTAACTACCTAGAGACAAATTCAATTACCAGATAGAATCCTTTGCCCCTAAATGCATAAAACTTAGAGTTTAGGTAACCAAGCAAGCAAAACAATCCTATCTCTAGGTGATTTTAGTTAACTACCCTCACATGCACACATGGTGTGCTTTCATGCTCCCTTTTTGCCTAAAGGTAATCAATCTCTAGGAAAAACTTCATGTCATGGCAAACACATAACTCAAATTGATTAGGTCTAAGTAATGCATTCAACTATTGACTTAGCATGTGAGAATGACAACATGAATTTGCATCAATTTATAACAAAAACATCAATACAAGCAAGTTTGGCTAGGGCTTTCAACCCTAGCCCCAACTAGTTCACTACTCACACATAGGTAGATACACAAGCTTCAACATTCTATTAAACATCAAATACATAAAGAGATAGGGAGTAAATGGTGACTATTGATGATGCCGGAAGAGATGGTGGAGATGGGTCTCCAAGAACATGATGTGGTGGTAGTCACCTCCTTCTCCTTGCTCCAAGCTCTTGATATTGGTAAGAAAAGTGAAATTTGGAATCTCTAAGGTGAGTTGTGGTGTTGAATGGTGGAGGAAATGGAGATTGTAGTGGTGGAAATGGAGGTTTTAGAGGTGGAGATGGTGGTTTTAGTGGTGGAAATGGTGGTGTCTTCTCTAGAGAGAAAATAGATCTTGGATAGCATGAAGATGATTGAATGGAGTCAAGAATTATGAATAATTGGTCTTTGGCCTCCCTTTGATCAACTATGTGTGTCCTCTTTAGTCCCAAAGTGTGCAAGATATGCTCTTACACCATTGTCCCCCAAATGGTCCCAAATTGGCAAGGTGACAAAAGGACAAGGTGTAGGGAGATATTTGAATTTCAAGTGATGAGAGATTCTCATAACCATGGTCCTCCTTTGCTGGAGAAAGGACCCTCCATAAGTGGTGGCTCGCTGGAAAATTTTGCCGAAAAAGTCGATTTGAAATTTTCTTCCAATCTCCGTGTCTTCTTCCCCTAGGATCAAATCTCCGCATTTCAAGCCTCGAATAGTCATTTTATTCTTAATGCAAGGTTTCCTACAAATAAAATGAAATGGATTAAAAATTGTAAAATAGCATGGAAGACAAATCAACTTTCATAATTATAGGGCACAATTACATAATCAATTTATGACTCAACATATACTACTACCATCACCCAATAAAATATCAAATTATCAAGCAAGAAACCCTAAATCCTAAATAGACCACATTCAAACGTACACACACCCAATTGATCCGGCCCTAATGTAATCCCCAGATATAATCAATTGAACCCTAATATATGATACGATACGATATGATAAGATATGTTATGTGAGTATGAGAGAGAGAGAGAGAGAGAGAGAGAGAGAGAGAGAGAGAGAGAGAGAGAGAGAGAGAGAGAGAGAGAGAGAGAGAGAGAGAGAGAGAGAGAGAGAGAGAGAGAGTGTGAGTGAGTGAGTAAAAATATGACATATAAATCATATAATCACTGCCACGAGTTTTCCAATCAGAGGAAAGTTGTTGATCAATTGATTCATGCATACTGAAATATGCTGCAATTAGTGCAATACTTTGACAACAAAGAGAATGAGTTTGAAACTCTCTCTCTCTCTCTCTCTCTCTCTCGTACACACACACATTAGGGTTCTTGATATTGACCGCTGGTCATTTACTAAGCATCTTCCCTATCTTTAAATTGGAATATATTGGAAGTGCTTTCCCACTTAGTTTCTTAATTTTCTTACTTCATTACTTTTGACCAACTTCCACTTCCTAGAGTTCCATTATCTGGGAATCATGAATGTCCAAAACAAGATTTTCATTCTCAATGTTTCTGTTTTAATCCTCACATGAATCACAGTATCCTGAAAGCTACGTAGCTATTCTCTTTGCAGAAGTGTTATCTGTGTTGTTATGCATGTGGATACAGATGTGCTGAAATTTCGATAATAATATAACTACCTATAGGGTTGCCATCAACACAAAGCCATTGGCCCTTGAAGAAGGCGTTTCAATTGCAATTAGGATTGATGGAAAGGAAGAAGTCTAAACTACTTATTCCGAACTTTTCAATGACACTAATGCAGGAATCACCGAACTCTGCAGCCTAAACGGAATTGCAATCTGCGTCAAAACCATCCACTCCAATTGAAAGTAAGAGATGGAAATTTATAAGAGAGCCACCAAATCAGGTTAAGATTAGTCCTTGCTGTTTGTAATTTGTTCTCTGCAATTTGGTGCTGCACTGAAAGCAATTCGCAGTTATCGAGTTATGTAGACCCCATAAAAAAAAATATAAATTTTTTTTTCTTTTGTCTCTCTTCTCCTTCTCATTTCTGATTCTCACCATGCCACGTACGTACACCAGAATAATGCCACACCTAATTTACCGTCCAAACATGGAATAAATGAAATTGAGCATTCATATGATTCAGATCTACATGCATATGCTCTAGTCAGTATTTCTTCACTCCTATACAAATTAATTTGACCAAGTTAAATGTTCTCATTTGACTACACCAACTATATATATCATACATTCAATACGTGACATGTAGTTCGTAACTCATCTTCTTCAGTACATGCACCGATGTACGTACTCTTCTTAATTCCTGCAGTCAACCTATGAAAACCAGATACTTATTAATCCACCATATTCAAGAGCTCACCCACAAATATGGACCAGCATATGGATTTTAATCCAGGCATGCACCATACCTTACCAGATAGAGATCGAACTAAAAATTATTTGCCACTCCTTACAGAGATGCATATAAATGTGTTTACCAAACACAGTCAACCTGGAAATAATGTCCTGTACAAGAATATGTAAACCCACCACGTTGAAAGTCCAAAAACCTAGCTATGGTATGGTGGTACGTACTACTCAGAATTAATGAGTTGCAGTAACCTCTGCTATGAACATTTACCTTTTACGGTTTTAGTTATTATTAAGTTTTCATTTTTGATTTCTCTATTATTATAAATTTTGATTGAAAGTTCAATTCTCGTTAAATAATAGTTAATCAGTTGAAAAAAAAAATATGAAAAAGATTTTTTTTCCAACATTTTTCGCTGTTCGAAAGCTCTGACGACTAAAACATTGTACGCAGGGAAATCTTAACAAGAGCAACCAAGGTTTTGTTCATTTCCCATTTTTCGTGCGGATTTTTTTTTTTACCCAACTGGTTATTTTTAGGTTTTTTTACGCATGGACAGGTGGTCTGCCACGTGGCAATATTGTGACGCCATCGTCACCCGTAAGCAGCGTGGTCCTGCTTGTAGCGGATTCTTCCGAAAGCAGGCTGTCGGCTCTTCATCCAGATTCTAGTTTCTAGACAGGGCCCAGCCTGACGCGCGTGTAAGACAAACCTCCACTTGAGCAACAAGGCAACGGCTATTAATCTCATGTTTTCTAGACTTTTCACCTCAAACAATAATCTCATGTTTTCTAGACTTAGCCGTCGCTACCACTCTCCAATCTCACATTATTTATTGATGAACAATAGCCTATATCTTACACAGTTTATATATACTACTGCAAATGTACTAGAGTAACAAAGTTGTATTCACTTTGATCATGCAGACATCGTTGATAGTCTGATATTGGCTTATCAAATCACAACCATTTTTATTAGCCAGGATAACATGATCTCAATTAGATATCATACACAGTTTATATATAGTATTGCAAAATATACGAGAGTAATAAAGTTGTATTAGTTTTGATCATGCAGGCATCGTTGGCACAAACTTATCGAATCACAAATGTCTTCTATTAAGATAACATGTTATTAATTAAATAAATTTGAAAAAGGTGTCTATATCTTGATCGATGGACCTAAATAACTATCTCTCATGGGACCAAGCAGAAAAGAACTTCACCCCTCGTACTATTACAATTTCAATATAACTTGACCACTATAAAAGTTATTCCGGCCTCCTTCTTCCTCGAGATTTATATTTTTTCTTTATTGACAACTTTAATAAAGAAATGCTCACAAAGTGGGTTTACCACTATCGTTGGAGGGCACTGCCAAAATTGTGAAATACGTGATCTATAAATAGCAAAGTAAATCTAAAGGTTCCTCATCCAAAATGACCGAAACACCTTTCTGTTAGCTGAAGAACACGTGGCCCAATAGGAGAGCGAGTGGGTTAAAATTTGTTAGGTCGGGCTAGCTAGTACACACTCTCTGCTGCTCCTCACCAATAATTCACTGTCAGCAAAAAACAAAGTATAAAATCCACCCTGACGATTCACACAAGTCATCGTCTCCCACTTCTTCTCTCTCTCTCTCTCTGAATGTGAACACAATCCCTAGAATTTCACCTTCCAGAACCCCATAGAAGCTTTCCCCACAGATTCTTTCTTCCAAAGATTCTAGCTTTCTCATTCAGGAGCAGAGGAATCTTCAATCCCAGGTTGAAGATTTCTCAATTCCGATCCAATTCCACCGTAAAACCCTAGATCCCGAATTCGGGGAAATTCCACCCCAAAGCAGCTCAATTTCTCACCGGGTATGGGCAAGGTTGTTTTAGAAGCCTCCAGGCCGTCGTCTTCTTCGTCTCCGGCGACCTCGTCCTCGCCGGCGCCGACGACCACCTCGTCGACGTCGATCACGGAGACGGTGAACGGGACGCACCAGTTCAAGATCAACGGGTATTCTTTGTCCAAAGGGATTGGGATTGGGAAGTACGTGACCTCCGAAGTTTTCAATGTGGGTGGGTATTCTTGGGCCATCTATTTCTATCCCGACGGCAAGAGCGCCGAGGACAATGCCACGTATGTGTCGCTGTTCATTGCGCTCGCGAGTGAAGGAAGCGATGTGAGAGCTCTGTTTGAGCTGACGCTTTTGGATCAGAGTGGAAATGGGAGGCACAAGGTGCATAGCCATTTCGGGAGGTCATTGGATAGCGGCCCCTACACGCTCAAGTATCGCGGTAGCATGTGGTGAGTTGAATGCTTCGGAGTTACTTGTTTGTCTTGCCTTCTTTTTATTGATGAATGTGTGTGAGTTTGTTATAATTGCTAGCTTCGATTCTCTGATTTTAAAAGAAGCATGTTTGATTTGGAAGAGTACGGATTTTAGGTGTAAAAAAGTCTTGCAGATATGATTAGGAAATGTGAAGCAATCATTTGGTTTGTAATTATAAATTCTGTACTAGTTGGGGTTAGGATAGAAAAGTTGTGAATCCTTATTTGTTCTTTGCCTTGATCACTGTTAAGGAGCTAGTTGTGCAACCTGAAACAGAAAATGCTCACACCGAACCTTGTTAGAAGTTATGTATGACATGTATAGAGTTACAAATGTATTTGCTCTTATTTTGGTTATTCTTGAGTTATTGTATTCAGTGTAGGAACAATTGATAACAGCTCTGTCATGCTCTCATAGAATCCTGTGTGTTTTGTTATGGTGACAATGCCCCATTTGATCGTTATATTTCTGCTAGAACTGTTTAGTACTTTTGTTGAAAACTTCTTGTGATATATGCTTTGGATTGATTGCTATCTAACCTGGTAAAATGTATGCCCTACTTTATTATGTTCAATATTCTGCAGTGTGATGTTCTCGAAAAGTCGAAATGAGTTTGGTTCAGCTTTCCATATCATGTATATATATCCACTGTGGTGATTGGTTTACTTGTAGAATTTAATGGCTTCTTTGGATGCTGCAGGGGTTACAAGCGTTTTTTCAAAAGAACTTCTCTGGAGACATCAGACTACCTTAAAGATGATTGCCTCTCAGTCAACTGTATGGTTGGCGTTGTGAAGTCACACACTGAGGGGCCAAAAATATACTCTATAGCAGTACCACGATCCAACATGGGTCATCATTTTGGGCAACTACTAGAAAGTGGAAAGGGTACTGATGTAAATTTTGAAGTTGATGGGGAAACTTTTGCTGCTCACAAGTTGGTACTAGCGGCTCGATCACCTGTATTCAGGGCCCAACTATTTGGTCCAATGAAAGATCAGAACTCTCAGTGCATAAATGTTGAGGACATAGAGGCTCCAGTCTTTAAGGTACGATGCATTTCTTTTTCTTTGGTTCATTATTTGTATACATCATTTAACTAATGCTTATTGTATGCTTCTACAAAGATGGGAGAGCAGGCTTGACAATTCATATAACCCTATTTTGTCCATGTGCAGGCTTTACTTCATTTCATGTATTGGGATTCACTGCCTGACATTGAGGAGCTTACCGGCATCAATTCTCATGGAGCTTCCACTCTGATGGCTCAGCATCTGCTTGCAGCAGCAGATCGGTATGGCTTAGAAAGGCTAAGGTTGCTGTGTGAGGAAAATTTGTGCAAGGATGTAGCAATTAACACTGTGGCGACGACATTAGCTCTGGCAGAACAACATCACTGTTTCCAGTTGAAAGCTGTGTGTCTCAGATTCATTGCAACACCTGGAAATCTACAAGGTGAGTCTTTTATATCTATCAAGTTTTGTTTTACAAATAATTTAAAAATGAATTCTGGGTTTGTAAGATGAAAGGAAAACCATTATTCTCGGCATCCCAAATGAGATTGTTGACAATGATTATGCATGAGTTAAATCGGTCATACGTGGATAATTGAATAGCTCTAAAAGCTGTCTAGAATTACAGTGGAATCAATCATTGGAGAATGGAGAATTACTTTTGTATGATTTCAATGTTCTGGTATTCATATGTCCTGCTTTATCTATTGATGTTTTGAATTTGCACTCAGTTGCATCTTATTACCAATTCTCTGACAATTATTCTTTAGTTACTTTTAATGTACAAATTTCTGTGCCCCGTGCCCACCTGGTTATTCTTAAATTAATGCCTCTATAGGTCATAAAGTTAAGCTTATTGTGAGAACATTAATACTTCCTCCTTGTCCTTTAGTATCTGGAAGATCATTTGATAAGAGCTATTATACTAGAGGCTTCCGTCACAAGCCTTTGAGAAGGGTTGTTAGAATTGTCTAATACAGCAAGGAAACAAATCTAGGCTATTTTACCCTTTGAATCTTGTTTTCACATGGAAACTTCTAGATGGGTAGTAATCTTGGACCACATGAATGTCTTACATTCTTTTAGATTTTATACATTATCTTGATGCAGGACAGGAAGCAAAAGAACTGCAGAACTAGGGTTTATTTGCAGCAGTCTCGATTGTTAGAAAGAAAAGGGATTTAGAATAAGAAACTTAAGAAGAAAAGGGATAGAACTACTAGCATCACACCAGTAGGGTTTCTAGGCATCACACCCAGAGAACTTAGGCATCACACCTAAGGTTAGGTTGCATCACACAAACCTGGAGAGAAGCAGAAAGCTTTCAATTTTATTAATCTCAATCTCCCAATAAAAGACTACAAAGGCCTCTATATATAGGGAGGCTAAGATAACTCTAGAATAACTAGGGATATCCTTGAAGAATCCTAAAGAAATAATCCTAATAATTATAAGAATCCTAATAATAAAAACCTAGATATATTTGAACTACTTTCCAAATCTTGACTTAAAATATTCTGCTTGTATTCTTCATCATATCTCTTCTTTAAACTAGTAGTTTAGATCTTTTCGTATTACATCATGCTGTCTTGGTCCTTGTTTGTCTTTGTCTAATTTTATGGTTCCTGGATGTAATGTATGCATGAATGATATATTACTCGGTAACTGAGAATTCTTTTGTTTTTATTTTGTAGGTGTGATGAAAACAGATGGTTATAAACACTTGAGGGAAAGCTGCCCGTCTGTTCTGACCGAACTCTTGGAATATGTAGCTAGAGTTAGTGAACATTCTGTATCTGTATGCAGGATTGGTAATGAAGCTATTCTTGATGGTAGTGACATTAATGGCAGGCGAGTGAAGCAAAGGTTATAGTATTGTGAATTGAGCTTGTTAAATGTTTTCTGTGTAGACGAGGAGAAAATGGAAACAAGAAAAAAAAAAATGAGGAAGAGATTGTTTCTAGGTTTAGAAATAATACTAGTTTCTTCTTAGCTTTGTTGTTTGTAAGGATGTTGATGTACCTGTTGGCTTGTAATGTGAAAGTTGTAGCACTTACTGTTTTGATTTAGAAAAAAAAATTCAATTCCACGCTTTATCCATAGGTTTGTTGTACTCGTGTTTCTCTGTAATCTCCCCTTGAGAGCTATATGAACTTTGCCAAGAAAGTGGATTTTAAGACCCTTACTGGAGATTCGTAAGAATATCGAAGAAATGATAGAATTTGGAAGAAATTCCATGAACTCTTCAAAGGAACCCAAAATAGTTACAGTATGCTACTTTCAGCAATGTATGAACCATGGACTTGTTTCCAGGAGCATACAAGTCCATGCGTATAAACTACAAAGCAACTATTTTCAGTAGAAACCTATAATTTTCTTACTATTACCAAAGAACGTATTTTTATCCGTAATATACTAGATTTATAAGTGCGAAGTGATCCAATATTTGCTTGTTTGCTTAGTCAGCCCACTCGTATTCTTAACCGCTACAGACCCTTCTCCTCTCTCAGAATTTCCTTCTTCCTCATCCATCGGTTCCTCCTCAGACTTGGGCAGAATCAAGCTACAGCGAAAGAGCTCATTGCAGTTTCAGCTGAGCTTATAGGTACAATTCTCAGCCTCGTTTACTCTGTCTAGTTTTCACTTGGATGTTTCTGTAGTGTAGCACATTTTTTCCAGATTTTTATTCGGCGTTTCAGGACACTTCTTGTCTAAGAAAGAACTCTGATGGGTAGTTCTTCAAATATTCAGTTTTCTGTTCACATTTTTTTGTAAAGTAATACATGGGTTTGTTTACATACAACAAGTTCTCTACTTTTCAAGCTCTTGGTTATTTAATGGTGTTTAGAGAAGCCATTTTCACGATTATGGGTAAATGGGTAATGCGGTCACATTCAGGATCTTCCTGGTTAATCCCCCACAAATTTCTTGGGTCTGCCCAGTTGCATTGCATATGTGAACTCAGGACATCCATATAGTAATAGATTAGAAGGGTTGATTAGTTGATTTGTTATTGTATTCGAATCATCTATATTCTCACTAGTATAAAAACCACCAATGTGCAACTGCATCCCTTTACAATTGTATTTTGCTAATACGGAAAAGGTATGAAACACATCCCCATTCGTTGCAGCTTATTACCCCTTTAGTCCAATCAATGCTCTGAAAACCTACCTTAGCATACATCCAATATAATAACAATCGGCAATTTGACGTTTCCCTCGTAATCTATGAATATGTTAATCAAGTGCAAGCACTGAATGAACAAAATAACCACAGAATAGTGTTCTGGGTCGGACTTCAGTTTCAGCTATGCATGTTATTGATTACTGAACCATTTGAGAATTTTGATCTTGTTGAAACAAACGTTCTGCATTTTCGGTTGCAGTAGGCATCAAGTTTTTTGCTTATGTTCATCTAGTGGATATGATTCCAGTAGGCATTACTGAACAATTTGAACTTATCTATTTGAAACAAATGTTCAGCCTTTTCAGTTATAGATGGCATCAAGTATTTTGTTTATGTTCAACTGCTCGATTTGATGCCTGATAACATTTGAAAAAGTGAGATTGTAATAGAATTCGTCCTGTGGCATCCCTATTCGGGGATCTCTCTATATGTATAAGCTACATCTCATTAGTGTCCTGTGTTTAAATTCTGTTATTCTGGTTTCAATTGTATGTTGTTTATTTTGTTAAGGTCGTGCCATTTTCTGTTCTTTCATTTGTAATTTAGTGAAATCTGCTTTCAGTTCTCATAACTTTGTTGGAGACATGTATCCTTTTCTTTGACCATAGATATTATAGTAGTTGAAGTTCATCATCATATTCTGTTTAGATTGTACGGGTAAATTCATGAAAAGAACAATATCCAAGTATGCTGCTGCATGTTATCTTTTCATTCTCATTCTTATTTTTCAAAACCTCTCATGGATTTGTGGTTTTGTTGCTTACGATGAAAGCGCTATCATATGCCTTTCAGTGTTTCAGTAGTGAATTTGTAAAGTCTCTTTATAAATGAGACATAGAACATAGCATCTGTTTTTGTCTCTAGAAGATATGTTTGTGCCTCAGGCAATTATTATAGCTACAGTGAAGTTTTATTAAGTTTTTTTGTTTTGTGTTAATGTAATGAATGTTTCTTTTGGTAGAGTATAGACATGAGTCACATGACAAAATCCCCCTGTCCCTATATATCTGTTTTGTTTGCTGGATGGGTACAGAGATTAGAACGCAGCCACTACAGTGTTGTGGGGTAGCAGTAAATGGTTTGTTCATACTATCATTTGGTATTACCATATTGTATATGCTTGGTTCCAGACTTGAGATTGTTGACCAAGGAATGTCTTTGTGCAGGTCCTTTCTCATGTAATTAAGTTTCACCCCAAGGTCCCCGGAGTTTGGATCTATGCTGCAGCTTGGGAATTTGACCATAACCTAAATGTCAATGCTGCTCGTCCTATAATGATGAAGGGATTGAGCATTTGCAAAACTTCAGAAGATCTTAGGAATGAGCGTCTTTGAATGGATATGACATTCCTAAATAAACTAAAGGCTCAAAAGGTTTCTCTTGGAGAGGATGTGGGCACTCTGGACCGTACTCAGACACTTGCTGATCAGAAACAGTGGGAGTTTGCAAAACTTAAATGTCAATGCTGCAGCTTGGGAATTTGACCACAACTTAAATGTCAATGCTGCTCGTCCTATAATGATGAAGGGATTGGATTGGGCGTTTGCAAAACTTCAGAAGATCTTAGGAATTAGTATATTTGAATGGAAATGACATTCCTAAATAAACTAAAGGCTCAAAAGGTTGCTCTTGGAGAGGATGTGGGCACTCTGGACCGTACTCAGACACTTGCTGATCAGAAAGAGTGGAGAGATGAGAATAAAGATCTATACATGCCCCTTAATCAAGAAACAGAAAACAATGAGGGTCAGATACTGAAAATCAGAAGTCAAGGAACAAAGTTAATAATTTTCAAGAGCAAGGTTTTAGCATACTACGAACCATATACATTGAAGCATTGCTTTTGGAGATCTCGGAAGCAACTTCCTTGGTTAGTTCAGAAGAAATACATAAGGAATTACTATGTGACATGAAGGACTTCTCAACAGAACCGAGTACTGGGACAAGCTGGCAAGACTTGAATACAATCCTGCAAGTGCACAGGAGATGAGTGAAGAAATCACACTCTCAGATAGAAAAAGCAGTTCAGGTATCTATGCTTTAACTGAATCTGAATTGGACAATGTGTTCTCTGGGTGTAATTATTTTATGTGCTTATAATTGTTTGATGGAGAACTTGGATCTTGGATGTCATGCTATGATTAGGTTTATATGGTGGCTATAGAAGTCTTGCCTTCAGCCATAATATTCAACCAGCAAGCAAAGTTTTTTATGCATGCCACTGCTGTACTAAAACGATAAAACAACCTGTCTGGTTTAGCCAGTCCATCTGCTGCTCTACTAGTTATATTTCACGTCTTTTAAGTGTTTTCAGAAAGGCTGAACAATGGGGTGTATCAACGAGGAACTTGCCTGTCAGCATATTTCATTGTATTTGCAACTTGGAAGACTGGATGAAGCCCGGAAACCAGCACAAAATCTTTGTTCCAGAAAGGTTTCACATTCAACAAAGATATTGCTATTAAGGGTCTCAGTTGAACTCAGACAGTGAGAAGAGATTGTATTTCTTCGAGTAAAGATGAGCTGCTATCCATCTTTGAACTTGTTAAAGAAGTTTTGACGAGAGAGTCTATTTCAGAAGCTGAGAGCCTGTAGCTAATCGTATGCTATGTCGACCTTCCGATTTTCCCCTCCCTCCTGTTGAATTTACCTCATGCCGCATCTTGACGAGAACAATTTTAACTTGACGAGAACACTTTTAACCTTATCTCATATTGCAGGCCCCCAAGTTCTTTGCTAATTAAAAACTTTTTCTTTTTGACAAGTTGGTTGAGAGTGCTGAAATGATTAGCTAAAGTTGGTGGCATGAAAATGGATTTTCCCTATCTTCTTCTGTGGTGAGTTTTGTTCTTTAAAAAGATAGAACTCTAGCATGGAGAAGTGTATAATTGGTAGGTCATTTTGTTATGAGCCACTTATAATCCCAAGGAACTGCTCACATTATGATAACTCTTCATTATATTTCATCCAAGATTGTTTGTTTACCAAGGAGGGAAGGAACAACTAAGTATGCATCATGCTTATATTGCAGCTTTATTGCTCTACCACACCCTAGATAGGAGTCACAGGACCCGCATCGAGTTGGAATCAAACTTTGTAAGTTTGTATGCAACGGGGATAAAAATCGTCTTCGAAATACCTGAAAGTTGCATGAATCTGCACTTGGAACTTACAACTAAGATCTCTTCTCAAAAAAAAAAAAAAAATCTCGACTGAGATCTGAGCCTATGGCTGTATTTCCTTATTATGGAGACGAAGGTTAGTGGCATCACTGGCGTGTCTGCTCATCTAGGAAAGTAACAATTTCTGCTTTGAGAAACAGATTTTCTTTCTTTTTTCTTTTAATTGTGAATAATACTATCAATAATTTCTAATATGATAATTAGACTTTCTGCTCATTGTTTAATATCACATTCTTTACATCATGCCATCCACTAGAAATTTATTCATTTCGGCTAATTAACAGATGGGAACATCACAGACAGCTGCTGCTGTAATAGGTGGGCACGCAAGATTATAAAGACATTACTGGACTAGTTCTCCAGATTGTGATAGCTATTCAATTTTGACCTCAAGTTTAAGATATGATTCCTGAGATGCTTGAAAAAAATGAGATCTTATTAAAGTTCTCCCTGTGGCATCCCTATTAGGGCATCTCTCAATATGTATAAGCTACATCTCATTGGTCGTACTATGTGTTTATAGTTCTGTTATTTGGTTTCATTTGTATGTTGTTTGTTTTGTTAAGGTCGTGCCATTTTTTGTTCTTTGATCCTGTAATTTAGTGAAATCTTCTTTCAGTTTTCATAACTTTGCTGAAGACAAGTATCCTTTTCTTTGACCCTACTCTGAAGTTCATCATCATATTTTGTTTAGTTTGTATGGGTGAATTTCAATTCTTCATTTGCAAAATGAACAACATCTAGGTATGCTGCTGCATGTTACCTTTTGGGAAGAACGGTATTGTCAATAAAGCTTTACTGGTTAACTTCCATTCTTATTTTTCAAAACCTCATATATTTGTTATTTTGTTACTTTATGGTGAAAGCATTATCAAATGCCTTTCAGTGTTTCAGTACTAGTGAATTTGTAAAGTCTCTTTCTAAATGAGACATAGAACACAGCATCTGTTTTTGTCTCTAGAAGATATGTTTGTGCCTCAGGCAATTATTATAGCTGCTGTGAAGTTTGATCGAGTTTTCTTGTTTTGTGTTGATGTAATGAATGTTACGTTTGGAGTGTAGACATGAGTCGCATGACAAAATCCCCCCGTCCCAATGTTTCTGTTTTGTTTGCTTGGATGGGGATAGAGATTAGAACGGGGCCACTACAGTGTCGTATGGTAACAGTAAATGGTTTGTTCAGATTATCATCTGGTATTACCTTTTTTTTTTTAACTCGGTTCGAGACTTGGGATTGTTGATCAAGGAATGTCTTTATGCAGGTCCTGGCGCATGTAATTAAGTGTCACCAAAGTTCCTGAGTTTGGATTTATGCTGCAGCTTGGGAACTTACCATAACTTAAATGCCAATGCTGCTTGTCCTATAATGATGAAGGGATTGGGCATTTGCAGAACTTCAGAAAATCTTTCGAATGAGTATCTTCGAATAGAAACATTCCTAAATAAACTAAAGAATCAAAAGGTTGCTCTTCGAGAGGATCACCGTACTCACACAAGTGCTGATGAGAAACAGTGGAGAGACGAAAATAAAGATTTATACACGCTCTTTAATCAAGAAAGAGAATACAGTGAAGGGTCAGATGCTGATAATGAGAAGTCAATCAACACAGTTAATAAGTCTCAAGAGCAAGGTTTAAGCATATTAAGAACCATATACATTGAAGCAGTTAAAGCTCTTCCCTCTAGTTTTACTCTGAGAAAGCGGCTTTTGGAGATCTTGGAAGCAACTTCCTTTGTTAATTCAGAAGAAATACGTAAGAAAATACCAAGTGACATGAAGCGAGACTTCCCAACAGAACCAGAGTATTGGGACTGGCTTGCAAGACTTGAATACAATCCTGCAAGCACACAGGAGATGAGTGAAGAAATCACACTTTCTCAGGTAGAAAAAGCAGTTCAGGTATCTATGCTTTAACTGAATCTGAATTAGACAAATGTGTTGTCTGGGTGTAATTATTTGTTGTGCTTATAATTGTTTGACAGAGAAGTTGGATATTCGATGTCATGCTATGATTAGGTTTATGAGTTGGCTATTGAAGTTTTGCCTTCAGCCATAATATTCAACCAGTATGCAAAGTTTTTTATGCATGCCACTGCTCTACTAAAACGAGAAAACAACCTGTCTGGTTTAGCCAGTCCATCTGCAGCTCTACTAGTTATATTTCACGTCTTTTAAGTGTTTTCAAAAAGGCTGAACAATGATGCCAGAAATAACCCTTACCTCGTCAAGTTGGAAGAAGAACTAATTCAGGAGTATGATTTGATAAGGGATCAAGAGGCTATGTTTTGGCAACAAAAAGCAAGAGTAAAGTGGTTGCAGGAGGAAGACAAAAATTCTAAATTCTTCCAATTAACAACCATGGTTAGAAGGAGAAGAAACAAAATTGAAGGGTTATTTGATGAACAAGGGAAATTATGCTCGGATGCTGAGACTATGAGAACCATTGCTGCAAAATACTTTGAAGACCTATTTGCTTATCATAGAAGTGATGACTCCAGATTTGTTATTCCTTATTTATTCCCTCAGCTTTCTAGAAGTGAGACCAGCTGGATGCGGAGAGATGTTACTAACGTTGAAGTTAAAACTGCCATGTTTGGTATTGGAAGCCTCAAGGCACCTGGAGCTGATGGTTACCCTTCAATTTTTTACCAAAAATACTGGGGTCTCTGTGCAAATGAAGTGTGTAGTTTTATTCAGTCGATCTTCTCATCAGGTATGATTCCTCAAGGTCTAAACCATACATTAATTACTCTTGTTCCCAAAGTTGCTAGTCCTAGAGATATGGCTTTATTTAGACCCATAAGTCTGTGTAATACATTATATAAAGTTGTCTAAAAAATTTTGGTGTCCAGAATACGACCTATGTTAAAAAAGCTCATCAGTCCTAACCAGGTTAGTTTCGTGCCTGGAAGGCATATTGCTGACAATATTGTAATAACTCAAGAAGTGCTGCATAAATTCAAGAACTCGAAAGGTAGGAAGGGCTTCTTTGCATGGAAAATTGACTTATCCAAGGCCTATGATAGATTGAACTGGAATTTTATTGAGCATGTTTTATATGAGGCTAAGTTTCCAGATAGTATGGTGAAAATCATTATGGAATGTGTTACATCCACAAGCTTCCAAGTTTGCATAAATGGAGAACTGTCTACTACCTTTAGAGCAGGAAGAGGTCTACGACAAGGTGATCCGCTATCCCCTTATTTGTTTGTCCTTTGTATGGAAAAGCTTTCACACCTAATTAATTCTGCCATTGAAGTTGGGGAATGGAAACCTGTTAGAGCCTCTGGTTCTGGACCCCATATATCACATTTTTTCTTTGCAGATGATCTAATTCTCTTTGCTGAAGCTAATACTCATCAAGCAAGTATTCTGAAACAGTGCTTAGAAGTATTCTGCGTTCTATATGGACAAACAGTTAATTTTGACAAGTCCCTGATTTTTTGTTCTCCTAATGTTGGCAATGATTTGGCTGGCGATATCAGTAGACTTTGTGGTTCAGTCTTAACAAAGAATGTGGGGAAGTATTTAGGCATGCCTCTGATACATTCAAGAATTACTAAACACACCTATGCTAGCATTGTTGATAAAGTGCAGGGAAGGCTAGCTGGGTGGAAGTGTAATACTCTGAGCATTGCGGGAAGACTTACGCTGATTCAATCTGTCACCTCATCCATAGCTATCTATGCCATGCAAACTGCCAAGTTGCCTAACTCGATCTGCTCATCTCTGGATAAGTTAAATCGTTATTTTTTATGGGGTGATTGCAATGGAAAGAAAAAAGTGCATCTAATTCGATGGGATATGATCTGCAAACCCAAGGAGTTTGGTGGATTAGGCATTAAATCGACTACTCACATGAACCAAGCAATGTTAGCTAAGGCTAGTTGGCGGCTTATTCAAGGTGAAAATGGTTTATGGGGTAGAGTATTGCAGAAAAAGTATTTGAAGCATGGAAACCTTTTGACAAATGGGTACAAGAAACCTCATCGATGTTCTAGCACATGGAGAAGCATACTTTTTGGAGCTGAACTTGTTAAAAAAGGACTTATATGGAGAATTGGTCATGGTAATTCTATTAAGTTTTGGACTGATCGTTGGTTGAAGAATGGTCCCCTGATTAACCTCGCTAGAACTACTGAGAACATTGATTTTAATATCTCTGTTAGGGATAGCTGGACCAATGGAGGATGGAATATTAGCTTCCTGGAACAATTTTTTGAAGAAGATATTATCAATAAAATTTTGAGTATGCCTGTGGGTTTTGCTGGTGGTGGTGATGATAAGATTATCTGGAGTGGAACATCTAACGGCCATTTTGCAGTAAAATCTGCTTACTTATCCCTCTTTGATGAGGAGAACGCTGACTTTTGTTGGAAGTTCTTGTGGAGATTGTGTATGCCCCCTAAGCTAAAAAATTTCTTCTGGTTGATTGTTCAGGGTAAGCTCCTCACTAATGCTGAAAGGATGAAAAGAAGGTTTACAAGAGATGAGTTCTGCCCTATTTGTCATGTCCATACTGAATCTCTGCTTCATATGCTAAGAGATTGTCCTAGAGTTACTAAAATTTGGCAGATGCTTAACTGTTCTAATAGTATCAAGAGGGCTATGCAGCTTGATTGGGTAGGCTGGTTAGCTGCCAATGGTCACTGCTCTATGAAGTGTTATGGGGGTATGAACTGGAATGTTCTCTTTACTTTTACATGTTGGTATATCTGGAAATGGAGGAACACAAATGTCTTTGAAGAAGGATTCCAGTTTCCTATTAATCCAACTAAAATAATCATTGAAAGTGCTACCGAATGGTTTCTTTCCCAAGAGAAGAAGAACGTAGTGAATGAACAAGCTTCTGTGGCTCTGAAATGGCTGAAACCTGCTAATGGATGGGTCAAACTGAATGTGGATGGTGCTAGATCTAATCTTCATGGAAATATTGGAGCTGGAGGGGTTATTAGAGATCAGTTTGGAAATTGGATAAATGGTTTTGCGGCTCATTTTGGGCATGGTGAAGTTTTGGAAGCTGAGGCATGGGGTATGCGTCTTGGATTAAAACTGGCGGCTGATATTGGCATGGACAAAGTGGTTGGGGAATGTGATTCTAAAGTCTTGGTTAACTTGGTGAATAATAGGGTGGATGAGCTGCACCCTTTGAAGACTCTGATTGATTATTGTCTTCCCCTTCAGGCTGGGTTTTCAGTGTATTATCAGCCATGTGTTTCGGGAAGTTAATACGGTTGCTGATGCACTATCAAGATGCAATTTATCTGTTGAGATCGGTGCCATCTACTTTGAGCAACTTCCTCCACAGATCACTAGTTTTTTGTTAGAAGATTTGTGTGAAGTCCTTAGATACAGGAAAGTTGTAACAGCCATTGGCTGAGGTTGGGTTGTGTTTTTCTTTTGTTTCTTTTTGGGTCCTTTGGACCCCCACTTATCCAAAAAAAGGCTGAACAATGGGGTGTATCAACGAGGAACTTGCCTGTCAGCATATTTCATTGTATTGCAACTTGGAAGACTGGATAAATCCCAGAAACTAGCACAAAATCTTTGTTCCAGAAAATTTTCATATTCAGCAAAGTTATGGCTATTAAGGGTCTAAGTAGAAATTGGAAAGTTTAGAAGAGATTGTATTTCTTCGAGTAAAGATGAGCTGCAATCCATCATTGAACTTGTTAAAGAAGTTTTGATAAGAAATCCATTTCAGAAGCTGAGAGCCTGTAGCTAATGGTATGTTATGTACACCTTCCAATTTCCCCCTCCCTCCTGTTGAACTTACCTCGTGCAGCATCTTGATGAGAACACTTCTAACATTATCTCATATTGCAGGCCCTCAAGTTCTTTGCTAATCAAAAACTTGTTTTTATCAGGTAAGTTCTGATTGCTGAAATGATTAGCTAAAGTTGCCAGCTTGAAAATGGATTTCCCCATCTTCTTCTGTTGTGGGTTTTGTTCTCCAAATAAATGGAATTTCACATGCTAGAGAAGTGTATAAGTGGTAGGTCCTCTTGTTATGAGCTACATAAAATCCCAAGGAATTGCTCACATTATGATAACTCTTCATTATACGTCAACCAAGATTGTTTGTTTACCAAGGAGGCAAGGAATATCTAAGCATGCATCATGTTCCTATTGCAGCTGTATTGCTCTACCACACCCCTATAGGACCTGCAATGAGTTGGAATCAAACTTTGCATCCAACGGGGATAAAGACCGTCTTCAAAATACCCGAAAGTTATATGAATCTGCACTTACAAGTTACGACTAAGATCTGAGCCCATGGCAGTATTTCATTTTCATGGAGACAAAGCCACAAAGGTGAGGTTTCCTCTGCTTTATTGTAGCATGTCTGCTCGTCTAGGAAAGTAACGATTTCTGCTTTGGAAAACATATTTTCTTTCTTTTTTCTTTTAATTATGAATAACACTACCAATACTTTCTAATATGATAACTAGACTTAAATACATTAATATCACATTCTTTTCATCATGCAATCCATTAAGAAATTTATTATTTTCTGCTAATTTACAGATGGGAACATCACAGACTGCTTCTTGACGGGCACGCAAGATTCTAAAAGACTGAACTTGTTCTCTAGGTTGTGATAGCTGTTCAATTTTGACGTCATGTTTAAGATATTCAAGTCAAATGAATTTAGTTGAACATAAAATAGTAATTTCAATTGCATCGGAGTTTAAAGTTCTGTTCTTTTCATTGACTCCTGGGTGCTTGGAAAAACTGACATTGGCTTGCTCTTGTTATTACAACATTACACACAGCAATTGTGAGCTTGCACAGAAGAATCATTATTTGCTTCATTAGGAGATTATATAGAATAATACTGGCATATACAAGAACCCATAAAGCAAACAAGAGCTTCCTTGAATTCCCATTAGCAAATCAGAGCTTATACAGAGCAATCCTTGAATAATCAGAAAATTATTCTAAACTCCATTCTCCCAAACCCCAAATTTCCAAATTTCGTACTTCAATACCGAAATTCCTATCCTACTCTCCTCCAAACACCAAATTCTCAATCCACATACCCAAAATTCTCACTTCAATCCCCACTTTATTCACTCCTATCTATTTATACCAACTAGACATCCCCATATCCTATGTGTATCATAATGACAATCAGGAGCAACTTTGAACTGAAGTGTCAGAGCACAATCTATCCTCAGAAAAGAGACGATTCATTGCACAAGCTGAGCAAACCCAAATTCTTATTGATTGATAAATTATGGTCCAAAATCAAAGAATGCTGTGCCTATATGTTGAACTAATCTAACTATATAGATATTTGCAGCAGCATACAAATTACAAATAACAAGAATGTCAATAATCTTCTACCTATTAATATACCTGAAGCAGAAGAAATATTGTGTGCATCAACATAGTATATTGCCCCCGAACTGTCATCCCTCACTTTGATGCTTGAAGAGCAATTGTAATCAATCCACCCAATGGACTGATTCTCAAGATCGTAAAACACCAACTTATTCGAGAGCACCAAATCTCCCAAAAGAGTCATGGAGCTTCCATCTTTGGTTTTCATCCCACTGCTCTGCCACCCAGAACACCATACATACTCTTTCAATTGGAACAAATACTCATGGGGATACACCGAAAGCGAAACCGAGTTCTTGAAATGAAACGTCACCACCGGAAATCCATCATCCACATTCTCCGAATACTGAAAACATGTGAACTGGTCCTCAACAGTGTGCAACTTCAAAAGGGGTTGCTTGCTCAGTATCATTTTCATCACCGGCTCAAAAACCACCTGTGGAAGATAAGCCAAAGTGGTGCCACTATCGATAATGGTCCCTTCCTTGTCTCCATTGTCAAATGTATCCGAGGGCAGGTCAACAACAACACCACCCACCTCAATCGCCTCCATGACCACATTGTAATGCGCACTTTTGGCCACCAATGGAGTCATGTTCAGCTTCAATTTCGTCTCCACAACTTCCCCAATCGCGAAAATGCCACCCCCATTCACGTTGTCCAAACAATGCGCAAACTGCTTCTTCACCTTCCCAGCTGCAGCCAGCTGCGAAATCATGGACGAATTCGCTTGCCCAAAACCAAGAATCCCATCAAGCGCCTCAGACGACTTCCCTAGCTGCCCTGACTGCTTAGCTCCACACCCAAAAACTATGCTCCCATTCGTCACCGAAGTCTGATGACTCCCACTAACCTTATCAAACTCAATCACATCCTTCACAAAGTACCCTGCAGTCGAGCTCCCATCCCCATAGACCACATTATATTGACACAGCAACTCCGGTTTACAACCCGGCAACTGACCATCGTATTGCGAAGTGCAAAAGTCCTGATCACAAGTGATGGATTGGGAAGTGGAAGAGTCCTTTGGATCATACAATGTGAGCTTGACTCCAATGTCGCTTTTCTTGGGGCAACTGGCGCACTCAATGCAATTGACCCACAAAATGTCGCTGCCGGTGTCGACTTGCACGTAGTAGTCCTTCGACGGGGATCCGATTCCGAGCTTGGCGAAGTAGAGACCGGTCTCGGAAGGGTGGCCGTTGCCGCCCAGTTCCAGATCCACAGCTGATGACGAAACAGAGAGGAGGTTCCGGCCGTGACGCCGAATGTCGTGGGCTTTTAACTCACTAAGTGACCACTGCCCGCGGCGGCCCTGGAACTTGTGACTCACCGGGAAGACCAAGTTGCCGGAAACATGTAGAATCAAAGAGACAAGTAGAAGACATCCGAAAAGAACCGATCTTGATGTTGGTCCAGGATCCATATACAGAACCCTGATGGAATTCGATACCAAGAATCGATTTTGAAGGGTGGATCGAAGCTTTTGGGGGAGTAGAAAGATGGGTTTTTATTTTATTTTATTTTTTTAAAGTTGAGGGTGGTAAGATCTGTTTGGGATTGGAGTATTGGACCCAGAAGCAAGGAGGAGACGTTTCTTGGTTTTGGGAGAAAAACCCAGATGGGAAACAATACCTAACTTGGATTGGAGAAGATTGGAGATGAGGGTTTTGGGGGAAAGTTAGAGGGGACCAAATGAGGAGGACGGTGACGGTGAGGGAGGGAAAGGCATGTAAGGAAGAAATGAGAAGGCAAGAAAAGCAATTTGCTTAAGACGGCAAGGGAGAGAGAAGGACAGACAGAAAGGATTGAAGATAGAGTCAAGAGTCAGAGACGACTGACCAACTATTTGCGCGTTTCAAAGTCTGGTTTTTTGCAATTTCTTTGAGATCAAGTATTGGTTTATCTTGTAAGTTTAACGGTAAGACATAGCTTTGTTTGGTAATACTGGGGTAAATTTTGTTACAGGTTATGACATAAGGGGAGTTGTTATAGGCCAGTAGACTGCGGTAATATTATTGGTTGGAAGAAGAAAAAAATCCTATTTTTTGGATTCACAATCATTTGGATTGTTCATTGTTTATCATTTATGTGATTTTCGAAAGATAGCTCATTTCTCTTCAACATCCTGATAAACAATGAACTATAGTTAATGTTTCGTCTGCTTCAACATCCTGATTTTCATAATATAGTTAATGTTGCATGGTTTATTCTAACTAATGGTAATGCTTTTGAGAGTTTTGTGGCAAAAGTAAATGCTTTTCAGGCTTTAGCTCGTAATTGAAATTACACTGTGTTTGATAATTTGTTTAAGTGTATGAAAGATTTACATTCACAACTTCTGAATCTCCAATCGTCTTCTTTACCTTCTTCATATCAATTTCAACAAGAAGCTTCTCTACAATCTCAACTTGATTCTCTGTTTAGAGATGAGGAGCTTTTTTGGGCTCAACGCTCTAAGGATAAATGGTTTTCTTTAGGTGATAAGAATACTAAATATTTTCAGACTCATGCTACTATAAGATGAAAGAAAAATCAAATCCTTATACTGAAAAATGATCTTGGTTGCTGGACTAGTGACCAATCCCAAATTGCTGATATTCTAATTACTTCTTTTAAACATAGATTTTCTCATTCTAGTACACTGCATCATGATTCATTATCTTGTTTTCTTTCAACTATTGATCCTTTTATTTCTCCTGAAGATAATCAGTCATTACTTGCACCAGTTACGTATGATGAATTATTTTCTGTTGTTCAAAGTATTGGTTCCTTGAAAGCTCCAGGTCTGGATGGGATTCATGCCTTATTTTATCAATCTTTTTGGAGTCAAATTCGACAACCATTATACATGTTTTATTATTAGGGACTCTCAAGGAATCCGTTTGTTGCAGCGTGTAGAAATATTGGATCAACTAATGCTTTGGTTGCAGAGGCTACAACTCTTCGTGAAGGTTTACACACAGCTCAATTGCAAAATTTATTGAAAGTTATTGTTGAAGGCGATTCAAAGTTGTTGATAGATTTTCTTTGTGGAAAAACTGCTATTCCTTGGAGAATTAATTCAAGTGCTTGTCAGAGACATCAAATGCTAGCTTCTACTTTTCAGTCTATTATATTTAGGCATATCTATAGAGAAGCGAACTTTGTTGCAGATCATTTGGCCTCTTTAGCCTATAATCATGTAAATAGTCAGGTTTGGTTTTCTTGTATTCCCCTTTCTGTGTCCCCAGCATTCCATTTGGATCAGTTGAGAGGGAGTGTCTCTCGTGGTTTTGTTCTGTAATTTTTTTTTTTCTGTCATCAAAAAAAAAAAAAAACTCTTGTTTTAGTGGTGGCTCTTAGCCTTTTGGTCTTCCGGTTTGTGGAAGTTGTTGCGTAGTTTTACATCCTAGCGGTAATATTATTTTTCGAAATCAATATCTGCTCTTTGAATCCAGAAAATTGACACATATAACGCCTAGTTTATAATATTTGTTTTTTCCCAAATGATGGGTTCATTTCTCTCGTTCACCATGGAGCATTACAAGAGTGGTCTCCCGCAGCCTTTCGTTGTCTCAAGTTATGGGTGTTGTTGGATGGTTCAAACATGTGAGAGAGTATTCAATGTAGCGACGTACACTTGTACCAACATGAATAGACTAGGAGGAATAATTTAAATTAAATGAGTGATTTCACGAGGAATATTTCAACCTACTCGCAAGCGTTTGAATATTGAGATCAATAAACTAAGATTTAGTGACAGAACTAGCCCCATATTTCACCCTGAAATTCGAGGTGACATTGTAGGGCCCATCTTAGGGGAAATTTCACCCAAAAAATGGCAGAATTATCCATAAAATAGACTATCCAAACCTAAGAAAACAAAAGAAACACTTCTAATAGCCAACAATATCTTCATCTCCATGAGCCTACAAGCTGTCCTCAACAATTCAACTTTCACAAGTGACATACAAGGAATCTTAAAGATGAATCTTGAGTATCAAATTTTAGATACAACTAAAGTGTCGGTAATCTTAGCAATCTAAATGAAATATTGAAATAACGTATCCGTCGGTTAAATATGTAACCTACAATAAAGATAAAGGTGGTGGACACTATGCCTCAACGCCAACGCACGCTTGATCTCAACTAATCTGCAAACTAGGCACGAAAAACTGAAAAGCCTAGGGAAAAGTATTTAATGTTAGAGTGAGTAGACGAAAAATAAATAATTTCAATGAAATAAAATAAAATCTAATACTTTGCCAAATTTAATTTCAGATAAAACCAAGCATGTAGTAAGATTTCGTGAAAATACTTTTAATCGCTCTCTAGTACTAAAATATCAAAATAAATTCTTTATCATCTGTAAATCATTTCATTTAAGATATGAGCATCTCATAAACATTTCAGAAATCTCATTTAAAACTCTCACATGATAAAATAGACGACAACTAGAGAGCAATGCCGACTAGTCATCTCATATTACTGGAAGGTACTGCCAACTGGGTGACGCATCGGAGGGTACTGTCGCTCGGAATATGAGGAGGCGATGGCTAGAAGGTCTTACCGACTAACCATCTGAAAGGATTAAATTTGGAAAGGAAACTCATTATAAACTCCGGTGGTGGACATTTGTTTTTAAATTAAATGTGCATGTAGTATTATTTTTATCATATTGATTTATATTGATAATAAATGAAGTATGATATTTGAATATTTGAGTATGGTTGAATTATCGGGATTTCTTGATATTATGTTTTCAACAAGTTATTTAAGATTTATTGACATTGAGTTCATTTTGAGTTATGTAGTATTCTCAGAGTTTTTGCCGATACTTGACTTATTGGATTATTGAGAGTTTGTTTTCAGAAAGTGGAGATTCAAATATTTGAGTTTGGATAACTTATCAAAATTTCATGAATTATGCTATAAGGGCTTCCAGAAATCGGTGGTGGCGCCAGCTGAAATGGCTGGAGTTCGGAGATCGAATCAGGTCAAGGGCGTCGGATTGCCGAAGAGATTATGGCTTCAATTCTCTTTCTCCACTGCAAATTGAAGCAAGGGATCAGAAGATCATAAGCGTGGTCAGTGTGGAGACAAACAGTGGCCTAACGGTGGAGAACCTGTTGGGTTAACATTTTGAGTCAGATAATGAAATTCGAGTCTCGCCAGGAGAGTTTCCAGATTAGGGTTTGTTGACTGAAATGGAAACTTCCAGAAATGGAAGGTCAAACTGCAATTTATAATAGGTTTGTTGAATCAGTAATTTTTGTTTTTCAAATCTTAACTTCTTCATACGAACTCTGATTTTGGCGTGCCGCATGTCCACGAACTCAATTTAACATCCTCTACAACTTTTCAGAACAAAGTTTCTTTAAAAAGTGAATCATAGAAAAGCAAGGTTCTAAAAATCGGGCTAGGCGCTAGGCGCCTCCTCCCAGTTCTGATTTTAGCCTAGTCGAGTGAGTTAGGTGCTAAGGAGAAAATCGGCCGCCTAGGTGGTCTAAACGGTTCTGGCCGGGATTTGGGCAGTCGGCGATTAGTCGTTTCAGCCTTCTTTTTTTTTCCCTCTCTAGACTTGAAGCCAATTTAGTAATTTACCCAAAGTCCCAATTTTCAAATCGAAGATAAGGTTCTGGAGGGTCGTCGTTTTGAACCAAAAGTCCAAAACTTGAGGCTTTTTGCTCCAGTATCTTTCTTTCAATCTCTCTGCCTCTCTCTGCGGTCCGACCACACTATTCTCAACGGCTCAAGTACTCAGCCTCTCTCTGACTGTCTTAGTCGCCGGTGACGCCGTAACAATGAATTTCTAGGTTTTAGAACATTTCAATGATTCAATCGAATTCAGAATTTCTGGGTTTTCATTTTCCAGTCATCACTCTTGGTTTGCTTCTTTGACTCTTCCTCAAGCTATCAAGCCACGCAAGCAGCAAAGCAGAAGACACTCTTGGTTCGATTTCTGTGTTCTTCAAGCTCGGTGAGTCTTTTAATCTCTTGTTAAGTTGCTGGGTATTGTATGAAACTTTGAGTTTTTAGTTTTGACTCGTGTTGTTGATGACTCGTGTTTGAGTGTTTCCCCCTTATTCTCACTTTCTCATGGTTTCCGTTTCTGGATTCATTTATTGACAATGGTTATCTTGTTGTCTTGTTGAGTTGTTGATGACATTGAGTTTGATTGTTTGAAGCTTCTGTCATTAATTTTGGACTGTTCTGTTTTGGTTAATTGAATATTTGGCGGTTTTGGATGGAAGTCATGGGACTTGATTAATTGAATTTGGACTCTGTGAATGGGCTCTGTGACAGGTTGTATACTTGTATAGTTGTATACTTGTATGCTCAGATTAATTATGTTATGTGCCTCTGTTATGAACTTTTTGAGTTTTTGGTAATCACTTGACAGGTTTCATTGTTTTGGTAAATTGAATTGCATATTTCCATATATAGAAATGGTTGTTGAATCTTGAATACTCTTTTACTTATTTAGGGCAATGGAGGGTACTGCATCTTCCTCGGCATCTAATGCAATGTCGGAGATGGATAGATCATTGAAGCGTGGTTCAGGTGATATTGGATGGGAATATGCGGAGTTGGCGGATGCTTCAAACTTGGACAGGTTGAAGTGTAAGTTGTGTGGGAAATTAGTGAGTGGTGGGATATATCGAATGATGCAACATATTACCCACATCAAGGGAAAAGTGGCTCCTTGTAAAAAGTCTTCGGATGAGGATAAAGCCAAATGCAAGATTGCTATTGAAGAGGCAAAGTCTAAGAAGAAACAAAAGAGTAGACATGAAGCATAAGTGAGGCAAGATGCAAGATGAGGATAAAGCATAAGTGTGGCTCCTTGTAAAAAGTCTTCGGATGAGGATAAAGCCAAATGCAAGATTGCTATTGAAGAGGCAAAGTCTAAGAAGAAACAAAAGAGTAGACATGAAGCATAAGTGAGGCAAGAAGTCATTCTTGAAGGAGATGAAGACAATGAAGCGAGTCAAGGGACATGAAGAATGCCGCATACTCTTGGGCCTATGGACCGTTTTGCATCCCCCATCGATTCAGATTCTTCATTGGATGAAAGTAGGAAGATGAGGCAACAAAATATCAATGATGCACTTTTCAAGCAAAGAACACATAGTGTGCATCAATACTTGGCTAGATGGGTGCATGAAGCCGGAATTCCTTTTCATGCCATTGATAGTGATAACTTCAAGAGGTTTGTCGAAGCGGTAGGTCAATTTGACCTGGGTTGCCGACCTCCAAACCAATACCAATTAAGGGAGCCATTATTGAAGGAAGAGGTAGAGAGAACTAAAAGTTCATTGAAGAAGCAAGAAGAAGAGTGGGCTTTGAATGGTTGCTCTATTATGACCGATGCTTTGAGTGCTTCTTTTTGGAATGGGGTAAGTCTTTGCTTGAAGGTGTTTGCCCCTTTAGTCAAGGTGATTCGCCTTGTTGATGGGGATAGAAAGCCATCAATGGGCTTTGTGTATGAAGAACTACTTAGAGCCAAAGAGGAGATTAAAATGGCATTCAAAGATCAAGAAGCTCACTATCGTCCGATCCTTGACATTGTTGATGAAAAAGCCCGTGATCGACTTGATAGTCCATTGCATTTAGCGGGCTACCTCTTGAACCCTTACTACACATATGCCAATCCAAGCATTGAGAATGATAATGTGGTAATGGATGGGTTCTTCACTTTTGTTGAGGTATTCTTTCCCGATAACATTCAAACTCAAAGTTTGGTGATAAATGTAGAATTGCACAAGTATTTGAAGAAAGAGGGTGGATTTGGAAGAGTTTTGGCTAAGGCGGGATGCGCACAAAATGATGACAATTATAATCCGGGTAAGAAATACCAACTTATTTTTTTATATAGCAACTTATTTTGTTTGTTTTGCTTTTGGAGTTTGGCTAATTCATAATTGTTGTTGTTTTTTTAATGTTTTTTTTTTAGTTTTGTGGTGGAATATTTATGGAAACCTTGTACCAAAATTGCAAAGTATGGCTAAAAGGATACTTTCATTGACCACAAGCTCATCCGGATATGAGAGAAGTTGGAGCGCTTTTGAGGGGGTAAGTACTTATTTAGTTATGCATTTTTGTAAGTTTATAAGCAAGTAGTAATGTAGTTTACTAATTATTTACAAACTCATAATATACTAAATTTTTTTGTCTTTATGTAGATCCATACAAAGAAAAGGAATAGACTAGATACAACGAGTTTAAACAATTTAGTCTATGTCCAATTCAATGCCAAGATCATCAACAAGAAGAGAAGAATGAAAGAGAAGAATGTGGATGTATTACTTGCTGGTGAAGCTACTATGGCCCAAGGATGGATTGTGGATGGTGGTGATGAAGACGTTGAGTCTGATCTTACTAGTGAAGTAGTTGGAGAGGGATTGTGATTGGGAGTGGAGAGTAGCTTAGAGCCTAGGAGAAGTTGTAGACTTCAAGAAATTAGAGAACTTCATGAGGAGGATTTTGTATCGGATGAAGAGGAAGAATATGAGATGGATTTTGAGTTTGAGTCTGATGAGGAGGGAGTACTAGAGGGATATGGAGAAGAAGAATTTGAGGATTAGGCTTGGATGAATCAAATTTGTAATTTTTTATTATTTCTAAGAACTCATTATCTCATTGTTGTTGGACATTTTATCTATATTTTGAGTATTTTTACTATTTTCAAACATTATAATATCTTTTATATTTTTATTTATATAATTATATGTTATAAACATAAAAAAATATATATAAAAACAGCCTAGGCGGGTAGGCTAGTCCCCGGCCTTCCGCCCGACTAGCGCTTAACGTTTTTTAGAACCTTGAGAAAAAGTCAACGTTTGGAGCCCCTAAAAGTTCGAAATGAAGTAAAAAGTAAGGATTTTAATTGTTTACCATCCAAATGACCAGTAAACGGGTAAATCTAGCTATGGGGTGTAACATTTAAAATTTGTCAAACTATCTCCATTCATTGTTTGACATCAATTCAATGGTGCGATGTATTAAAACAGTAAGGAAAAGTAAACTGCAAGAGAATATTAGTGATGAAATACTATTGAGCTTGCGGAATAAAAGGTCTATGAAGTGATTAAGTTGGGCTGACTACAACATATATATACTTGCACACAATCCTACACTAGGCCACAGGCGGAACCCAACTTAAGGGGTTAGGGGACAACGCATAATACCTTCTTGTGCAAATTGGGGATCTACAAATCTTTTCTTCCATCGATGTCCGGCTTTTATCTTGGTCTTCGTGCATCTTCTAATAAACAAGTCCAAACACAGTCCAACAATAGCAGTTACTGTCACTTGAAACGACAGTAGCAAACATCATTATACAATAAATCAATTTTTTATATAGGTGAAAAATGAAGGAAAAATAATACGTTCATTAAGTGGAATGACTTGTATTATTAGACAAGGAATATGTTTTCCAGGTAATTACGTTCATCCAACTGAATCTAAATTGCAAATGTTGGTGACCCATGACCTGTTAGTTACCACCGTGGATGTCACTAACATCAGCGGTGGGGAAAAACAGTCGTCCAGAAAATATAAAAACAAAAACAAAAAAACAAAAACAAAAAAACAAAAAACTGAATCTAAATTGCAAAGTTTGTTTCTTCTACGTTTAGATTCTTCATTTTCAAAAGCATGTTTCATACCCCTCCTACTTGTATGAGGACAAAGTTTGCAAGTTGATGAACGTAATTACCTGGGAAAGACAATGTTCAATAATATAGGTCATTCCACTTAATGAACGTATTATTTTTTCTTCATTTACATAGGTGAAAAAAATTGATTTATTATATAACGATGTTTGATTCATGATTGACTTCTCAAATAGAAAAAAAAAAGAAAGAAAAAAAAAACATAATTACAAAGGAGCATAGTTAGGGTATTTTATAAATAAAAAAAATATTGAATTAAAGTAATAGAAAAATAGAGGGGATGCCTACCGTAGCGCTCGGCTCGAAACAACTTTTTCCCCTCCTTCGTCCGCATTTCCCCGATCCCCACCATTCCCTCAGACTTGTTGGAGTCCTCCGAGTTCAACACCATACAAAGACGGAGTGATCTCGTTGTCAAAGTCCATTGCTCTCATCGTCTGAAATGGCTCGTCGGTTTGCACAAAGAGGAAGAGAGTTTGACGGAAGAGTGATACAGGGAAACCGACGTAGGGTTTTAGAGATTTCAAACCTCACTGCTCCGACAAGGCGGTTTAGTTTTGGAGGAGCTGGGTTTAGTTTCAGATGAGCTAGTTGTGTACTACAAGTCTACAACCCATGCTCGTGGATGCTCTAATTTACAATATTACCATTTTTCTTTCCATTTCTCTTATTCCATAAGGAGAGTTTGGTATTTTCACTTTCTGTAAAAATGCAATCTTTATGGTTGAACATTAATGTCTTTTTGTCTTGTTCCGTGCAAGATTTTTTTACCTTTGTTAACGAGTCCCTAATCTTTGCACTCACAATCATATTAGCTAATATTTCAACGAATCATATTCACAAAATTGACCATTCTCGCCTTATAGTAGCTACGCCCATGCATGTGCCTATAGGTTAGGTTAATTTTTCTTTTCTTTGCTACTTATACTTATGAATTTTGTGGGGTGTTGCAGTGCTTTATATGGATTTTCAAGATCAATTATCAACTGTTTCAGTGCTATGCCATATTGTTGTCGATTGTGGCTATATGGCCATTGTCTGCTAAAAAATCATATAATTTTTTAGAACTAAATATGATTGGTTGAAATATTTGGACTTCTGCAAATAGAAACGAGATATTGACCATTCTGCTTTTGTCTTGACATGTCTCACCTTCTTTTTATATAATTGAATCTCCAATGAACGATTCTCAAATTAGGAGATATAAATATAATAAATCCTTAACGGTAGAATTCAAAAGATGAAAAAAATCATGATCTTATATATATTTTTTTGTCTCTTATTCCTCTCTTCTCAACCGTTTTGTCTTAACATGTCTCACCTTCTTTCTATATAATTGAATCTCCAATGAACGATTCTCAAATTAGGAGATATAAATATAATAAATCCTTAACGGTAGAATTCAAAAGATGAAAAAAATCATGATCATATATATATTTTTTTTGTCTCTTATTCCTCTCTTCTCAACCGTTTTGTCTTAACATGTCTCACCTTCTTTTTATGTAATTGAATCTCCAATGAACGATTCTCAAATTAGGAGATATAAATATAATAAATCCTTTATGGTAGAATTCAAAAGATGAAAAAAATTATGATCTTATATATATTTTTTTGTCTCTTATTCCTCTCTTCTCAACCGTTTCTTGTTCTTTTGCTTAATTTGAGTTCTTCTTGTTTTCAAGGTGGTCGACAACTCATTCAACTTTACTCATTATAAAAAAAGAAAAAGATTACTTATATATACTAAGTTTATATAATATGGTTTTAAATCTATAGATTTGTAATTTTAGTTTTTTTTTCTTTCTCAAGTTTTGACCCTTCTAGATAAAATTTCTAGCTATGCCGCTGGCCACAAGTAGAAAATATGATAACACCTTATAGAAAGATACAGTTGACCTACTATTGACAACCTAACATAAACACTAAATTTCAGAGAGTTAGATGAGTGTTGATGGTTAGATGGTCATACAATCAGGTAATTTAATTAAAGAATAATAGTCTTGTTGATGAACAACAAGAACATGGATGTGATTCGTAAAAAGGCAATTTTGAAAGAGTAGCAACACTACCAAATACAAAAATCAGTAAGGGGTGTAGATTTCACGTCCACAATAAAAAGGTATAAAAGATTATAGCTAATTATCTCTACAAAAATTACCTTGTTGTCTTTAAGTACCGGTGCTCTACGCCTCACCATGAATGGAAGTGTATGTGATATAAATAGCATCAAGCCCGCTCACCTACGGGACGAAAATAAAGGGACAAAACGGGACAAAACGCTCCCAGCCGTTGGATCTTAATTCAGTTGATCAAACGGATAGAATAGCAAACCATTAAAACAATTTTTTTTAACCCATTATCCAATCCCGTTTAGTCTCAACCAAGACTCCATGTTCAGTCTTGGGTTCTTCCTCCTCCCTCGTCTCCACATTTAGTCTTGAGTTTTTCCTCCTCCCTCGCCTCCCATATACCATTCTTGATTCATCCTCGTCATCATAAGATTGGCCTATCTTGAAGGCATTTTTCTTATATTTTACTCTCCCTCGATTTTAGGGTTTTTTTTTTTTTTTTACTTTTTTCTTTTCAGTTTGGATGAATCATGGAGCCATCGTATTTTGTTTGATGATTTCATTATTGGTGTTCTAATTTGATTGTCGAAATTTTGGTATTCTTTTGCAAGTATTGATTTTGCTGGGATATAGAGTTGGTCAAAAGAAATTGAAAAAAGGCCAATACTTTTTGTCCATGGAATGGATTGAATCATTGAATAGGAAGCCTCATTGACCCAAAAAGGTCAATACTTTTTGTCTTGGTTTCATTGTCTTAGTTTTGGTTTCATTCTCTGTCTCACGGTCAAAGTTTCTGTTTTTTTTTTAATCTTTTTCAAGTAGGGCAATATGTTAATTCAGAGCACTAAAATCTCAAAAGGTCAACATAGATTTGTTTAATGAGGAGCTCACGGCTTCACACAATTTTGTCGTCAAAATGCAATTCCATACATGAAGAGCTCAATTATAATATAAGTAAAATGCTTGAATTGAAATTGTGTTTAGTTTTTAACTTCTTTTTTATTAGTGTTATGTCTTTGACTCTGTTATGGTGAAATTCTGATTATAGTTGTGTTTGTACAGGGTGTTTGTAATATAATGCTACAGCTTTATGATGGGTGAACCATCGTTACAAGAGACAAATGAGAATGCTATTGTAGATGAACCAAAACTTCAGCTTGGTCAAGAATTCGAATCAATAGAGGAGGCCTATTACTTTTACAATGAGATATTTGCAAAGATTGTTGGTTTTAGTGTGAGAATGGGTTCAACTAAGAGAAGTAAGATCACTGGAGAGATTACTTGGAAACAATTTTTATGTTCCAAGGAAGGAAAAACATATGAGACTTATGAGAACTCAAGGCGGCAACATTCATCGACCATGGAAGAAAGGAGGTGCAGAATAAAGCGTATGGGTTGTAAGGCAAGGTTGAACATCGTCTTTAACAAGGCAAGCAAAAAATGGTGTGTAAGTGACTTCGAGGAGGCTCATACACATGAACTTACAACCCCCAAAAGAGTACATTTATTACCATCACACCGCAAGCTTACAAAGGTAAAGAAGTGTCTTATGGAAAAGCTAAGTAGTGTTAATGTTCGAACAAGTCAGCAATTCAAAATAATGGAGACTGTGGCAGGTGGTATACAGAATGTTGGATGTATTCCTAGAGATTTGAGAAACTTTGAAAGAGATTCGAGGGAAGAAGTGAAGAAGTGAAGGGACATGATGCAACTATGCTACTTGAGTTCTTAGAGTCAGAAAAGGAAAAGAAGCCGTCTTTTTATTTTGAAGTTGACCGAGATGAACAAAATAGGATGAATCGTTGCTTTTGGGCTGATCCTACCTAAAAAAAAGCATATTATTTCTTTGACGATGTTGTTGTGTTTGATACCACGTACAACACAAACAAATATCGCATGATCTTTGCTCCAATCACAGGCGTCAACCATCATGGCCAGACAATTGTATTTGGTTGTGGACTTTTAAGTGATGAGAAAACTAAGTCTTTTATTTGGTTACTGGAACAATGGTTGAAAGCTATGCCTAGTGGTCCACTGAAAGTTATAATTACTGATCAAGATCCAGCAATTGCAAAAGCCATTGCTCAAGTTCTTCCACTTACACTCCACCGTTTTTGTCTTTGGCATATCATGTTTAAATTTCGAGATAAGCTTGGTCCTGTGATTGCTCAAAGTTATTATGGACTCTTCAAAGCCAGTGTATATAACTCCAAGACTACAGAAGAATTTGAACCTAGTTGGAAGAATGATGTGCAACAAAGTAGTCAAGAAAATCATGCGTGGTTGAACACAATGTATGAACTACGAAGTAAATGGGTCCCTGCATTTTGCAATCACATCTTTCATGCAGGTATGCAAAGTAGTCAAAGAGTTGAAAGTAACCATTCATTCTTCAAATCATTTGTTTCGGTGAACAATTCTTTATTGGATTTTGCTACAAGGATTAAAAGGGGACTTAGACAACAAAGGCATGAAGAACTGATTCGTGATCATGTTGATAGTAATGAAATTCCAAAGACAAGGACTTACTATCCCATAGAAAAGCAAATGCGTGAGGTGTACACAAAAGAAATATTTTTGAGGTTCCAAGATGAGGTTGTCAAGAGTAATGCTTACTTGAAATGTGAAACTTTGAAGGAAGATGAAAATGAATGTGTGTATAATGTAGGGAGGTCGTAGGAGGCCTTAGGTCATGTGTTCCCCTTTTTAAACTAGTCATTTTGCGGGTTGGGCTACTCTTCTTTTTTGTCGATCGAGCCGCTTTCCCTCATTCCACTCGTCCAGCCTTCTTCACGAACTTGTACAATCGATGCCATAAATTTTGCTTCTAATACTTGTTGTAAGTCTTATTATGCTATGATCAATATTGAAGATGTAATTACTTAGATAATAAATCCAATATATAAGCCGTAAAGACGGATTCATTATGTGTAACATCGTTTGCTTGTGAATAAACTGACGTCCTCTCTAAGCCAGAAAAAAGAAAGAAAGAAAAAAAGTTAAGAGTAAAGACAAGCTAGCTAATCATGAAACAAGCCAAAGAAAGTTCAATGCATGCATGCATGTGTCGTGGTAGCGTTTCTTAAACAAGTATGAAACAACTGTCTAATAGTGATGGCCGGCTGGTTAAGCACTTGAGCTAGGTGGAAGCGTGGAAGCTGTCTTCCCTTAAAGCGTGGGTGGACCTCACGTTCAGGTATATCAGTGTTTGTGGAAGGGTTTCCCAGCAGTAGTACGTGACATGAACTAATTATCAAAGTCAAATACTAATTTGCTTCTCGTTGACGTGGTTATGAATTTAAAAATAATAAATCACCACGAAACCCAATTCTTCATACATACGAATGTCTTTTGCCAAGGACAGGGCAACAGAGAGCAGCAATTCTACATTTGGTCTGATCCTACTGCCGATTTCCACACATATTCTATACTCTGGAATCCCCTAAACATTGTGTAAGTACTATAATTAAATTCAAAACTGTGAGGACATGGTGATTTGCTGTGAGTAAAGAACAGTTGCCCTAGTTATTCATGAAATTAATGATGTCTAAAAATGCCTACATTGATTTTACTAGTTACAAACAAGAACATTCCAAGGTGATTATATATATATATATATATTTTTTTTTTTTTTTGATCGGGTAAATAACATTTCGTGAGTCGAACTCACAACATCTCACTTACGAAGGGGAGACTATGCCACTAGACTAAATGGTACTGGGCATTGAGGCATCATTTAGTGAAATAATCGAACTGTAATTTGAAAAAATAAAAATAAAAATAAAATACAAAACTGCAACATAATAATGGATCTTGTTTTAGTTTCATTGCCTTTGTACTGATGTGATTTCAAATTCTTGCATATTTAGCTTCTTGATGGATGGCATTCCCATCAGACAGTTCAAGAACCTGGAGTCCTTTGGCATTCCATTTCCCAAATACTAGCCTATGTGGTTATACTCCAGTCTCTGGAATGCGGATAACTGGGCTACCAGAGGTGGATATATTGCAGAAGATAGATTGGACCCAAGCACCCTTTACTGCATCTTACAGGAACTTCAGTGCCAATTCCAATTCCCAGGGAGCATGGTACTGGAACAAGTTGGACTATTCGGGTAAAGGCCAGATGCAATGGGTGCAAAAGAACTATATGATCTACAACTACTGCACAGACGCAAAGCGATTCCCCTTAGGGTTTGATCCTGAATGTTATTTGACTAATCTGTCCTAGACGCAACTCCGCTGATTTGTACAATAAACCTATGTTGAGGAGACCGACTTATACAAGCAGGTCCGCCTCTGTTGATGATGATGTGCTGTAGAACAATATCATGCATACACCACAACAATTGTTACAATATTGTGTTTTGTACGTGTAATGTCGTTTTGTTCTTGTTCAAATGATAAAAAAAAAATTAATAAAATAAAGAAAATATTTTTTTTTGTAGAAATAAATAAATAAATAATTTTGTTTTAGAAGAAATAAATAAAATACTTGAAAAAGCTTAACCAGTCGTGAACCTCTGACTTGCAATCCGTTAAGTAGAGGCTAGAGGTGCGTGAAATCTAAGGAGACTGTTACTCTTACATAATTTATCATATAAAAATTGTAGCACATATCAACGGTTCAATTCTTCGAATATAACAAAAAATAAGTCCAACACCTTACATTAGACTGCAACTACTAGCTGTGTTATCATCGCTTAAAAAATGGATGAATGAGTTGCCAACTGGGGGATCCCTTGGTTTCTGACCATAATAATAAGGATACAGAGGCTGGGGCACCATTCCGTTTATGAAGTTGTAATTGTAAGGGTTATTTTGGTAACCATATAAATGTGGCGGCGGCATCAAATTGTAACCATAAGGGTTTTGGTACCCATATGGGGGAGGCGGCGGCGGCAATAAGGGCGGCTGTGGTGGTGGTGGTCTTCCCCAGTTGTTCGCGTAAATATATGGCCTCGGCCTTACCTGGTGAACAAGCGCGAGTGGAGGACGAGGCCTATACATGGTACCCTTAGGCGCCATTCTTGGCACATTATTATAGGTGCGTTCATCTTCATCGCAATCGGAATTATCACTCTCACTGCAGTATTGGCAGTTTCTTGCCCTGGAAACGATTTTTTTCTTGTAATCATTTGGAACGCTGTTGAATGGTGGTGCTTGATTTGCAGAAGGCTTAGATATCTTTGGGGCACCCAGAAGGTTCTTGGTCTTGTAGGAAACAAGAAACCAGGCCATTTTCCCGAGCCTTGATATTCGCCTTCTTAATATTTTAGCACAACGAGTGTCCTTCCTCTTGGAATATGTTACCACCTCTTTTTCTTCATCTATGCCACCATGTGCTTCTTTCTCATTAGTATCTTGTACCATCTCCTTTACTTCATGTATTGTACTGATAGAATTCACTCCTACTTACGCATATAAAAACTTGATCGATATTCAAAAATATATGTGAATAAATGTGTCAACTAAATACCAGCAACAATAAAATTAGGAGTCTTTTCAAAAAAAAAAAAACAATAAAATTAGGAGTTTGTACATACCATTTAGTTCTTGTAACTTTTCCTTTATTTTAAAGGCACATTCCTTGCAACATGTATTCACCTTCAAATCACAAGTCTGCAATAACATACAAAACATTTCAGGGAAAAAAAAAATGTCATTATATGTAAATATACCGGTTAGGTTGAGAATCGGGGGATAGGAGAAAGATATTAGTCATCACTCATGGATTATTAATCAATTAAAGACGAGGAGCACATCAGGAGCTAGGGGCACCAAAACCAAAATCATCCGAAGCAACAAATTACATATAAAACCACATATCAAGGAACACAACATGCACTGGGGATTTGGAGAAGTTCCTATTATAGTGCGACAAATTTACATGTTATTCTGTATTAAAATCATAGAAGAGGGGAGTAGCTATCACAAACCGGACCATCAGCACTGTGGTTCTCCATGTCAGGGCTTGTGTGTCTGTTTCAAGATAATCGATTCACAAACCATAGCAATTTTATAGCCGAAGACTGCGCATGCCGATCTTTAATCCAGTATTTTATTATAAACATAAATACATTCCAATATATTTAATGCTTATAAGATCATCTTGTACCATTTTTTTATTTACGTACGGAGGAGTATCCTGAATCCTAGCTATGCCTTTTTCAACCAAAAAAAAGAAGGAAATATCTTTTTTATTTTTAATTGTAAGATTTTAACCACAAAATCTCGCCTTAAAAAATTTAGGGTTTTAATTGAGCTACTTCACCTTATTCGCCCCCATTTAAATCAAAAGTGTAAGAAAAAAGTAATCTTGATTAATTACCTCCATTTCTTAAGCGAGTAGCAAATATTCATAATATCTCAAATGAAAAGCAAAATATGCACTAAATAAGAAATTTCTTAATCTCAAATGTAAAAGCATTATATGCACTAATCAATTACCATGTAATTATTAATTAGTGCCAAGAAATCCTTATCCTCTCCATATAAGCACACAATCCAAGTGACCTAACATCCAGAAAAATCCAATCTCGAATTTCATTCCATCTCAGACCAAACTTTATGGATTCTACAAAAGCATTATATTTGCAGCCCTATTCTTCTGCATCACAAGGATTTGAAATAATTCCAAAGGAACAGCATCAACATCATCATGCACCCCCGCCTCGACCTCCAGTAAGTATTTGTTAACTTTCTCTTATTTTTGCTACATAATGACAGTTTTTACATTTTTATTTTTGCTTTATTGATTATTTCAACGGACAATATCTGCAGGGTCCTCCTATTAAAGTGAATCTCAAAAGTAATTGTTTGAATTGTCAAGTGAAGCTGAAGAAAAAGTTGCAGAAGATGAGTGGTGCGTATTATTTACTATATGGCCTCATTTTTACTTCCGTAAACATTAGTTCTTAATTTCTCTTTTCACTTAAAACATTCTTTGGCTAGGGGTGAATGATGTGGACATAGTTCCAGAACAAGGTGGCACTGTAACAGTTTCAGGTAGCATAGACTCTAAGGTGCTCATGGAGGTGATCCGAAATAATTACAAAAAGGCCAAGTTACTTTGCCCCTTTGATCAGAAGGAGCCCTCCGAAAATACAGTTGGAAAAAAATTTTCGTGCTCTGATGATGAACATGATGATAGCGAGGACGGCAATGACCACAATTTTGCTGTAAACAATAGTAACAACGAGGCCGGTCTAACTGAACCGAAGAAAGAGAAGAAGACGAAGATGTGTGGTATAATGAGATGTTTTGGCAAGAAAAGTAACCCTATGGCCATGCGTCCACCTCCTCCCGCACCATCACCTGAGCCTCGGCCCCCCATGGGTTTTCCGACAAATGGATTTTTCCTTGGGCCGCCAAGGCCCGGATTTCGGCCGGGAATGCCATGGATGCCGCCAATTGGGCCACCACCGCCATATGGGTATTTAGGGAGGCCGCCATTACCCACGGACTACGGATATCCTTTCCCGAGGTCGCCGCCAAGATTGAACCCTATGGTACACTACACCAGTTATAAGGACAATTATCGTCATCCATACTAGTGATATTGTACGTTGGTCTGAATTATAAGCCTAGCACACAAACGAAATTTTTAACGTTTGTTAGCTAGGTTGATTCTTTTGTGCTTACCAATGATTCTTATATATGAAGTTGCACTCGATTTTTAAATTCTGATCAATTAGTATTTCATCTCGATCTGTAGTTTCTTTGTTTTGGCTGAATCATGCACTTCTTGATTTGGAACGTTTGTTTTCAATATCCTTTCTTTCATTAACTTGTGTTTTTTTTTTCCTAGAATTGCTCACCTAATTGAGGGAAACATTTCAAGAAATTTTGCCGCCTATATAGTCTTCGTGTTCGTTTCATTTTTAGTTGATTATTGTCACTTGTCAAGTGAATCGATCTACAATTTTACTAACACCATAGATCAAAATCATCATACGATCGAAATAGGTTTGCACCAGATTAATACATGCAGATGCCAGCTGGGTATAAGCTGGAAATCCAAAACCTCAACTCCATCTCCTACCACCGAATATGGGTAGCCCTAGAGAGGACGCTGTCTAGTCGGGTCTGAGAGATCTTGACCCATCAACAACCCACACCTCCAGCGGTCGAACCTGCGCGCCACCTTACATTGGTAGACCTACAGCTATATATATATGAATCGTGGGAGTTGTCCAAAACAAAGAAATCTGAGTCATGGAAAGTTACTAGGTGAACAGCACCATTAGTGGTCTAACCTCATTAGTCATTAGTTCAAGGTAGAGAGAAGATTGAAGAGACTTGGGAGCATTTTCAATGGTGCTCCCTATTTTTTCATCAAATTTGTTAAAAAAATATCTAACCGTTAAACTAGGAGCTACTTTAATTTGTATTCAAAATGTTGCTTTTTGGTTTCCCTAAATTTTGTCAAGAGCCCCTTTGAGTTCTCTGAGAGAAAGCTTGTGAGAAAATTTTAGGGAAATTAATCTAAAGGATAAGATAGTCATTCGGTAATTTAGGTTATAACCTAATTTTGGCACAAATTTATATCCAAGATTGAGAACGAGCTTAAAAGGAAATTCCTTTTAAAAAGGCAATAATAGGATATTTGCTGTATCTTGTTTCTCTCTTGACTGATGTTGCTCGTTAAGTAAGAAGTTACCATGAAGGCAGGTGAGCTGCGACCTGTTGGTTAAACAATTAACATTGTACATATCACAAATTCAAATTTTACTGATATCATGAAAGGAGTAAAGTGGAGATTTAAAAAAAAAATCATATTTGATATCAAATATTTTTTTTTTCCTTCATATTGAGGGAGAGAGAGGATATTGGTAGCTCCATCAAATCATGAGAACGATGAGACAATGTTACTCTTTTCTTTTATAACAATGAGGTGAATTGTACACCATAATTGACACAAATTTTCGCTAATTGTAAGATTTCCTACTAACTAGACATTAATGGATAGTCATTTCATTTTGGTATGAAATCACAAAGTAATTTTGATCCTAAATCAACGTAGTATTTCAGCAATCAAGGATTAATCACCATGTAGGGTCATTAACAGAACTTACCATCAATGCGTGCTCTGGTAATCACCATTAACGATTAATTGTTTACACAAATGCAATATTTTTGGTTTTCCATAGTTTCACCTTAACTGGCATCTTTATATATACAGGCTGTTGTAGTCCATAGTTCTTCTATTCATTTGTTTTAATCACAAATCGATCTGTGCATTTGTTCGTGGTTTAGCCATGGCTTTGGCCAATATTCCAATGCTTCTTTCCCTTTTGATGGCTTTGTGTGGAGTCTGCTTTGGTACCATTTACCAAGTGGGTGACTCTAACGGGTGGACAGACAAAGGTGTTGACTATAAGACCTGGGCATTTACCAAAAACTTCACCGTTGGAGACATTCTTCGTAAGCTAATTTCCTTCCTACATTTGAAAATTATATAAATGGGTGTTGAGAGATAGCATCCTTTTGGATCTGGAAATATACTGTTATGAGGACTAGCTAGGGAATCCCTTTTCTCATTTATGGTTGTGGATCGATCAGGCAAAATATTCGAATGAAGACTAGGATTATGCCATTAAATTGCTTCTCCTCAATGTTCTAACAAAAACTAGCTAACGTTTAGTCTCATGATGTGGGTGAAACCCCTTGTTTGTGTAGAGTTCAGTCTATATGCATGATAGTTGCATGTTTATATTTTAATGGGGTTTATCATGGTTGTGGATTTGACAAATTATTACATGCTATTATATATATTCTTCGATGACGATCACATGTGCACATGAACCTTAAAGAAATTTTATCTATGCAGATTTTAAGTATGACAGAAAGGAGAACAATGTAGTGAGAGTGTTGCATAAAGCATTTAGGTCATGCAACCCAAAGGGTAAAATCTACAAGACGCGCACCGGCGACGATTATATACGCTTGAATAGACCTGGAAACTTCTTCTTCATTTGTAGTGTCAATGGACATTGCCGCTCTGGCCAGAAGGTTCATGTTAGCGTTTCTAAGTCAGTTCCAAGTGTCAGTCCTGGAACAGCCCCAACCCTACCACCGGTACCCAGTTCTAGTCCACTCCGGAGTCCAATTGCCAGCCCAACATCTCCCACAGCCACCCCGACTGGGGCCCCTAAAGGTGCACCGATTGCCTCCCCAAAAGGTGCACCCACTGCCGCCCCAAAAGGTGCACCGATTGCCTCCCCAAAAGGTGCACCCACTGCTGCCCCAACAACTCCCCCAATGGCTGATGGACCACCAAGTGCAGACTCTCCTCCTGATCTTCCTATAGTACTGATCCCAGCGCCTAAGGCAGCTCCTCCTAACCCGCCCAAGAAGAGCAGTGCTCAATCCATTCACTCCTCTATGCTGTTCTTGATGGCAATGGGGTTTATTGCCTATATTGTGGTCTGAGTATTTAGGGGTGAGAAGGACATGCTTGGTTTAGAATTAGCGACTATGAAGTTCATGAATAAGTTATTTCACATAATTGTGTAGCAAATCAAATTCGTTCATTAAATTTGTTTAGCTAGTAGTGTTATCTTGGCCCATTTTTAAATAAGTTAATCATTATGACATAAACAAAATTTGGTTTATGCGTGTGTGTAAATTCGTCCTCATTTGTCTCTAAGCATATTCATATTCATATGCTGAGAAGAAGAACTTAGAATTCAGGTGAAGTACATTTTCTATGTGCATGTTGTGAAGTTATTCACCTGTTCTTCTCTGATCACATTTAGGCGCGTTCTTAAGTTTTATTATTGTAATGCTTAGTTATACAGTAAAGATCATGGTGTTGAACATGAACATATTCTACTTCAATACCAAACCCAAATAAAAAAACGAGATTAAGTTGAAGAACATGATAAAAATATAAGTGACTCATTTGTTTGTCTAATTCTACTTACTATTGAAGATTATACTTCTCAAAATTAGTAGAAAAATGACTATTGTTTGATCAAATAATTTTTTTATTTGTTGTGGTTGATAGATTTATGGATTATAAAAATGTTAAATTTAAAGAAAAAAAACAAATTATTACAAAGAATAATGATATCGGTCCTTAAATTAATTTGCAAAGTGGTGAAGAATGACGGTGATTTAGATTCAGATTAACTTAAATTAGAGGTTCGATTTTATCCAAATAAATTATGACGAATAAAAATGAAGTTGAAATTTCAGAACGGAAGTGCCAAACTAGACCATTTTTGAGACCAACACCAAGCTAGAACTCAAACTAAGTACAAAAGTTTAAGGGTTAAAATCGGAAAAACAACCGTGTAGTTAATGGTTTCGATCGCAGGTACATCGTTGCACACTGGCACACAGTGGTGTGGTCTCTGCCAAATTTCTTTAAGCCCTGATCAACTCTCTCCCTCTCTCTCTAGTCACTATATTTGGCTATTTGGGAAGTGAGAATATCACCCATTCGGATTCACCGGGACACTATTCCGGTATTCACTCCATGGACTCCGAACCCGACTTGCAGAAAACCCCAACAGCCAGGTGTCATCTCTCTCTCTCATGTTCTGCAATTATTGAGGTTTATGGGTTTACTTTCCTTTCCACATTTCTAACAAGGGTTTGCATGTTGCCGAGAAAGTACAGATTTTCTGGTTTAAAGATTGATTCTTCACATGGACTGTGGCATTGGCTATTGCTTTTTGTATCTGGCTTTGGTTTGCTCATTTAGAGTTATACTTCTAAGTGCGTCTAAATTAAGTAAATCAAAGGTGTTTATTGGCTTAGGTAGGTTCGATTGTGCTGGAAATGCAAAGGGTAGTTTGAAGTTTGGATCTTTAACGTTATTATTGTGCATTCTTCGGTTCTTGTGGAATGGTTTATCATTGCTTTGATGACACATTTTTTTTATTGTGCAGCTCTAACTCTCAACATGCTTCATCTGAAGTAATGTGTGAAGTGTATAATCTGAAAATCTTGTTTGGTATAGTCATGTTAGTTATTGCAGGAGAGTAATGGATGTTGTGTCAGGGTAGTTATAAAGGTTCTAGATTTAAGCCCAGAAAGTACTGTAATGCTTATATATAATAAAGCTGCCGGAACAAGTTAACATATTTTCAGAGTTTTACAATTAGAGTAATGTATCTAAACCTTTTTAATTAATGAAGTCTTCAAAACAAGTAAATAGAATCTGTACATTTACTTATATGCGAGTGAAGTCTTTTACTTGTTATAAGGGTCTATTTCTATTGGGAGTTTGGGACTGAATGCAATGTATGAATTTGTTTGACTCTATTGAAATTTTTGACCCATCGGCTTACAGGCACAAATGTCCTGCCTGTTACAAGCAATATAAGAAGAAAGAACATCTCATTGAGCACATGAAGGTTGCTTTCCACTCAGCTCATGATCCTAGTTGTGGAGTGTGTAGAAAGCACTGCAAATCTTTTGAGTCATTGAGGGAACATCTTACTGGTGAGATGTAATTGCAAGTTCATTTCAGCTGATAAGATCATTGGGTAGTTTTTATGTTTCATTGATGAAACTGCTTCTTATTTGATTTCTCTTTTGTGGCTCCTATTATTTAGGTCCATTGGCAAAAGCAAGTTGCATGAAAATTTTCTCCGAACAAGGGTGTGATTTATGTTTGAAGCTCTTTGATAGCCCTGCTTCTCTTAGCGAGCATAGAGAAATGTGTCTCCTATCTGCACCTGCTCCTATTGTAAGTTGACTACCTTCAATGTCTTATTGTCCATTGATCCATCAACGATACTCTTAATTTCTCAACTTTCTATATATGTAGACGTACATGGCTTACATTTTTTATTTGACCTGTTGCAGGGAACAGTGATAATTGCTTGTGCAGAATCTCAATCTTATTTGAACTTGTGTGGTGAAAACCACTTCAATAACCGTCCAGAAGCAATTGCTATGGATTGTGAAATGGTTGGCGGTAGAAGTGATGGATCACTGGACCTGTGTGCAAGGGTGTGCCTGACAGATGAAGACGAGAATATCCTGTTCCACACCTATGTGCGGCCTCAAATTTCTATCACGAATTACAGGCATGTGCATATGACTTCTCATCTTTGATTTGTCTCAAGAATTTGGGGACCAGGCCTGCTCTGATTCACATGCCTTTTACAATGTTTTCAGATATGAAATTACTGGGTTAACAGAAGATCATCTTAGAAATGCCATGCCACTCAAAGAAGTGCACGACAAAATCTTGAAAGTTTTGTACAATGGAGAGTCTATTGGGAGATCAAGGTTGGATGGGGAAAAGGCCAAGCTTCTTGTGGGGCATGATTTGGAGCATGATTTAGATTGCATGGGAATGTATTATCCTGAGCACCTGCTGAGGTATAAAGCTTTTTTCCATTCCCAAGTCATGTCTTCTTCGAGTACCAGCTTCATCATATGGCACCAATTAAATCCCCTACCCCAATATTAATTCTGCAGCACTATGTTCAGCACCTTTTCATGGACAGTTGGACGAATATTTGAATGAAACTGTGTAATCTCTGCGGAGGATTCAATCTATTTTGGTTTCTCATATGCAAAGCTATTCTAATCTTTAATTCCCTTTTATTATATTGGCTGTAGTACTTGAGCTGCCTTACTTTTCTGTGAAATGGTGGTTTCACTGATTCTTTCATAATAGTGAACTGAATTTTTGTATTGTGTTTATTTGGCAGCATTTAGATGCTTGATGGTTCCTTATTATATATGCAGGGATACTGCAAAGTACCATCCACTGATGAAAACAAATCTAGTCAGTCACTCACTTAAGTATCTCACCAGAACATATCTGGGGTAAGTTATTCTTCTTCTCAGACTTTTGCTTTTGTTTTTTTTTTGTTTTCATTTTTTTTTTGTTTTTTGTTTTTTTGTTTTTGTACAATAATTTTATTTGCTTATGCTGATTCCAGTTTATTCTCTTAACTAGAAACCAATTTCTGGTAAGAAGTTGCTTAGTTAAGAGATATATTGTGCTTCTAGTTTGAGCTGAACATGTTCCCTTCTATTTTATTGGGTCATTATCTCTAATTCAAATTCTAGTCTAGAAGCTTTGTTCATATTACTTATAGAACGACAGGTAGAAGTCACAAAATTGGCTCAATTCCATCTAACTTAGCATTTCACTTGTGTTGTTTTGGAGATTAGTGCATTTAGAAACTGTTGCGAGCCTTCTTTCCCTTGGAGACATATGATTTCTTTGTCTCTTCTCTCCCTTCAATATATTTGATTTGTAAACATCAAATGTTGTTTACCATCTATCATTTACTTCATGCAAATCTTCTATCGCACTTCATGATTTGAGTACTTATCCAGAAACTAGTAAAGTTTCTAATAGTCTCAAGTTGTAGGGATCTCCATGTTGCAGTCTATGTTATTTGCTTGTTGGAGTCATCTCTGATTGTAAATTCTCCAGTGAATCATGAAGCTTTGGCTTTACAGGTATGATATCCAGTCTGGTATGCATGATCCCTATGAAGATTGTGTGGCTGTAATGAGACTGTACAAGAGATTTCGAGCCCTAGATCATCAGACAGAAGGCATTGTTGCATCACTTGCTACAAAGTATTCAAACGACATCCATGGGAATTTTGATTCTTGGACAACTGAAAAACTTGAGAAGATGACACCTGATGAGCTTTATGAATTGTCAAAACCAAACTACAAGTGCTGGTGTCTGGATAGAAGGCAAGCACTGCAACCTTAGGATTATGAGTATTCTCTAGAAAATACGTCTCTTTCAATTATAATTATGCAGCTATTAGAGACTTTGAGCAAGGGTATTTGATGCAGGGGATCTTGTGAGGGCGTCATTATGGGTATGATTGTTGTGTTTCGTATATTATGTTGTACATGTTCTGTTTGTAGTCATCTGAAGTGAAAGAGGGCAAATTTGCAAAGCCCGTCCCTTGATAATGTTTATGAATTCCAGTACACATTACAACATTTTAAGTTCTGGCATGTTAATTTGCTATGCTTCTGCAGCTGTACCTTTTTCAAACAGTATCAAACGTCCGCAAACAAACCAGCTTAATCTATGTCAATCACCTGATTCCAATCCACCAAAGTGTTGACTTAAGGTCCCATGTTCGACTTCCCCCTCCCCCATTTGGTTTCGTTCACCAATCATGCCACATCATCTTGTTTAGATAGCGCGCAACAGTCTTGATTCATAAGTGCTCATAAACTACTTAACAGAGAAACAAAATAACTTGAAAAGAATAACAGATATTAACCACAAGAAGCCCTTTTTTTCTTTTCTTGTTACAAATTTAAAGTTGGTTTGACCCAAACTGGTTCATAATCAGTCATTTCCACGAGGCTCTTGGCATGCGAGGTGTAAGGTTGTGAAATGCTTTTACTTTTGACATTGTAAACACCAAAATCTAAATGATAGCGTCGATCAATATCATAGCCCTGACCATCATTATCATGGATAAAGTATATGCAATTTGATAGACATCCTGATTTTGAAGCCGGCACAGTTACAGAAGAACTATCACCCACAAAGAGCGCAACATCATCACCTAAGTTGTCTTTGGCAACCCATTCACGGTTGTCAAAATTCAATTCGAAAACCAAGAATGCCACCGTCGAACGTTTTCCACCATCATATGCCACATACCTAATAACCATCAATAATTCTTTCTCAATTGAATATACGAGATATCTCTTGCTCAGAGCTGGTGGTCGGGTCATGCATGCAACAACTTCTACATTTGGGTTGGACTCAGCAGTGACACCAAAGGATAAAAGCCGAAACTTCTGATCAACAGCGTAAAATTTATCTTCAACATTAGTGACTTCATGAATTAAGGTCCCCAGTCTATCAACACCGGTATCAATATAAGTCCATGTTGCGGCTTTACCAAGCCTAATGAAAGCCATTTGACAAAATTCCCTATATATGACCACCACAATGCAATCCTCTGCATCTGTTATGGGGTCTGCTGACATAGTGGCCTTGAAAACATAATGGTTACATTGTCTAGACCATCTACGCCTCTCAAAATTGCTTGGAGGTAACCGCATTGAAGGAAGCCGAATGATTGAGTTTTCTTTCTTCCTCCTACCTTTAACCCTAAGAAACGGATTGATTAGGGTTATTGCAAAATTCTTCTCAACAGCTATCAACCATCCAAAGGAAGAGCCACAATATCGCTTGTTTGGCACACTTATTTGCAAATCAAAGACCTTGTCATCCACGATGCTGTATAAGTTCCATGAATGTCTTTTGTTAGCACAGATCAAGAGCATTGGAGCTGTCATCTTAGCACGTTGGATTTGATTATCTTTTGCTACATAATACCATGACTTACAAACAATGCTGAATCGCAAGTAGTCTGATAGTGACACTAACTTCTCTAAAACTGAATCTAAAACGTGCTTGGGTAAACTTGCCCAATCTGAAGGAAAAAAAAAAAAAAAGCTTGACTGTTAATTTATAACAATAGGCATCAAAGAATTTTCAACAGATATAGTTTATAAGAACAAATGCCCCTTTGTATTTTCGAATCAAAATGGTAGAGCTGATAGAAACAGAAATCATAAGTCGATCTTCAAAGTTCAAACAAAACAGAAGGTTATTTGCAATAACGTCATCTTTCTATTTTATCCAGAAATGTTGTGCTATATCAAAGAAGCACATATACCAGACTCACATAGCTAAATTTAACAAAGTCAGTACACAGAGCAGAACATATTGCATGCATCAAAGTGGAATAAAGATTAAACTAGGGTAATCTTTTGTAAAAGTTGTTTGATGTTAAACTATGGTAATCAATAGTACTAACGGAGGTCTAACATACCTGGCTCCATCCAGAAGAATCCTGCAGAAATCGGACTCAAGTCAGGTGGCGCAGAAAGTAAGTACAGTGTCTTCTGCTTTGGTTCTTGTACGGCGTTGGAGATCTGATGTCTTACGTTTTGTGTCAGATTAGGATATTTGTTTTCTTATATATATGTGGATTGGGCCTGTTCTGTTTTCTACTTGCTCTGGAGGCTTTGGGCTCTCTATTGCAATGAGTTTATTGCCCTGTACCCGTTTATATATAGACAGCGTACTGGTACTCCATCTAAAACTAGGACTAGGATTTAAATCCGTGTCTCCCATTAGCTAGGAAACCATTTCAGGTTAGTTTTTGGTTTGTAGGTTTATAATCTGAATAGAAGAAACATGAATGTTTTTCATGTTTTTCTCACCAAAACATTCATGTTTCTTCTATTCAGATTATATTTCACCTTATCTCTTTTATGGGCGGAAGATGATTTTATTTTTTGGTTTGAGCATGAAGATGATGTTAATAAACTCCGGAAAAAGGTTGAAAAAGAATGGCAATGTCTAATGGAAGGGCTTCAATTTGAAGGAAATAGGCAAATTACAGACAAGGAACCCAAATCTCAATCTTTACTTCAACCAAGTTATCATACAGAAAGCAAAACGCTTCATTTCATCAAAGAGAAAGCAAAAGCCTCTTCTGTCATGACCTACATTTAAATATATGAGGAAAAGCACCAAAAGATGATTTCAACTGCAAATAATCATTAAACAGGTGACAAAATTTTGTAGGCATCTTTTCTTTTCTTTTTATGTCAAAACAGCATTACAAAGACGATCCACATGGATCTTCGATAATCAAACAACACCTCATTAGAAAATGTAGAAACCCAAGAATGATCACATGTGTGATCCAAAGTTGCAAATGTGTCGGCAAGCTAGTGTGTTAGCCTCACAAAATATGAGCAAAATTAATTTGGGGAATTGGGAAAGAGAGCTGCTAAATGTCTGTAGACAGTGTGTATCCTCCATGGAACTTGAGCTTTCTTGTGAATCACATTGATGAGCATTCAAACTCACCTTCCCTTGCAACATCTGAATTGAGTCTGACAGCTTGTATAAGACCTAATTTAAGAGTTGTAAATTCTGCTTGAACTACTACTGAAATATTACCGAAAGAAGCTGAACCTGCAACAACAACAACTTCACCAAACATATATATTACTGCCAATAAGGCCAACAGAAGCTTGACGAATGGCAACACTGATCCATCAAAATTAAGCTTATAAAAATTCTCAGCAGGAGCTGACCACCCACTAGGTTGTTTATGTCTGTGCCTGATTTTATTCATAACAACATTACTTTTTTAACCGAAATCTCATAAGAAATTTAAAATATAAAAAGGGGCTTGAGGCACAGTAGGAGCTATATGATTAATAACAAATATTTCTTTTGGTTGACAGATTAAAAACCAATTGATTCCTCTGATTACAAACGCCACAGTTCACAGACAAACAGTAATGAATCTCTCAATTATATATGCTTGAGCAGAGGGTGTCTGGATACCATTACCTTTTCTCAATTGCGCTGCATTATAACTACTTAGCCACTTTCTAACTAAAAAACTCATTAGTTGGCGCTCCAAGCTACTGAGTGCTGGAGGAAAAGAAGTTTTGATCAAAGCTGTTGCTCAGACAATTCCAACCTATGCTATGAGTTGCTATATGTTGCCGAAATCCTTATGTGATGATTTACAACAATTGTGCACTGATTTCTTCTGGGGGAGTACTAATCAGAAGAAAAAAATCCATTGGCGGTCTAGGGAGAGAATGTGTCGACCTAAAGAAGGAGGTATGAGCTTTAAGCATTTACATGCCCATAATCTTTCCATGCTAGCCAAGCAGGGTTGGAGGTTGATATCCAACCCGGACTCATTAGTTGCTCAAGTCCTCAAAGCTGTTTACTACCCCCATGGTACCTTTCTCACTGCTGATATGGGTGACAGACCCTCATTTTCTTGGACAAGCATTTTGGAAGCTCGTTCAGTTTTACAAGCTGGTTTGTATTGGAAAATTGGAACTGGCACCAAGGTTAGCATTTGGGAGGATAATTGGATTCCAAATACTCCTCACCATTTATTGAATAAACCTGAGGATACTGTCTTTGAGTTAGTTGCTGATTTGATCGATCACAATTCATGCAATTGGAATGTGGCTTCTGTTCATCTATGTTTCCCTGCAGATGTAGCTGCTAAAGTTCTGTGTAATCCTCTAAGCAGACGTTTTAACACTGATCGTTTTGCATGGAAATTAGAACCAAAAGGTTTCTTTTCAGTTAAGTTAGCTTACAGAGTGGCTAGGGAGCTGTCTATGGGGAACTATTATGCTTCTACCTCTTCTGGAGATCCCTATTCGCCGCTTTGGAAGGCTCTTTGGAATGCTAAAGTGCCCAGTAAAGTAGCTATCTTTGGTTGGAGGGCTTGCCACAACATACTTCCGACTCGAGCAGCTTTAAGTACTAAAGGTTACACTGGTGATCTGCATTGTGTTCTTTGTTCGGTCCTTATGAGTCTATTGATCATGTTTTATGTGATTGTGCTATTGCCAAATCTATCCTACAGTCACCTCCTTTCTCAATTCCAATCTATGTCAGTCCGGCCTTTACTTTGAAAGAATGGCTGCTGGAACAGGTACTATCTCTTCCTTCTCATGTTTTTGATAAACTATTGATTATTCTCTGGAGCATTTGGAAGAACCGTAATGACAAACTGTGGAATGATAAGGAGAAGTACAATTTCATGCTAATTGCTTCTGCCATTCCCCCTCGTGGTGAGTTACTGAAAATGAATGTGGATGGCTCATTTTTATCTAATGTTCAGCATGGAGGAGCGGGGGGTCTTGAGCAATTCTATGGGCACCTTTGTTGCTGCCTTTTGTTATAGACAGGACTTTGTCAGTTCTCCTCTACATGTTGAATTACTAGCTATACAACTAGGTCTTCGATTCATGCAGTAGCATGGTTACTTACAAGCTGAACTGGAAAGTGATTGTTTGCTTGCGGTCCAGGCAATTTCCTCCTCAGTTGGTGATCTATCTCCTTTGAGTCCTCTAGTTGCTGATATCAAGGGGCTTCTAGTTCAATGTCCTAATATTTCTATGCACCATGTTAGAAGAGATATATGGAAATCGTGTAGCTCATAGACTTGCTAGCATTAGTTTTGATTCGAACCTTCATTAGGATTGGTTCACACATGCTCCGGATTTCATTATGGATGCCCTAGTGTACGATGTTATTCGTATGAATTAATACAATTTCTCATCTTAAAAAAAAAAAAAACTACTTAGCCACTCCTTTGCCTGAATGATAACCTGCTCTCCATATGCTTAAATAGACATTTTCATAACAAGAGACAAAGTACAGGAATCCATATTTTTTTGTGTCACCAACTTAACCCATCATCTACTAAATATCATTAAAGAAAAATGACCCCAATATATCAGATAAAAATAGATAAAGAAATGAAATAACATCATAATAGATAATAAGTTTTAATGTCACAACATAATTAAAATTCAGAAAACACAATAGCTTCCGACAGAAGTTTGAGCAAAATATAACATTATGTTGAGCCATAATCTGATCATCCACATGCCAAAAGAAAAACAAAAGCAATTGTAAGACCAACATTAGTCTTGAGCATCCATTTCTCTAGTGGTTAAGAAGCTTGTAAATCCATTGGCTCTTTAAATTGTCAGGAAGGCTGAACAAGAGCTCAATTTTGGAGTCATCGCCAATAATTGTAGCAGCAGCCTCAAGCACATCATAATCATTCAAACCTTCAATTTTCATAAGCTCTTGGACAAGTTTACCACTTTTTGTAGATGTTGCATGGTCATATATTCAAAAGTACTTCTTTCATAGTCTCCAAGTGTGTCTTGATCACATTCACAAGGGAGCGAAGTGTTCTAATAGTCTCAAGTTGTAGGGATCTTCATCTTGCAGTCTACGTTATTTGCTTGTTGGAGTCATCTCTTATTGTATATTCTCCAGTGAATCATGAATCTTTGGCTTTACAGGTATGATATCCAGTCTGGTATGCATGATCCTTATGCAGATTGTGTGGCTGTAATGAGACTGTACAAGAGATTTCGAGCCCTATAGATCATCTGACAGAAGGCATTGTTGCATCACTTGCTACGAAGTATTCAAACATCCATGGGAATTTTGATTCTTGGACAACTGAAAAACTTAAGAAGATGACACCTGATGAGCTTTATGAATTGTCAAAACTAAACTACAAGTGCTAGTGTCTGGATAGAAGGCAAGCAGTGTAACCTTAGGATTATGAGTATTGTCTAGAAAAGACTTCTCTTTCAATTATAATTACGAAGCTATTAGAGCCTTTGAGCAAGAGTATGGGTATGCAGGGGATCTTGTTAGGGCGTCATTATGGGTATGATTGCCGTCTGTCTTTCGTATAATATTTTGTACATATTCTGTTTGTAGTCATCATCTGAAGTGAAAGAATTCCGGTACACATTACAACGTACATTTTCAGTTCTGGCATGTTAATTTGCTATGCTTCTGCAGCTATACCTTTTTTAAACAGTATCAAACATCAGCAAACAAACCAGCTTAATCTATGTCAATCACCTGATTCCAATCCACCTGAGTGTTGACTTAAGGTCCCATGCTCGACTTCCCCCTCCCCTCCCCCATTTGGTTTCGTTCACCAATCATGCCACATCATCTTGTTTAGATAGCGCGCGACAGTCGTGACTCATAAGTGCTCATAAACTACTTAACAGTATCTGTTACCCTTGAAAGATTGAATCAGAAATCAATTGTTCGTTGGGACCTTTTTGCTCTTATAGGAGCTTTCATGCAAGCAAGCAAAATCCATCTGCAGAAACATTATGCGAAAATTTCGTTCTTGATCAGGGAGAGCAATTTATTAGGGAAACAAATTTAGAATTCAAAGGACGGAATTACATGTTGAAAAAAACAAAAACAAAAATTACCTTAAAGAAACAAAATAACTTGAAAAGAATAACAGATATTAACCACAAGAAGCCCTTTTTTTTCTTTTCTTGTTACAAATTTAAAGTTGGTTTGACCCAAACTGGTTCATAATCAGTCATTTCTACGAGGCTCTTGGCATGCGAGGTGTAAGGTTGTGAAATGCTTTTACTTTTGACATTGTAAACACCAAAATCTAAATGATAGCGTCGATCAATATCATATCCATTACGATCATTATCATGGACAAAGTATATGCAATTTGATAGACATCCTGATTTTGAAGCCGGCACAGTTACAGAAGCGCTGTCACCCACAAAGAGCGCAACATCATCACCTAAGTTGTCTTTGGCTACCCATTCACGCTTGTCAAAATTCAATTCGAAAACCAAGAATCCCACCGTCGAACGTTTTCCACCATCATATGCCACATACCTAATAACCATCAATAATTCTTTCTCGATTGAATATACGAGATATCTCTTGCTCAGAGCTGGTCGTCGGGTCATGCATGCAACCACTTCTACATTTGGGTTGGACTCAGCAGTGACACCAAAGGATAAAAGCCTAAACTTCTGATCAACAGCGTAAAATTTATCTTTAACATTAGTGACTTCTTGAATTAAGGTCCCCAGTCTATCAACACCGGTATCAATATAAGTCCACGTTGTGGCTTTACCAAGCCTAATGAAAGCCATTTGACAAAATTCCCTATATATGACCACCACAATACAATCCTCTGCATCTGTTATGGGGTCTGCTGACAAAGTGGCCTTGAAAACATAATGGTTGCATCGTCTAGACCATCTACGCCTTTCAGAATTGCTTGGAGGTAACCGCATTGAAGGAAGCCGAATGATTGAGTTTTCATTCTTCCTCCTACCTTTAACCCTAAGAAACGGATTGATTAGGGTTATTGCAAAATTCTTCTCAACAGCTATCAACCATCCAAAGGAAGAGCCACAATATCGCTTATTTGGCACACTTATTTGCAAATCAAAGACCTTGTCATCCACGATGCTGTATAAGTTCCATGAATGTCTTTTGTTAGCACAGATCAAGAGCATTGGAGCTGTCATCTTAGCGCGTTGGATTTGATTATCTTTTGCTACATAATACCATGACTTACAAACAATGCTGAATCGCAAGTAGTCTGATAATGACACTAACTTCTCTAAAACTGAATCTAAAAGGTGCTTAGGTAAACTTGCCCAATCTGAAGGGAAAAAAAAAAATTAGCTTGACTGTTAATTGATAACAATAGGCATCAAAGAATTTTCTACAGATATAGTTTATAAGAACAGATGCCCCTTTGTATTTTCGAATCAAAATGGTAGAGCTGATAGAAACAGAAATCATAAGTCGATCTTCAAAGTTCAAACAAAACAGAAGGTTATTTGCAAAAACGTCATCTTTCTATTTTATCCAGAAATGTTGTGCTATATCAAAGAAGCAGATATACCAGACTCACATAGGTAAATTTAACAAAAGTCAGTACACAGAGCAGAACATATTGCATGCATCAAAATGGAATAAAGATTTTACTTTTGTAAAAGTTGTTTGATGTTAAACTATGGTAATCAATAGTACTAACGGAGGTCAAACATACCTGGTTCCATCCAGAAGAATCCTGCAGAAATCGGACTCAAGTCAGGCGGCGCAGAAAGTAAGTACAGTGTCTTCTTCTTTGGTTCTTGTACGGCGTCGGAGATCTGATGTCTTACGTTTTGTGTCAGATTAGGATATTTGTTTTCTTATATGCCCTGGGGCTTTGGGCTCTCTATTGCAATGAGTTTATTACCCTGTACCCGTTTATATATAGACAGCGTACTGGTACTCCATCTAAAACTAGGACTAGGATTTAAATCCGTGTCTCCCATTAGCTGGGACACCATTTCAGTTTAGTTTTCGGTTTGTAGGTTTATAATCTGAATACAAGAAATATGAATGTTTTGGTGAGAATGTTAAAGCCATTTGTAATTCATCATTTGATTAACATCCTTCAAAGTTTATTAACTTTCTCTGGACTCTATTTCACCTTATCTCTTTGGGACCGTGACCACTTACCCAATTTCAGCTTAAAAATTGTTCACTTACTCCACTAAGAGTTTTTTAACCTCATTTACCCAATCTAACATCTATTGTCAGTTTGGCCCTATTGATTAAATTGAAACTCATCTCTCTCTCTCTCTCTCTCTCTCTCTCTCTCTCTCTCTCTCTCTCCAAACGACGCCGGATCTCTCCCTCCCTCCTTCCATCCCTCCAGCAGGACACCCACGACGCCGGCTCTCGCCATCACCTAGTCCTCTCTCTCTCTCCAAATGACGCCGGATCTCTCCCTCCCTCCTTCCATCCCTCCAGCAGGACACCCACGACGCCGGCTCTCGCCATCGCCTAGTCCTCTCTCTCTCTCTCCAAACGACGCCGGATCTCTCCCTCCCTCCTTCCATCCCTCCAGCAGGACACCCACGACGCCGGCTCTATCCATCGCCTAGTCGAAACTCGTCGTCGTGCTCTTCACGGCCAGGCTCGACGCCAAGCCGACTGTCCTCGTCGCTGAGAAGCTCGACGAGGCCGAGCTGGACCTTTTGAATGAGTCGACGACGGCTAGTAGAGTCGGGTACTTCTTCAATTTGCTTCTGTCTCTCTCGTCGGTGACTGATCATCACAGAAATAGCAACTTGATTGTATCTCCGGTCCAGGGCTGCAACCGGAGTCGTTGTTTTCAAAGAAAGCTTCTGCGATTTCTAAAATTTCGGCAACATCTTTGCCTATTCGACTATGGATTTTGGGTTCGGATCCTCCGCCACCACATCCTACGACTATTTCCAAGACATCGGCGACCTCTTTGACTCCGACCCTCTTGTTGCTTTATGAGTTTGTAATAATAACTTCCACAACTTGGTTTTTTCTGGGTGGCCCTATTTTTTGTTTTTTTGGTAAATTCGGCAGAAGGGCCTATAAGGAAAGAAGAAAGAAGAATGAAAAAAAAATTATTTAGTAGTTATACATGTCTATTGTGGGGCAATAATATGATTATTGGGAGACAATAATATGAGTATTGGTGGGCAATAATATGCATATAAATTGATCAATTGTGCCTGTAGTGTATTCATTTTGGTTTTGGGAGTTTATGTAATACACTAGAGGGCAATAATATGATTATTGGAGGCAATAATATGATTATTGGGAGGCAATAATATGAGTATTGGGGGGCAATAATATGATTACTGGGAGGCAATAATATGGTTACTGGGTATTATTATGAGGCAATAAATTCAGACGCCGGAATCCGGTCACCAGTCCGGTAGCCGGATTCCGGTCATCGGTTGCAGGATTCCGGTCACTGGTCACCGGAGACGGGTCACCAGTCGCCGGAGTCCGCCACCTTGACTCCGGTCTCCAATTTCTTTCTCTAAGTGACAAAGAAGGAGAGGGCAAAATTGTCCCAAAAATAAATAAAAATGAATTAAAAAATACTTAATTGGGTATTAGGGAAATAATCTCTTAGAGTGTTTGGGTAAGTGGGCAATCTCTTAAGGGCACGTTTACTTACTTGGAATGGAATGGAATGTAATGGAATGATTACGGAATAAAAATACTCATGTGTTTACTAACATATAAAGGAATCAGAATGATTCCAGGTAAAAGAATTCCTGTGTTTACTAACACATGAAGGAATCGGAATTGGTGAAGGTCCTACCTATTTATCAGGAATCGATTCCTGAATACTCAGGAATTCGATTACGAAGGGGGGCGATGGGTTTAGGAATCATTCCTCCGGAATCAATACCGATTCATTTCTTCTCCCATTCCACTTGTCTCCGATTCATGATTATTTTCCATTCCAAGTAAGTAAACGTGCCATTAGAGTGTTTGGATAAGTGGACAATCTTTAAGCTAAAATTGGATAAATGATCATTTCCCCTATCTCTTTTATGCGCAGAAGATGATTTTATTTTTTGGTCTGAGCATGAAGATGATGTTAATAAACTCCGGAAAAAGGTTGAAAAAGAATGGCAATTTCTAATGGAAGGGCTTCAATTTGAAGGAAATAGGCAAATTACAGACAAGGAACCCAAATCTCAATCTTTACTTTAACCAAGTGATCATACAGAAAGCAAAACGCTTCATTTCATCAAAGAGAAAGCAAAAGCCTCTTCTGTCATGGCCTACATTTAAATATATGAAGGAAAAGCGCCAAAAGATGATTTCAACTGCAAATAATCATTAAACGGGTGACAAAATTTTGTATGCATCTTTTCTTTTCTTTTTATGTCAAAACAGCATTACAAAGACGATCCACATGGATCTTCGATAATCAAACAATACCTCATTAGAAAATGTAGAAACCCCAGAATGATCACATGTGTGATCCAAAGTTGCAAATCGACGCAAGCTAGTGTGTTAGCCTCACAAAATATGAGCAAAATTAATTTGGGGAATTGGGAAAGGGAGCTGCTAAATGTCTGTAGATAGTGTGTATCCTCCATGGAACTTGAGCTTTCTTGTGAATCACATTGATGAGCATTCAAACTTACCTTCCCTTGCGACATCTGAATTGAGTCTGACAGCTTCTATAAGGCCTAATTTAAGAGTTGTAAATTCTGAACTACTACTGAAATATTACCGGAAGAAGCTGAACCTGCAACAACAACAACTTCACCAAACATATTACTGCCAATAAAGCCAGCAGAAGCTTGACGATTGGCAACACTGATCCATCAAAATTAAGCTTATAAAAATTCTCAGCAGGAGCTGTCCACCCACTAGGTTGTTTATGTCTGTGCCTGATTTTATTCATAACAACATTACTTTTTTAACCGAAATCTCATAAGAAATTTAAAATATAAAAAGGGGCTTGAGACACAGTAGGAGCTATATGATTAATAACAAATATTTCTTTTGGTTGACAGATTAAAAACCAATTGATTCCTCTGATTCCAAACGCCACAGTTCACAGACAAACAGTAATAAACCTCTCAATTAGAAATGCATAATTAGATTTCCACTGCTTTAGCCACTGCACAATATGACAATTATTAGGGAAGAATAAGTGGAATAAAATTGCCAAACTTTCCCAAACTTGTTTAGCATAAGAACAATCCCATAAGATGATGTTATGATTCAACATTGATAGGACAAGCATCTGGTAAGTTCGAGAATCTTGAAAGCTTTTCCCTTGCAGAAAGTCTACTTTGGTAAAAGTGCCAAGCAAACAATTGAACTTTTGGTGGTAATTTTTCTTTCCAGACTTTTGATAAATGAGATGAATAATTATTGAATAATTGCGCATTAGTTGCAGCTTTAACATTGAGCTTACCACTACAGGAAAGGGTCCAAACAAATTGATCCTACATATCTGTTAAAGGAATATTAATACCAACAATAGACTGAATTATGGCAGAAGTGCATTCAGTTTTGGCAGATTCCAAGTATGATGCAAAATGTAAGCAGATACCTTTCAGAAAGATGAACAGATCTAAAAGAAGCCTCCAAGGGCAGGTTAACATTGTGATTCTAAAACTGAACTTGCCGGCCATTACCTATGATATATCTAATGCTTTATAGGTCTGGCTCTTAATATTGCTTTCCAACTACTGAGTTCCCCACTTTTTCAGTCACCTCAAAAAAGGAATGGTTCTTTAACTATCTTTCTGTCAAAATATTGACCCAGACATTATGAGGGTAGGTTGACATGTGCCATACTAATTTAGATTGAAGCTTGATTATAATGCTAAATTCCTAACACGTAAACCCCATATTTTCTTGTTTTTACAATGAGAAGACCAAGCAACTAACAGTTACCCCCCAAAAAGATCTCTAGTCATCTTATTAATCTGGTGAAGACAATTTTAGTGGAAAGACATGTATACTGAACATGATTAGACATGGTTGAATTAGTTGAATTTTTGACAATAGCTTAGACTTGTGGCTTGATAAACTTTTTCTACATTTTGTTTAGTAAACCTTGAGTATCAGACCTATCAAACCATCTATATTCTGAATTCCTAGATATCTAGCAAGAGTACACTTGTGAGGAATTGCCACAATATTGAGAAAAAGATGTCTTTTGGTTCAATAGTAGATTCATGAAAACATACCTTCTGACTTGATGCAATTTGACAATTATAAAGCAGATCTCTTGAACTTTGGGCAGCTTTAGCAGGAGCTTGTGAAAATGCCAATCAATCATCTGCAAAATACATAATAGAAATTCTTAAACCTTTAGGAAAAAAAAGAAAGCCATTGATTTTGATTACGTTTCAGATGCCTAATAAAAGCTCTACAGAAACAATAAATAGACATGGTGAAAGTGGATCACCATGTCAAAGTACAGTCAGAAACTGAATGCATAGAGTGCAGAATCAATTGAACTCAATTAGGATGAAACCTAAATGGTAACAAAGTGAAATATAATCCCAGTATATCATATCATACCACATCATATCATGTCTAAACAGCTATTTATGACCAAATAAGTATATTATCATGTATAAATTTTCCAGGACCGAAAGCAGCCTAATTTTGAGAAGTGCATTTATGCAATAGAAAGGCGAAAGTCGATTTATAAGTAAATTAGCAAGTATCTTATATGGAACATTACACAAACCAATAAGCCCCAGTTATTTACAGTTTCAGCAGGGTTAGATTTAGGAATTAATACTATATTAGTATGACTCAGAAGGGAAATTTGAAGTTCCCTTGAAATGCTGTAGCTAAATTATTAATATTCTGTTTGACTATGTCTCAACGGTTTGATAGGATAATGCATTTAGTCCATCAGGACTAGGAGCTTTCAAGGGACCTTTGAGCAGTAGCTTAATAAATTTCCCAACACTGTAAATGGAGGCATCAGCCTTTCATTATCAGCAGAATTAAACCAGTGTCAGGAAAGAGTTAATTTTAGTAGAGGAAATATGATCTGCTAAGAACTTATATTAAAAAAGCATACACAAATTGTAAAGCAATATCCCTGAGAATTTCCAACCAGATTCCAGATTTTAAAAATATTTTCCCCTTACATTAGCTGTAGGGTGGAAGTAGGTTCCTTTTGGACCTGGAAGTAGCCCAAGTAGCTCTACTCATATCACCCAAAAGTTAACCAACTTTTCTAGCCTTTTGGACTCCTCTTGCTGGATTAAACTAGAAAAGTTGGCAAACAAACTAACAAAGAATGATTCAGATGAAAATTTTGAAGGGCTAGCTGAGTATGTGATAAAGGATATTCAGTTATTTTGATCTGATGAGATAGACTAGGAACCTTAGTTTTATTCCATAAATTAAGTGCATAAGTTAGATCCAATTTATCTTCTAACAAAGAACTGGATTAAAATCAGCATTGTATTTCTAAGCATTAGTGACTAATTCCTTCAAAAAAAAAAATTTCTTTCATTCAGAAGGACTGAAATCGAAAAGGATTAGATTTGAAAGAAGAGGATGATTTGGAAGAGAATATTAATGGAACGGTCAGATCCAAATGTAGGTAGAAGAGGGTGTATATTGAATTATTGATGGAAAGAGCAAAGGAAATGCAGCTGATATAAGTTTGAGTAGGAAGAGAAGAAGTGGAAATTTCTCATTTACAGTTTTGGATGAAACAATCTTTTCTCTTCAAGGGCTAGTGAAAGTTTGAGTCATCTTTTAGAGGCGATATAGTCTTTTTGTATTTTCTCTGGGCTGAAACTGAATAAAGCAAAAGGTCATAAAAAAAAAAACTGAATAAAGCAAAATGTTCTTTAGCAGGATTTAATTTACCGGAAAAAAGAATGAAGGATCTTGCTTCAACTCTAGGCTGCAGTATGTGAAGCTGGCCAATCAAGTATTTGGGGCTGCCTCTTGGTGGTATCATAAAAGTAAAAGTTTCTGGGATCCAGTGGTGGCAAAGGCGGAAAGAAGATTAGAAGGGTGGTGCAAAAAAAAAAAAAAAAAACCTCTTTTATCCAGGGGTAGCAGATTAGCGCTGATCCAATCTTTTTGGGAAGTTTGCCTACATATTATCTCTCTTTATTTTGAATACCAAGTGGAGTTGCTAATAGGGTAGATTTAGAAAGGTTAAGGAAAGTTTCTTGTGGGAGGAGGTGGAGGAAGGTGAAAGGGCCATTTAGTTAATTGGGAAGTGGTACCTGAAACAAAGGAGAAAGGTGTTTAGGGGTGGGGAATTCGATGAAGAGAAATGAGCCTTTTAGGCATATGGCTCCGGAGATTTCAGGAAGCAAGTGAGACCCTTTGGTACGCTGTCAGTAGAAGTAAATATGGACTTCACACAAATGAATAGGATTCCAATATTGTGATCCATGGCTCAAGCCGGAGTCCTTGGAAAGCTAAATCACTAGGAATTAATTTGTTTTCAGCTTATTGCTGGTTTGTGGTGGAGGGTAAGGATCAGATTTTGGAAAGAGAGATGGATGGGGGACTTAGATTTTACAATAATTAGGATGAGTACTTATGGTTCTCTTTGTTTCATAACTATACTGATGTTTCTCTTTTTCCTTTAGGCTGGGATTTTTGGTTCAGAAGGAATTTGAATGGCTTTGAAATAGTGGAACACTCGTAATTAATCGCAGAACTGGAGAACATTTTACTGGTCTCATCTAAACAAGATATGAGAGGATGGATTTTGGAGGCGTAAAAGTTTTTCTCCTGTAAATCTTACTCTAGGAAGCTGATGGCTAACTCTTCTCTTCCCCGGTTTCATCCTCTAGACTGCAATTTGGAAGGCAAAAGTGACTCCTAAAGTTCCCTTGTCAGTCTAGATTATTGCTCATGGGAAGGTAAATATTTGTCATTTGGTTCACAGGAGATAACACTTTGCTGGCCTCTCCCCTCATTGGTGTATTATGTGCAAAGGAGAAGCAGTGTGAACCATTTGTTTTTGCATTGTCCAATTGCTTTGGCTATCTGGTATAGGGTGTTTAGAGCTTGTAAAGTGCTGGGTCCTAATAGGTTGGTTGCTGCAGTTAGTTGGTTTAGTCTCTTATTCTTCTCTTTTTCTGTTTCCTTGTTGTTGATGTTTTAGGAGCTCTTTTTCAGTGGATGTCTTATCTACCTCTTTGTAATTGTTCTTTTCTCTTTATTACACTAGGTGCAATTACTACCCTTATTAGGAAGTACTTAATTAAACCCTGAACTAGAAATAGAAGACCGATACAGCAAGATTGAATAGTGGAAAGAGTGTGAGCCACCTAATCTTTCATTTAAATGAAGGAGAAGAATGAAGTCATCTATTGATATAATAGGTAAAGCATCATCTAACACCGTACCAATTTGAGGATATGCATACATCCAACAAACACAACAGCAGCAATTATCAGAAAATACTACCAGTTTCCTAGGAATCCCATTAAAGGAATAAATTTGGACACAGTTGTACAAACTTTTCCAGATAACAGCCTAGTAATATCATATATGAAATTGAATTATAGTGAAAGATAGCCTTATCAAAAATTATGATGAACAAGGACAGACAGAAGAAATACCTTTTCAAATAAATTGTATGGAATATAGTTGTAACAACAAAACTGACCTGCAAATTGCCATGCAGACCAGCCAACATAGAATAAGGCATTGGAATAGAGGAAAACTCAGGTTGGTTGAAGTGAATGGGTTAGGGATGATATTCTGGTGAGGATGAGAACTGTGATCTAAATTTTGACATTTGCAAACTTTGGGTAATGTTGAGATGCAGATGGGTACGTGCTTTTCTGTGAAAGTTTGGATGGGATTGCGATGAAATTAGGTTGTAGAAAGAAAGAGGGAAGAAAGGAAGGGTATAGAGAAAAGGTAGAGAGAAATCGCGCCTTTCCAATTGGCCTCAATTCGTATGGACGTACATGCCTTTTGAGTTGTCAATTGACGCAAAAAAGTTAACAAACTCTAATTCTCACATATCTAATTAATTCTATATATTCCATAGATGCCACTGGTAACGAATAAGACCCAGGAAATAAAGTTCCTGTTCTCTCTCTCTCTTCCCCGTCACTCCCTCCCTCCTCAATCCTCTCCCCCTCCCCCTCCCTCTCTCTCTCCCCCTCCCTCCCCCTCCCTCCTCTATCCCTCTCCTCTCCCTCCCTCCCTGTGTCTGTCTGTCTCTCTCTCTCTCTCCCCCCTCCCTCAATCCCTCACTCTCCCCCCCCCCCCTCTCTCTCTCTCTCTATCTATATATATATATATATATACTGGAATACAAGTCTATCTATCTATCCCTACATGCTACATGCTGGAATGCAAGAATGGCACATAACAAACACATATCTGTATCATTCACCACCATTTTGTAGCTCTACTAACATAAGATTCTAGGTGAGCATTACCAGCTCTGTAAACATTTATAATCCAGCATTGGGTGAGCATTACCAGCTCTTTAAGATTTGTAATCCAGCACTAGGTGAGCATTACCGGCTCCTTTAAGATTTGTAACTCATCACTACTTGGGGTCATGAGCATTACCTGCTCCTTAAGATATGTAACCCAGCACAAATGGGGAAAGCATTATAGTCTAAAGTTTCAAAAAAAACAACCTACTGCATGTGTTCCTCCACCGGATGAATTTCTTGTACCTTAACTGCTTACAAAGAATCCAGATCAATACATCCACCATATTGAAACTTTGAATAACCTGCAACAAAAAGTTCAACCAATCAAGTTTAAACTCTGTCAGGGAAGGGAGAGAGTGATTAAAAAGGTGTTCTATTGAAAGTTGAGACACACCATGCTGGGAGCGAAAAGCATGCAGATACACAGAATTTAGGTATGCATCAGAATTAGTGTGATTGAAATGGGTAGTGTGATGCAGTTGAAGAATTTGAAAGAAGAGGAGGTGCTAAAAATACCCTTCCAAAGCAATACAACAAGGCAGGACCTGAAATAACATTTGTTTAGATGGATACTTAATCCGAGTCAACCAAGGCTTTTAGACATCACTGATAATTGATATTCTAATTAAGAATGTCTCATACAATCGGATTCAAATGAATATCATGAATTAGTCAATGAGTTATGATAGGTTTATATGGTTGGGAAGGTAAACTCTTCCCTAGTATAGCACGCACCCATGTCTAGCTATCCATATGTTTTCTATGGGCCTGATCCTATTTCTTACAAACTTCAGTTGAAGAAGAGCTTGAGCAGTTAATTGAATGTTGGGTTCACATTTTTTTTTAGCAGCAAAGCCATTTAAATGCAGAACACCTTATGGATGACTATATTTGTTCCTGTTATGAAAATCTAAACCTACAAATAAAGTCATTACTAAGACAGTCTTAAGTCACACGTGCATGCCAATCAAAAGGAATGTCCAGTGTAGAGAGTAATCTCTAAACTCAAAAGAAAAGAAATGGTCTTTTTCACTTTCTTTCTGTAGTGACCATTTCAAAGAGGAAGAACTCTGCAGGACCAGAGCTCGCATCAAAGGTCCTAAAATGATTCTAAAAGGAGTGTTCAGGAGCTAATAGGCATTGGTTGGGAAAGATGCAACCCAGTGCACCCAACCTCTGGAGCATCTTGGGGTTTGGGAATAGGCATTGGTTGTGGTGTTGGATGGGGTTCTGGTTTTGGGCCTGAAGTGATTGGCTATGTTCGAGCTGGCTGTGGTGTTGGCTTCAGTGTGGTTTTAACTCTGCTTGGTGTTGGTATTGGTCTTCCTGCAAATTGGCTCTACAGAGTTCCTTATGATGCTGTGATGGCAGCAAGCAGTGCCGCATTGAGGCTTGGCAGACCTCCTGGTCTTGTTTTCCCGAAAAAGTATAGCAGGAGAAAGTTGGAACCTTGTGACACAGGCCTGCAAAGAGAAGCTAGTGGAAGATTGTATAGCTTCAAGCAACATCTTGTGGAAGGTTGAGTCAATTGATGTGAAAAGTCAGCTAAGTGCCAATGCTAAGACTGTTTGTGATGGTGTAACAGCATTTGGTGAATTTCATCTTCCACTTTCCCGAAGGTTCCAAAGATTGACGGGTTGAAGAAGTGGATTATCTGGTGCATATACTACATGGATTGTAAAGCATTCTCACACAGACCACATTCTCCCTGAACTAGATTCTTGCCATGATAATATCTTGGTCTGCCTTAATTTGTAAGTTAAAGAGAAAAGCTGAGAGAAAAGTTTCATTCAGGGGAGGTCGACTGAAATTTTTAAATGATCATCCCATCTTACCAGCAAGGCTTTCATGGTTTTGAGAATCCCTTTCTTTTATCACCTGGGGAAAGAAAAAGAAAAAATCTCAAAACCCAAGATAAGAGAAACCCAAAATAAAACAATATATCCCATGGTTGATTGCGTCCTGACCCTAACTTCCACGAAAATCCTTCCGTTACTTCCATCCTCACCCTACCTTAGCAGGATCTTCAGCTTTCACTATTTCAGAAGGAACATATTGAGAAATGGAAGGGTCGTCTATCAAATGCCTGTCATAATGACTAACAAGAGAACTTCCCTGATGACTCCAAGAACCACTTTCTCTTTTCTAGTCTCGATATATAGTACCAGCACAACACCCTCTAACCTAGATAATAAACACATAAGCTCCCCAACTTCAGGCTCTCAAGTTCCTTCTAAACCCAAAATCACAACTCTTAGATATCCACGTACCCTTGTATTAATGTATGGCTCTCAGAGATATTAAAATGTAATAATCAACGCACTCTCTTACTCCTCCACCCTTGTATTTTCCTACCCTCGAGCAAACAAAGAAAACCAAATGTTACTTAAGCCTAAAGACAAAAAGCTAAGCAATAACTTCCCGATCATTAAACTTCAGGTCATTAAGCACATAGAATAACGAAAAATGAAATTGTGTGGCTCTGAGAAAAACAATAAATCAATACTTGAAGCTCAGAGTCTTGTGTGTGCCTAGCCAATATCAACACACCTCTCAGTTGCGGTTTCTGCAGAAACTATATTGACATCTAGAAAAGTTCTTCGACTTTAAACTTCACACCATTGGGAAATATCATATTGAGCAAACTAGTATGGCATTTCATAGCAATATCAGAAAAGCACAATTTTGGAACACGAACTGATTCCATAAGCTCATCCTTGTTTCAGCCCAATCTAAATATACAAATCATTTGCCACAGAATAAGATTTAGCAGATAATCATCACAAGAGATTCCCTATATTTAATTCACAAACTTGTTGTTCAAACAACCTACATATCCAAATTATTGGCAGCATAATAAGATTAAGCATCACATAATTCCATTCGAACTGAGAAAGAACCAAGAATGAGTGAAAAGCAAGATTCGCAGTCAGAAAATTACCGAATCACTTGTATTCGCACGTATGAGTCTCCCCGGCTGGAGTCATAGGAAGCACGCACTTGTTGATTTTGCAGAAAGTGAAGTCAGCTCTGTGCTTGGAACTCCAACGGGCTTTCAGACCTCCGCCATCTTTGGTCCACACGTAGCATCTCTAATCTCTTATCCTCCGATGGCTTCTCACATGCATTGCACATTTTCAAACTGTGCTCGTCGATCAAGTGTGTTTTAGAAGATTCAGCACCTCACGGTCGCAATTAGGGCAGTGGACAATCAAATCGTTCTCCATAGTGATGACTCGAATTGCAAGAAGATGACTAACATCACAGAGAAAACGCTGGAATTTTGCAAAGCAAGAAGATGACTGGTATCGTAACCAACAAGATTATTTATTTTATTCTGACTAGTCTAACTCGGTCTCTAACTAATTCCGACTGAAACCAACAAGATTATTTTTTTTTTTTGTTATTTACGATAGTGCCACTCAATTATTAAAAATTATTTAAAATTAATATAAGGTCTAAAGATTTTATCACATTTTCACATCTGTTTTAGTTAACAAAGCCTCTTCAATTAAATATATATATAGTGTGTGTGTGATATAATTAGTTATAGACGGAGTTGTCATGGCGAGTTTCTAGTGGATGGTGTATTTGCTAGGTTGAGGTGGAAGATGTGACCACATAGGGGCAGACTCAAGGGTTCAGAAGACCGGTTTTGGTTTGTCCGATCTTTGGAGTGTGATGCAACGGAATAGATCACGACCTCTGTGTGTTTTAGGCGAGAAGGCGCATTTGGTATGACTTTGGTGCAATCTTGGCATGGGTGCCTTTGGGACTAGAGAGCAATACTTGGTTTGAAGGTGGTGATTGGCTTTAGCTGGATGCTGAGGGCAGCAAAGCAGGAAGAACACACATGGCTTAGATTCATCTCTTGTGCCCAAAATTGGGGGCCGATTCCTATTCGATTGGCAGATGTGGTGTTAGCATTGAAGCCACCCTCAAGTGCAAGAGGTACAAGTTATAGAATAGGGGATTAAGTAAGGATGTCGAACCCACAAGGATTGATAAATCATTTCCTAGCTAGGGAAAACCTATGGAAAAACTAGAAGAATATGCAAATGTACAATCACAAACAAAGGCTCACAAGTGAACCAAAGTTCATGGTGAGTATGTGCAAGATGGTGTGTAGAGATTTGATTTTGATTTTGATGTTGGTTTCTATTCAAATTGAAACAATGAAAGCAAGTAATATAAACTAAGCTAAACTAAACAAGTTGTTATCAAATGGATGGGAGTTAGGGCATCGGGTTTCACCTTTTGCCTCCCTTGCAAGCATTAAAGCAATTGAATATGAATGATGCAAAGCTAATTGTCCAACTACCCTTTTAGCATCCGGATAGGACTACCAAAGCTTAAACTCCTTTCATTTTATTAACTCTAACCGGATAAGTCTAGAGCTAACTACCTAGAGACAAATTCAATTACCGGATAGGTCTCAATCCTTTGCCCCTAAATACATAGAGCTTAGAGTTTAGATAACCAAGCAAGCAAACCAATCCTATCTCTAGGTGATTTTAGCTCACTACCCTCATATGCACACATGGTGTGCTTTCATGCTCCCTTTTTGCCTAAAGGTAATCAATCTCTAGGAAAAACTTCATGTCATGGCAAACACATAACTCAAATTGATTAGGTCTACATAATGCATTCAACTATTGACTTAGTATGTGAGAATGATAACATGAACTTGCATCAATTTATAAACAAAAGCATCAATCCAAGCAAGTTTGGCTAGGGCTTTCAACCCTAGCCCCAACTATTTCACTACTCACACATAGCTAGATACACAAGCTTCAACATTCTATTAAACATCAAATACATAAAGAGATAGGGAGTAAAGGGTGACTATTGATGATGCCGGAATAGGTGGTGGAGATGGGTCTCCAAGAACATGCTGGGGTGGTAGTCACTTCCTTCTCCTTGCCCCAAGCTCTTGATATTGGTAAGAATAGTGAAATTTGGGATATCTAAGGTGAGTTGTGGTGTTGAGTGGTGGAGGAAATGGAGGTTGTAGTGTGGAGGAAAATGGAGGTTGTAGTGGTGGAAATGGTGGCCATGGTGTATTCTCTAGAGAGAAAATGGATCTTGGATAGGATGAAGATGATTGAATAGAGTCAAGAATGCTGAAGAATTGGTCTTTGGCCTCTCTTTGATCAGCTATGTGTGTCCTCTTTAGTCCCAAAGTGTGCAAGAGATGCTCTTACACCATTGTCCCCTAAATGGTCCCAAATTGGCAAGGTGACAAAAGAACAAGGTGTAGGGAGATATTTGAATTTCAAGTGATGAGAGATTCTCACAACCATGGTCCTCCTTTGCTGGAGAAAGGACCTTCCATGAGTGGAGGCTCGCCGAAAAAGTTTGCAGGAAAAATCGCCGGAAAAGTTGATTTGCAATTTTCTTCCAATCTCCTTGTCTTCTTCCCCTAGCTTCAAATCTCCGCATTTCAAGCCTCATATAGTCATTTTATTCGTAATGCAAGGTTTCCTACAAATAAAAGGAAATGGATTAAAAAAGGTAAAATAGCATGGAAGACAAATCAATCTTCATAATTATGGGGCACAATTGCATAAGTAATTTGTGACTCAACATGTGGCAGCGAGAAGATTTGTGCTTTGTTCTACAGAGATGGTGGCGAGAGTCTCTAAGCACTGATCAGAGTGTACAACGGTCGGGCAGGTTTTGCCGGTGATCGTGTGTGATGCAAGCTGTGGAGTGCCTACTTTAGTTAGTGTGTCCACATCAAATTGATTATTCAATTCATTTGAGGTGCTCAAATCAAACTCGGTGCTTAATACATCTAGGATCCATAGAAGGTTTTGGGTGTCCAAAGCTATTTGAGATGTTGTTTGGATTTCGGTCCAAATGTGAACCAATCTGATGGGCTCTAGTCCTATAGAGTTTCGTATTTCATCCACAATTCAACATCTTAACAATCTCCACTCTGAATCAAAGTATCAAACCATAATATACTCTCTATCACCTCAAATAATTTGAATTGATCATAGTCTCTAAGCACGATTATTCACTTGTTGGCAAATCAGTGCATAACACCTTTGAATCAAGCATTCGATTGGTCTGTTTGCAACTCCACCTTTAATTCTACTTCGGATAACTCTGGTGTGATTAAGAAGCTAGATATTTCTTTCTAACAAGTCACTCCACTTTTAAGTTACCATTCACTACTATTTGCTCCATCTCAAATGAACAATCACACCTCGTACATATCAATCTAAAGTACCATCAACTCTGGTACCATTTGATAGAGACAACATCCTTACAGAGTTACAGGTATATTTATTTGCATGGCAACGATATTGTCCCATTTAAACAATCGCTCAACCATAAAAGAACCTGTGCAATGAATTAATCAGTCAATCCTTCTTAGATATATGATAAATATGATTACAATTTTTAAGCCCCTCTCTCTGCTAGGGTTTCTCGGTGAATATTTTATTTGACAAAACCTCCCAAATCTAACCTAGCTCTAATGGCGGACTAGTCTCACTGCGGCTTTCAAACTCTCTTACTTTGCTTGGGTTTCCCCTTAGACCGGCGGGGGCAGAGTGTTGCAAGACAACCATAGGTATATGTTTGGTCGTTTACTTGGGCCGAAAGCCAAGTTTCCAAGCTTTAAGGGTACCATCCCAACCATCTGGCACATCAAGTCGGGGCAATCCATTCAAGATGTGGGAGACCTCTTTTTGTTTTAATTCTATTGTGAAGCAGATTGCAATCTGATCTTGCACAGATGACCATAGTTCTACCGAAATACCATTGTTGGTGGTGGGGGAGTACGACAGTGTCAAGCTGGTGGAAGTAGTTCCATTGAGGATTATGGAGACCTAGGGGTTGTCAAAGGTCCGCAAGTGGCTCTGAGGAACAAGGCGGCCTTGTCATTGGTCTGATTGTCTCTTGGGCGTGTGATTCGGTTCAACCAGTTGACGATATACCAAGAAGGTGAGCAAAGCATCAAAATGGAATTTGACATCTGATGCAGGATCTGGACTTATATGCTATTTGAGTTCTCCCCCTCTGTCGAGCCTAAGTTGACTCTAGTCTATGAGAAAGTTAAAGATTTTTGCAGAGAGTATGGCTTGTTTGAACACAAGTTTTTGGTGAAGGAAAATGAGCTGCAAAGCAGGCCGCTAACTACAGCTTGGGGGGGGGGGGGCTATTGTTAGCATTAAAGCCACCCTCAAGTGCAAGAGGTACAAGTTATAGAATAGGGGATTAAGTAAGGATGTCGAACCCACGAGGATTGGTAAATCCTTTCCTAGCTAGGGAAAACCTAAGGAAAAACTAGAAGAATATGCAAATATACAATCACAAACAAAGGCTCACAAGTGAACCAAAGTTCATGATGAGTATGTGCAAGATGGTGTGTAGAGATTTGATTTTGATTTTGAAATTGGTTTCTATTCAAATTGAAACAATGAAAGCAAGTAATATAAACTAACCTAAACAAAACAAGTTGTTATCAAATGGATGGGAGTTAGGGCATCGGGTTTCACCTTTTGCCTCTCTTGCAAGCATTAAAGCAATTGAATATGAATGATGCAAAGCTAATTGTCCAACTACCCTCTTAGCATCCGGATAGGACTACTAAGGCTTAAACCCCTTTAATTTTATTAACTCTAACCGGATAAGTCTAGAGCTAACTATCTAGAGACAAATTCAATTACAGGATAGGTCTCAATCATTTGCCCCTAAATGCATAAAGCTTAGAGTTTAGGTAACCAAGCAAGCAAACCAATCCTATCTCTAGGTGATTTTAGCTCACTACCCTCACATGCACACATGGTGTGCTTTCATGCTCCCTTTTTGCCTAGAGGTAATCAATCTCTAGGAAAAACTTCATGTCATGGCAAACACATAACTCAAATTGATTAGGTCTAAGTAATGCATTCAACTATTGACTTAGCATGTGAGAATGACAACATGAATTTTCATCAATTTATAAACAAAAGCATCAATCCAAGCAAGTTTGGCTAGGGCTTTCAACCCTAGCCCCAACTAGTTCACTACTCACACATAGCTAGATACACAAGCTTCAACATTCTATTAAACATCAAATACATAAAGAGATAGAGAGTAAAGGGTGACTATTGATGATGCAGGAAGAGGTGGTGGAGATGGGTCTCCAAGAACATGATGTGGTGGTAGTCACCTCCTTCTCCTTGCTCCAAGCTCTTGATATTGGTAAGAATAGTGAAATTTGGGATCTCTAAGATGAGTTGTGGTGTTGAATGGTGGAGGAAATGAAGGTTGTAGTGGTGGAAATGGAGGTTTTAGAGGTGGAGATGGTGGTTTTAGTGGTGGAAATGGTGGTGTCTTCTCTAGAGAGAAAAATGGATCTTGGATAGGATGAAGATGATTGAATGGAGTCAAGAATTCTGAATAATTGGTCTTTTGCCTCTTTTTGATCAGCTAGGTGTGTCATCTTTGGTCCCCAAGTGTGCAAAAGATGCTCTTACACCATTGTCCCCCAAATGGTCCCAAATTGGCAAGGTGATAAAAGGACAAGGTGTAAGGAGATATTTGAATTTCAAGTGATGGGAGATTCTTACCACCATGGTCCTCCTTTGCTGGAGAAAAGACCCTCCATGAGTGGCGGCTCGCCGGAAAAATTTGCCGGAAAAGTCGCCGGAAAAATCGCCGGAAAAGTCGATTTGCAATTTTCTTCCAATCTCCGTGTTTTCTTCCCCTAGCTTCAAATCTCCACATTTCAAGCCTCAAATAGTCATTTTATTCTCAGTGCAAGGTTTCCTACAAATAAAAGGAAATGGATTTAAAAAGGTAAAATAACATGGAAAACAAATCAATTTTCATAATTATGGGGCACAATTGCGTAAGTAATTTGTGACTCAACAGCTATCTCTTTTTGCAGGAACACCGACTAGGGTTTCTGGTATGGCCATGTCTAGGGGAACGGCTATTCTGGTATTGGAAGATAGGTTTCAGTGCCAGCTAGTGGCAGTGTCGCAAGTGGTGGTGACCTGAGAGGGGTATTGGGAGCCTATACATCACAGGGAGGCGATGGGTCTTTTGGCTTCAAGATAGTGGGAGGCCATGTTATTTCGGAGCACTTTTTATCTGCATTAAGATAGTAGGTTTTCTTAAGAATTTGGTATCCCCTATTTCTTCTAACCCTGTAGATTACCTGGTGCTCTGAAGCTACTGTCGGCTTTACTGGAGGCAGTGGAGGAGGTTGTTATGGCATTGGAAGCGCCTGCTTCAGAGGCTACTTTGATTGGACATAAACGCAAGGCTATTACAGAGCTTGATGATTCTGGCAAGAGGTACCTTACTCTCCCTGCGTCTAAACTGCAAGTGGATGAAAATGTGACTCTGTTACTACAACATAAGAATGGTAAGATAATTGTGTTGCCAAAGAAGAAGAAACCAGGGCATCCAAATGGGAGTAAGAATAAGCTTAAAGTTGCTCGTGCTCTTCATGACAAGGAGCTGCAGGCAAAAAAACCTAAAAAAATCAAAGAGTCACGTTGAGCAGACTGGTGATATTGCTTCTGTAGTTGCAACCAAGGTTGATGAGGTTGCTAAGCTTGGGAACATTGATGACTTTGTGGCTAAACACATGGAGGCTCTGGTGACTAAATAAGGATTAGAAGTTGACTCATCATCTTCTCATCTAGAAATTGCTTAATTTTATTTTAAGTCGCAAAGACCATTTTCTCTGAGGATTATTTTGCTTTATTAACTTCAGAGTTTCTAGGTTGTTTTGGAATAATGGTACGCGAACTTTCTAAAAAGTGAGTGTATTGGGATATGTTGGGTTCTTATTCTTGGTTAGAATAAGTTGTTAGCGTGCTCTGAGAAACGTTTATTTCTGTCAATTTTATAGGGGTGTTTCGTTTTTGTACTGCTTGCTGAACTTAATGAATTAGCTGAGCTCTTTTGTTAAAAAAAAAAAAAAATTACAATTTTTGGTGCAGGATAAAATTCGCAATGACTAGATTCAGACCAAAAAAACTCAATGACTAGATGAACACCGTAAATAGAATACAGATAATTTTTTTTTTCTTCAATTTTAAGAAATGAAAAGAGTCAAAGACACATGATATATTTTTACCGGTGCAGTCAACGGAAAGAAACTAATATATTTGTGCGTCGTCTGCTCTTTTCTCTCCTCAGTCAAAGCAATCACACAGAAGCGAAAGCGAAAACAAAGCAAAGCTTCAGATTCTCTCCTTCCCTCCTCCTTGTAATGAACTGAACCCTAATTCTTCATCCTCTAAAGTGATTCCGATGGCGGTGGTGCCCGTACATCAACCGTCGAGTCATCTATGGGACTCGGTCCTCCAACTCACCAAGTCAGCTCAGGACAAGAACAGCGACCCGCTCCTCTGGGCCCTCCAGCTCAGCTCCAGCCTCAATTCCGCCGCCGTGCCCTTGCCGTCCGTCGAGCTCGCCCACCTCCTCGTCTCCCACATCTGCTGGGGCAACCACGTGCCGATCACGTGGAAGTTCCTCGAGAAGGCTTTGACCGTCAAGATCGTCCCTCCCATGCTCGTCCTCGCTCTCCTCTCTACCAAGTACTCCCATGCTTCCATTGCCTTTTCTTTCTGTCTGGTTATCAATTTCTTATACTAGTATGAGTTTGCTGGTTTCTTCACTGGATGTTAATTTGTACATGAGGGATTGAGATTCTGTTATTAGGGCATTTGATTGTTTATGATTGCTTATGAGCTTGAGAGGTACTATAGTAGATAGAACAATCTAGTTACCGGTATCCTACTGTAGGATTAAATGGTGAAATTTAAGGTATTGGTATAGAGTAAGTACATTTAGAAAGAAACGATGCTAAGTAATCAGGCAAGCTTCATGGTATATTTCGAGGATAGGTCTGTGCGAAATGCGGGAGTTACTTGGAATGTTGGAAAGAGTACTGTGGCATTGAAACTATGATTCATCGGGTTTTAGATAATGGGTTTGGGAGATGTTAAGGGTCTGTATTGACTAAAAAATTGTTTTGGCACTTAGTAATACACCTTACTAGAGAAGAATATAAAGAAAGTGAGCTACAAGCAGAAAGGAGGGATTGAAAATTGACTACTTTCACTCGGTCATCAGCCACCTAAAATCTGGCATAGCTATCTGTTTATACAGCTAGGAGATTGTCAGTACCGTAAAGGACATATAGATAACTACCAGATGGAAATGGAAAGGGCTGTAAAAAGCAGACGATAGAAATGGGACCAGAATATAGTGACCGTATCATTTAAGGTCTTATGGCTCAAAGTTACTAAGGTGGTGCTTGGTGAAAAAAAAGAAGAAGAAGAACCTATTCGCTTCGTGAAAACGATGTCTTATATTGTATGTTGGACGTGAACCTTCAAGTATTTTGCCTTTTAACATCTGCATTGTGCATTAGCATAGTCTATCTTAGACTTTCAATTGTCACCTTCCTTTCTGTTATCTGCAATGTGGCTGTTGCATCATCAGTTATCAGACTGCAAGTACTTACTTTTACTGATAAATTGACCTTCAGTTTTTCTATGTATAATACAGGGTTGTTCCAAATCGACACATTCACCCTGCAGCATATAGGCTTTATATGGAACTTCTTAAGAGGCATACACTTTCATTTGCTTCTCAATTGAATGGACCAAATTTTCAGAAGTAAGTTTCATTTATGTTCTTGTCTTGCAACAGTGCACTTATCATTGCCCACTTTCCCCTAGAAAGTTACCTTAACCTTGTGCTTTTTCATTATGATATGTAGTGCCTTTTCATTATGATATGTAGTCTGTTGGTTCAATATTTTCATGGCAACTTTAAGTTTGTATCTACTTTTAGGTGTTTCCACCCCTGCCAGTAAAAAATGAGAATGAACATTATTTAATTTGTTTGGTTTCTTGGAAGTTGATTGGATTTGAAGAATGCAATTTCCAAATAAAGTCTTTCAGTAGTCTGTGCACATGGGTATTCAGGTTTCTCCCCATACCTCTATAAAAGAAAAGCTCTGTGTTGATCAACAATCATTAACACCAACAATTTTTCTTTAAAGCCTTTCCTTTTCCCTCCAGGTGGTGGCTTCATTGAGAAAAACACCGAATCTTAAAGAGAGTCCTAATGTAGTATCTGTAGTAGACCGATCAAAGTCTTCAAATACCATTTTGAAATGTCTATTTAGTGATTCTTCCATTTGATGTGCTCTGATAATTTTCTGCTTTCTGCTCAATCAACAATTATTAACACATATATTGATGCAATTACAGAATCATGAGATCCATTGATGATGTTCTGCAACTTTCCCAACAATATGGTCTTCCAGTGTGTGAACCTGGAGTTCTTCTTGTTGAGTTTGTCTTTTCAATCATATGGCAGTTACTTGAGGCATCATTAGATGATGAACGTTTGCTCGAACTTACTCCAGACAAGAGCTCCAGATGGCCTACTAGACCACAAGATATGGAAATAGATGGTCCTGATAGTTTTAATGAAAAGAGAAGTGAGCAAAATGAAGGCCTGAAGAAAGCAAATACTGCAATGGCTATTGAGATAATTGTAGAGTTTCTTCAAAACAAAGTAACTTCAAGGATTTTGTACTTGGCACGTCGGAATATGTAAGGACCTAGTTTTTTGTTATGCATTTACCTTTTGCTTTCAAGGATTCTGTGCATCTTAAAGTTAGTTGTGTTGTGATGGAGAAGTGGAAAACAGCAATTTCACTTAACAATGGTCTGACGCAGTTTGACTAGTTTTAAAGCTCATATTAGAGTGTCAAAAGCATAATTAAATTAAGATACCAAATTATTTGCCCTTCTTTTAGGCCGTCACATTGGAGAGGTTTCGTTCAGCAGCTGCAAGTGCTCGGGGCACACTCATCAGTTTTGAGGACTTTGAAACATATAACTCCAGAGTCCCTTCTGCAGCTGTCATCTGATTCACGTCGACTTCTGAATCGGGAAGGCAAAACAATTTCAAGGCAAGAATTTCATGCCGTATTGTCTTTTGGATCCCTGATGTCTTCTGCTTGTCAATCACATGGAGCTAGTTCGTCTGCCTTTTGGCTTCCTATTGACCTCTTTCTTGAAGATGCTATGGATGGATCAGAAGTAGCGGGAACTAGTGCCATTGAAACTCTTACTGGTGCGGGTCAATTTTGTAATTGTTATCATTTTGTTATCTGTACCTGGAGTTGATAAGAATCCAGTTCTCCTAGGCAGTGATACTTATCTGAGTTAATATTGCAGGTTTACTAAAGGCTCTGCAGGCAATTAATGGGACTACATGGCACAATGCATTTTTAGGGGTATGGATTGCAGCTCTGCGTCTTATTCAAAGGGTAAGAATTGATTCCAATTAATGCTAGAAATTTCTTAGTTTAACAAAGTTTTCTTGCGTGCTGGGAATTCCCAAGAATTGATAATGGAATTACTAATTCTGGTTTATACATTAAGCATATGTGCGCGCGTGCGTATGTATACTTTAATTGACACACATACCGAGAGGCATTTCTAGTTGGATAAATTCTAGAACTTTAAATGTGCTTCTTCTGTTCTTCAAGTGTCAATGATTGCTTGATCATCCCTACCACCACTCCCAAGTCCCATACATATATATATATATATATATATATATATTTAGATGTTGAATTATATGTATATATGATGTATCAAAGAATAGTATTCTGGTTAGAGTAGGCTGGTCAGATTTGGTATGACATTTGAGCATGTCAAGTAAAGCTCAATTTGATCTAAAGCTGAGATCAAAACCTTGTTTAAGCTGTGACATCCAAGAACTTGGGTCCTCTGTGCTTGCAAGTTTGTCCCTTGAAATTTAAAAGCTTTTAATTTGAGCTATTGTCTCTCCAGGAATATCATTTAGTTTTGCTTTTGCTTTTGGCCAACGACAACATTTTGAAACATTGATGAGACATATCTTGTGTCTAATATGTAGGAATGACTATAATTTGACTTGACAACCAGCATAATGAAATGTAGGAATTGCATACATTTAGATCTTAGCAGCTTTATTCTCAAGTCTTTCTCATGGTGTGTTCTGTTGAATTGATACATATTGATCAGTTATTAACATTTCTCTGTTCTTATTTGGTCTTATAGGAAAGGGATCCCAAGGAAGGACCTGTTCCTCGCCTTGATACCTGCTTATGCATGCTACTGTCTATAACAACACTTGCTGTTACAAATATTGTTGAAGAAGAGGAAGCTGAACTGTTGAAGGAAGCTGAGCGGGACCCTACTAACCAAGGGAAGGAAAAACTGGCTCTGGGAAAGCGTCGCAGGGATTTAATTACCTGCTTACAGCTATTGGGTGATCATGAGGCCTTATTAACGACACCTCAGTCTGTTTGTTCGGTGGTCAATCAAGCTGTGGCCAAGGCAATGATGTTTAGATCAGGCCTTCCAGTCAGTAATGGATACTATGAATCTATTAGTGTGAATGACATGCCAATAAATTGTAGTAAGTCATTAAATTTCCTTCCAGCTTTGCAATTTATTTTATATAGGCTATTTAGATTTGGAAGTTAGAAGATAGCTTAATCTATCCTCAAGCTTTTTGAATAATTTGTACTTGCAGCGGGAAATCTGCGTCATCTAATTGTTGAGGCTTGTATTGCTCGGAACCTACTAGACACATCAGCATATTTCTGGCCAGGTTATGTGCGCAGCAGCAACCAAGTAATGCGTAATGTGTCTAGCCAAGGGCCTACTTGGTCTTCATTAATGAAAGGGTCTCCTCTAACTCCACCAATGGTTAATGCTTTGGTTACAACTCCAGCTTCTAGGTATGCTGCTACACGTGTCACTACAATATGTTTATCTTTCTTTTTTTTTCCCATTGTTTTTTTTTTCTTTTTTTCTTTCCCCCCGCTCCTCCTCCTCCTCTTTCTTCCTTCTCTTCCCCTTTTTCAATTCCAAAAAGGGGAGTGCTGTTGTTTGGCGTATCCTAGTTGAAGATATGGTAGAATGCACGATCTTGAAATTAGCATCCTAGTGGAAGATATGGTAGAATGAAAAACTAAACTGGAAGCTCAAGACATTGCTATGGTATGTTAAATTGACTTAGATGGATGCCCAGCAGATACTTATTTGGTATAAGTAATTCTCTATTTGTCCCCTCCCCTATATACTACTGTCAAGAACTCCGTTTCTGCCATGTTCCACTGTCTTTGCTAGGCCTTAACAAGGGATTAAGGTTGAGTGACAGAAACTGGTAGTCAGAAACTCACACGGTATAAAGAAGACGTCTAAGCCAAATTCAATTAAAGGATGAATAATTTCTAAGTTTACACTACTGTCAGCTGATAAAAGTATCCCCGTAGAAACAATGACACTTTAGTATCCATAAACTTTTCTTGACACGATGACCTGGTCTTCAGTTACACCCTTCTTTTTCCTGAAGCCAGGTATATCAGATGCTCTTTTTTGTAAATTTACCCAGTGGTATGGCAACTGAATTTAAGCTCATGGGTTTGATGGAAGCTTAGCAGAGATCGAGAAAATATATGAGATTGCAGTCAGTGGTTCGGATGAAGAGAAGATATCTGCTGCTACCATTCTTTGTGGGGCTTCTCTAGTTCGTGGTTGGAATATACAGGTCCGAAATCTCTCTCCTTCCTTCCTTCCTTCCTCTGCTTGCCTGCAGTACATGCTCACCTTATTTCGTTATTTTACAGGAGCACACCTGCCTTTTCATTATAAAGCTGCTATCCCCTCCGGTTCCTTCAGATTACTCAGGGAGTGATAGCCATTTGATCAGCTATGCTTCATTCTTTAATGTTCTTCTGGTTGGGGTATCATCTATAGATACTGTTCAGATTTTCTCCTTACTTGGATTGGTAAGTTTCAATAAGAACATATACCACCTTGTATCTTTATATAAATATTGCATCAAGATGAATCATAGGGGTGCTACAATTTGGAAGATGCTATCCTTCATATGACATCTCCACATATTCTGGACAAGAAAAAGACCTGAAGAACTTTTTCAATTACTGTATTCTCCAAATCTGCAACTAGTAGTTTCTAGATAGGCATTTATACTAATTATAGGACATTATTTTCCTAATGTCTCCTAGAAAACTTGTTAGGCCTATTGTCTAATTTCATATAAACTAAAATAAACTACATCTTTATCAACTTTCTAAATTGTTCTGCATTTTCAATCAACTAACATTTATAAACATGCGTGATTTTGGCGGCACTTGTCTTCTGCAATCAACACAATTAAGAGAATTCTAGAAAAAGCAGTTCAGGGCCCTTATTTATAAAGTGAAGATAGCACAAGGTTTTATGTATACCAAAATGAAATTTCCATGGCCTATATATTTCCCTAGAACTGATATTATTTGCATTTTTCTATCCACTTCTAGGTTCCACTACTTGCAGCTGCACTAATGCCCATCTGTGAAGTGTTTGGATCGAGTGTTCCCAGTCCTTCATGGACTCCTACAACAGGGGAGGAACTCTCATGTCATGCAGTTTTCTCCAATGCTTTTACACTTCTATTGAGGTTATGGAGATTTGATCACCCACCCCTTGAACACATGATGGGGGACTTGCCAACCGTGGGTTCCCAAGTTGGTCCAGAGTACCTCTTGGTGCTTCGAAACGCTCGATTAGCATCCTTTGGTAATTCACCAATGGATCGAATTAAAAGCAGAAGAGTTTCAAAATTTATAACCTTTTCTTCAGATCCCATTATTATGGATTCCTTTCCAAAATTGAAACTCTGGTACCAGCAGCATCAAAAATGTATTTGTTCCACCCTCTCTGGGCTTGTACCTGGGACTCCTGTTCATCAGATTGTTGATGCCCTCCTTACCATGATGTTCAGAAAAATAAACAGAAGCAGTCACCCTGTGACTCCCGCAACTTCAGGTAGCAGTAATTCTTCTGCATCAGGAACTGATGAGTCCTCTATCAAACTGAAAGTGCCAGCATGGGACATCCTTGAAGCAACTCCATTTGTGCTTGATGCTGCTCTTACTGCGTGTGCCCATGGAAGACTTTCTCCCCGTGAACTGGCTACAGGTTTGTTGATTCTCTTTACTAATATAAAATCAAGCAGTTATGTTGAGCATGATTCAACATATTGAGGTATTCCAACCACAAAAGGAAAAGAAAGAAAAGAAAAAGAAAAAAGGAAAAAAAAAAGATTTAGGTATATGAAAAAAAGTTAAATCATGAGTTTTCCATATGAAAGTTGAGCAACTTTAAGCTCAATGCACATTGAGTAAGATTAGGGCATTGAGTCTAAAATACCATGTGCTATTTTGTTGTCTTTCCCCTCGTGATGTAGTTCTACTAAGGGATTCCTTTTCTTGATCATTGTAAGGGATTCTTTGTGGGACCACTTTTCAATCACATATCGGCATCTCGACTAATCACTTAGGACTCCATGAATATATCACTTTGGCAAATTTTCAGCTAAATTGGTGATCGTTAAGGTATCGACCTAGACTAAATCAATGGACGAACAAAATCTGTCAAACTTGAACTGTTCATATTTATAATTGTAAATCACAGTTTTGAATGCCTAACTATTATCCATTTGGCTGAAAATTTGCAGAATTGATGTACTCATATAGACCTAACAACCGAACGGTGGAGATGTTGATAAGTAATTGAAAAGTTGGTCAAATAATCAATCCCTTAAAATGGCCAACAAAAGAGATCCCTCACTAGAAGGGCCTTACGTGTGTGTGTATTCTGTTAAATACATGCCTTGTTATCTAAATACCGGTCATATTTTAGACACTCTCTCCATTGTATGCTGTAAAGGCTTTAGTCTGCCATTCAGTTTAGGAAGTATAAATGTCTGAAATGGTCATGTTGAGTGAGTAGCATATTGTGTACTTAATTACCAGTGCCTTTGTGTGCCTTGTTTTTCTGCACATATTACTGTTCAGGCACTTTAATTGCGCAATGGAATATCATATGGTAAAAAGAAAAGAAAAAATCCCCTATTAAATATTGAATGATGAAAGAGTTATACTGGTCGCTATTCTGATATTTGGAAATCTGAACACGACCAAACTGACTTTAGCATTCTTATTACTCATTTGAACATGTAGACAATGAGTAATTAGTTGTTAATACCCTCGCTTGCTTTATTTCAGGACTGAAAGATCTTGCTGATTATCTGCCAGCAACTTTGGCAACCATGGTAAGCTATTTTTCAGCTGAAGTAACACGGGGAATATGGAAGCCAGCGTTTATGAATGGAACTGATTGGCCAAGCCCTGCCGCAAATTTATCCATTGTTGAGCAGCAGATAAAGAAAATTCTAGCTGCCACCGGTGTTGATGTGCCTAGCCTTGCAGTAGGTATGTGCCTCTATCTTCTAGCCTTGTTAAAACGCAAAAAAAAAAAAAGAAAAAAAAAAAAAGAACTTTGTGGATGAACGTTTACCAGATTCCTTATTTCTGTTACTGTTGAAAATTGAATGGTCTTCACATAATATGTCTGTTCTACTGATGATGGAAAGTGACTGTTCAGTTGAGATTATTATGACCATTAAATTTGACAAGTGAAATTTTAGCTTTCAATATAATAGCAAACTTCTGATAGTCATCTTTAACACTTCTTGGCCTTCAATTTTTTGATTGCAGGTGGGAGCGCTCCAGCTACGCTTCCTTTACCCTTTGCTGCTCTCATCAGTCTCACAATAACCTATAAACTTGATAAAGCTTCTGAACGTGCCCTCACCCTGATCGGTCCAGCCTTGAATTCTCTGGCTGCTGGTTGCCCTTGGCCATGCATGCCCATCCTAGCCTCATTATGGGCCCAGAAGGCAAAGCGCTGGAGTGACTACCTTGTGTTTTCTGCTTCTCAAACCGTCTTCCACCACAATAGTGATGCTGTAGTCCAGCTTCTTAAGAGCTGCTTTACATCAACTCTTGGGTTAAGCTCCTCTCACGTTTACAGCAATGGTGGTGTGGGTGCCCTCCTTGGCCATGGCTTTGGTTCCCATTTCTCTGGTGGGATCACTCCAGTTGCCCCTGGAATTCTTTACTTGCGTGTGCATCGGTCTGTCAGAGATGTAATGTTCATGACTGAAGAGATTCTCTCTATTCTAATGCTTTCCGTTAGAGATATTGCAAGTAGTGGGTTACCCAGAGAGAGAGTGGAGAAATTGAAGAAGACCAAGTATGGGATGAGATATGGACAGGTTTCTCTTACTGCAGCAATGGCTCGTGTCAGGCTTGCAGCTTCACTTGGGGCTACTTTAGTTTGGATATCAGGTGGGTCAAGTTTAGTTCAGTCATTGATCAAAGAAACTCTACCTTCATGGTTTATATCGGGCCATGGTTTGGATCAGGAAGGCAGAGAATCTGGAGGTATGGTTGCTATGCTGGGGGGTTACACTGTTGCATACTTTGCAGTGCTTTGTGGGACATTTGCCTGGGGTGTGGACTCAGCATCACCAGCATCAAAACGGAGACCAAAGGTTCTAGGGGCGCATTTGGAATTTCTTGCTAGTGCACTAGATGGGAAAATTTCGCTTGGTTGTGACTGGGCCATGTGGCGAGCATATGTATCGGGGTTTGTTAGTTTGATGGTGGCTTGCACTCAGAAATGGGTGCTGGAAGTTGATGTTGAAGTCTTGAAGACGCTGAGCAAGGGACTTAGACTTTGGAATGAGGAAGAGTTGGCCCTGGCACTACTGGGACTTGGTGGAGTAGGGGCCATGGGTGCAGCAGCTGAACTAGTTGTTGAATGTGAGTTTTGAATGCCTTGAGCTTTCAAGCATCATAAGGCGGCTGACTTGTAGTTGTATGTCTTGTATTATATCATTCTTGACAAGTAGATTGGTAATAGCTTATAGAGGTTTTGAAATATAGCTGCTTATCCATGTAAACTGCTAGCAGGATTTTTCTGTTGGCAAAAATGTGTACGTCAAAATTCTATACTTGCAAAAGTAATTCAGGAGAACTGTCAAGTGCATTTGGTGTATTCCGTTGACCGTCAGTTTAGTATTGTTAAACTCAACTTATATATGAAGTGTTGACCGATAAGGTCTTCATATTTTTAGGAGTTAGGACAAACTTGTTTATGGGGGCGAGTTTTGAATGCGTTGAGCTAGCTTGCAGGCACCAGAAGGCTTGTAGCTGTATGGCTTGTATGATATCATTCCTGACCGGGAGATATTGGTTATACGTTATAGGGTTTTGAAGAACTATCACTGCTCATTCATGTCAAGTGCAAGTACGTACGATATCGATTCTTCTTTTGAAAAGAAATGTGTTTGGCAAACATTTCATAACATGAAGAGTAAATCAAAGTATTGGTTATGAAATTGACGCTCAATGATGGTATCTTAGATGTTTTATTCATTATCTGTTGAAAGATATCGACATAATGTGTGCCTCTACAAACTAGGGTTTAGAGTTGTAATAGGAATGTGTTTTAGGTATTCAATTGTAATCGGATTCTATTACCTTTTGGGTACCTTGTAACTCCCTATTTAAAGGGCTCCTATTATCAATGATAACATACAATTCTATTCTCCTACAACACGTTATCAGCACGAGTTCTAATCCTAGCTTCAGAAAAAGAAAAACCCTAGAAGAAAAAAAAAAACCTTTTTCTTCTCTGCCGTCAACCCAAAACAAAAAAAAAACTCCATTCCGGCCTCAGCCTCACCTCACCGGCCGGACCTCTCCAGCAGTACCTCCCAGCAGCCCAGCCCGGCGCTGCCTACCCCCTGCGGCAAATACATGGCATTGACGCCATGAACTCCTCTCTCTACTTCTCAAGTCTGTTGTGACACTATGGCTTCACCAAAACCTTCATTGGTTGATTATAAAGCCCATGTTTCGTTCTGTAAAGCCTGTTATTTAGGATTGAGACCATCCTATGCAAAGGAGATTGAGAAAATAATTCCATTCTCACAAAGAATCTAAGGGAATTCTATGGATTTGATCAACCAACTTGCGGACCATATAGATGTTTTATGGTGTTGGTTGATACGCAAACACGCTGGTCACGTGTTGTGCCATTATCCACTCGTAATGCTACTTATACTACACTCCTAGCACATAACATATGGCTACGGGCTCACTACCCAGATCATCCCATTCAGTCAATTTGACTTGATAATGCTAGAGAGTTTACATCGAAAATTTTCGATGACTATTGCATATCATTGGGTATTGATATCAAGTATCATATTCCCATGTACACACCCAATTGGTCTCGCGGAACAGCCACCATTAAACGACTACGATGGTAGCCCAGACATTGGTAATGCGCACCAATATTTCCGCTTGGGTTATGCAATATCACATGCAGCTATGCTAACTCGTCTACGACTCATAGTAGCCACTCAACTTTTATTTGCGTTACAGCTAGTGACTGAGTTCGAGTTTAATATCTCGTATTTATGAATATTTGAGTGTGCGGTTCATGTGCCAATTGCGCTGCCACAGCGCATCAACATGAGTCATTGTAACGAATGCATATACATATATTTGTTGGACATGAGTCTCCAAATATAAGTCCGCTATGTAGAACCCTTGCCAGGCGATCTCTATTTCGCTGGATTTGCGAATTGTCACTTTGATGAGACAGTTTTCCCGTCGTTAGGGGGAGATTAGAATGTCAATGTTCAACAGGAACGACAGGAATTGTCGTGGTCTGTCCCCATTATGTCTCATCTTGATCCCCTAAAAGTGACGAGATCACATATACCTGCTGCAAACATGCCTGCAAGGATTGATGTCCCCACAAGAGGACATGGTGCCACCCAGAGAAGATGGGTACTGCACCACTACCATGGATGGTGGTATGGTGACGCCACAAAGGTGGCATAATGGCGTCATAGGCCATGGGTTCCGCTAGAGAGAGTAGGAGACTCATAGGTTCGATGGATTCTCGCCCTAAGAAGAGAGCGAGTTTGGCACAACTTGATCCATTGATCATTGATACTCAAAATCCGTCTCATGAGAATATTTTGGATTGTGGTTATGTCCAAGAGACATCGTTGGGGGACGCCTCAATGTTAGAACCAATTCCTGAAAATATAGAGATCTCTACGAACTACACTAGTGTACATGAGGACGTGGAATTATTGAGACCAATGACATCGAACCTTACTCCGTTGAAGAATGCCAATGTAGAAGAAATTGGCCTAAATGGAAAGATGCGATCCAGGTTGAATTGGATTCACTAACGAAGAGGAAGGATTTCGTGCCTGAGATGCCAACACCTCCTAACATAAAACCTATTGACATTAATAGGTCTTCGTTAGATAGCGTGATGAGAAAAAGAGATGGTAATCTCGCCTTATGGCGCAAGGTTTCTCACAACGCCCTGGAATCGACTACGAGAAGACATATTATCTCGTAATGGATGTCATTGCACTCCACTACCTTGTCAGTTTGGTAGTTTCCAAATAACTGAACATGCAGCTTACGAATGTGGTCACTACGTATTTCTATGGGGATCTAGATACGGAATATAATGAAAGTTCTTGTGGACTTTATTTACCCAAGTCAAGTGGCTCTAGACCACGGAGCGTATTTGCAACGAGGTTGAAATGCTCACTAAAATGACTACTTGATTGGGAAGGGATATGATGAACTATGCCCACGCGTTTCCATGACAAGTTCCGGATTTGCAATTGTCGCGGTTTATAATTGGAACCCTTGAGAGTTAAGGGAAACCGATGAACACCTGAAATCCGAGTTTAAGAGGAAGGACCTTGGGAGAACACGGTTTTGTCTAGATTCAGAACTTGTATACCGTGTCAATAGACATTTTTGATAAAGTCAAAGATGCACCATGGTCGTCCGTAGTCTTGGCCCTAAAAGGGATCCATTTCGTCCCAGGGATGATGACAAAGACGTGTTAATAGCAGAAGTGCTTATTTATGTACAATAGGCGCATTATTGTACTTAGCACAATACAAGACCGGACACCTCAATTATTATGAACTTGTTGGCTAGACATAGCCCCGCGCCAACGCAACGCCATTAGATTGGTATAAAGGCAATCTTTCGACATTTGAGAGGTACGATTGATATGGGCTTGTTCTATCCCTACAGAGAAAAGAGATGACGGAAGTGTGGGATCGGACCCCACAAGACAGAATGCCACCTTCCGTGCTCCTCCTCCCCTCCATCAAAATGACAACAAGCACTTCTAAATAGTGAAGTGAACCAAATCCGATAAGAGGATAATGTAGCGGACTTATTTACTAAGTCGTTTCCAAAATTCACCTTCGAGAAACATGTGAAGAGCATCGGATCGAAAAAGTTATCCGAACTCCCATGATTGTAGCAATCAGGGGGAGATATTGACATCAGGGGGAGGCATGATGTTTACATGTTTGATATCTAAGAGTGAAGGACGTGTTGTGCTCTTTTTGTCCTTCGACCAGGGTTATTTTTGTCCCACAGGGTTTTTGTTACCTGGCAAGGTTTTTAACGAGGCAACAATCAAAGCGTCATCACCAAGTTTGAGCGGCACAAGGGGGAGTGTTGAAGGATATCGACATAATGTGTGCCTCTACAAACTAGGGTTTAGAGTTGTAATAGGAATGTGTTTTAGGTATTCAATTGTAATCGGATTCTATTACCTTTTGGGTACCTTGTAACTCCCTATTTAAAGGGCTCCTATTATCAATGATAACATACAATTCTATTCTCCTACAACATTATCCAAATTAAATTCACGAAGTAAAAAGCCTATTTCACACTTCCACAATTAGTGAAAGGAGAAAGGGTTGAGTATTTATTGTTTTGGTCCTAACGGGTTGACATAATCAGACAATTTACATAAATGGAGAGATTGACATATGAGAAGGACTGTGCTTGGATTGATCCATGATTGTGGCCAACGAAGATTACGATTACAGTTCAAACAAAAAAGATCCACGTTTGAATAGAAAAAGGGTTTCCAACTTTCCATGTGAAAATCATTAGCATTAGATAATTGAACAAAGGCCCCATCATCGCAATCCTTCTTGCAGTTGTTTCATGATCCCATCCAAACCCCTCTCGTCCATATAATATTGTCAAACTTATAGTGTTCACCGTGCTCATTCATCTCCCATAATCATAAGTTTATATTGGTTTGGTCAAAATTGAGCTCGTGTCACTCTATCTGTAATAAGCCATGTCTGGTCCTCAGTGCTGCGAGAACCCACCGAGCCTTAGCTCAACCTGCGGAGCTGGATCAGTCACTGACATTGGAGGCTTGAAGGCCTATGTTACTGGCCCTTCTGATTCCAAGCTTGCCATTCTCCTGGTTTCTGATATCCATGGTAATAACTACTATATACTGGTCTTATAGTCTTGCAATTCATCTACTTTTGAACTTTTCTTATCTAGATGGTAGTTAAATTGTGCTTTACTGCTAAGCCTTTTCTTTTCTAATATATATATTGATTAGTTTCTAATCTTCTATGTGTTTTCTTTCGGTTCAAAAACTTATTTTCTCTTCTAGTAAAGTATTGGTCAATTGAATGTCATATCTAAATTATTGTAGTTTCAGGAGTTTTTTTTTTTCAATGTTGCTTGGTAATTCGAAGTTCTAACAGTAGTTTTGTTTGTTCATTTTGAAGGATTTGAAGCACCAAAGTTCAGGTATGCCCATTTTCTCTCAACTGTGCTGCTCTGCATCCTTAGTAGCTTGCTAGTTTTAGTGGTCAATTATGTCTTGTTCTATTTGGATTCATATTAAGAGATAATAGGCTAGGCTATGTAAGAGGTACTTTTGGAATGATAAGTAATTGTTAAACTATCCCATTTGTAGTTTTTCATAAACTATATTAGTAATATGATGAGCTGGTTCCTCTAAGAAGCAGTTTGTGCAGCTCTTAGTTTGTTAAATTTTGTAAAAGAAAGTAACTAATCCTACAGTCATATGATTACATCTGCTTCACGATTTTCCATAATGCGCGTAGTCGTCTTATTTCCTTGTGCTCGAGTGTGTGTTTACCTTTCAAGCCTTTGAAAAAACAGCATTAGGATGGGATGCATATGGATTAATGAAAACTGAAAAGCCTTAGATGGAAACCCCTGTACATATGGTATTTTAGCTTGTTTTATTCAGTAAGTTTTTTCGAAAGCATATGGTTAAGTCAATTAGCACTTAACTAGGTTGAGATCTACCATTTCCTATGTAGGCTTTTCTTTCTTTAATGAGGAGATACTCTGACATCTCTGGTCATTTGGTTGTCTTACCTCTTGAAAATCTTGGGGCTTTGCAGTTGTTAAAACACACTAGATCAACTGAATTTTCTGCACTAAGTTTGTAAAAGAAAAGAATTGATGTGCACTTCCAAGACCTTTATTTGACTCACTTATGAAACTCCATGTAAGCAATTTTTGTTGCTTGTTTATGAAGAGATCTTCTTTAAGAGTTAAACTTTTATTCCTTCCTTTGTTTGTGGTTTTTCAACTTTCTGACTCATTTTGGGATCTATCTACTGTAAAGGGAGCTTGCAGACAAAACTGCTACCGTTTCTGGATTCCATGTTGTGGTTCCAGACTTCTTTTATGGAGATCCATTCAATCCTGACAAAACTGAGAGGCTTGTGTGGCTACAGTCTCATGGAACAGTTAGTTTCTGAATCTTATTCTTTTGAAAAGAAATGAGTACATATGTATATTTCAATCTATCGATTCTTATCATATCCTAAAACTGTTGCTACTGTCACCCCCCACCCCCGTGTTCTTTTAAGGACAAAGGATTTGAAGATGCTAAACTTGTAATTGGTGCTCTAAGGAACAAAGGGATTTCCACAATAGGAGCTGCAGGGTTCTGTTGGGGAGGTGAGAATCTCTTGCTCACACTTTCATGTGTACAAGATATAGCTCTAAAGTCCATGTCTTGAGCTCGATTAGTTGTGCCATGATTGGTGAATTAATCAACTCTTGGTTACTAATCTAACTTAAAACCTTCATTCATCAGGTAAGGTAGTTGTGGAGCTATCGAAGTCTGATTACATTCAGGCTGCAGTGTTGTTGCACCCTTCTCGTGTCACTGTTGATGATATTAAAGGTACGAATATTACCTTACACGAATTCACAGTTGAAAAACCAGGTGCTCCCAAAACCCTGATGTCCTGGAAGTTTTTCCTGCAGCAAGCAATCTAGTCTCTGACAAAATGAAGTAGAACACCATCATTTTTGATAGTTTGAGTGTTTTCCTTAATTTTCTTGTTCATCTATGCCAGGGGTTAAGGCTCCAATAGCCATATTGGGTGCTGAGTTTGACAAGATCTCTCCACCTGAACTCCTGAAACAGTTTGAGGAGGTTTTGTCAACGAAGCCTGAGGTAAGCATACATCTCCACCTCTCATTGGATGTGAAACTCATCAGAAATGTTAATGCAATTCAAGATAAGTCCTCATATGACAAATTCACATAACGTTTTTGACAATAATCGATGCTTTCTTTCCACAGGTGAGTGGCTATGTGAAAATATTTCCCGGTGTTCCGCATGGATGGGCAGTGAGGTATAAAGATGAGGATGAGACTGCTGTCAAACTTGCTAATGAAGCTCATCAAGATATGTTGGATTGGTTTACTAAGTATGTGCGGTAAGCATAATCTTGTGGGTTATGAGAATATGAGATGCTCACCATCATATGTATGTTTACAAATTACTGCTGCAACTTACCGTAGAATCAGTTCTCAATAAAGAATGGTGAGCAGGCAAAGTATGAAGAATGTATGCATTTTATATGCTTCCTGCAATGTATTTGGGCATGAATTAGGAGAACGGCTTTAGTGCTGTAGCCTCTAGGTGCATCCATGCATCAATTTTGAAATATTGAAGGAAAAAAAAAATAGAGATTTCGGTATTCGTCATTATAACACATTTTAAAAATCATGCTTTAACAATAGTGAGATTAAAAACATGACAATTTGAATAGAAAGGGGTTTTGGATGCCCTCATAACAAGAAAAACATGACGGTTTGAATAGAAATGTGGCTTTGGATGAACCCATAAGAAGAAAACATGACAATTTGTCAATTTGAATAAAAATGGGTCTCTATAACCCTAAACCTTCATTTTCTACCATGGACCTTTGCAACTCCACCATTGATTAGAATTTTACTTGAGCGCTTGCTCTACCTAGCCTTGGAGTACTTCACTCCGCCTAGGCACCTATTGTTATACCACATGTGTGCAAAAGTGCAAACACCGGAAATATACGGTTTGATAGCCACTAAAAGACATGAAATAGTAAACAAAGGTTATAAGGTATGCGCCAAACATTAGTCACCTAGCCCTTGACATACAAGGGAAAGCACTCCCACATCGAAGAGTGAGCAAACACACTGCCTAGCATCTCCTATAAAATGGGGAAATCTTCCCCAATCTAGTAAATTCACTATTGCACTATACATTTTTCTGTCTTTATCTTATAAGCAGATACTGACTTAGGTATCGGAAGGTTATAGGCCGACAACCCCGACCTCTCCCTAACCGATTTCAGTGTTGGTAGGCCTCTCCCTAACCGATTTCTGTGCTGGTAGGTATCAAATAGAGTGCTCAGACCCTCGTAACTCTGTAGATAGCGGCTCTCGACATCTCATCAACACCTATCAACTCACTTTCATCAAAATTTGTCTTGAGTTTCCAACCTGAACCTGAACCCATTAAGGCTACTAAGAACTTTCACCTATCATCCGAGTCATTCTACTTGAGACTACTACTCAGCTCCCTGATAGGAATTTTCTTAAAGCTGATGAGGTGTCACAACCGAATGTTCAAATTTGATACTACTTGGTAGGCAAGGGAAACCGCGTGGCCCTCTCCTAACAACTTATGTTTATTATATTGTTGTATCTCATTTCTAATATGGAACTTTTCATCTACGCATTTTTGCTTATATCAAGACACAAAACTCCATTAATTGTCAAAACTTGATAAGACTAATCAAGGCCGGTAGTTTGGAACCCCTAGTAAAATACTATGAACTAATAAATATTCATTTATCGATAATTTAACAAATTATTTATTTACTCATATAAGGGATTTTTTAAAATAATAATTTTTTAGTCCGAACAATATTAATTTATAGGAGTTTTACTATAAGTCTGTAATTACCTTTTTTTAATTTCTACAACATGATATTTTAACTTGATCATCAACTTGATGAACATGATGAAATATAGTTCTAGATGTAAAATCCAATCCGGGAATAGAGGGGTAGCTAGAAAGAGAAAACTCCCATCGGAATTGCAAATGAAGTCTCCTTCAAGAGCCTCTGCTGAAACGTTTCGAAGCTCGCTCCAGCTTCCATGAGGTCCTTCACTATGTTCTTGTAAGACTGCTTGAGCTTCTTCAGCCAACTCAGTCTGATTTTTCTTAACGTCCTAACTAGCATGCGGCTTGCCGAGACTTCTTGCCTCCTAGGAGGGCTATTGGGAGCTTCCAACGCCAGAGGTTGATCCGATAATGTGACATTCGGCGATCTGGGTTTGTTACAGGACGAGTATGCTGATCAAGCTCACCATTTTGAGCCATGTTTGTGAAGGTGATGAGAAGAGAGAATAGGGGATGCATAGTCTTATACGATATAATAGAGATAACTTTCGCATGAAAATACCTAACGGGCTTGCTTTGCTAGGGTTGAGAGTACTGTTCCGGTGCCGCCCTCTGTGTCGGTTTTTTCGCACACGGCTCCCGTCGTGCCCTGTATCGGGTTGTGGTTCGCATCTCGACCTGTGGTAAGTTCTCCTGTTCAGATCCATTCTGATCGTGTTTTGTGTAATGGGAAGAAGCTATGGTTGTGCTGCTTTCCCAAATCAGGTTTGCACCCAGAATTAAGCGTCTTCGGCCAAGTCGGGCACTGCTCAAGTCGTTGGTGTGCGGCTTTGGTTTGGTGGCGGTGTGGCTGAGGTTGAGGTTTAAGAGGAGTCGGAGTTCAGCCCATTTTTTCGGTGCGTGGGAGCGACTGTTGTCCGGATTCCTTCTATCAGATCGAGGGGATGATCCGATAATAGAGCAAACCAGTGCTTCAGGTCAGGACGGGCTATGCGTTCCAGCCGATGGCAGCCGGGGGTGTTGTGTTGGTGCGACCGGGATGATCTTTCTCCGGCCAAGGGCGGTGGAAAGTCTGGGTGCCCAGAGGAGAAGTTTGTGAGCCCTTTGGGCCTTCCTTCTTAGGGCTTTTCAACAGGTGCATGAGCCCAATTCTGTTAGGGTTCGAATCTAGGACCTAGGAGATTTTTTAGCCCAAAATTTCTTGGCATTTTGGAATGACATTTTAGCTCAAAACAGTAATTTATAATTATAAGTATGAACGGTTCAAGTTTGACAGATTTGGTTCGTCTATTGATTTAATCTAGTTTAATACCTTAACGATTACCGATTTGGTTAAAAATTTGCATAAATGATTTATACATTATGACCTAAAAACTGAACGGTTGAGATGTCAAACTATCACATAAAAGTTGTCTAATGCCCTTTCCCTATAAAAGACCAAAAAAATGGATCCCTTAGTGGGATACACACACACACACACACACACACACACACACATCCTATCCAGAGCGATCCAGAGCGAGGCCTCGCTCTGAAATTTCAGAGTGAGGTTAGGGTTTCACACACACACATCCTATCCAGAGCGATCCAGAGCGAGGCCTCGCTCTGAAATTTCAGAGTGAGGTTAGGGTTTAGAATCACTTTTCGGTTGTATATCTACATTTCAACCGTTCAATTTTTAGGTACTAATGTATAGATCATCTCTGCAAAATTTCAGCCAATTGATGGTCTTTAAGGTCTCTAACTCGCTTAAACCAATGGACGAACTGAATCTGTCCAACTTGAACTGTACTAGCTTTAAGGCAATTATCAATGTCTTAACGACCATCAATTTGGCTGAAATTTTGTAGAGATGATCTATACATTAGTACCTAAAAACTGAACGGTTGAGATGTGGATATGCGATCGAAAAGTGACCCTAGACCCTAATCTCGCTCTGGATAGGATCTGTATATATATATATACAGGGCCCTTCTAGTGAGAGATCCCTTTTTTTGGTATTTTCTAGGGATAGGGCATTAGACCAACTTTTCTGTCATATTTTCACATCTCAACAGTTTAGTTTTTAGGCCCTAATGTATAGATTATTTCTGCAAATTTTCAGCCAATTTGATGATCGTTAAGGCATCCAAAACTGCAATTTACCATTATAAACACGAACGGTTCCTGTTCGACAGATTCTGTCCGTTCGTGTAAATTGCAGTTTGGATGCCTTAACGATCACTAATTTGGCTGAAAATTTGCAGAAGTGATCTATACATTAGGACTTAAAAACTGAACCGTTAAAATGTGAAAATATGATCGAAAAGTTGGTTTAATGCCTATCCCTATAAAAGACCAAAAAAATGGATCCCTTAGTGGAAGCCCTCTATATATAACTACCTTAAAGCTAGTACGGTTTAGGTTAACAGCTTCAGTTCGTCCATTATTTTAAGCGAGTTAGATACCTTAACGATCATCAATTTGGCTGAAAATTTGCAGAGATGATCTATACACTAGTACTTAATAACTGAACGGTCGAGATGTGGATATGCGACCGAAAAGTGACCCAAAACTCGAACTTCACACGTTAATTTCAAAGTGGAGCTCCACCCTGGATAAAATATGTATATATATATATATCTTTGAAATAGAGTAGATTATTGATCAACTAGACGTATCCTAAAGTTTCATTTAAAATTTTTATGTTTTTCTCCAAGTTTCAATTGGCTTTGTCTAAATTTTATTGATATCCATATTTTCTTGAAATTTCCTTCGAAATTTTCATTTTCTAAATGGTCAATATTTCTTTGATCATCGATATTTGGGTCATTGTGCAAAACTAATCAGTGTATAGTTTTACTTTGCGTATTTGCTATCATAGCTTTTATGCTCGCTTTTATTAAGTGAGCACTGAATGAGTGAATATATAATGAGTGGTGTATACCTATGTATTACCATGGTACCCCCCACAACCTCTTGTCTGTCTAGTTATTAGTAGCTCATGTAATAGCCATTCTGGATTGAGTATCAATGACGTGTCGATATAAACTTATTAAAAAAAAAACTCAAAATAAAATGCTTTGTGATTTTTAGTTCATCAATTTGAGAAGTATTTTAAAATCATTATTTGAAGGTACATGGGAAAATTTAGGTGAGAAATTAAGAATATTTGATTGGGTGTTACAATCCACGATTTTGTGTAGATATCATGGTTTTAGAGAATTTTTTTTAAATTTTTTTTTTTTATAAAAAGTTATGAGGTATGAATTTCAAAATAAGCGTTGCTTATGTCACTAGATCAAAAGTGATTGCTTTTAAAAATGAATGTAAGCATTGACCAAAGTTAAGGGGATGTGATGTGAGAAGAAAATAAACACTATTCTTATGTTGTTGTGTCTCATTTTCAATATGTAACTCTCCATCGCACAATCCCGACTTTCTCTCCCCCCTCTCTCTCGCTCTGTTAGGGTTAGGGTTTGGAGTTTTTTGAAAGTTGTACGGCGTCCCTTTTCATGGCAGCAGCTATTGCTTCCATGACAGCCAGGCTAGCGACCAAGTTGTCGCTCAGAGAGGGTGAGGAACCGGTTGACCTGGGAAATCTTAGGGTTCCGGGGAAGGAATTTCTCGCTCGCCGTTTCTACTTGGTGGGGAAACTCAACACTTGTAGGGCGGTGGTTTTGGATTCTTTTAGGAGCGCGGTCCGTTCAATGTGGAGATTGACGGGGACTGTGGAGGTTCAACCACGCGGGGACCGTTTTCTGTTTACGTTCACTCTTGAACGTGATGTCGCCCGGGTGAAGAAGGGAGGCCCTTGGAGTTTTCAGAGGGCTATGCTTTTGTTGAATGACTACGATGGCTTTTCAGTGATTGATGCGGTGAAGCTTGACTTCGTTTGGATCTGGGTTGGGATCCATGGCCTTCCACCGGGCATCTTGACGGAACCCACTGTCCGGCTGGTGGGCGGAACAATCGGTGAGGTCTTGGAGGTTGATCAACCGGCTATCCGACGTGGTGATGCTCGGGTTCGGATTACTTTGGCCATCAATGATCTGGTGCGTTTGGATCGTCGTGTTAGGGTTTCGCCCACTGATGTTCTCACTTTGAGGTTTCAGTATGAGAGGTTATTGGGAAGGTGCCGACTGTGTACTTTCTTGAACCACGGAGGACAGAGGTGTTCAAGGGAGGAGGTGGAGGCGACTAACTCTGTGGTGGACGATGGTTCGCAGCAGGTTCCGAGGCTGGCTCTTCCAGGGCTTGTGTTTAGGGCTAATTCCCAGCCATCTCTTTCCTTGCCTTCGAATTTCAAGGTCCCAACTCTGTTGAAGAAGAAACCAGTGCAGATTCGTTCTCTCCCGGAGGTGGAATCTTCGCTTGGGTCTGAAGATACCTCGGCTCTTGACCCTGTGGTTGGAATGCGTCGCCCTAGGGAAGAGGAGGATGAGGAGGGTGGAAAACGAGCTAAACATAGCCTAGCTTTGGTTCCTGGCATTCTGCAACCGGAGAACCTCGGGCTGGAATTCTCACCTGAGGGTTTGGTGGAGGTAAAGGTAACGTCGCCTCCCAAAGTGTACAAGAAGAAGGGCAGGCCTCGAGGACATAGAAATAAGGTCAAGAAGGTGATGTCTATGAGTGAGGGTTCGGGGTCCATGGTCATTCCTGAGGATGGCGTTGGTAGTGCTCCTGGACTTGAGGGAGCGCCGACTCCTCCAGATTCTAGCGCTGTTTAGGAGAGGATCCCCATGTCTACTAGGTGTGATATTGCTTGTTTGTTTTGGGCGACGTACACCAGAAGGGTCTTAGGCGTCAACTGATTCAGGAGGTGTCACACTTCGGTAGTTTGTAGGGTTATTGCTTTTTAGTTTCTTATGCTTTTGCTGGTAGTTTTTTTTCTTTGGTTTAGAACTTTGTTTTCTGGATTTCCTTTTGGTTTTTTGAGTTCTTGATGAGCTTGCATTGTAATATGAAGGGTGCATGTACCCCTCATGCTTGACCGAGTGAGGTCGTTATGATTTTCATCAATGGATTAGTCTTCCGTTGCCCTCAAAAAAAAAAATATGTAACTCTCCATCTCCAAATTTTTGCTTGTATAGAGCCACAAAACCCAAATAATCTCCACCTAGGCGAGATATAAGCTGCTCGATCTCACCGATCATGGTCCCTTACAACTCCACTATTGATATTGATCAGGTTTTAAATTGAGTGCTGGCTCCACCTAGCCTCCGACTCACTTCCATCAGGATTTGTCTAGAGTTTTCAACTCAAAATTATTAGAAATAATGCAACCACTATATTTTTTATATCATTAATTGTGTCTTTTTTCCAATGCTCGACTTTTCTTCTCCACATTATTTGGTTATGGCGACCCACAACATTGATAGAATTTTCCCTGAGAATTAATTATATATGGCGGATAGTTTGGAACCACTGGTCAGATCTTCGGAGAACGTACTTTTGCGACGTCGACCCAATCTTAAAGGATCGGAACCGCATATATATTATCTGTAGAGCCATGAATTTAGACCTTTTAATTTCTTCCCTTTCATCAAATGGAAAAGTTGGCGCCAATAAATTAATCTGGATTCACACCTTGGTCCTTAAAATGCTCCGACTTCCCTGTAAAACGTGCCATCTGAACATCACACCAGTCAAAAGCAGCCGGTTCCTTTTATACTACGTCTTTCAGGATATATAGTGTGAATAAACTATAGTGGGTTGTCAATTTTCTTGTGGAAATAGTGGTCATCTGTCTATTTGAGTTGTAAAGAAAGAAGTGGGGATCTGGCTTCCCTCTAACTGCCGCAGATCTCTCTGACTTGGCATTTTCATGGCCTAGAGTCATAAATACGATTTGGCAGATCCTTATGAACTTTTCTAGAAATTCAATTATAGATTTATATCCCATAAATTTTCATTAAAAGTCGATTAATCTGGTTCCATGTGAAGTGGGTTTCCTTACAATTAGCAAATTTTGTTTGCAAAAATTTGGAAAGAAATCAGACAGTGTAATAAATAACCTAAAATCCTCCATTATTCTCAAACTACCATGCTAATCTTTAATTATTTCTCTCTTGATTTTGGAAGTTTCAAAAATGAACACCATATGATTTCAAATTTTAGTGCTTCCACAAATGCTGATTTGTTACCATACCATTGGTCCATTGCTCTAACAGAATAACCGGTAAGTTTTTCAGGACCAATCACACTCATCCGAATTAACTATGAAAGTTTGTCACAATGGCAGAATCAGGTTGTAGTATCTAATTTTGAATTTTCTTTATTCGACGTACGTTGACCCCTCTTTTCGGTTATAAACGCACGCTCTTGCGTGTGGCTCTAACTCTATAGATCCCAGCATATATATCTCTCTTTCTCTGTAGCTCTGACTTGGAGTTGGTGTCATCAAGATACATACCCAGTGGATTATCACAAGCTTGAACGCTCAGAATGTTCACCATCGTATTACATGTACTCTTTGTGACTTTGTGTCTGCAACTGCAACAAGGTGTGTCCGGTCCTCAATGCTTGGAGCATCCACCGAACCTTAACGGAACCTCAGGAGCTGGATCAGTCATTAAAGTTGGAGGCTTGAAGGCCTATGTTACTGGCCCTTCTCATTCCAAGCTTGCCATAATCCTCGCTTCTGACGTCTACGGTAATTCCCCAAATTTGAACTTTTCTTCTATCTGGGTGCTTGTTAAATTATGAAGGATTAAGTGCCTGGTTATTACAAGTTCTAACAGTTGATTTATCGGTTTATTTTGAAGGATTTGAAGCACCAAACTTAAGGTATGACCACTTTCTCAACTAGGCTGCTTTGCATCCACAGTAGCTTTCTAGTTTCCACAGATTATATATGTTTGTTCTATTTGGATTCATATTGAGAGCCAAAGGGTGTGTGGAAAGAAAGCGAAGTGTCAAACATCCGTTTTGTGCTTTTCATAAGATTCGAGCTATTTGATCAATTGGTTTCTCTTCAGATGAAGCAATTCTGTTCTTGAATATGAGATTGTTGTCTGACTTCCATTCTGGCATTCTGCTTTCAGTTTTATTAAATGTAACATACAGCAATAAGTCCAATAGTCGTATGATTACATCTATCTGCTTCTAAATAAAGCGCCTGTTGATCTTGTATCATTATGCGTACTATTTGTTTATCTTTTAGCCTTTGAAGAGACACCTTGTGATGCAATGCATATATATCTGTGTAAAAAGCAATGGACGGAGAGCACTGTATGTTCAGCAAATTTTTTTTTTGGAGACATTTGATTTGGTCAATTAGCACTTATCTACATAGAGATCAATCTACCGCTTCCTGTATAGGCTTTTCATTTGGTCATTTGTTCTGACTACTTTGGTCATTTGGTTTTCTTCCCCACTTATAAAATCAACTAAATTTTCTCCACCAGTTTGTACAACTTTTATAGTACGTTGGTGGTGCATTTCCAAGACCTTTACTTTCATGGCTCCTTTATCAAAGTTCATACTAACGAGTGTACTTTTATACCTGCCTTGAGATTTTATTTCCCATCCTATATGGTTGTGGGTTTTCATTTTTCTTTACTCATTTTGGAACCTATGTAATGTCACTATTAGGAAAATTGCAGATAAAGTTGCTAGCACTGCTGGATTCCATGTTGTGGTTCCAGACTTCTTTTATGGAGAGCCATACAATCCTAACAACACTCAGAGGAATATGACAGTCTGGCTAAAGGACCATGGAACAGTTTGTTTCTGAATCTTTTTTCTATTATGAAAAAAAAAAGAAGAGTAAATGTGTTATATATACATATTTTCCAGTCATATCCTAATTAAGAATGTTGCTTCTGTCATCCCCACCCCATTCTCTTTTTAAGGACAAAGGTTTTGAGGATGCTAAACGTTTAATTGCTGCTCTAAAGAACAAAGGGGTATCCAAGATAGGAGCTGCAGGGTTCTGTTGGGGCGGTAAAAAATCTAACTCCCCCTTTTACGTTTAGAATCGTACAAATGAGAAAGTCCATTTCTTGGTTTGATTAATTGTGCCATGATTAATCAGCTCTTGGTTACTATTCTAACTTCTGAAACTCTTCAGGCAAAGTAGTTGCGGAGCTATCAAAGGGTTATTACACTAAGGCTGCAGTTTTGCTACACCCTTCCCGTGTCACTCTTGATGATATTAAAGGTACGGAATCCCTTGCACAATTCACAGTTGAAAAACCACTACTTTCAAAAATATTGATATCCTGAGAGTGTCTTGCAACAGGCAATCTGATCTCAGACAAAAAAACTTAGTGAACTATCATTGGCTTCTTTAAGTTACTGATCCAGTGATTTCGTTTTCTTTGTTCATCTATGTCAGCGGTTAAGACTCCAATAGCCATATTGGTTGCTCAATTTGACAACGGCACTCCACCTGAACTCATGAAACAGTTTAAGGAGGCTTTATCCACTAATAAGGTAAGCATCTCCCAACTTCGAATGGTCAAATGTTCACTCTCTCGCACGAAATTCCTAAGAAATGTAAAAGCAATGGGAGAGAGACAAAATCACATGAAGTTACCGGAATTAATTGATGCTTTCTTTCTACAGATTGACAACGTTGTGAAAATATTTCCTGGTGTTTCGCATGGATGGACTGTTAGGTATCAAGATAACAATGTGACCGCTGTCAAAAGTGCTAATGAAGCTCATCAAGATATGTTGGACTGGTTTACCAAGTATGTTCAAAAAAGATAATTCTGTGGATTATGAAATGTCCGCAATCATTTACACTTACAAAGTATTGTTTCAGCGTACCGTAGAAACAGTTCTCAATAAAGAATGGTGAGCAGGAAAAGTAAGAGAAATGTATGCAACTTTTAAGAACTCGCTTCCTTTGGGATTTCCAAAGTAGTTACTAAGGAACACTATTTGGCATTTCTAAAGTACCATGTCAGGACGTATGATATGAAATGGTAATGTCATTTGCACAAGAATTGCACTATTCTAGTGTCGCCAATGGCAGCAGACATAACCTTGCAATGCACTAAAGGAAGCATCCATGAGCACCATTTTGATGCAAGGTGACCAATTATTGAAAACGTTAAGAGACCCTTTGAAGCAGCGAGCTTCCATATAACTTTAAGAGACTTTGGCCTCCACTGTGAGGTATGTCTACAATCATGTTCCAATAACCCATAACGTTAAGTGGTGGACAAACACATTCACCAGATCCCCATTTTCTGTCCTAAATAGATAAGTTGATACCTTATCCGTTTCTTCAGTACCAGTGGGAAACTTCTGCTCCATTGGTTCTATAGAAACTCCTTATGTAGCTTGCACTCTGGAGTGACACCCGGCGGCAAACTTTGTGTGAAACTCTGCACAAATCCTCCAAAAACTAGCTTTCTCTCTGCGTCCAATTTTAGCAAACCGAGCGTAGTTTTGTCTCTGTCTCTATAATGAGTAGTGGCTGTCAGCTTAGACGATTCAGTGGTTCCACAGGCCCAACAACAAGCCTGTACTGTCATTGATAGCGGTAGCATTGCCATCTACAGTCACAACACTGGACAATCCCAAACAGATATTGCAACCAAGAAGATCTCCCTAATCAATGTGAACGCGTGTTCTGTTCCAATGAAACATACCAATTTTCAATAACTGTTCATGAATTCCACAAATCAACCTAATATTAGATCGTAGCAGATCAATATCTGTAAGTATCATTAAGTTAAATCTAATAATGATAAAGGAGCAGGACCAAATTCCCAAATCACTGGCATTGTTTAAATTAAGAAATCCTGATTTTCATGCTGTAACATACAATTGCAATGATAACATAATGAAAATCAACAATTCAACATCAATGTAAATCAAGAAAAAAAGTGAAACCCAATTCTCAATGAGGGGTGTTCATCATTCACATATAAATTTATAATTAACGGATACAAAGTTCATCAGCAGAAAAACAATAACACCCAGATCAAGAATGATTGAAACACAACCACTGCAAGTGGCCTAGTGGTTCTTGCTTAGTTGGGTGTGCTCCCCAACCTAGGTTCGAACCCCGAAGCTGTCAAAGTGGCCAGACACTGTGCATGCACAGTTAGAGCATTTTATATGCGCCGAAAGGGTTTATCTTGGACCTATGAAGCCTTTGGGTTCCTCTTGACAAAGTCCAAAAAAAAAAAAAATTGAAACACAAGAAATGTGAGAGGGTTTATCTTGGACCTATGAAGCCTTTGGGTTCATCTTGACAAAGTCCAAAAAAAAAAAAAAATTGAAACACAAGAAATGTGAGAGGTAGCAAATTTTCATTAAAAGTCGATTGATTTGGTTCCTTGTGAAGTGGGTTTCCTTATAAGTAGCAAATTTTGTTTGCATAAATTTGGAAAGAAATCAGATAGTGTAATTAAATGTACTGCAAACTTGATATTTGGAATCAACGTGTCTCAACCTTTGGTGATGAAAAATAAGAAACTCTCAAGTGAAGTCTAATGTTAAATAAACTCGAGATAGCCAAACTAAATGGACTTCAAAGAGGTTTGAAATCAGAGGCTTCACACTATAATTTGTGGAAAAATTTCAACCAATGACAACAGCAAATAGGATTTATCCAACTGAAGTGACAAGCTTAGCAAGAGTAGTTAGAAACATAAAAATAGGAGATAGAAGGGTGCAAATCTGGTTCGCATATTAGAGCTAAGAAACATGGCATTTAATACATACATGGCTCAAAATAGATCGCTGAGAGTGATTCAATAGATGACTAGCCTAGAGGTTTACACAAGGCAAAAGTGAGCATTTCAACAAATTTACAACAAGCTGAGTTCAACTTTCCACAACAATAGTTCCAGCAAAATAAAGGCTCAATACACCAAAGAACATCAGGATTTCAAAATAGGATAAAAACCTCAAAAGGCAGGAGTTGTCAAGCAGCAAAATGCCAAAAGCCACCACTTCAGTTCTGCTCCCTTTCAACTTCATGCACAGTACCTGAAATGAGTAGGGGTGATCATCACTTACGTTCATATGCTCAGTAGGAAGTAACGCTAGCCAGGTTTGAAAACTAATTGAAAGTTGGTACCAATAAACTCTAAACAACAGTGGCAGAAAACTAAAGTTTTGTATGAGAGTTTCCAGTGAAAAGTATGCATGAAGGGGTACCCATTTTTCTACAAACCGATGATCGGTCTTAATGCCAACTACTTACTTGCTAAAGTAAATGCACAAACAACCAGCAAAAAGTAGCGAGAGTGGCCGTTTAAGCCATACCACCTAGGAGTGACGCCACACCTCAAAGGATGTTAGACGTCCTCCAGTCCGTATAGCCCCTCCGAAGGTTTAGGGGATCGAAACCCAAGGTAGTCGCTTTGCTTCCTTCACTCTCAGGTCACCACTTAAAAACAATGCAATGTGTATGCACAAAAACATAGAAATCTTTTCAAGAAAAGCTCTAACTAGTGAAGACCCCCTACTTGGGAATCCTTGATGTGTAACTCCTAGCAAGTACCACATAACCACTCTTCAATTCACTTGAGTCCTTGATCCTATTATGAACATGTAAACTACCATCATCAGTCCTAGTAACATTTCTCCCTTAGACTAAATCACTCAATTAGAGACTGAGCAATAGCTAGAGCTTCACCATGTGTGGGCTTATTCTGAAAAGAAAACATTGATCAGAATGTTCTGATCAGAATGCATAGAAAACACTTAGGGCTGGGCACGGTCCCAGACCGGCACCACATTTACAGGGACCGGGACCGGACCGGCAGAGTTAAGTTCGGGCCGGGTTTGCACATTTTGGACACAGGGACCGGCCTCAACCCGGACCGTGACAAACGGGCCGGTTTCTCCGGGCTTTCGGTTCCTGGCAGATTTTTTCAGCAGTGCTCCATTTTTGGGCAAAAATGCAGCAAACAACAATCAAACCACCAAAAGTTTCATGTTTACATAGTTATCAACTGAACAATATCACCAACAGATCTAACTTCTACAAAATTAAAAATTAAAAATCAACTAATCAAGATCAGAACGTCGCCCATGGTTGTCGCCGGTTTGGTTTGATCTAAAGACTTTGAGATGTGAAGGCTCCGAATTTCAGGTTCTAGCCAGAGCCTTTAAGAGATCTCGATAAAGAGACAAATTGAAAGGCTTGGCCACAGAGACCATAGCTAGAAGAAGAAGAAAAAGAGATGAATTAGAAGAAGAACTGAACTGACGAACAGGGACAAGGAAGAACATGAAGAGAAGTTGAGAGGAGATGAGACTTAATCGTTCAAATCTGAAACCTCAACTAGTTTCCGATCCGGGTTGGGTTTGGAGACTGCACTTCCACCAACAGAGAAGAAGAACCAAGTGTGGAGGAATTGAGGGAGAGGAACTGCCGAACTGAGCCACTGAGGGAAGAGGGAGATGGGAAAGAAAGAAGAAAAAGAGAAAAATAAGATAAAGAGGAGACAAAATGAAATGGGAGACAGAATGATTGATGGAAGAGATAGATGAAAGAGAAAGAAGAAAAGTGAAGTGAATAATGGGACGGATGAGAGAGAATGATGGATAAAAAAATAAAAAAATGTTAAACAATGATGCATAATTCGGGCCCAACGGGTTTTATATATTTCAAAGTTCAGAACCGGGACCGGACCGGCACACTGACTACAGGGACCGAACCGGCCCGAAAGCCCTTATTTTCAGACGAAAACCCGACCCGAACCGGCCGGTCCGGATCGGTTCCTTCCGGTTTTTCGGGTTTTCGGTCATTTATGCCCACCCCTAAAAACACTGGTTTGTAGTTACTTTCGAACAAAGACAACCTTTTCTAAGCCTTTCGAACTGAAATTAAGTTTCAAGGCATGCTTTGCATGTCTAATCTAACTTACAAAAGATCGAGGACAGAAAAATAAGTGTAAAGGTTCTCAAACCAATTGTTTGCAACAATAAGCTGCAAGTTTGAGAAAATTTCAGAAAACTGGTAACAAGTAAGAAAATTTCACGAACAGTTCATCTTTCAGTGATTTCAAGCACAAGTTTCCAGATTTGAAGTAGACATGCAAAGCTACTATTTTGCAATGTTTTCATGCTAATCGAAGTTCAAATGAAGGATCAAACAAGAATATGAAGTTACGGAAACAGTGCAGTAACTTCAAAATAGCACAAGTATCTCATTTTAACTCCGTTTTTCACGAAACCAAATTCAAAATGATCATTGAAGAGTCTATTTTAAGCTGTTAAAAACTAAGAGTAAAAGAAGAAGTATAGGCTTTTCAAAAATCATAGAATAGTCCACTGGTTCAGCTTGGGTGTTGTCTTTGAGCCATAACATCAAACACTTGGAGTGCAGTAATTGAACTTTGGTCTTTTCCAGTCCTATTCATCCTAATGGGGTCACCACCAAAGCTAGGTAATTATAAAAAGTGCATTCCACAAGAACCTTGAATAGATTTAAGAACGGGAATTTAACAGAAAGTAGAAGTTCTTACCAAAAGAAAGTAGATTTCTGGTATTGAAGCAAAAATATTGAGAAGCTCAGTGGTTTGAAATCTCAAAGTCCTCCATTTGTTCTGTCATAGCAATGAAATACGTGAAATAGAGGAGGTATACATGACATGCAAAGCAAAAGAAGGCCTGGAGCTGATACCTCCTAACATGATATGATGAGAAGCAAGACTTGGAGATAAAGTAGCTACTGATTTTCGACCTTAGATGAAAGTGAAGTAAGTAGTAAGTAGTTTCAAGTGTTTCTGAGCTTAAGAGAGGAGTGGGAGCGGAATGGAAAGAGAACAGAAGTAGCTTTGTTTTTTGTTAACCGAGTGTTTGGCTATAAAAGAGTCTAAGCACTGAATATAAAGGTGACATTTTAAATAAACTAAATAAACATAGGCTAATTAAAAGACTTTTGTTAATGAAATATGCTGAAAAGAAGAGGTTAGAAATAAATTAAAAGCGGGAATTATTTGATTTCTAGTTGAAGGAAAAGAAATATGATGAAATGAGAGAACATGACTATGACTCATTTATAAATCGGGATAGGTATTTACCAAAGTTGAGGAATGGTCACTTTTGACCTAAGAGGTAACTCCCTAAGCTAGTTCCTAGAATTTAAGGCTCTCACATTAAATGAGTTAAATAACCTAAAATCCTCCATTATTCTCAAACTGTTGAAGGATGTTGAATTCTGGTGTGCCTCATCAAACTAGGGTTTAGTTCTAGAGTTGTAATAGGAAAAGGTTCTAGATTTTTTAGTTATATTCAGAATCTATTACCTTGTTTGTACTATGTAAATCCCTATATAAAGGGTTCTTATTATCAATAATAGAACACATAATTTCTCTCATCATTCTCTCGAATCATATTTTCCTACAACACTTTATCAGCACGAGCCCTAACCCTAGCCCTAAAAACCAAAACCCTAAAACAAAAAAACCCAAAAACTCTTCTCACCAAATCTGCCGCAAGCCCTAACCTGAGCTAGCCACACTGCCTGCTACCCCCGCAGTTCCTGCGCACCCGTGTGCCTGCTGCCCCTGCAGTTCCTGCTCACCCCAATGCCCGCTGCCCCTGCAGTCCTGTGCACCACCTACTAGCCCACGCTAGCATCTACCTTCCCTACAGCCTGCCCCCCCCCCCCCAGCAACCAACCTGCTTGCCTCATGCACAGACTGCTGCCTACCCCGCTCCTACCTCGTTGCATCAACACCCCATGTCCTCAAGCCACGAATCATCAAGTAAGTTTTTACGATTAAATTTCCTGCTTTCTTGTCTTTTAAATTTCTTTATTTTCTTCGGGGATTTGAAACCTTCTCTTCTCCTTTATCCCACTTTTCTATAACGTGGGTTCGATTATTTAATAAGCGGAATTGTTGGGATTCACGCTATATACGAACTAAGAGCGTTCATGATCGTAGGACTAAAGCATCCTCAAGTATCGATGTTTGACAATATTAAACATCATTGTTTCAGTCTAATCCAAATAAACTTAGAAATTGATTTCTTGGTAGCATAGCTCGGAAATCTTATTATTAGTGATCGTGGAAGTTTTTACTCTGATACTAATCTATTTCTTCTTCTTATTTTCAGGATGTCGAAAGAACCAAGACTCGACTTTCCCATGTTTGACTCAACGGATTCGGAATACCATAGATGGGTAACCAATGTTAAGAACCACCTCACTTCTTTGGGAATATTACCCATAATCCGGCCACTAAACCCAGATCTTGTTTTCAAGCCTAGTTACTAAGCATGCTCGACCAATCATCCTGATGCGACGACACATGGATAAATCACTTCGTTTGGAGTACATGTCGATCAGAGATGCAAGAGAATTATGGGTAGCTCTAGAAGAGTGTTTTGGCAATGTCCAAGATTCAATCCTCCCTGATTTGAAGGTCTAATGGAGCAATCTGCGTGTTGCGGACTTTAAAACTGTTACTTAATATAATTCAGAAACTCTTTACCTCAAGTCCATGTTGATCAGGTTTTGTGGATAGCCTGTCATAGAGTAAGAGCTAATTGAGAAAACTCTCTCCACCTGCCCCGTCTCAACAATCTTGGTGTCAAAGCAATATCGAAACGAATGCAATGCTGGACAAATCACGAGGTTTAATAAGCTTATCAATGTTATGTCTGTAGTTGAGAAACATGATAACATACTAGTGAAAAATTATAATTCAAGGCCCGTTGGAACTAAGAGCTTTCATGAGGCGAATTATAATGCACCTAAAGGAGGGTGCAAGGAGCGAAATCCCAAGAATAAGGGACATGATGGACGTGTGGGTCCATATAACCGCCCTAACAAGGAAGGTAACTGCCAACCTAGAGCGGGTACACGTGGTGACAACGCCACACGTGGGAGAGGTGGCCGTGGTGGTAGCGCCAACCCTCCTAGGGAACATCAACAACATGCATAACGTGAACCTCAATTAAAGGGAGGTAACCACAATGACGTGTGTCATCGATGTGGATCAAGTGAGTATTGGTTCAAGCAATGCAAAGCAAGTGAGTAACTGGCTGCAAGATACAAGGCGTACAGGGACCTGAGAGAGCAAGAAGTCTACCTTGCTAAAGAAGAAGATGGTGAATGTTTGGAAATTAGGGTCACCTTTCGAATTCCCTAGCCCAAGACCGAAACCGAATGAAGACAGTAATCACAAACTATGCAAGCAAACACAAGATTGTTGACGAGGTTTGGTCAAATAGTTGACCTATGTCCCCGGGTGATGATGATGGTGGATCCACTAAACGAGAAGAAGATTACAAACTTTTGAAGAACGTTTTGGTTCTTCCACTCAAATAACCTCTCTCCTCACAATCCAAATTCTCAATAGAGAATTCCCAAATACACCCGATCTCTCTCAAAATTTGCAACTATCTAAAATCTCTGAAATTATTAGAACTCTCAATTGATCCACACACGGATCTCTCTAAACGATGCCTCAATGGCACCCTCCAGAATGAGTCTCTTTTAACCCACAATATGAGTATCTCCAAACCCTCACATCTTCTCTAAATGGTGTCTTCCAATCTCCGAAAGCACACACCAAACCAATAACCCTGAATGACTATTTATAGGTTCACGATTAGTCCAACTCCCAATAGTATCTTCAATCCTAAACCTTTACTTCTAAGGAAAAACTTCATAAATCCTAGATACACTAGAATTGCTTACCCAAAGACTTCAAAAGTAAAGAATCCAAAACAGACAAGGAATTAGATATTGAGCCGCAATCCTAACAGTGAAGACGTCAATCTCACCATAAAGGACTTTAAAGCTGGAGATGAAGTGCACAAGGATGCCGCAGACTTTGATTAGATTAGTCCTTTTTATTTTCCAAGTATTATGTAATGGCGATTATGCCTTAGTCAATAAATGACATTTTGTATTAACTCTTTCTAACTAGGCTCACCCAATTAATTGTGATGTCTAGGAAATGTTTGAACTGAGAGAACGGTTTTATAAGAGAGCTTTGCTCCACCAAAATCCCGCCTTACCTTACCTGGTCACAACTAAATTGGAGTTACTAAACAAATTGAGTGACCACAATTTGTCTAAGTTTGATTTTATTTTTGGATTAGACTTTGGTTAAGAAACATTGATGTAATCATTGGCTATTTTTATTAATAAAGTATCGTTTTATTATTTAATGTCTTGGACATATTTTAATTCCGAACTTTATTATTTTCAGTATGTTTCCCGTAGAGCTAGAATGCCTCGTGGATTGTGCAACCACACATACTATTCTTTGAAATAATCAACTTTTTCTACGGATGACGCATACTCGATCTTCTGTGACTACAATGGCAGGATCATCTAAATTGATTCATGGTAGAGGACCAACCTAATTTATGTTGCCAAATGTCACAAATATTAATGTCACCGAAGCTCTATATGTTCCTAGGGCCGGAATGACCCTATTGAGTTTTAAAGATATTAGAGCCAATGATTTTCATGTGGAAACACATTGTGAGAATGGACAAGAGTTCTTTTGCATCACCTCTAATGACTACAGACATAAACGAGTATTAGATAAACTTATGTGTCGCTCTAGTGGGTTGTATGCAACCACTATCCGAATCATTGAATCCAACCATGTCATGAGAGATGACTTATGGGATTCTGACACATATATATAGGCTTTGGCACGACCGTTTGTGACACCCAGGTCGTGATATGATAATTCGTATACTAAAGACTTCACACAGACATCCATTTTTCAAAATGAAAAGAAGTCAAAACCGAAATTCGGTCCAAAGAAGGGCATTGGCACCATGGCGTAATTCCTATACAAAACCCATCATCATTGCCAGAGTCGCCTACCCCTACGTCCCAAGTTGGCTTTGACGCCAACACTACCTCCTTGACAATTTTTGCTTCTAAAAGCTTATTTTTCGTTTTGCAAACCTGCTCTTTAGCAAAGTTAGGATTGAAAACCATCCTATGAAAAGGACACTAAAGAAAATCCCATTCTTACAAAGAATCCAAGGTGATATTTGTGGACCTATTCAACCATCGTGCGGACTATTAGATATTTTATGGTGTTAGTTGATGCATCGACACGCTGTCACATGTCAGCTCTTGTCCACAAGACATGCTGCATTTTAAACTCCTAGCACAAATCATTAAATTACGGGCTCATCACCTTGATCATCCTATTAATTCAATACGTCTTGATAATGCGGAGGAGTTTACATAAAAAACTTTTGATGATTATTGCACGTCTATCGGGATTGAGGTTGAACATCATGTTCCTCATGTTCACATCCAAAATGGCCTCGCAGAAGCCGCCGTTAAAAGACTTCAAATGGTTGCTAGAGCATTGGCTATGCACATCAATCTCCCTGTTTTTGCTTGGAGTTATGCAATATTGCATGCAACCGTGCTTATTCGTCTGAGACCTACTACCACTCAACCTTTTTCTTCGTCACAGCTGGTTACTGGATATGAGTCTGATGTCTCACACTTACGCATTTTTGGGTGTGCAGTTTATGTGCCAATAGCGCCGCCACATCGCACCAAAATCGGACCTGAACGACAATTAGGCATTTATGTTGGATATGACTCTCCAACGATCATCCGCTATTTAGAACCCCTGACAAGCGATCACTTTACCGCTAGATTTGCTGATTATCACTGTGATGAGACAATCTTCCAGTCGTTAGGGGGAGATAAGAACACTAATATTCAAAAGGAACGACATGAATTATCGTGGTCTGTCCCCACTTTGTCTCATATTGATCCCTGAACTGCAAAATTTGAAATTGAAGTGCAGAGAATACTCAATCTTCATAACATAGCAAATTTGATGCCTGATGAGTTTTCTAATATCGCTAAAGTGACGATATTACACATACCTGCTGCAAACGTGCCTGCAAGGATTGATATCCCCAAAAGTGGAGGATAGGACGCCATACCTAGGGGAGATAGGCATGGCACTGCCGTCCCTAGTGGAGATGGCACTGTGGCTAAGGCCAGCCTCCCTGTAAGGAAACAAGGGAGGCCCAAAGGTTCGATGGATTCTTGCCCAAGAAACAAAGCGAGTTTGGCACAAAAAGATCCATTAATCATCGTTATAGATAATCCGTCTCATGAAAATATTCCAGATTATGGTTATGTCCAAGAGACATCATTGGGGGACGCTCCGATGACAGAACCAATTTCAGAGAATAGAGAGATATCCATGAATTACACTAATGTACATGAGACGTTGAAGAGAAACTCTATTATCCTTGATGATGCGTTTGCATATTCTATTGCTCAAGGAATCATAGAACATGATGATATCGAACCTCGCTCTGTTGAAGAATGTCAACTAAGAATGGATTAGCATAAATGGAAAGATGTGATCCAAGCTGAATTGGATTCACTAACAAAGAGACAGGTATTTGGGCCTATAACGCTGACACCCCTAAGTATAAAGCCTGTTGCCCATGAATGGGTCTTTGTTAAAAAGCATAATGAGAAAAATGAGATTGTTAGATACAAAGCCTGCCTTGTGGCGCAAGGTTTCTCACAACGCCCTAGAATCGATTACGAGAAGACATATTTTCACGTAATGGACATTATAACGTTCCGTTACCTAACGTTCCGTTACCTTGTCAGTTTGGTAGTTTCCAAAAAACTTGACATGCAACTTATGGATGTGGTTACAACATATCTCTATGAGGATCTAGATTTAAAGATATATATGAAGGTTCTAGATGGACTTCAATTACCCAAATCAAGTGCCTCTAAACCACGGAGCGCGTTTTCTATAAGATTGAAACGCTCACTATATGGATTGAAACAATCCGGACGGATGTAGTATAACCGTCTAAGTGATTACTTGATTGGGAAGGAATATGTAAATAATGAAATATGCTCATGCGTGTTTATTAAAATGACAAGTTCTGGATTTGCAATTGTAGCAGTTTATGTCGATGACATGAACCTAATTGGAACTCTAGATGAGTTAAGGGAAACTGTTAAGTACTTGAAATCCGAATTTGAGATGAAAGATCTTGGGAAGACACGGTTTGTCTCGGATTAGAAATCGAGCACCTTAATGATGGGATTATGATCCATCAATCAGTGTACACTCAGAAATTACTAAGGCGCTTTAATGAAGACAAAGCAAAGCTTGTGAGTACTCCCATGATTGGCCGAAGTCTTGAGCTTGGAAAAGATCCGTTTCTTCCAAAGGATGAGGACGAAGAGTTGTTAGAGGCAGAAGTGTCCTACCTAAGTGCAATAAGCGCATTATTGTACTTAGCTCAATGCACAAGACAGGACATCTCATTCGCAGTGAACTTGTTAGCTTGACATAGTTCTGCGCCAACAAGCCGCCATTGGATTGGTGTAAATACAATCTTTCGATACTTAAAAGGTATGATTGATATAGGCCTATTTTATCCCTACATAGAGAAAAGAAATGACGGAAGTTTGGGATCGGACCCCATAAGGCAAAACTCCAATTTCCGTAATGTAGCCGCCAGCGCCACTACCCATAGTGGCAGGCGTCCTACTCCTCCTCCCCTCTATCAACATGACAACAATGTCTTAATAGGTTTTGCTGATGTAGGGTATCTCTCTGACCCTCACAAAGGTCGCTTCCAAACGGGTTATGTCTTTACCATGGGAAGCACTGCGATATCTTGGAGGTCTACAAAACAGACCCTTGTTGCTACTTCCTCAAATCATGTAGAGATTATTGCTCTACATGAAGCCGTGCGTGAATGCATATGGCTAAGGTCTGTAATTAGACACATTCAAATAACTTGTGGTTTGAAGTCTACCATAGATAAACCTAGCCTACATGCACTTATGAAGATAATGCAGCTTGTATTGAGCAAATGAAATTAGGTTTCATCAAGGGCGACAACACCAAACATATATCGCCTAAGTTCTTTTACAATCAGCAACAACAATCACTTCTAAAGATTGAAGTAAATCAAATTCGATCAGAGGATAATGTAGCGGACTTATTTACTAAGTCGTTACCTAAATCCACCATCGAGAAACATGTAAAGAGTATCGGATTAAGAAAGTTATCTGAACTCCCATGATTGTAGCAATCATGGGGAGATGCCGACATCAGGGGGAGGATGATGTCTATATGTTCGATCTCGAAGAGTGAATGACGTGTTGTGCTCTTTTTGTCCTTCGATCAGGGTTATTTTTGTCCCACTAGGTTTTTGTTACCTGACAAGGTTTTTAGTGAGGCAATGATAAAAGCGTCATCACTAAGTTTGAGCGACACAAAGGGGAGTGTTGAAGGATGTTGAATTCTGGTGTGCCTCATCAAACTATGGTTTAGTTCTAGAGTTGTAATAGGAGAAGGTTCTAGATTTCTTAGTTATATTTAGATTATATTACCTTGTATGTACTATGTAAATCCCTATATAAAGGGCTCTTATTATCAATTTCTCTCATCATTCTCTCGAATCATATTTCCTACAACACAAACTACCATGCTAGTCTATAATTATTTCTCTCTTGATTTTGGAAGGTTGAAAAATGAACACCATATGATTTCAAATTTTAGTGCTTCCACAAACGCTGATTTGTTACCATACCATTGGTCTAACAGAATAAACGGTAAGTTTTTCAGGACCAATCACACTCATACGAATTAACTATGGAAGTTTGTCACAATGGCAGAATCGGGTTGTAGTATCTAATTTTGAATTTTCTTTATTCGGCGTTGACCCCTCTTTCGGTTATCAACGCACGATCTTGCCGTCTTGCTCTAACTCTATAAATCCCAGCATCTCTCTCTTTCTCTGTGGCTCTGACTTGGTGTCAGCAAGATTCATACCCAGTGGATTATCACAAGCTTGAACGCTCAGAATGTTCACCATCGTATTACATGTACTCTTTTGACTTTGTGTTTACAACTGCAACAAGGTGTGTCTGGTCCTCAATGCTTGGAGCACCCACCGAACCTTAACGGAACCTCAGGAGCTGGATCAGTCATTAAAGTGGAGGCTTGAAGGCCTATGTTACTGGCCCTTCTCATTCCAAACTTGCCATAATCCTCGCTTCTGACATCTACGGTAATTCCCCACATTTGAACTTTTCTTCTATCTGGGGGCTTGTTAAATTATGAAGGATTAATTAAGTGCTTGGTTATTACAAGTTCTAACAGTTTATTTATCGGTTTATTTTGAAGGATTTGAAGCACCAAACTTAAGGTATGAGTATGACCACTTTCTCAACTAGGCTGCTCTGCATCCACAGTAGCTTTCTAGTTTACTACAGGTTATATATGTTTGTTCTATTTGGGTTCATTCAGGGCCGTCCCACTAAGTGAGGCTACGGCGAAAATCATAACCTGTATTTTATTTTTATGTATTTTTAGCATATCCTTGCTACTTTACAAACAAAGTATTTGGTACAAAAATTTTGAGTCTGTACTATGAAAATAAGAATAACATAACCTATAAATGGAGCCTAATTGCAATTAGTTAACTAGTTAAGTTCAAACAATTCGAGTATGCATTAGCTAAAGATAGACAAGTACAAAATATACAAAAAAGTTTGTAGTAGAAAGAGAGAGAAAAATTGACTCAAAGATACAAGGCTTAGTTCTACAAGATCTAGATAAGTTCAAATGGTTTGTTAATATGTTGGGTAATTTAGAAGTTGTATTCAATTTTTGTTGGGCTTTAAATAGTACAAAGTACAAAAACTTGTTTCAAAGTGAGGCCTTCACCCAAATGAGGCCTAAGGCAGTTGCCTTGTCTGCCTTGGGCTTGGGCCGGCCCTGGGTTCATATTAAGAGCCAAAGGGTGTGTGGAAAGAAAACGAAGTGTCAAACATCCGTTTTGTGCTTTTCATAAGATTCGACCTATTTGATCAGTTGGTTTCTCTTCAGATGAAGCAATTCTGTTCTTGAATATGAGATTGTTGTCTGACTTCCATTCTGACATTCTGCTTTCAGTTTTATTAAATGTAACAGACGGTAATAAGTCCAATAGTCGTATGATTACATCTATCTGCTTCTAAATAAAACGCCTGTTGTTCTTGTATCATTATGCCTACTATTTGTTTATCTTTGAGCCTTTGAAGAGACCTTGTGATGCAATGCATATATATAACTGTGTAAAAAGCTATGGACGGAAAGCACTGTATGTTCAATAAATTTTTTTTTGGAGACTTTGATTTGGTCAATTAGCACTTATCTACATCGAGATCAATCTACCACTTCCTGTATAGGCTTTTCATTTGGTCATTTGTTCTGACTACTTTGGTCATTTGGTTTCTTCCCCACTTATAAAATCAACTAAATTTTCTCCACTAGTTTGTACAACTTTTATAGTTGGTGGTGCATTTCCAAGACCTTTACTTTCATGGCTCCTTTATCATAGTTCATAATAGTCTGCTTTAACGATTGTACTTTTATACCTGCCTTGAGATTTTGTTTCCCATCCTATATGGTTGTGGGTTTTCATTTTCTTTACTCATTTTGGAACCTATGTACTGTCACTATAAGGAAAATTGCAGATAAAGTTGCTAGCACTGCTGGATTCCATGTTGTGGTTCCAGACTTCTTTTATGGAGAGCCATACAATCCTAACAACACCCAGAGGAATTTGACAGTCTGGCTGAAGGACCATGGAACAGTTTGTTTCTGAATCTTTTTTCTTTTATGAAAAAAAAAAAAGAGTAAATGTGTTATATATACATATTTTCAAGTCATATCCTAATTAAGAATGTTGCTTCTGTCATCCCACCCCATTCTCTTTTTAAGGACAAAGGTTTTGAAGATGCTAAACGTTTAATTGCTGCTCTAAAGAACAAAGGGGTATCCAAGATAGGAGCTGCAGGGTTCTGTTGGGGCGGTAAAAAATCTAACTCCCCCTTTTACGTTTAGAATCGTAGAAATGAGAAAGTCCATTTCTTGGTTTGATTAATTGTGCCATGATTAACCAGCTCTTGGTTACTATTCTAACTTCTGAAACTCTTCAGGCAAAGTAGTTGTGGAGCTATCAAAGGGGTATTACACTAAGGCTGCAGTTTTGTTACACCCTTACAATGTCACTCTTGATGATATTAAAGGTACGGAATCCCTTGCACAATTCACAGTTGAAAAACCACTACTTTCAAAAATATTGATATCCCTGAGAGTGTCTTACAACAGGCAATCTGATCTCAGACAAAAAAACTTAGTGAACTATCATTGGCTTCTTTATTTCGTTTTCTTTGTTCATCTATGTCAGCGGTTAAGACTCCAATAGCCATATTGGTTGCTCAATTTGACAACCTCACTCCACCTGAACTCATGAAACAGTTTAAGGAGGCTTTATCCACTAATAAGGTAAGCATCTCCCAACTTCGAATGGTCAAATGTTCACTCTCTCGCACGAAATTCCTAAGAAATGTAAAAGCAATGGGAGAGAGTCTGCATGTGACAAATCACAGGTTACCGGAATTAATTGATGCTTTCTTTCTACAGATTGACAACGTTGTGAAAATATTTCCTGGTGTTTCGCATGGATGGACTGTTAGGTATCAAGATAACAATGTGACCGCTGTCAAAAGTGCTAATGAAGCTCATCAAGATATGTTGGACTGGTTTACCAAGTATGTTTCCAAAAAAGATAATTCTGTGGATTATGAAATGTCCGCAATCATTTACACTTACAAAGTATTGTTTCAACGTACCGTAGAATCAGTTCTCAATAAGAATGGTGAGCAGGAAACGTAAGAGAAATGTATGCAACTTTTAAGAACTCGCTTCCTTTGGGATTTCCAAAGTAGTTACTGAGGAACACTATTTGGCATTTCTAAAGTACCATGTCAGGACGTATGATGAAATGGTAATGTCATTTGCACAAGAATTGCACTATTCGAGTGTCGCCGCCAATGGCAGCAGACATAACCTTGCAATGCACTAAAGGAAGCATCCATGAGCACCATTGATGCAAAGTGACCAATTATTGAAAACC